>CM053771.1:449215329-449336713 GCA_028658325.1 Potorous gilbertii | reverse complement strand
TCCAGTACTGTGGAAATACAATCAGGATAACACAAGATCTAGCAGCTTCTACATTAAGGGATCGAAGGGCATGGAATAAGATATTCCAGAAGTCAAAGGAACTAGGTCTAAAACCAAGAATCACCTACCCAGCAAAACTGAGTATAATACTTCAGGGGAAAATATGGTCTTTCAATGAAACTGAGGACTTCCAGGCATTCTTGATGAAAAGACCAGATCTGAAAAGAAAATTTGACTTTCAAACACAAGAATGAGAAGAAGCATGAAAAAGTAAACAGCAAGGAGAAGTCACAAGGGACTTACCAAAGTTGAACTCTTTTACAATCCTATATGGAAAGACAATATTTGTAACTCTTGAAATTTTTCAGTATCTGGGTAGTTGGTGGTGTTACACACACACACACATACACACACGTACACATACACATGTACAGGAGAACCTGTTCATTTTACAGATGAGGAAATTGAAACCGAGGGATATTAATCGCCTTACCCAGTTAATACATTTTTCAGGGTTGCTGTAAGGGAAATACTTTGATAGTCTATTAGTGCTATATGGGTATAAGTTGGAGAAACAGGGACTGGTGTGGAAATGGCTAGTATCTTTACCCCAAAATGGCATTGCAAAGATTGGACATGACTGAAAAAATGACTGAACAACTATAGGGGAGTAATGGAGAGAAATATAACTGGTTAGGGTCAGATGGTAAATGGTGTTAAAAGACCAATTTAAAGATTTTTCTATTACTAGTCTATAAAACTTTTAGTCATCCTAACCTGAGCCCAGTACTGTTGGACTATTTGGCAAAGATGTTCAGAAGTTGCTATTGGTCACTTCCTACAATACCCCTGGCTCTCTCTTGGGGCTTGATTTCAAAGATGAATGCCAATCCTAGCACAGTCATCTTGTTTTGACCATGTAATATGGAAAAGCCTGCCATACTAACTTCCCATATTATATTGCAACTTATTCTCTCCAATCTAATTACTTTCTGAAGGAGAAATCTTAATTATGTTTTCTCTAGTAAAGATAGCATGTGTTTGATAACTGCACCACTTCCTTGAGAACTAGCTTTTCTCTTTGGATTTAACTTTCAGCTTGATAGGCATCTTTTTATTAATTGCCTTGGCATGCACAGAGCATACCCTGAGGGAACATTCAAGGGTCAATGGAAATGTTCTCTCAAAGAGTGCAGCCATTTATATACTTTCTTGATTAGATGACACATCTCCCATTAAATGTAAAGAAAGGCAGAATATTTGTCAATATCCTTAGTTAAAAAGATTATTTTTAACAGTTTTCTTATGGCTTGACTATTCAAAAATTAAAATTCTATATATTCTTTAATTGAGTTCAGATCCAGCCTTAGACACTACTAGTTGTGTGACCCTGGGCAAACCACTTAACCCTGTTTGCTTCAGTTTCCTCATCTGTAAAATGAGCTTCAGAAAGAAATGGCAAACCATACCAGTATCTTTGCCAAGAAAACCCCAAATGGGGTCACTATGCAACAGCAACAAGAATATCCATTCATCAATCTTCTTGTAATAGAATAAGCCCCAGGCCTTAATTTCACTTGTAGCAGGAACGAGCTGGTGAGGAAACTTGCTTTACCATTGAAAGCTACCTGCTTTACTATTTCTGGTCCTAGAAAGTTGCCCAGAGCACTGAAAATTTATGTGATTTGCCCAACATCAAATAGCCATTAAGATGTTATTCAGGTTTTAGAAAGGAATTGGACTAGATTGCTAATTCAGAAGTGATATTTGAACTCAGGTCTTCCTGGCTGCAAGGATAGATCTCTGTCTGTTACACCATACTGCCTCTCCTTCTGCTCCTTTTTTAGATGATAGAAACTAGTTGGTGAACCCTATCATTGTCCAAGGAGGCCTCTTTAGTTTTTCTCCTTCTCTGTAATTTGAATATGAGGTACAAATTCAGACTTAAAACCAGAAAATGTACACCTTCCTTACTGATACAAGTTTTTGTACAGTTGAATGAAGGATGTCTAGATAGAGTTTTTGCCCTCAAAGAAATGACATTTCAGTATAAGGTAGAGAATGATAAGGGCACAGACAAGATCCAGACCTAGAAATATTTGAGGAGGAAAACAAGATTTTCTTCTGGGAAGATCGGGGGAGATGCCTTATGACAGAGGTAGTACTGTAGCTGAGGGGTGAAGAGGGATTTAAGGATTCATAAAGTCAGAAGTGCTTTCCAGGCATGGAATGAGAGTCCTTGCAAGGTGAGTTGGGGGAAGAGCTTGTATTCCACTTCATCCAGATTAGAGAGTGTTTAGGTGAGTAAGGAAACAACGAGGTAGAGCAATGGATGGAGTACTTGGTTTGGAGCAAGGAAGACTCATCTTCCTGAGTTGAAATCTGGCCTCAGACACTCACTAGCTTTGTGACCCTGGGCAAATTATTTAACTCTCTGAGTTTCAGTTTCCTCATCTGTAAAATTAGCTGGAGAAGAAAATGGCAAACCACTGTAGTATCTGTAACCAAAAAACCCCAAAAGGGCATCACAAAGAGTCAGACATGATTGCAAAAATGACTGGACTACCACAAGGGGGTAGTGGACAGAAATATGATTGAGGCTGAATGGTAAATGGCATTAAAGATCAATCTAGTAATTTTTTATTTCATTCTAGAGGCAATAGGGAAAGAGGGAAGTGGCAAGCTGTTCCTCTCTCTGAGTTTTTTCTCATTTGTAAAGTCAAAGCGTTAGCCTAGGTACACTCCAAGGTACCTCTCAGACACCTTAGATAGTCTTATGCTCTCTGAAGTTAACTGTGCTTATGCACTTTTTTCCAGTAGACTACAGTTTGTATTTGACTTAAGGTGTATTCAAGGAATACATCTTAAGGGTTTGAGGGAAGTGCTAAAACAGTCCCTAAATTAAATTCATAGACTTGATGTTTGTTTGTTTGTTTTTTACCACTTTATTTCAGGTCCTGTCTGGAGGAGAACATGTCAAATATTGCCTTGAGAAAATCATCTCCTGGAAATGGTAATATAGATGATTATCTTTCATAACTAGCATTATTTATCTATTAGTAAGTATATATCATGCTGAAGAGAGAGGTGGGAGAGCTGGTTCAAAATGTGAATGAATTCTCTTAGACCTTTTCTGTAGCCTTTGGGAGCTTTATTGATGCAAAAGCAGAGGGCCTGAGATTTCTCAAGGAGTTAAACAAAGGCAGTGATATAGGAAAAGGATCAGACTTATACAGGATAATTATAGCATTTCTTTATGGGGGGTTGGAGATCTAGGGTAAGTCTTGCAAGATTAAACAGGTCCTGCAAGATAAAGGCACAAGTGAGGACTTATGAATGACACAAAATAAGGAAATCCCATTCCCCGGGATGAGATGGGGACAAGAAATTCCATGGTCCAGGATAAGGAGGAAGTTTTGTGGTAAGGGGAGATTTTAGGGCACCTTCAGGTTAGAAAAAAACCAGGGGCTAAACAAGGTCAATCCTTAATATTATTTTTAACTCTTAGAGGACTGTTTCTATCCACATCATATGAAGTGCCTTCTATGAAGCAGGCACCATGTTAGGGCTGTGAACACAAATGCAAAAAATAAAGTAATTCCTATTCTCATGGAGCTAATATTCTATTGGGGAAGATTTTAGCCCTTGTTCATTCTTTTGGTCCTTGGATGATGGAGTTTTGAGTTCTCTTGCTCCAGCTTGTTTACTTCAGTCATGAAATGTGGTAACCAGAAGTGAACAAAATACTCTAGACAGAATTTGAATAGGATAGAGAGTATAATGATATTTGGGCAGCTGGGTGGCACCATGGACAAAGCACTGAACTTCCTGAGTTCAAATCCAGCCTCAGACACTTAGTAGCTATATGCTAAGACCTCAGTTTCCTGACATCTGTAAAACAGGAATAATAACAGCATGTACTTTACAGGGTTGTTGTTAGGATAAAATGAGATGATTTCACAATTCTTAAAGCATTATAGATATGTTAGCTTTTATTAAGTCTTTTGCCTGATACTATGTATTTAAAAATAAAGCCTGCATATACTTCCTTCCAAGTAATGACTTTAATATATGAAGCAGGAAAATGTGTTGAGAAATAAAAACATATTTTTCATATTGTAACTTAGTAATTCATTTAAAGTAAATTCAAAAAGGATTTTTAAAAATTTCTACTGTGTGCCAGATACTAGGTTAGGCACTGGAGATACAAAAACAAAAATGAAATGGAGTCCTCAAGGAGCAGGCACTTTCTTACTAAGAAAATACATGTGGAAGTTGTAGAGGGGGAAGGAAATAAACATTTATATGGTGGTAGACATTATGCTAAGCACTTTATAATTTTTATCTCATTTGATTCTTATAACAACCCTGATAGGTAGGTGCTATTTTGATTTCATTTTATGGTTGAGAAAACCGTGGCAGACAGAGATTAAATGACTTTCTCGGGATTACACATCTACTAAGCATCACAGAACCAAATCTGAATTCAGATCTTTCTGACTCCAGATTCAGTGCTCTATCCACTGCGCCACCGAGCTGCCACTAGATTCTCACAATAATTGATTGGAACAAGAGTTAGGGGCTATACTGGAACCAACTGTAATTGACTGGTGAGAGCCTATTGTTAAATTTTAAGTGTGAACATTCACACTTCTGAAATCAGCAAACACTGCAAATCAATGCTTGATTTATTGTTTTATGGATCACCTAGTAAACTAAGAGAGTATTAAGAGAAGAGGTTAAGAATGCAGATTAAACTTTAGAAGTGTGTCCTGTGTCATGCGTTCTTTTTTTTTTTTTTTGGAGAGTCAGTTGATAAACATTTACCAAGACTCTTCCATCTAGTCTGAGGTCTGCCACTAATTAGCTGTATGACCTTAAGTAAGTTCCTTAACCTCTCCTGGACTAAGTTTTGTTTGTTTTTTTAGTTGTTTTTTCTTTTAATAAAATCACAATATGCATAGCACATACAGTGCCAGCATATAAACTAATACAATAAGCAATACTAGTCTACAAAACAAAAGAGGTAGACAAAATCATTGCTAGGGCTCTTCTAGGTCAAACTTTTATGACTCCTTCTGTGGGGTTTTAAAAGTCCACCTGTGGGGAGGAAAGGCAGAGTTAATAAACTGTTGGTGTTTGTGCCAGGTTCACAGCTCTGTATTCCTGGCATAAGGATGATGCCTAGTGATCAGCCTCTATAGTTTTAATTGGTATTTATGCAATATTTTTGTGTTATCTTTGATGACAGAAGTATGGGATTTGTTCTTTCATGTCAGGATTTCTTAAGGTTGGAACATTCTTGAGCTTGCCTGTCTCAATATTTAATACTGGGCAATCTGATGCACCATTGCAAATTTTTCCATGTTTTAAATCCCAGAACTCAATTTCAATCTGTTGTCCTGTAAAGCAAATTTTTATGTTCAAATGACTAGATGTGAAGAGTACTCCTCTGGGAACTGCACTGAGACAACAAGGTTTTCATGAAGTGAACAAGCGAAGGACTTTCTTACAGGATAGCAGCTGGATAAAGAAACGCCCAGAAGAAGAAAAGTAAGGGGGAGGAAACAGGGGAAGGATGGGGTGGGGGAAGAATCATGGCATATAAAGCCTTATAAATTATCAAATAATTTAAATAACTAGAATTTCTAGTACAATACCTACATTTTAAGGGCAGCTAGGTGGTACAGTGGATGCAGAGCCAAGTCTGGAGTCAGGAAGATTCATCTTCCTAAGTTCAAATCCCACCTCAGACACATATCTGGGTGACCCTGGGCAAGTCACTTAATGCTGTTTGCCTCAGTTTCCTCATTTGTAAAATGAGCTGCAGAAGGAAATGGCAAACCACTCCCGTGTCTTAGCCAAGAAAATCCCAAATGGGACCATAAAGAGTCAGATGTAACTAAAATGACTGAACAACAACAAATCTCCATTTTAGAAATGAGGAAATTTCAGACACATATACATTAAGAGATTTGTCCAAGGTCACACAGGTAATAAGTTAGGATATAAAATCATCTTTGAACTACAATTTCAATGTTCTTTTTATTGTATTGCACTGACAGTGTGAATTGAGAAAAATGTACAATTTCCTTGTCATTGATTTTGTTATATATTATATGCTTTGATATAGCCTTGGTATTATTTTTGTGTATATCTATACATTTATACTCAGGTATATCACCTGGATCAGATTTTCAAGGCAATTAACTTTGAGGGTGGGAAATTCTTAGTTGTATGTGAATCATTAATCGGAAATAATAACATTCTGTTGTCTGTCAGACAAAGCGCTTAGGTTTTCTTCACTAAATTGAAAGTTAAAAACAATTCTCAACTTTATTTTCCAGATTCCAAACAAATAGCATGTTACTTAAACTAAGACAGTGTTTGGCACATAGTATGAACTAAATAAGTTCTTGCTTGATTTCATTTGACCTGACAGGGGGCAAATGAACTACAATCCTGTCAATCTAAGGAAACTTCCACTGTTATATATTTACTTACCTAGAATAATTTACTTAATACTATTAGGTATTCAATCTTAACTGTGAAGGGGAGCACAGCTGTTGTGCACTCCATCCCAGAGTAATTATACAGGGTGCCCTGACTGGGGATATCCTAGGGCGAAGTTCTTTTTTTTTTTTTAGAAACCTCATTCTTTGATTTGTGAAGGAAATCAAGGAATTATGGGAAGATCTGTAAGCAGACTTCCTAAAGGTGTAGTGGTATATTTCATGGAACGGCTGGAACATTCAATTCATTATAGCAGGGCTACTCTACTCTGAGCCTTCCTTGACTATACCCCAGAAGTGAGCCTTTTAGGAAAATTTTAATCTAATTTGACCCTGGTAGATACAGAGGATCTATACAGGTAAAATTACATGCCTTTCTTACCAAACAGGCAAGTGTAAGTAAGTAAGTAAGAGTAAACAAGTGAGGCAGTTGAAATCGCTAGGGAATGAAGTTGATAGAGCGCTGGCCCTGGAATCAAGAAGACTGAATCTAAATCTGGTCTTGGACAGTTATCAGCTGTGTGATCCTGGGCAAATTACTTAAACCTCTGTTTGCCTCAGTTTCCTAAAACTATAAAATTGTAAAATAATAGCACCTACCTCCCAGGCTGTTGTGAGGGTCACGTGGAATAATATTTATAAAAAGCACTTAGCACAATATAAATGCTTAATCCCTTCCTTTTGCCTTTTGCGTCTATCCTCAACCCCTGCACACTACAACTCCCTATTATATGGCTGCTTCAGGTACCCCTGAGTGGTAGTTCTTCCCTACAAGGTAGCAGCTAGTAAGTAAACTCCCCCCCTCATAAAACACTTCATTTTTCATTGGGAAAAAGTACAGAATGAATAGGCATGGATTGACAAAGATTATGTTATTGTCTCCCCAAAACCTACCTTTCCTATTTTCATTTAGGGCACATCCAACCTTCTAACCTCCCAGGTTCTCAGCCTCTTTGACATCCTTGACTCTTTACTCACCTGGAACTGATCTCTTTTAAGTGTCTAATCTCATAATTGACAATTCTGATAGCCCTTTTCCAATCCTCGTCCTTTTTGACCTTTCCAAAGCACTCGTCCGGGTTGTTGTGGCGATCTTTTCTTTTCCTTCTCCTCCATGTTGAACTATCTCTTCTCATTCTTTATTTCATCGTAATCTTTATCTACAATCCCTGCTTTGGTTCCTCTTCCTTCTAAACAGTCTTTTACTTAACCTCCATAGATGAACTATCATCTTGTAGATCACTTCGAGATCTCTTTTCAGATCCCTATAATCTTTCTCCTGGGTTCCAGTCTCTTGTCTCTAACTAGTGGACATGTTGATATTGCTGCATTATCAGCATCTCAGGCTCAGTCTGTCCTAAATGGAATTCATAACCTGCCATCCCTTCTTGAACTTCTCTACCTCTGCTGAGGGACCTCCTGTCCTTCTAGTCATACACGGTCATAACTTTACTGTTCTCGGCTTCTTTCCCTCATTGCATAGGTCCAAGCAATTACCAAGTCTTATCATTTTTGCCTCCACAACCTATCTCCCATTTTATTCCCACAGCATTTAGCCTAGTTCATTCTGTGGTTACCTTTGGACTATTAAAATGACTCTGGCTAATCTCCCTGCTTCAAGTAGCATTTCCTTTCTCCAATCCATCTATCCTACACACAACTGCTGAAGGGATCTTCCTAAAAGCATAGCCCTGACTCTGTCACTTCTCTGCTAAATAGACCCTACTAGCTCTCTGGGATCAAATATTATTTCATCCAATCTTATCCTTTAAAAATTGGTGTAAGTTTTAGCACACACATAATTACTCATACAGTAGCTTACATATACTATTTAGAAATTAATAAATGACATGTTGAGGGAGGTATATACTCAAAGACTTTTTACTAACAGAGGTATGACATCAAAAAAGTTTGGAGATCCTTACTCAACCCTATATGGGGTTTCTACCTGCAGTTCAAGAAGCAATGAAGGGGTTACAAGTAGAAAAACTTTAAGAAGCCCTGGTGTAGAGGATAAGGAGCTGACCTCAGAGTTAAGGAAGCTTGGGTTCAAATACGATCTTAATTTCTACAGGTTATGTAGCCTTTGGCAAACTCACTACATGTCTTGGTGCACCAGGCAACTCTCTGCAACTAAATTTCCAAGAAGTGATCACCTACATTGACAGAAAGAATTTTCTCATCAAGAGTTTGTCATATCAGTGAAATTACAGATTCTATTGTTAAAAAATCAACCAACCAATGAGCATTTGGTTACTGCCTACTCTGTGTTAGGTACCATGCCAGATGTTGGGGATAGAAAGCCAAAAATGAAATAATCCTTGCCCTCAAGCACCTTATAGTCTATAAGAATGAAACCAAGCTTCCTTTTTCTCTTCAATCCTTCCATGAATTTGCTGAATTTTCAGTTCTAATAATTACATACCTGGGAAGATGTAGCTCTTTTGTTGTGGCATCACTGTTATTCCCTGTGGAACATTGATGGATATGCACATATTGGCCCAAAATATACTGTGTATGTGCTACATGCATTGCTGAGATATAGATTCATGTATTCATCAATACAATTAAACCTTAATATTTTTCATTATATCTTAGAATCATAGGGTCATCAACTTCTAGAAGAGACTTTAGAGGTCAACTACTCCTACCCCTCATTTTACAGATGAGGAGTTAAGGCCCAGAGTAATTAAATGACTAATCCAGACTGTAAGTGAAAAATTCAGGGTATCAACTGAGGTTCTTGACTCTAAACCCAGCACTCCTTGCACTACATCAAAATGCATTTCCTATTAGTTAAGTTAGAGGCATGTGTGGAATATTTGGGGTAACAACACCCAACTGAACACAGTCTAGGATGGTACTATAAAATCAAAATGTGAGATCATATGGACCATTGGTCTGATCCAATATAGCATTGTGAATGTTCTGGTGTAGTAGAATTTATGTCATATATATCCACCCAAGTGCCAATAATATCAGGGATCTTTATTCAAAGTCAACAGCAGGAGAGAACGAATGGTAGTTTTGTACCAAGTATACTTCCTTAACAAGGTACAAGACAGATGTGGGCCACTGCAGGTTGAAGGGGAAATTGGTTTTGGCAACACCTTTTTTTTTTCCAGATGGCCAACTTCTGGTCTGTTTGTGATTCTTCTCCTAAGAGTAAGAGCCTTCCCTTCTTCCAGTCATTCCCTCTCAATTTCATGGCATGGCATGTCATGAAAGACAAGTAAGCCATCAACAGGTGTTGATGTCCAAGAGGGCAAAGGCACAGGACCTCTAGAGTAGCTAGTAAGAGTAAATATTCATATTATTTCAACCCCACTGCTCAGAAGTTTTTATAAACTGATAAATAGTCATACATTTTTTTACATTCATCAAATGTAGTTTCACAGTACTGAGGAAATTTAGGGGAGCAAAGCTAGAAAAAAAATGTGGTATTTCAGGTTGGACTGATATGATACAGCTCCATGTACGTACTTCCTGCCTTGGCTCATGTCCATAGACCATACAACATGTTTTGACATTTCCTAAAATTGCTTAAGCTTTTTAGTTTCCTTTACAGCTCATTATACAAAGTAAAGTAGATATGACTCTTGGATAGCAAACATGAGGGTCTAAATAGTGAACCTATAGTTTCAGAGACCTAAAATATATTTTCTCTTTCGAATGATTAGCCTTTTTGTTGTTTATTTTTCCTAAAGGTTTTTTTTTTTAACTGTGGAAAAGAATGTTAGGCACTTTGCCCTCTCTGGGCTTCATCTGTAAACTAAAGGAATTTGATTTAAAAGCCTTTAAAGGTTCTTTCTAGATCCATAAGCTCATTATTCTATAATTTCAAATTAAAATGCCTGAAGTAAAATTTACCAGGTTTTTCAAATAAGCATATAGTAATCTTCATATAATCTCAATTGCCTACCTACATTGGGTTAGGCTTATGAATCTGTCTTTCTGCTTTAAAAAAAAGCTATTTGAAATACATTGAAAAGTAGATGGTCTTGTGTTCCCACACCCTGATGAAAAATTGACGCAGTTGTTGAACTTCATGGAAATGTCATGGGACATATTATAAAAATTGCCCTTTGTACTGACAGACTATTTTCATGTCCTCATGAGCAGTCAAGTGGTGACTGGTTAAAATAAATAGATGCTTGTTTTCTTTTGCCTGCAGTGAGATGAAGGAAACTTTGCCAAAGAATTGTGAGGTCTTTTTATCCTTTCTCCTTTTTTTTGTATTTACCAAATGCTCTAGTAACTATTTCTATGAATTATTTTTTTTAACCTGCAGAGATGAAAACTATGGCAGAGTGGTGCTCAATCGACATGCTTCTCATGAGGCCTTAGACAGGTGGGTATCTCAGTCAAGGTATATGAATGCTTTAGCAGAAATTTCAAATAATGGGATACCAAGGGAAAGCTGCTGATTTGGTCAGAAGTGCTCATCTAACCCCTGATTCATAGTGGCAAGTGTGAGGAATTCTTTAACTCCTTGGCACACAAGGTTTTAGGAGAGTCTTGCAACATAATTATGAATTTGGAAAGAGGAAGGAGAAGGGTCCTGTAGTAGTCTTTCCAACTTTAATTAACCAGAGTACTTGGGGAAAAAAAGTATGGTTAACAAATAAGTAACATGATATATTGCCAGACTACCAGTTTGAGATGAATTACTTGGTGAAAATAAAAGAAGTCATTAGGAAACATGATTCTAAAAGGTCAAAAAGCTATGTAATTATGAATTATTCTTGTTTTTTTAAAATTATCTCTCCTTTAGAGAAGTCCTTTAGTCTCAGAGAAATGACAATTGAAATATGGAGGGGACCATTCTTGGATGTGGCGAAATTGAACATGGGTTCAATTTCAATCCTGTCACTTACTAGCTGTATAATTTTGAGGAAGTCACATAACCTTTCTTGAACTTAGTTCCTTTATCTGTAAATTGAGGGGGTTGAACTAGACAGCCCCTGAAGTCACTTCTAGTTCTCTGATATATAATCTAAGATCTTAAACTTTCTTACCCTTTGGGATCATCCAACCTTATCTACTCTCTAGAAACTGTTGTAAGTTTTCATGAAAGTATTTAAAATTATATAGAATTTGAAAGCAAATAAGCATGACTGGTAAATGTTAAATGACAAGCAGAATCAGAAGGAACTCAGAAACTTCAAATGCCAACACGAATCCCATAGAGAAATCCAATATAGAATTTATAGAAATGACTTCTATAGTACATAAATAATAACCTATACTTTCAAAGTTCTCTTCCCAATAACTCTGTGAAATGGGTATTGAAAGTATGATTCCCAATTTATACATGAAGAAACTGTTTCAGAGAAGTCTAGTGATTTGACAAGAGCTGGTAAGTTTCACCCAGGATATAATGTCACATCTGGGATTCAGATCTTGTTTTACTTAAATGAAAGTGTCAAAGTATATCAGAAAAACATAATCATCACAACATATCCATGAGAAAATTATAATAGTAAGGTTTGGGTTTTTTTGGGGGGGGAGGGGAAAGGCGAGGCAATCAAGATTAAGTGACTTGCCCAAGGTCACACAGGTAATAAGTGTCAAGTGTCTAAGGCTGGATTTGAACTCAGATCTTCCTAACTCCAGGGCTGATGCTTTATTTACTGTGCCACCTAACTGCCCCTAATGTTTTTTTTAATCAGATAAATTCTCCAGCTATTCTATCAGAGGTCCCAGTGGTGAGATTAGCCCTGGAAGAGGCCCTGGGAAAATATTAGCTTTTCCACCTTGTGGTAGGTGAGGTAGCTGAAGTTGTAAGGCATAGTATAGAAAAAAATATAGAGGCCTGGGGGGAGTCTAAGCAGATTCTTAATTGCAGTGAGAGTGAGAGATAAGGAGGTTCTAGCTTGGAGAGCTAAGCGTTGGGATAGTCTGCATGCAGATGGGCAGGAACTGAGAAAAAGACCAATAAGGACAGGGAAGTTGTAAAGGGCAAATCCAAGGCAAATGACCAAGAAATATACAGGTTTCTAATTCTAGGAAAGCTAGTCAGATTGAAAGGGTCAAGAATAGGCAGAGGGAATGGAATCCCATCTGTCAGTCATGACAATTTGCTGGTTCTTTGCCATATATCCCCTAGGGTGGATGATCATACCTTATTCCTTTTTCTTCCTGCTTAACCTGCTGTAGCTGTATCCTGAGCAGGCTCTGACAGCAACTTGCCCATTATTCTTTCTCTGACAGTTCCATAAAGATATGTTGAGTAGGAGTAGATGTTTTCTTTTCAAGATATCAGTCCCAGTTAAAGGGGTGCTTCAAAAAAACCTGAGAAGTTTTCTAAACTGATTTTTTATTTCATTTGAGCTGGATTTTGTTTTCTCTTGGACCACCTTTTCAGGTGGCGCTATTCTTTCTATAAATTTAAATTTATAGAAACCACATCTTCGAATATCAATAACTATCCCAGTTTCTGCTCTTCTAGGATCTGAAAACAAGTCAATTTTCACTATATTCACAGACTTTTCATGCTCAGTGTCAAATGCAGCAGTCAAGAAGGATGAAGACTAAGAATCGATGATGAGAATTGTGCCAGTGTTGTATAAGCTCTGGAAAATATTACCAAGTTAGAAACACAATATAGATGGGCCTGACAAAGGATGGGGTAGTTGTTCTCCAAAAAACAACCTTGATAATGTTGGGGAAACTCCTTAATAGCAGTTAGCCAACAGATTGGGAATTGATTTTTGTTCAAAAGGAGTTTCTGAAACCAACAAGTCATAGATTGGAAGAGGAGTGGGGAGCACAGGTTGCCAACTGGCACTATGGTTCATTGAACATCAATGAAATCAGAGATCCTTGAGATATTGCTGTCATATTTTCTCTGCTTTTTGTTCCCTTGCCACTTTTGGATTTCTGTGAATAGTTTACTATGACTCCTAGATCAAAACCTCTTTCACAGAATCACAGCATTTGAGGGTTAGAAGGGACTTCCCATGGCCATTAAGTCCAGCCTAGATTTCTGAGTGGTAATTAACAGCCTAGAAACTGTAATCCTCTAAATATAGATGAGATCACTTTACACTCACCCACATGAAATCTTAATTGTCACTTTTCTTCCCACTCAGGCAGGCTTTAGAGATTTTATAGTAGTTTAGTTTTAACTTGACATTTCCCTATCCAAAATAGTCTAGCCACATCTTCGAAGCTGAAGAATTTCTTGTGGACTTCCTCTTCCAGATCATTTATAAAACATCAAATAAGACTGGGGCACTCTACTGTTAATATTTTTACTCCTCCCCCTCCTGCCTCTCTCCCCATTTATCCCTTGTTTCCTAGATTTAGTCAATCTCTATGAAAAAAATATCCTCTGCTATTCGATGACAACTTAGCTTTTTTAAACAATCTTTTATATGGGATTTTTAAAAATCAGAACTTCTCTCACAGAATCACAGAATTTGAGAGCTGGAAGAGAACTCAAAGTTCATCTAGTGGAACTTATGAGAATTACTGCTAAAGTATAATGGAGACAAATGGTAAGCCAACTTCACCAGAAGACTTCCAAAGAAGAGGAACCTATCCCTCCTCAAGGCAAACCATTTGACTTTTGGACAGCTCTAATCTTTAGGAAGTTTTTCCTGAAATCAAGACTAAATTTGCTTTGTAGAAATTTCCACCCACCTTCTTCTTGGTTCTGGCCTTGGTAGCCAAATAGAAGAAGTCTAATTCCACCTTGCATGATAACCTTTCAAATATTTCAATATGGCTATCATCACCACCCAATTCTTCCCTTTAGATTAAACAAGTTCATTTCCTTTAATCAACTCTCACATGTCATTAATTCAGGGCCCTTTACTATCTTTTTTTGCCCTCCTCTGTCTACAGTAACAGCAACAAGAACAGTTAGCATTAACTCATTTGATCTTCACAACAACCCTAAAAGGTAGGTGCTGTTAATATTCCCATTTTACAGATGAGGAAACTGAGGCTAAGAGAGGAATCTGAGAGGCGTTAGGTTACAGAGTGCCCAGAGTCACAAAGCTATTAAGCGTTTGTGGCTGGATTCAAACTTAGAGCTTCCTTACTGCAGACCCTGTACTTTCTCCACTTCACCACCTAACTGCTTGACCAGTTATTCTTTAATGTCATTAAATGAGGCTGAATATCATATTCTCCTTTGTCTCTCTATAGTCCTAGTGCCAGATTTCTCTTTACAGTCTTTCCCCAAGTAGGTCTGTGCAGTGATCACAGTGACCATTTGTAATGACAGGTCACACAGTCTGGTCATCAGTCCCCCAATTTTACGCTCAATTATTTCAAAACTCTTGGATAGGTAACATGATCAACAGCATTAATTTAAAGCTTTTCATTTAGGTTTAGAACATCTTGTGTGCATGCCTCATTTTCAGCTGGTATGTTTTAGTAGTTTCTTCAAAAGGTGATTTGAAAAATAAGCTGATTGCATTCTAAATGACTTGTTTTTCCTGCTACTTTTAATTATCCAAAGGGGCCAAGGTCTCCCAGTGCATCCTGGGTCATCTCCAGTCATCCTGATGAATATCTGGTCACTGGATTCAGATGGCTCTGGAAGAGAAGTGAGGCTGGTGACCTGCACAGCCCTCCCTCACTCAAAACAAAGTCAAGTGCAAATCATGTCATCATTTCTCTGATGTTATGGTCTTCTTAGGCAATGAAGAATGAACACAACAATTATCCATTTATTAAATGGATCTATAATCTCATCTACGTGGGTGCACCCTCTACAAGTCCAAATAGCAATCTATGCCCTATCATCCTCCTAGCAGAACTTAAGCTTCCTGAGGGTAGAGACTGTCTTGTTTTTATCTTCCTTAGTGCACAGCACAGTAACTGGCCACAATCATTTCCATAAGTTTTAAATTTTCTCCCCCAAGATGGCATGTAATCTTGTATGGGTTCCACACTTACATTCTTATTAAACACATTTTTACATTAGTCATGTTGCATAGAAGAATTAAAATGAATGGGAGAAACCATGAGAAAAACCAAACCAAATCAAAACATAACACAAAAGAAAACAGTTTGTTTCAGTCTGCATTCTGACTCCATAGTTGTTTCTCTGAATATGAATGGTGTTTTGTCTCAAGAGTCCTTCGGGAATGTTTTAGGTTCTTTCATTGCTGTGAAGGGCTAAATCTATCAGAAATAGGAGGACTGTGATTTCAACATAATAGAAAACTCCTATGTGATGTAATCCCCTCTGCCAATGCAAGTCAGTACCTTTTCTTCAACTTGTAGTCTTAAAGAGTTGTCTAGAGAACTGAAAGGTTAAGTCACTTGTCTGGAAGCAAAAATCCAATGTGTCAGAGGCAAGATTTGAATTCAGGATTTCCTGGCTTCAGAGTCAGCTCTCTATTCATCTATCTTTCATATTTGCAAATAGTGGGTGCTTAATAAATGCTTATTGAATGACTGAAAGTGCATTTTTCTGTCATATCGTCCTTTAAATCTTCCACAGAGGATTCATGCTTCTGACATGCTGGAGGACTGACTTCTAGTACTTTTACTACTTGCTAGGTAACACTTGAACTATCTATTTATTGTCTGTCATTCTCACCCATCTCCTTTCTGGTCATTCATATCTGGGATGATATCTTTTATACCACTTCTCTTATACAAAGGAGTTGAGATAAAATGTATACAGCCTGCTAATGTCCACTATGCCTCTTACCATTACCCACTAAGAATTACTAGTTACATGAAATGAATTAATACTCAACCACCTATTGTTTGCCATTTAGACTTTTCAGGTGTACCAAGAAGCAATTATTTTGTGCCCAAAACTAGATTGTGATGTAGCTGAATGTCTGCCTGCACAAGATAGTTGATTACCAGGAAAAAAGATTTTATTACACAGTAATTAACAATACCAACAGCAGTATATTTTAGCTGTTACCCAATTTACATATTATGTTATACGATTTGCATATTCTGATTCCCAATGTGCACATGTCACATTGTGGTTTGGATAATTGGGTACAGAAAGGATTCTTCTATTAGCATGGATAATTAGGTTGGCTGTCATTTTTTCCTATTCTCAAATACTCGAATGGACTTATTATCTCACTGTTGTAGGTATTCCCTCCAGCAATGCAGATAGAAATCTATCTATGTCTTCCTACTCAAAGCTGCTATTTTGTTCACGTCCTCTCAAAAGTTCAGCAAAGGAGGCTCATCCAAAATGCTGGGCATCCTCCTAACTTTTTCTTGGCATTATACAGACATCAGTGGAATATGGGATGTGTAACAGTAATCCCTTGCCCATGACGCATGACCAGTCATTCTTTTTTGTGCCTCTTTGTTTATTTTATGTCATTCTTTACACCCTCTCCTTTAAAATGTGTTTTTGATGTGTTACGATCTACCCTAACTCACCACACATCTAGACTTTGTTCCTTAGGTGATCGTCAGTTTCAGTTTTGGGATACTATAGTATTCCATGACTTGCATCTATACAACAACTCTCAGAAGATATTGGTATTAAAAATATGTATCTTTATTTTAGGAAGTATTATTTCCTTTTTTATTCTATTCAGTTATATTTAATTCATATAAATTCATTCATTTAATTCATTCTAATTCATCAAATGGTAAATATTTGTTCAGCATCTACTATATGCAGGGCCTCTTGATAGATGCTAAGACAGATTCTTGCCTTGAAAGACTTGCCAATCTAGTATGGAAAGTAAGATATATACAAAAATATCTAAAATACTAAGTAAAATGTGGGAAAAAACCATTGAATAGGTTAAAAAAAGACTAAAGTGCCAAGAGAGTTGATGGGGAGAGATATTTCTAGATATAAAAAGTTAGAGGATTCAGGAAGGAAACAGTATTTGAAAAGATGAATGGGATGTTAAGAGGCAAACATGGAGACAAATAAATTTTCATAAATAGAAAATAGTAAAGGAAAAAGGGCAGAGATGGGAATATGTGAGCTGAGGTCAAAGAATGATAAATAGTCCAAGTAGACTAAATTGTAGAATACATAGAAGTAGTATGAACTAAACAAGATTGGCTAGGTGAGTTAATTGGATAATAGAGTATATTTGGATTTAGTTAATTAATCAATGGAAAATCATTGAAAGACTTTAAGCAGTGGAATGAAAAGTTTAGAACTATGATTTAGGAAGATTATTAATCTGGAAGTAGTAAGAAGGATGATTTATGGGGAGAAGGAGAGACTAGACGCAGGGAAACCAGTTAAGAAACTAATGAATTAGGCTAGGTCAGAGATAATGCATACCAGAATTAGGGAAATTGCAGTGAGATTAGAATGAAAACTAGCATTGTATAGTGGAATGTATGTTGTATTGAGACTCCTAAGAACTAGGTTGGAATTCAGGCCCTGCCATTTACTGAGTCCTTTCAGATAAATCATTAGAACTTTCTGAACCAAGTTTTGTTACCAATAAAATGGCAGTGAGTTTACTATGACTCCTGCTTCCAGAGTCAATCTGGCTATATTTCCTCTTAAGGGTTTAAGAGTACCCTAAGGGATTTAGACTCTCTTTGTTCTCTTGTCATCAGCTCAAGTCCTTTGACTAGTGCCTTAGTTCCATTTTAAAAAATTGTGCTTATTTTGAATACCTGGAAAGAATAAAGTATAAATATTTCTTCTAATACTCTCCCATACACCTTTTCTCTAGAAAGTTGAAGAATTAGCTCAGTTCCTTCATAATATTAGTATCACAAATTTCAAGCCTAAATTTCATTGAGTTATCTCCACTCCTACTGACATGAATCTAGAAGATCACTCCCAAAAGTTGCTCCTTGCTTTCCGGTACATTGATGCTGGGCTGGCTGCACACCCATATCCTCTAATACTGTGATGCCAAGATACCCTTTGGATCTTTTGAAATTCACAAGAATATGGAGATTATACTTCCTTCATCTAGAATAGTAAAGAACAAACACAGAAGCCAAGTATCAAGGACCTTTCTTGGGACCCTATGACCTCAGAGGGGAGAAAGCACTATGATATCTCTTCTTACAGTTATAATCTCTCATTGAATGCCTTGAGCAGAATCATTGAATGAGGCAAAGAAGAAATAACTAAAACTGATAGGTGTTCTTGAAAGTCTCCATGGCCAAAGAGTCACCTTTCAACACATAGTTACCTATGTGTTATAGAATGTCCATGAGTATCCAGCAGTCTATTCAAGGCACTTCCATCGTACATGGCAATGACACCAGGAAGAGGGCTGTCAGTCTGTCCACATGGAAAATTACATCAGTCAATCAATCTGATAAAATCTGTACATGTGTCAGTCTCTGGTCACCATGGGAATAATGACACTTATGCTACCTACCTGCCAGGGTTGTTGTGAGGAAAGGACTTTATACACCTCAAATCACTATTAAGTGGGAATTATCACACTTAGAAAGGAGGGTATAAATGAAGGAGATATTGAAGAGGTAAAATTGACAAGATTTGGCAAATGATTGAACTGAGGGATTAGTGAAAGGGAAGAGTCAAAAGTGACTCAAAGCTTTCAAGCCTAGGTAGCTGTGAAAATAATGGTGTTACTCTTAGGAATGAGGAAGCCAAGAGGAGAAACAGGTTTGGGGGAGGAAGGTAAATGATGAGTTATGCTTTTGATATATTGTATTTGAGGTGATTATAGGACATTCTGACATATTTGGTAAAGAGCTAGAAACATAGGTCTGTGACTCAGGAGAGACATTAAAACTAGAGATGCAGGTTTGAGAGTTGTCTTCAGAGAGAGAATGGTTAAAGTGATGGAAGTGGATCAGATTGCCAAGAAAGAGAGTATAGAGAAAGAAGAAAAGACAGAGCTTTGAAGGAGCTCCATCATCTAAGGAAGTTGGAGGAAGAAGATGAACCAATAAAAGAGAGAAGTGGTCAGAGAATTAGAAGATTCAGGAGACCGCAGTGAAATGGAAACCAAAAAAAATGAGGGTGCAGAAGGATATAATAAACATTATCAGAAACTATAGAAATATCAAGGAAGATGAAGACTAAAGAACTTAATTAATTTGATGAGTAGGAGGAAATTAATGACTTTTGAGAAAACAATATTACTAGAATGGCAAGGCCTGGAGCCTGGTTACAAAAGGTTGGTGAGTAAGTAGATGGGTAGGAAGTATCAGTAGACATCTTAGTACATTTATCTTAGAACATTTCTGAAAGTCTGGCAAAAATAGGGATGAAAGAAATGGAGGGGTAGCTTGAAGGAATAATAAATAGAAGAAAGGTCTTTATGAGGAAGACTTGAATATAATTTTATATGGATGAGAAGAAGCTAGAAGGGAGAATATGAGGATACTAGGGGGAAAAAGGAATACTTGAGGAACTGAGGCCTCAAAAGTGTTTGGAATCTAGGATGCGTGTAGATAGGTTAACTTTTGGAAAGAGTCTATCTTTTTGTAGAAAGGAAGGAGAAAGGGATGGATAAAAATAGAAAAGTCTTGAGGCATGGAGAGTGAAGTTGAAAGAACTCATGCCTGGGAAGACAGCAGAATATAATAGGAAAAGCTCTGCATTTGGACTTAGAAGTTCAACCTATTTCTATAACTTGTTAATTGTAAGCTCAGGCAAATCACTTAACCACTCTGGAGTTGAGTTTCCTCATTTTTAAAATAAGGAGTTTGGATTTGATTTCTTTCAATATCTCTTTCACTCTCCTCAAACTCCTATCTGCACTTCCACTACCCTCTTATCCTACTTTGCTTAGATCATCATAGATCATGGAAGAGAGTGAAAAATCAGGTAAAACTTTCAAAGAAGAAAAATTAGATTTAATGTCAGGAAAAAGCACTTAACAGAGTTGTCCAAAAAGTGCAGTGGGCTGACTTGAGAGCAAGTGGATCCTGCCCAGCAGAGGATGAATGGACATCTATCAGATATTTTATAATGAAGTTTCCTTTAATGACTAGGTTCCTTTCTATTCTCAAATTCAGAAT
Source organism: Potorous gilbertii (assembly GCA_028658325.1). Taxonomy (NCBI): domain Eukaryota; kingdom Metazoa; phylum Chordata; class Mammalia; order Diprotodontia; family Potoroidae; genus Potorous; species Potorous gilbertii. Next base: position 449,316,269 of record CM053771.1, on the reverse strand, counting down.
CAGAAGATCTGGTTTCAAATTCCTACTTAGTCACCTCCCTAGCTTTGTGTATATGGACAAATCAACCTCTCAAAGCTGCAGTTTCTCCATCTATAAAATGAGTTAATAATACACCTATCTCATAGGATTATTCCGATCATCAAGTGGGGTCATCTGTGTAAAACACTTGGCATTATGTAAACATGAGCCAATATTGTTATTATTTGTTAATGGAAGTCTGTGGCGCTGAGATGGACACTAAAGAGTTAAATGTTAGGAGGATTGTCAAAATGTAAATCACTACATATATTTAATTTCCTAAAAAAACAAGGATGATAGCCAGGGAGGAACTGAAGGAAAAGAGGAGGAGCCAAATGCTACAATTATTGAAGAAAAATTTGAATGTCCTTGAGGTCAGCCTATGATAGTGAAAAGGACCAGGACAAAGTGGCTTACAACTTAATGGATGTTTAAGTTAGTATCCAGGTAGGCTTGTTTTTCCCACAGTAGTTTTTCTGAAATCTAATTACGTTAATATGTGTATCTTTTATCTATCTACCTTAATATAGTAGGTTTTTCCTAAGCACATGACAATTTTCAAATCATCTTTGTTATTTTGTTAATTTTTTTGATGTGTTCTTTTGGCAATAGGAGCAAAAATGAAAAGGGTGAGCAGAAAGTCACAATTACTCGGTATAGATCTGATGATACCTTGGACAGGTAAGTTGCTTTAAACCATTTACAATGTGTTGGAATAGAATGCATTCTAGTTTTAGACTTGTAGTCAAGCTGACTTGAGTTTGAAGTTTGCTTCAGGTACTTTCTAGCTGAGGGATCATGGAAATCACTTAACCTCTCTTATTCTCAGTTTTCTAATTTCTAAAATGGGGATAAAATAGTGCTTATAAACAGTTGTTGTGAAGATCATATGAGAGAATACGTCTAAAGAAAGTGATTTTCCTAAATCACAGGTCCCATCATTTCCCTTCCCTGCTCTGCCCCAATAAACTTCAAGGACTTCCTATTACCTCTAGGAGCAAATATATTTTAAAATTCTCTGCCATTCAAAACCCTTTATATATCCCACTTTTTCTTACACCTTACTTCCTGATATATACTCTTCAATCTAATGACACTGGCCTCTTGGCTGTTCCATGAACAAGACTGGGCATTCTCTTTGTCTCCCTCCCATACCTGGAATGCTTTCCCTCCTCCATTCTGCCCACTGATCTCCCTGGTTTCCTTTAAGTACCAACTAAAATTCAAACTTACAACAGAAAGGCTTTTTCAATCCTTCTTAATTCTAATCTTTCTAATAATAATTTCCTATTTATCTTACATACAGTTTCATTTGTGTTTATTTATTTGAATGCTGTTTCCAATATTAGAATCTAAGGTCCTTGAGGTCAGGGATTATCATTTGCATCTTTTTTTGTATCTCCAGCACTTAGCACAGTGCTTGGCACAGAATAGGTATTTAATAAATGATTATTAATTAATTGATTGCAATGTTTAAAGTGCTATATAAATATTAGTGATGATGATGATGGTTAAATTTATGGATTGAACATAAGCTGTTTTTACATTTATTAATCTTATTTTTTCCTAAAGTTTTATTTCCAATAGTTAAGGCACACTGAACATGTGATATTCTGTTTGAAAAAGCTCCTGATTTATCCATGAGATGGAAAGTTACCTCTTATTTCATGCTGATAATAAATTTATATGTATTTAGAGGGAGAAAATGTAGCCTGAGTATAGCTAGGGAAATGACAGTGAGTCAGGAGGGATTAGTTCAGTTTTACCTGATAAATTGTACATTTGAGAAATCTCTGTACCTCTTTCTCTATCTCTCCTTTCATCTGCTCTTTCCTCTCCACCTATGTAGAGAGATATGCTCATATCTCTCCTAACAACTTTGATGTTTCCACCTTGATTATGGGGCAAACTGCAGTTTCTGCCGATCTGGTTTATGGAAGTTCTAAATTTAATAGTACAAAAGATTGATTCCAATCTGTAGGAAGGGTAAGAGATATTCATTTTAAAAATTGCACCAATTCTTTTGACGATATAAAGTTACTGTGGAATTAAGGCATTAAGATAGTAGACATACCTTCTTTTTAAAGAACTTGGAACAACAAGAATTAAAGATACAATGAAAGTTGTACAAATCATAATTTAAAAAATATGTTTAGGATATAAATATGTTTTGAATGTTGCTTCTTCATAAGCAAGAAAGTTTACATTTTAACTGAAATGTAGCTATAGAGTCATTGTTTATTAGTTATCAGTGAAACTATTTAGACTGATAACTCTCTTTAAACAAAGAGTCTACTAAATTTTGTCATGTTAGCCCTGATTATAGATCAAACTGGCACTTGTCAGATTTTAATTTGGTCTTGCCTACATTTGAGTTGTCTATTATTAGGTTCTGGGCTCAGATTACTTCATTTTTAGGGAAAATTCTAACAGCGGCCGTAAAGATGACTAGTGCTGCTGCATTTCTATATTTAGAAAGCAGTCTGCACCAAAAAAGGCAATATATGCTGTCATCACTGCCAGGGCTGCCTCCATTGCTCATTTAAACTAACTTAAACCATCAAGTGAGAATGCGATTTTAGTGACTTGGTATTTCCTCCAAAGATGCAGATTGCAGCCAATCCATGGGGGCTCATTCTGTAAGTTCATGTTCTCCCAAAAGTTTGAATGGAAGTTTCCCCAATATGCTGGAGGCCTTTCTTGCTCTGTCCTAACATCCTAAGAGTACCAATGGAACACTCTAATTGGCCACCAGTCATCTCTCACTTTTGTCACTAGAATTTTGTGTAATTAAACCGATGGATGATGAAGTATGGTATAAATGACTGATTGCAGAAAAGTAAGCATGCTTTCTCCCATAGAAACAGGTAATCATAGTTTGTCTGATTTAGGAGAGGCTAGATCAACCTATTTATTCTTGCAAATTAGAACTCTGAGGCTCAGGTTAATTCATTTCAGTTCACTCACTAGACACTGACATGCGTTCTGTACGCTAGGCGTTGTGATTTGTCCAGAATCATTCAGCAAGTAAGTGACAGAGCTGGGGTAAGACCCCAAACCTCCTGGCTCCCAGGACAGTGCTTTTTCCACTGTACTATCTATTCGCCTTTACTTGCCACCTGTCTGGCTTAAATGAAAGATGACAACGTATTTGTAGGTAAGAAGGTCAAAGCAGGGTGCAGGGCTAAAGATGAAAAGATTAGGGAGAAAGATTACAAAGTGGTTATGTCCTGGGGAGGGATGGGAGGCGGGGGTGGGGGGGGAGAGGAGGTGCTACCACACTTATCTATTTCAAGCTTTGATGTAAAAAGGACCTTAGATCTAGTGAAAAAATGGAAATTGGACTGGTGGTTCATTCTCTATTTTCACTTATGATACCCTAGTGGCTGACTTTTCAGTTTAGAATGGTTTTTGTTCGTTTGTTTTTTTGTGATTAGGGTGGGGATAGTGCAGTGGGGGGGAATGTAGTTTCATTGACATAAGGAACTCCCAGTGAGGAAATCCTTTCTAGAAAAGCAGATTAGCAACTGTTCTTCTGCCTGTGGTTGTAGAGAGTTGATCCAGGCACAGAAAGGTTAAGTTGAAGGCAGGATGTGAACCTACAAGGCTCACACTTTTATGAAGAGTCTCACTCTTGAGCTGTTACACCATACTGCCTCTTCCATTCAACCATGTGTAGCATTTGAACCTTAAAAGAAAGAAGCTTTTTATTTGTTGTTCTTCTGAAAAAAATTTAAGAGCTGGATTCCTCTACCATTTCAACCAAATGAAGTCTGAGAATCATTCATTTAGAGCTGGAATAGATGTCAGAGATCATGTATTTCAATGCCGTCCTTTCCTAGAAGAAAAACAATGAGGCTAGAGAGGATTAGTGACTTGCCTAGATTTACACAACTAGTAAGGGTCACACTAAAACTTAGAACCCAGGGACTTGGGGCTCCTATTACACGTTTCCCCACTGTACTTTATTAGTGTGTAAATAAAATAGGAATGAACAGTAATACAGGTCGGGACCACGCAGAACTGAAGTTCAGCAACTGCAACATAGAGTACAGAGACCCCTAGTGTTTGATAGAGAAAGTACAAGTAGTTCTCACTCCTCTGGCCTCTTTGGGGAGTCTTAGGACAAAGGAAGTTCAAGGGCCTGAGTGCAGGTTACTTGTGATTCTGTGTTGTAACTCTTATTCCAGGCTGTATCAGTTCAAATTCCAAGAAAAGCCGGTTCTGCCCTATTAGTATTTAAATGCTTGAGAAGGAAAAGTTAACAATGAACATCTGGATAGCTCTGGAGCAATCATGACCCTAAGGTCTTTCCAACGATCTCATTTGATTCTTACAATAACCTTGTGAAGTAGGTTATTGGGAAGCAGGGCGTTACTTATTATCCTCATCTTACAGAGAAGGAAACTGAGGCAAATAAAAGTTAAGTGACTTGCCTAGGAACACACAACTGGTATATGTCCAGAGCCAGATTTGAACTGGAATCTCCAGGTCGAGTGCTCTGTCCCTTGTACCCCCTAGCATCAGAATAAAATTCTGAAGATATAAATAAACTAATTATGATAAGGAAAAGGAGTTGTTTAAAAAGTTTCATATAGTTGCTCAAGAAACTCTTAATTTTTTTAAGAAGTGTATATAGAAAAGTGGAAGCAAGAGCAACTAATGTCAGCTTTTGAGCTGGAAAAAATTGGCTAACAGGGATTTAAAGCATAAGAAGAGTAGGGAGATATGAGAGGACCTGCATTCCTTTGGTGAATTCTAGTTATCAGACCTAGACAGATTATGTACCAGGGGAATGTAAGAACCGGTAGATAAGATGGCTGAGCCTTGGTCAATGATCTTTGAAAGGTCATGGATGATCTGGGGAGCGAAGGGAGTAATCTAGATTTAGAATTGAATGAAATTTAAATCAAAAAGCATCAATAAAACTTTTAAAAATACAAGAAAGTTCAAAAAAAGTAGAAAAAAATGTCAGCACCAGAGAAAGGCAAGTGTTCTTATTTTTTAAAAAAGAGAAGAAATCCAAGTCTGGAAACTATAGGGCAGTGAACTTGGATTACTGGCAAAATTCTAGAATGTTTTATTAAGGGGATGGTAATTGATCTCACTGTTGTGCTTGCTATTTGTCCTTTGTTCTTGAAGAGGACTGTGACACCAGGAAGGAGATGTCATGACTGGCAAGTGAACTGGATGTAAGTGAGGGAGGGCTATCCAAAGCCATCTGGGTCCAGTGGCAAGACATAGATCAGGTCAACTGGAGATGGCCCCAGATGCAGTGGGAGGCGTTGGCCTTTTTAAACTAAGGTCTTTCCCAGGTCTCAGCTTCTCAGTTTCTCCGACAAAACCTATTCAGAGATTAAGGCTAGGTAAAAGCAGAGGCAAACAATGGCCTGCTTTACGTAGTCAAAAAAAAAATCAGTCTAGAAGGAGAAGACCTTTGGGGTTTCTGGTCAAAACAGAAACAATTACTATTCATGGTAACTGGGCCAAACAATGACCCTGTAGACCTGGACTGGGACCTATTGTTGACTAATCAATGAGAGCCAGAGTGACTAAAGCATGGCCTGGACTGGGACCTATTGTTGACTAATCAATGAGAGCCAGAGTGATTAAAGCCTGGCCTTAAGAAAGAAATCTAGCCTCTAAACCTCTAGATACCTTAGAGGTTTTAGTGATTTTCATTCCTTTGGGCAGGTTAGGGTGGGATATCCTGTGTGGACCAGAGGAGAAGAAGAAGGAAATCAGAAGGGAAATGGGAAAGGGAGAGGAGAAGGGGAAAGGGAAGGACAACAATGACAACAAAAAAGGAGCCATTAATATTTAAGGATACATATCAAGTGTTGTGGACATAAACCTTCCTTGAGAGTTCTTTCTCTTCAATTATCTGGTAAATCCTGGAAGAGCAACTTTGAAATATTCTTTCAAATAAAGGATCAAAGATAGCATGGAGGTACTAGTGGATTTTTCTTGAGATTCTACTTGTGAAGTGCCAACTTAGATTTCATTAGAGACAGGAAATACACTTCTAATGCACAAAAGAGCCTACCAGGATTATTATAAGGGCCTTACTTAATAATAGAGCTATATGTGAATGGGTTTGTTTACATATTTAAATATTCACTTATTTTCCTCCAAGGGAGGAAGGAAAGTCCTTTTAGTTGAAAAATTCTAAGAACAAAATTATGAAAAAAATTTTAATTTAAAAAAGCAAGCTATAACCTCGTGGACATAATGAGAAGTATGGTATAATGGACAAAAAACCAACTTTAGAGACAGGAAGACCTTGGTTTCAAGCTTTGCCTCTGGCATGTACTTGGGTACATGACCCTGGGCAAGAACTAAAGAGTACTAACTAAACTTCTTAGTGCTTTAGGAGCTCTCCAAGACTATAAGTTGTAGAGAAGTTGTCAGCTTGCATTGGTAGAGTAAATTCCCTACTGGGAGTACTCTATACCAATGAAATCATAGTTCCAGCACCTATTTCTATTCCTAGACACATATTATGAAAGGTTCATAGACACCATGAGTCAGACATTTTGAAACGAATCATGGTAGGCACAGTGTGAGTAGACCCTACAGTATTCCCTCAAAAACATGCAAGTTCCTTAAAAGCAGGAACTATCTTATTTTTTATTTGTATCCCTATTACTATCTCAGCCCTGGGAAGTGTATGGTGCTTAGTAAATACTGATTAATTAATTGATTTGGAACTTTATGATTGACCACACCCAGTTAGTGTCATAGAATGGTGGAGTCACATTTGGTAGCAATCTCAGTTCACACCATCCAGTTCAACCCATAGAAGAACAAGAATCCTTCTCAATTTAAGTGACAGATGACCTCTAGTGACTTTAAGTGACAGATGAGCTCTAGTGAGTATAATTTTTTACTACTTCTAAAGAAAGTTCTTTCAACTTTTGGGTAGTTTTAATTGTTAGGAAGATTTTTTATACTTTAAGCCAATATCTGCATCTCTGCCACTTTCACCAGTTGTCCTTGCTTCTGCCCTTAGGGCCAAACTTGCAGCCTTTTCAAATAGTTATCCTCTCCCTTCCAGTCTTCTTATCTATAAACATATTCAGGAGCAGCTAGGTGTGCTGGGTCTAGAGTCACAAGATTGAGTTCAGACACTTACTAATTATGTGACCCTGAGCAAATCACTTAACCCTGTTTGCCTCAGTTTCCCCATTTATAAAATGAGTTGGAGGAGGAAATGGCACACCTCTCCAGTATCTTTGCCAAGAAAATCCCAAATGGGGTCAGAAAAGTTGGACACAACTGAACAACAAAAGCTCAAAAAGCTAACCAATTACCATATGACATTTTTTTTTACGTGCTTTAACCACCCAGTCACTATCCTCTGGGTAGTCTCCACTTAATTTGATGTTCTTTCTAAAACTTGGTATCTAAAACGGAACACAGTATGTCAGATGGAGTATGGTCAGGGCAGAATACAGTGTGACTTGCACTTTCTTACTCCTGTCCATTATGCATCCCTTAAGATAGTCTAAGATCACATTAGCCTTTTGGGGATATACAATAATATCACATTGTTGACTCACTGAGCTTGGAGCACATTAAAACCTACAAATCGTTTGCATATTCATATTTCTCACCACACCTCTCTTGTGGTTGCAACAAGAATTTTCAAAATCTAAGTTTAAAACTTTTCATTTATCTTTTTTAAGTTTCATTTTATTACATTTGATCCAGCATTGTAGCTGCAGTTAATTGGGTAGTGGTTCTCCTAGGAGAACTGCATAAAAGAGTTAGAGAAGCTGCCGTCATCATTTATCCAAAAACAAGAAAAATTATTTGATGGGTCATTTTGCCTTATAAGATGCATGAATATAAGCAAATAGATCTTCACTAAGTAAGTTAGCCAAAGATGATGACCCTTGACTTCCCTTCCTACTCTAAATATGTGAAAACATCAGCTTTTATGCCAAAATGCCTTTGTAGGGGTGGTGATGGAGTTTATGGAGATCTTGAAAGGATACACTTAAATGGAGTCCCCACGGTTTTTGTTGATATGAAAATTTCTAATCATTCTGGTTTCTAACTGGACTGGTTTAGTCCCAAATAAAAACCCGTCTTTTACAAGAAATCTTACTTGTCACCCTTAATGCTAATGCCTTTCCTCTATTAATTATCTCTAATTTGTTCTGTATATATTTTGTGTACACAATTGCTTTCATATTGTTTTTTCCATTATGCTGTGATCTCTACTATACTTGTCTTTTGCATTTCTTTGAATCTCCAGTGCTTAGCATAGTGCTTAGTACACTTTAGGTACTGGATAAATGTTAACTAACTGGCTGAATGGTTTCTGCAATAATTTTACTCACTCAAACACGTATCAAGTGCTTACCATGTATAAAACCTCTTTGATAGATGCTGAGGATACAAAACTTAAATGTCATAATCTATGACCTCAAGAAATTTCCAGTCTCACAAAATAAAGATAAGAGAAAAACACAATTATAATAAAGGAGAAGATAGTTAATGTCATACGAGTGTGAGAATGTTGTTACCATTCAGAGGAGGAAGAGATTACTTGGGGACATCAGAGAAAGCTTCATGAAGGCAATGACGTGTTAAAAAGACTCATCATTTTTAAAATCATATTTTCTACCAGAACTGTCCAAGATGCTCTTTTGAACATGAGCTTCTTTTAACCATGTTCCAAGTGTCCCAGGAACTTGTAACATTTTAACTTGGCAAATTATACCCTGTAATTTATATAGTAACATATCTTCCTTCGGAAGCAGGGTCGCAAATGTATTAATATATAGAATGCAAATATGTTTTGATTCCTTTTGTGCAGAAAGTTTGGCAGAAAACAAATCTATAAATCATTGTCAATAGAAATGAGAACTAGCTCAATGAGTTAACCGCCTTGCATAAGGAAGTTAGCTTTACCAACTTCAAGAAGTAAGGCACACATGCCTTGGTCAAGAAGAGAAGAGATCAGCAGAGAAGGGAAAAGAGGAGGGCTTAAATTTATGAAAAGAAGGCATAAATACACATATAGAATAGGAGCAGAAGAAAAGGCAACAATTTGTAGGGAAAGTATCTAGAGGAGATAAAATGGAACAATGTGACCTTGATCAGGATCATACTGAGCATTTTTTCTTTGCTTTAGGAGTATTTTATCGGGGTCATAGGATCATAGATTTAGAAGGGACTTCAGAGGCTATCGAGTCTAACCCTCTCATTTGACAGATGACAAACTGAGGCACACATAATTTGAGTAGTTTGCCCATAGTCGAATAGGGATACGAGTTGTTTTTATTTTTTATACCATAGACATTTACATTTTATATATCTATATCTATATATGAATAAGGATACTGGTAGTTTTTGCTTTTTATACTATAGACATTAATATTATATCATATCATAGCCATTTTCCAATATGCACCCTTACCCTCACTGCCCTTCCTGACCCTTGCCATATATAGACACTTAGGAAATCTTTCCTTGTAACAAAATTAAGTTAAAAATTAACTGACACAACCACTAAATCTAATAGTTTGTGACATCCTATTAGGGAAGCTAGGTGGTGCATTGGATAGAGTGTAAGGCTTGGAGTCACCAAGATGTGAGTTTGAATTCTGCCTCAGACACTTAGTAATTGTGTGGCCCTGGGTAAATCACTTAACTCTATTTACCTCAGTTTCTTTATCTGTAAAATGAATCAGAGAAAGAATTGGAAACCACTCATAACTTTGCCCAGAAAACCCCAAATGGGGTCACTAAAAGTCAGACATTACTGAACAACGAAAACATTCTACACTTGGAGTTTCTTACCTCACTATCAAAAGGAGCGAGATGTGAAATCTATCTGTTTGAGCCAATATTGGTCATTGATTTTAATCCTAGTTTAGTTGCCTTGTTTCTAGTATAGTTTTCCTTGTCATTACTGTAGTCATTTTGTATATTGTTTTCTTTGCTCTTTATCAGGTTTTTCAGAATACTTCAAGGTTGTTCTTTTTTGCTAAACAATATTCCATTATATGAATATACTATAATTTGTTTAGCTATCCCCTAATCCATGGGCATCTAGTATCTTTCCAGTTAGTACTACAGTACTCCAGTTAGTTGCTACAACAAAAAGAGTTGTGATGGATATTTTAATTATACATGGAACCTGTCTTCTGTGTTTCACCTCCTTGGGGTATATGACCAGTAGTGGTATTGTTGAGTAAAAGGATATGATATAAAGAGCTTAGCCAATCTTCTTATTTAATTCCAAATAGTTTTACATTGGACCAGTGTAACTGGAGTGTGTCAATGTTTCTATTTAGGCAGTTAGAGGAAGGGAAACTTTTGAGATTGTAATTCCTTAGAAATAATGAGAGCTCTGAGAAATAACTTCCTTAATTTCTCAATATGTACAATGGGGAAATTAATGCCTATAACATCTTCCTCACAGTTACTTTGAAGTTTAAATTAAAAAGCATATTAAAATGTTTTGCAAACTTTAAATCACTAAACAAATGTCAGTTATTATTATAATACGTAGTCATTTCCATGCAAACGCAAAGAACATGATCTCTACTAAGTCAACTTGAAATCCTGAATTTAGAAAAACAAGGCATAGAATTCGGCAATTTTCCTCTTTAAGGTATGGGAAGGAAGAGAGGGGAGTCACCACAATGCTACCATTCTCCAAACAGGAAGAAAGAAATAGAATGAATGAGGAAGGAAAAAGACTCATCTACCCATATGGTTTAGTTTTATGTGTTTTTTCAAACTACAAAATACATAGACATCATTGTCCCCTGTTATTTTCTCATGATAACAATGTATTAGAAGTAATCTGTGTTCTGTCACATTTATTCCTGTTTTAGCTTGGCTTTGGAGACATTTGTTTCTTTTCTGCTCATACAGGTTGATTGATTGCACAAAAGATCATTATAGAACAACTAAGTATGTTCTTTAATGACCGACCAGAAGGCTTTGGGAGTGGAAGAGAAGTCCACTTTGTTGGGGATATATTGCAGATTGTAGTGTATCAGATATTAGTTTAGGAATTATAGATTGACCTTAAATATACATACATATATACATACAATAATTTTTTTTCTGTGTCTAGTTCCTTGTAATCCTGTTTTGTTCCTGGGTAGAGTTTTGGTTTAGAATTGTCTCTTGCTGAAATATGTATTCATACAATATGCAGAGTATATTGAGTAAGTATTTGGTTAGAAAGGTGGGGGCTGATCCTTTCATGAGAGGAGAACACCCCTTCCAAGAAGCTTCTTCTCTCCCCATTCTCCTCTTTATTAATTTACTTAAACCAGGACCTTTTTCACTGGTCAGATGGGGCACTCAAGACACTTATAATACTTTCATGCTGACTCCAGTGTGTGTCATGATAATGTATATAAATTGTATATTAGAAAATAGAAGGATTTTAACAGGTAAATGAAAGAGGAGGGGGTGATCATTCATTCCAGGCATAAAGGATGGCAGTGGTAAAGGCAGAGGAGCATTGAAAGTGTTCATTCTACAGTGAATGGTTTAGATTGGTTGGACCACAGCGTGAATGAAGGGAAATAGTGAGAGATAATTATGAAAAGGCAAGTGGTAGTTAAGTAAGTAACTAACCAACTAACTGAGGGTGTCCCCTCATACCACCTCATTCTGTGGGAAGAGGAAAGGGGTTAGGTTCACAGTTTTGTTTAGTTTTCATATAGCACAATATCAAGTTATCATACAAGTCTAGAGAAAATGAAGGCTTGAGTTAGGTCCACGACTGTGAAAACAGAGAGGGATGTGGGTGAATCATCAGGAATAAAATTAACAAATCTACATCTGGTTAGATGGGGGAGCCACAAAGGGAAAGGGGCAGAGAGAGACAAAATTTTGAAAAATGATTCTCATTGGGGAAGAATTATGTTTTTAAATGATTTTAGTTTAAAAGAGAATTTGAAAGGAGCACTGAAAACTGAATGCTTATCAAGACTTTTGTCTTATGTTTCTTCATAAAGGATTTCAGACAGAAATGATGCTGCTAAAACTTATAAGGCCAATACCTTGGATAACCGACTAACTAATAGGTACAAGTATTGACTAACTTTGGGAAAAGGCTCAAGTATATAATTCTTCTCAGACTCACCTATCAATTTGTAGAACTCCATTCTTACTAAATGTATTCCATAAGGTCTCTTATAATTCATGTTTCTGGTAGTAAGAAAATATTTGAAGGTTCAAGTAAGAATAGCCTTTATTTCAGGTCCATGACCAGAGAAAAAGGAAAACTTGGTGGGGTCTTTGGAAATCAAGTGAGCCCAGCTCTGGAGCTCATTTCATTTACCACATGTATATTACTTTAAAAAACATTCTAGCAGCAAGAGTATTGACAAAAAATCATGTAAATGCAGATTTTACATTCTCATTACCAAGGAAAATGATTGAACACAGCTGCACAGCAAATAAAGACATTTGGTAAAAACAGAAGCAGCTTTTTTTGGGGGAGGAAAAAAAAGACTGGAGATTCTCACAAGATACAGCAAAGATAGGGAGGCCATCTCTTGGTATTTATCTAAATACTTGTGCTTTCCTCCACTCAAAAGAATTTCTAACCTGTCATTATATTGAATAATCAAAATATGAATGATTATAACACAGATGGTATTAATTATTCTTTGTTGCCACTTGTTTATTTCTCAAACTTTGATGTTTTTTCCCCCATCAGAGGCTTGTCCACATTCAAAACATCAGAAGCAACAAAGCCGTATGTACATTTCTACTGAAACTATATTTTAGAGCCAATATCTTTGTTTCTTTGTATGCATATTCAAGGGCTGCCTATGTTACCTTCTACATTAACTTCAGACTCCTGGTATAATTTTTATATACCTTTAAATAAACATGAAATCTGGGTTCTCCTGTCTTCCTATTTGTTCTCTCTCTCCCTCTGTCTCTCTGTCTCGCTCTCTGTCTCTCCCTCTCTCTTCCTCTCTCTGTCTCTCCCTCTCTCCCCCTCTCTCTGTCTCTCTCTCTCTCTGTCTCTCTGTCTCTCTCTCTCTATCTCTCTCTCTTCCTCTCTTTCTGTCTCTCTCTTCCTCTCTCTCTCCCTTGGTCTCCCTCCCTCTCTCTCCCTCTCTATCCCTCCCTCTCTCTCTCTCTCTGTGTCTCTGTCTCTCTCTCTGTCTCTCTGTCTCTGTCTCTCTCTGTCTCTCTCTCTCTGAGTTGATGATCCCCTCTTACTTCTTCCTCATCCATTTCTACCGGTTGGTGACTGTTAGACTCTTGGTGCTTTACAATTCCATCGTGTTCCTGGCCACCACCACTATCTCCATCCTGATTGACTTTACTTCCCTGCAATTCTTTTGTTAATAGAAAGGGGGCTCCAAAATCATGGCCTTCTATAAGGGGTGACCATGATTGCATCTAGATAAAATGGGTATTGTTCAGAATGTATGAATGGAAGATATGTAAAGATCTTGTCACATCAAATTTTAATCCTCAGTATTGATTTATTTTTTTCTTTCCTTTAAAACAATTAAATTTTCAATGTTTAAAAAACACAAAGATTGTATAAGGAAATGTCAGCATTTGTTATGAATTTTACTTTTAAAGGAATTTTTATAATTAATATATAAAAATTAATAAGCTATTAAGATTATTTGTGTCTATCCCCTTATTCAATTCTTATTGTTTTTATGCACTAATTTTTTGTTGTTGATGCTCATTTAGGGGGTCTTTCTGTCACTATCCAATACCTTTCTCTCTCTCCTCCCCCACTCCACAATCTACCCTTTCCATGATTTCCAGTCATCTTTAATGTAAAGTCAGTGTTTCTCAAGGAAGGGGAGGCCAAGTGCAGGAGCTGATGTTAATAGAGATTGGGAGATGAGAGAGAGAGGGTGAGTTTAAAGACAAGAATTAAAGATGTCTTCCTTGATCTTGGCCTGCTCACTAACCCAATAGTTACCCCATCAGCAAAGACCTTTTCTCTTTGAGTTTCTCAAAACAAACAAACAAAAACTATAAACCTTTTCTTTTTAAATACAGACCACCTGGAGCTTCTTTGAAAAGCAGCACCTCTACAAGCACCACTGCTGCAGCCCCACTCATCACAACTCCTGTAAAGAAAAAGAGGTATTCAGTGCTTGGTTATCACTGGGAAAACATTTTTCTAATAACTTAATTGTACTTCTAAATCAAAATACTTTTCTACTTGGTTGTATAAATTGAGCTTGTCAGGGATGGATGTTTAAAATTTGTCTTTGCCTCTTTTACCCTTCCTTCTTCATTCCCAATTTCTCTGTTTTTGTAACCTTCCATGTATCCCAAATGCCATGAATGCCCTGGTGATTCCCTCCCCATTTCCTGCCCAGTAGGAGGAAGTATGGTATCATGTGAAGAGTACTATGCTATGAAGAAAACCCGAGTTCTAGATCAAGCTCTGTCTCTAGCAATGTGATTTGAGTGTTTCACGGAATCTTCTTGGGTTCAGTTTCCTCATTTGTAGAATCAGCATGCTGGGTTTAGACTAGATCTCTGAGCAGCATGGTGTAGAGGGATAAACAGTGGCTCCAGATTAGGATTCTTTGGGTTCAAGGCTTCCCTTTTATGCTTACTGTATGAGTGACCTTAGGCAATCAATAATTAATCAACGTCTTTATTGCGTGTTAAGTGCTCAGGAGCTGGGGATAGAAGTACCAAAGAAGGAAAAAATCTTTACTAGTATTCTACTTACATTCTAATGGATACAATAACTACATGTAAAAATATGTAGCATAAACATAGAATTAATATATGCATACATATACAAATAAACACACAAAGTGGTCAAACATAAGGTGGTTTGGGAGGGGGAATTTTTTGGCAATTGCAGGGGATCAACAAAGGCTACTATCAGAAAATAATAGCGCATAAGATACATTTTATAGGAAGAGAAAGACTTTATGAAATGGATGTAAGGAGACCTTCATTTCAGTCTTGGAAAGAGAAAATTAATGAAAAGTTACACAGATGCGATATAGTCTGTTGACATTGAATGACAAGTAGCAAAAAGGTCAGTTTTGAGCCATTATGGAATGCACGTTACTTAATCTCTATGGGTCTCTGCATCATCATCTGTACAATGAGGAAGGAGGCTGACCTAGCTCACCTCTGAGGTACCTGTTAGTTCTCGGTCTATGATCTTATGATGCCTTCTGTTTTAAATTTAATTAAACCTTTGATGTCGCAAATTAATATCTCTGCTGAAACCAGAATCTACATCTTTCCCTCCTAATGCATTGCTCTTTGCATTAATAGGAACCTTCTAGAGACAATGCCCCCAAACTCAAAATAAGTGACAGTGGAAACATAGACCATTATGTCATTCTAGCAGGGTGCAAGTAAACCTTTCATCAGAGCCCTTAAATCATGCTGCCTAAGGAGTCACTTTTTTTTTTGCCATGTATAGTTATGCATAGTTAAAAATCAAGGTAAAATCAAGGGTTTTGATAACAACTATGGAGAGAGGGATCTTGGGTAAAAATTTGTGTATTCTTGTGATCATCACCATCATTTTCTCTGATTAGGTCCTGCTTTTACGGTAAAATGGAGATAGGAACTAGACCTGTAATCTCATTTTCATAAAAAATGTTCAGCAATGCAGGTTTGAACGTTCTCTGTCACTGAGGTTCTTAGAGAGTTGCCTAGATGGCTGAAAGGTGATCTGACTTGGTGAGGGTCATGTAGCCATTATGTGTCAGGGGTAAGACTTGAACACATGTCTTCTTAACTACAGTGCTAGCTTTCTATCCACATACCTTTACTATCTTTGATAAGACCCATTTATCCAGGAGTTATAGAACAGGAAATAAACCTGTAAGGAGAAGAAAAGACTGAAGAATTTCATCCTATAAACACAGTAGTACAGTATTAGAGGGCCAGAAACCAAAAGATACAATGCTGACTCATGCCTAGCTTGTGACTACTGTATTTCTTGGGGAGATTATTTTTTTTAAAAACTGCTTTAATCAGCCCAGCACCATAACTTGGTAATCTCTGTTCTTTGGCCCCTTAAGCCTAGCATTATAAGGGACCTGAGAAGTCAGTTAATCTAATCTACCACCTATAGCAGGAGTCTCTTCTGGAGTGCCCTGTAATACATGGCCATTTAGGCATTACTTCAATACTAACATTGACTGGAAATTTACTCCATTGTGAAATATTGCTGAATGGTTTGAATGCTTATTATGTCAAAATATTGAATTGAAATTTGAATCACTATGACTTTTCACCTATTTGTCCTACATCTCTCCTTTCTTGTGATAAAAAATATAT
Organism: Potorous gilbertii; assembly: GCA_028658325.1. Lineage (NCBI taxonomy): Eukaryota > Metazoa > Chordata > Mammalia > Diprotodontia > Potoroidae > Potorous > Potorous gilbertii. The sequence goes on along the minus strand of CM053771.1, from coordinate 449,299,958 downwards.
CTCCTACCACATGACAGCCTATCATATATTTGAAGATATCTATTATTGTTGCCCCATTCATCCTCTTCCACCAGATTAAACATCCTTAGTCTTCACAATTATTCTCTACATGGCATGTTTTCAAGATCCCTCATTTCTCTGTCTGTTATCCTTCGGACACTCTTTATGGCTTTACACTTTCATCTTTTTGCTGAACCTCTCAGATACTCCTGTCAATCCAAAAGGTAATTAAGTGAGATTTAATTTTTTATTGGCAAAAAGCTTTCTGAACTAAAGGTGACTCTATATAGATATCTGAGTCTGATTCTTTTTATTTTCAGTCATTGTTTTTTCGACACTAGTAGCACTACAATGTCTTATTATTTGGTGTCCAAAAGTAACCAGAAAATTGATTTCAACATAGAAGGCATGAATGTATCATGAGTATTTTCCATTCTATTTACAAGAAATGGTGCTTGTAAAAAAAAATAACCTAATATAAAATGATTTGTCTTTTTGGTTGCAAATTGATCCTAAAGAGACATGACTTTGGGGTTAGATCTTCTGAACATTCTGTTTTATAACATTTGTTATTTCTTAACAGACAGTCCTGGTTTCCACCACCACCTCCAGGTTATAATGCCACCCAGAATGCAGCAGGAAATAGAAGGTAAGGAAGAAAGGTAAAACTAATTTGCTGGGTATTTTATATAGGAAAATTGTTCCTATTTTTAAAAAAAAACTGTTATTTGAGATACTTTAGAATATATTTGCTATTCAGTTGTTCAGCCATGTTCTCTTTACAATCCCATGGACCATAGTATTCCAGGCCCTTCTATTCTCCATTATGTCTTGAAGCCTGTCCAAGTTCACATTCTCGGTTTCCATGACACTATCTATCCATTTCATCCTCTACCATCCCTTTTGCCTTTTGCCATCAATCTTTCCCAACGTAAAGGTCTTTTCCAATGAGTCCCAACTTTTCATTATGTGGCCAAAGTATTTAAGTTTCAGTTTTAGTATTTGACCTTCTGGTGAATAGCCTGGATTAATTCTTTTTAAGTATTAATTGGTCTGACTTCCTTGCTATTCAAGGACTTCTCAAAAGTCTTCTTTAACACCTTGATTTGAAAGTGTGGCCCTCAGCTTTCCTTAACTAATTAATAGTCCAACTCTCATAACCATGCATTGTTACTGGAAAAACTATAGTTTTGACTATACAGACCTTTATCAGCAAGATAAATGTCTCTGCTTTTTAGTATGTAATCCATATTTGCCATAGTTTTCTTTCCAAGGAGGAAGAGTCTTTTAATTCCATGGCTGAAGTTACCATCTGCACTGATCTTTGCACTCAAGAATGCAAAATTTATCACTGCTTCCATTTCTTCTCCCTTTAATTGCCAGGAAGTGATGGGGCCAGTTGCCAAGATCTTGTTTCTTTTGATGCTAAACTTCATGTCAGCTTTTGCACACTCCTCTTTCACCCTCTTCAAGAGGCTTCTTAATTCTTTTTCACTTTATGCCATCAGAGTGATATCATCTGCATATCTGAGATTATGGCTATTTCTCTTGGCAACCTTAATTCTGTTTTTTGATTCATCCAGACTGGAATTTCATATGATGTACTCTGCATATAAATTAAATAAGATGATGATTACAGTCTTGGTTTTTTCCTTTCCCAATCTTAATCCAATCAGTTGTTGCATGTTTGCATACTGCTTCCTCAGACAAGTAAGATGATTTGGTACTCCCATCACTTGAGGACTTGACACATTTTGTCATGATCCACAAAATCAAAGGCTCTAGTATGAAGAAGTAGTTTTTTTTTTTTCCTGAAACTCTCTTGCCTTCTCCATAATCCAGTAAATGTTGGCAATTTGGTCTCTAGTTCCTCTGCCTCTTTGAAAATCAACCTGTTCCGGTAATTCTTTGTCTACATATTGCCAAAGTCCAGCTTGCAGAATATTAAGCATAATCCTGCTGGTGTGTGAGATGAGCACAACTTGATAAATTTGGTAATTTGAATATTCTTTGGTGTTGCCCTTCTTTGGGCTGGGATGTAAACTAATCTTTTTCAATCCAATGGCCATACTCAATTTTGCCAAACTGGTGATTTTTGGCTCTAATACTAGCTTCATAAAGGATGTCATTTAAGTCATACTTATGTGATCTGATGATTTTCCCTACTTTCTTCAATTTAAGTCTGAATTTTGAAATAAGAAGCTCATGAGCTGAGTGAGCTCCAGCTCTTATTTTAACTGACTGTATAAGGTTTCTCCACCTTTGATTGCAAAGCATATAATCAGTCTGATTTTGTTACTGATGATCTGGTGATATCTGTGTGTAGAGCTGCCTTTTGGATTGTTGAAAAAGAGTATTTGTTATGACCACCGTGTTATCTTGACAAAACTATTGGCCTCTACCCTGCTTCATTTTGTACTTCAAGATCAAATTTGTCTATTATTCCAACTGTCTTTTGATTTCCAACTTTAGTATTCCAATCCCTTATGATGAATGTGACATCTTTCTTTGGTGTTATTTCTAGAAGATATTGTAGATCTTCAAAGAAGTGATCAACTTTGACCTCTTTGGCATGAGTAGTTGGATCACAGGCATGTATTGCTGTGGTATTGAACAGTTTGCCTTGAATTCAAATAGATATCATTCTATGACTTTTGAGATTATATCCTAGCGCTGCTAGTCTCACTTCTTTATTGACTATGAAGACTCCATTTCTTTTAAGAGCTTCTTGCCTATAGCAGAATATGTAATGATCATTTGAATCATACGCATCCATTCCCAACTTTTCCCATCCCTTCACTGACAAAAAGGTGTCAGTGTTTAATCTTTCCATCTTTTATTTGACCATATTCAACTTACCTTGGTTCCTATGCAACACCGATCTTTACAGCATCAGTCTTTCCTTTTGTCATCAGGCTCGTCTGCAGCTGAGCTTCCTTTCAGCTTTGGCCCAGTGGCTTCATTCTTTCTGAAGTTACTTGTCATTGTCTTAGACTCTTCCTCAGTAGTGTGTTGGATACGTTCTGAACTGAGGGGTTCATCTTTCAATGTCATCTCTTCTATCATTTTAATACTGTCCCGAGAGTTTTCTTCCAAAGATACTGGAGTGGTGGGCCATTTCCTTCTCCAGTGGATCACCTTTTTTTGTATCTCCCCTGTAGCTCTCTTCCTGCAGTCATCTCTTATAATGAAGAATTTTTTTTGAAAGAAAAAGAGGAAGAACAGAAAAAAAAAACTTTTAGCAGCATCACTCCTATCCTTTCCTTGCAAAGGAGTTGGGGGATATCTTTTCACATCTCTTCTTCAAGACCAAGCTTGTTCTTTATAATTTTTCAATATTTTAAGTGTTTTGTGGTTCTTTCCATTTATATCATTGCATTTATTGTGTACAATGTTTTTCTAGCTCTGTTTAATGTAATTTCTGTCAGTAAATGTAAATCTTTCCATCTTACTTGTTCTTCTAGGTGCAGTCAAATTTACTTACTATCAGTCACTGTTGTCCTTGACAACAAAGACACCATTTTTTCCTCATCTCATATGCCCTTCCCTATTGAAATATTTTTAGAGTTAGTGGCAGCAGGTATCTGGGATGTTCAATGATCACAATGAGAATTCCCATATTAATTATTCAACTACACAAGGCTTTAGTGGAAGAGATGAAATAAATCCTCTCCCTATTTCTCAGAACTGCTTGCCCTGTGGAGCTCTTTGTTAGTGCTATCCTTTTGGAGAAGGAGGAGTGAGAGTGGTAATAAGTACAAATAATATTCTGGTTTAAACATATGATTGTTTAATGGGTAAGTAATTCTCAGCTTGATCTAATTGGGATAATTTCTAGATAAGTTAATATCTGCTATTATGATTTCAATAGTCTACATCATGGTAAAAAAAACAAACAGTAGTCTGTAAATGGAAAGAACTATGTTTTTAAAAATGTAACAAAATTACAAAGATCAAGCAGGACTCAAATCAAGAAATATGAGGACAAATCCTTCCCACCTTAACCTATCCCTCTGTGGTGGCTATGTGAGTATAGAAAAGTAGATGAAAGGGAGATATTGTAAAGGTAGAATTGACAAGACTTGGCAAGTGGCTGGATATGGGGAGGACAAAGGAAGGAAACATCAAGGATGATGCAGAGATTGCAAAGTTAGATGACTGGAAGGATCATGGAACTTTCAGCAAAAATAAGGAAGCTGGAAGAAGCAGCAGGTTGGAGCTAGGTAGGGAAGACTAATTTCCATTTTGGATACATTTTATCTAAAATTTTGATGGAGTCTTTCTTAAGTGGAAAAAAAATAAGGAAAGACAATCTTCAAATTCTGAAGTTCAACTTTTTTATCCCAAGTATTTCTATGTCCACCACATCTTAACCTGATAGAATCGGCCGGCAATTACTATTCCCAATGTTGACCTTGTGCTTCCAAAATCACTTCTTACTTTATTCCTCTATTCATTATTAATCTATTAATACAAACCATTTTTATAAGCAATTTATTTTATAACCTGACTGCATATGGAACTGAAGGGCTGTTCATAAGCTCCCTTCTCATTGTTCCCAATGCAATTGAGCTAGTGGAGATATGCCTGCAGAAAAAAGACATCATTTGGCTGTTTGCCCTGGCAATTTATGGTTTATTGGTTGTGATTCAACTGGGAAAGGGAGATGAATTGTAATCCTCCTTCTGCATGCTGGCTGACATCCATAGCACTGAAGCTAAGGACAAAAGGTTACTATCATAGCAGATCGATTGATTTAAACATTCATTCCTTTTTTAGAGTGATATGTTTTAGATGATATGTTTAGTAGGTACTATAAAAAATTTCTTTTGTCAGGAGGGGCAACACTACTACAGACTTACCTGCTGAAAAGGAGAGAGTTATATTAATACAACAATAAAACTCTTGATTTTTAAAATTCCTTTCCTTTGAGAAACTTGAAACTACAACTTCTCTTCCTTATTTTTTAATCCTTCTTGTTATGTTGAATATTAAGAAATGACTTTTTAGCAAACCTGACCTTATTTTAAAATCTAGCTTTCTGATTCACTTAAAATTTTTGTCTTCTCTGAGTTCACACGTGTGTAGAGCTCCATTATCTTTAAAAAACAAAAAAACAAAGCCTTCATGTGGACTCCTGCTTTCTCATTATGACTCCATTTCCTTTCTTCTTTTCATATTAACTCTTTAATAAACAGTCTATACCTGCTACCTTTATTTCTTCTCTATCTAACTGCCCCTTCCTTTCTATTTCTGTCAATGGTCTAGGTAAGAATTTTATCATCTTATACCATACACTACTGCAGCAGCCTATTTCATATTCTCCCCAATCAAATTCACTTTACAAACTGTTGCCAGATTAATCTTCCTAAAATTTACATCATGCATCATGTTATTCTCCTACTCAACAATTGCCATTGCCTTTAGGAATTATCTCATGGTTCAAACTTTGTACCCTGGGATTTGAGATCCCAAATGATCATTCCTAGCCTTACATGCTATATATAAGCCTTCTAACAAGTGGCATACTGGTATATATTTAATAATTGGCTCTCTTGAGCTGCAAGAGAGTGCATGACACACTTTTAAGTTTAATTTGCATCATTAACATTTTCTCCATCACTTTCTTAAGTATGGAAATTAACAGAACAATAAGCCAGGCCATGATTTTTAGTGTCAGATAACTTCTAATGTATATAAAATGCTTATGCTGAAGATTTAACAATTAGCTCTCAAGAACCATTATTAGATGACTCTAGCACATCCCTGCTTCTCACCTAGTCAAACTAATCTACTTTTTCCCTCCTTAATGATGTTCTCTTCTTTCTTTCCCACTTATTCAAATCCTCCCCATCCAAGCTTTGGCTCAAATTTCACTTTTTCCCCATATAGCTTTCCCAGCAAATTATAGTCCATCCCTCTTCTGAATGTACAGTGATTATTTCTATCATTTATTTGGCAATTCATTTTCCTGATGAGACTATATACCTTGTCTTCAGTCTTTCTATTTATAATTTTTCCTTGTGTTGTGTGCTTAAGATATGATCCATGATTGTTAATGCAGCACTTTTTAAATGCCTACTGTCTCGATCATTCTTTCTTTGCTGAGGTTTGCTGGTGTTCATCTAACATTGTTGTATATGGAACCATGAAGATATGCTGTGTCTAGTATAATACTATGAATGCTAAAACTCTTTATTGCAATGCATTCTTCAGATAAACAAACATCCAAGAAAGTATTCTGGGTTTAGATATTCTTTCAGAAAAATTCTCATTCTTATTTAGATAGTGAATAAGAATGCTAGAGCTAGAGTCCAGAAGATTTAGGTTTCTTATTTGACTTCTGACAGTCAGTAGTGTGAATGTGTTCAAATCACCCACTTTTCTGAGCCCCAGCCAGTTCTCTAAGTCAAGGGTGGGGAACCTGCAGCCCTCCAGGTCCCCAAGTGTGGCCCTTTGACTGAATTCAAACTTCTTAGAACAAATCCAAGGATTTGTTTGGATTCAGTCAAAGGGCGGCACTTGAGGACCTAGAGGGTCAGGCTGCAGGTTCCCTACCCCGTGCTCTAAGTCTTATCTATTGAGTCATAGATACATTACAGTCTACAACACAGATATTTGATTACTAAAATTACCTCATGTCATATGTGAATTAGTGAATGAAAAAGCAGTTATTAAGTATTGTATCCCCTGAACTTCCTATGTGTAAGGGATCATAATTAAGTTCAGGGAATACAAAAGCAAAAGTGAGTGTCCACGCTGTCATTCTAATAGAGGGAAATGATGCCTAAGAAAGTGAGAGCAAGGGAGGAGTGTTTTCATTTGAAAAATCACAAGGATGGTGTGTGAAGCCGCGAAGAGCAGATTAACACACATGCTTTTTCTACTAGTAATGCCAGTATGGATCTGATTATGGTTCTAGAACTGAAAAGTGCAGAGGGAGAATCAAGAATTGAGAGGGGGTAGCCAGAGCATAAAGTGAAGTCCATCTGGGGCCAGCTACACACAGCAGGATGTATAAGGCATTCAGCGACCAGGACAGTGCAGCCCAGTCCAGCTCAGCTCCAAGTGGGGAATGTAGGTACTTGGCATGGTGACAATGTTAGAGGAAGTTCAGAAGGTGAGTCAGGATTATAGCCTACAGAGGAATGAAAACCCAAGTGTCTTCCTTAGATGTTCTGGGAGGGAATAGCCAATTGGGGTAGAGAGAGAAGTACTTCCAAAGTGTGAAATACAGAGATGTAGTGAGCTTCCAGGGGTGGAGAGGTTTATGAGAACCTGTAGTAGAGAAAACTACTGAGGGGAAAATCAGGGGTGCAACTTGGAGAGGTTCCCTGGGGGAACTTTCTAAAACTGTAATTGCCAATTTTCATTCAAATTGTCCTTGTTTCACTCTCCTATATGTCTCCTCAAAAGCCCTTAGCACAAAAAATATTGTGCAACCGTTTCTTTCCATCCTCCATCCCATTAAATTAAAATAAGACATATTTCTTAGACTTTTGACTGTGGATGGATAACTGATAACCAAAGGTCCTTTCAGAGATTTACTGAGAAGTGAATATCCAGAACTCATTTACCAGTACATACTAAAAAAATGATCTATTTTGATCAATCAGTAACTAAAAAATAATAACAGGGGAAACACATAATGGTTTCTAGAATAATGGTCAAAATGCAAAGAAGAAAATGTTTCTAAAAATCACTTTCACCACAACATCCTAAGTTATCTACAACAAAATTATAATAATTCCTTAATTAAACTCTTTCTGTGTACCATCCTAATTCTTTTTCCTCACTTGTTTCACATATTTTTCTCCTCCTCCCTTTTCTCTTTCCAGTTAGCTGATTGGTAGACAATTAAAAGAAAAATGCTTGATCGATTTGTGAGTTGCCATGACAACCTTGCTCTGCAGCTATTTTTTGACTCTAAACCATAAATGATGCTTAAAAAAACCCCACCATAAAACCAAGTAACCATTTCCATATGATTTCAACATTTTTAACCCTTTGGGTACCATTTACAAATTTGATAATATAACGAGTAAAAACATCTATATTTTATTTGTTCAACTGAAATCTGTTTTGCATTAACTTATAATGTTTTATGAATAAAAAGGTCCCGAGATAAAATCTGTTAGTAAAATTGGAGGCAATAATAGTGAATTTTGTATTCATGTTTTACTATGTTCATAGATTATTCATTAACTCTTGCAATAATTATTTTAGTGTTTACAAATATATGCGCATTTTGGTTTTACATTTTAAAAGTAATTTTATGCATGGAAGATGACCCAGAATCATCAAATTAATACGCTAACACATGTTGCTGTTGAGAATATCTCTCTTTAGTTCTAGAGGCTTAATAAATGCAATTCCCAGCTTACAAGCAGAATTATTGAATTTAAGACTTGGAAAGTAACTAGGGATGAAATACTTCATTTTTAGATGAGAAAACTGAGAAGATAAGAGAAATAAGACAGCAAATCTGTTAAACAACTAAGTCTAAAACCCACCTTTATTAACTATCAGACTATTTTTGCTTCACTATCCATGATTTGATTTTTTAAAAAAAATCTGGTGGTTTTTTCTTTGTTTATTTCCTTGGACTAAAATCTCTCAAAATATCTCAACAGCTCCTTCTTCCTTTTTTGTACACAAAAGCTGTCTCCTCCATATAGATGTAGGGAGCTTTTATGTCTGAGGATACAGGCTTTTGACCTCAATTATTTAACAATAATGAGCAAGGTCGGTTTCTGATTATTTTGAACTTCAGTTTATTGGCCTTTCTGAGAGGAACTCAGACAGATGGAAAGAACTGAATTTCTCTGATTTTTGCATGAACAAGGCAAAATAACAGTTGATCTGCATATTGAGAAAATTCTTAATATAGTTTTATTATAAAAAAAACCCTGCTTCTGATGACAAGTTCTCCTGCCTGATAGGTTTCCAAAAGGGCTTATGAGTATGAGGTTTTTAATAACACATGACTTTTCTTGCCAACATGTCAAAAATCCTTAAAATAATTTAGCAGTCAGTGACTATTTTTCCAATCTGAAAAGCCCCAAGTAATCCAACATGGAGCCTGGGAGTCAATATTATTGTAAAAACATTCTCTATTTAATGTCATTAACTGGTTCTATAAAACCATAATGCTAGGTGAGACATCATTAGAGGGAATACGATTTCCATGAGAATCAAACCATTATTATGAGATGACATGGTTGGTTGACCAAAAGACGTACTATAAAAGGTTAAATTAGTCCTGAGCTTTTCACTGAGAAAGGGTGATCTTTATGCCTTTCTTTAAAAAAAATGCCTTCTTCCCTTTATTCTAGGGATAGAGGCTTTTCACCTAGCAGACACGAGCAGTGGAAATCCATTCTCCACCTTGCCCTTCACTTTTGGAGTTGGTGTGTGCGTTTGTGTGTGTGTGTGTGTGTGTGTGTGCATGCACATGTGTGTGCTAGCTCCCTCTCTACTATGTTAATTTTCTCCCCCTATTCTTCATCCCAGATACCAGGCAAAGAACTCAAGGGAAAACAATAACACAAATAGATCATTGCTGTAAATTTGTTTCAGTCATGTCTGACTTTTCATGACCCCATTTGGAGTTTTCTTGGCAAAGATACTGGGAGTGCTTTGCCATTTCCTTCTCCACCTCATTTTACAGATGAGGAAACTGAAGCAAATAAGGCTAAGTACCTTGTCCAGGGTCACGCTGTTAGTAATGTCTGAGGCAGGATTTGACTCTAAGCACAGGGCTTGGTCCTTTGCATCACCTACCTGCCCAGACATAGATGATGATCTATCAAAAGAGAATGAAGAGTATGCAGATAGGTAGGAGGAAAACGAAGAGACAACACTGTCACAAAAACTCAGAAAAGGAAGGTTCTCCAAGAGAGATTGGTCAGCGCATATCAATTATTCCTTTGACTTTTATAGCATTTACATAACATTGGCATTTAGCTGGCTGGGCCTTATTACAACTTAGAATTATTTCTTAGACATTGTAATGTTTTGTCTCTCAAACTTTATTAAAAACTCCTTGAAAGACTAGACTGTGCTTTTTTCTTTTATAGTTCCCATGGTACTTGGTACTATCAGATAATAGATATAGACTTTTCTTGTTATAAATAGATTTTATAAAAATACCTTGAAAGTATCTATTAATCAAACAAATGTTGCTAAGTACCTTATATTGATAGATAGGCAAAACTTTGAAAGGATACTAATCTGATGGGAAAAAAATATCTCTTTTTTGCTGAAAATTGAAGATGAATATGATAAGACATGAGCAGCTAGGTTGTGCAGTGGATAAAGCATTACATGAGGTTACAAAGACTCAGTCATGACTGAACCAACTGAATACCAAAATGATAAGAAGTGAACACTGAAGAATAATTCATTAGTAGAGATCCAGTCAAGTCTGGTTTAATCTGGCCCTCTGCTACAGAAAATATTAAAAAAATCCTTTATCAAATTAGCCATTTTATATGCATCTCTTGATATCATGGTCAAAGAAGTCACCAAGGCAAGGCAATATCATTCAACAGCGTAAGATAAATGAATAGGAAATATTTTCATCAAAATCATGATTTTTTAGTTTATTTTCTGTTTTTCTTGAAAATCAAGCACACCCTTCTGTTTCTGAACATTGTGAAAAGCTCAGTTAGCCCAGTTCTCTTTATTTAGTTTTCTGCTTAACTCTAGTCAAGAAGCTATCATTCTAGAGAATTCCCTGGGTCTATCTTGGTGGGGAAGTTGATGTTCACAAAGAAGGAGGCTTCTCAAAGCATTTGTCTGCAAGGAACATTCTACATGAGTACCTCTCTCTTCCTGTCTCTTGAAAACATTCAGAGCAACAGCTTCCTCTTTTGCTTTTGCATTTAAATCGCCCGTGCTTGGCAGCATGTTGTGCTCTTGGCAGGGCATAAATGAGCCCTCGCAGTTGGCTCTGGACTTCCTCAATTTTGTCATCTGTGCTTGTCAGCACATAGATGGAAATGAAGGCCCCTTTGAGGTGGGTTGAAATAAACCTGGCATTGACTGGCCTCTATCCCAGCAGGGGTGAAAATGCATCCTAGTGCAAAATAAAATTTCACTTCTCCGTCAACCTTTCTTTTCCCCCTTCTCGACTCTATGCACCCATTGTTTCTATCGTGGGTATTCTTGGCTCCATCCCAGAGCCATTTCCTAAGTCCCTCCCCATAGTATCCTTTCCTCTGGGATTTTTTCTCTATCTACACTTATCATCAGTGTTTAGATCACTTTGTAGAGAAAGTAGTCTGTTTAAAATAGTGAAAATTTAACAGATGAAGATTTGGAATAAATCCTTTTATATCTTGCACTAAACTGCGAAGCAAAGTCGGTCACCTTGTTATCTTCCCTTTGTGAACTCTTCTTGTCATCTTAGTTACTCGTCTTCTCCCCTTACTAATTAGTGGTACTAGCAAACTACCCTTCCCCCTCCCTAGTCATCCTCCACATCCTCTTACCAGTTAGCTGATAATCTGTGAACTTTCATTGATAAATGAATTCAATCAATAAATATGACTTTATTCAGCACCTCCTATGTGCCAGGCACACAGGGAATTGTTGAACTCATGTCAAAGGGTTAAAGGTTGAAAATGGCTTTTTAAATAAACACCGCACTCAGAAACATACATTTTTAAAGGGCTCTAACCAAAGAACATAAATCTTTAATGATAAAATTACAGACATTCTTCCCACGACTGCTGGGAATGGCGATATGTGGGGGCAAAAAAGTCTTGGTGTCCCTCAACTCATCACCTAAATACTTAATTACTATAGAGGTCATCAATAGGTAAAACCAACTTTATGAGAACAAATTTAAAAACTTGTAGTCTTTAGATGAATACCTGTGCCCCTCTAAATCATATATATTCACAGGTCCTTAATATGACCCTGGCTTCAATCATAGATAATATAAACCCATCTTCTGTAGTTATGTAATTCTACCATCCTGGGGTTCTGATAAAAATAGCTAATATATAGAACTTTATGAAGATTATCTCTTGATCCCCACAATAGCCCTGTGAAGTAGGTACTATTTTTATTTCTGCATTTGCAGAGAAAGAAACTAATAGCGGAGGGAAATGAGATGACTGGCCTTAGGTCACACAGTTAATCTGTATCCAAGGTAGGCTTCAAACTCAAGTGTTTTCGTTATTTTAAGGCTAGCACTCTTATCCACTGCACCATGCTAGTCTTAATATTATTCTAATACGTTATCCAAAGGTTCCACCTTGCAATATTTATTTACATCCTGTATTGATAGCATTTAGGCAGAGATTTTGTTAGGAATATCCGCTCATCTTTACCTTGAGAGCCAGTGAATTGAACATATTTGCTCCGATTTTTCTAACAACCTGGAGGAGCTGACTTAATTACCGAAGAAGCTTATATATTGATGACTGAGTGCTACTTATCATGTTTATGGGCTACTAGGGTGGTATGCCAAGGCTTTAGGAAAGAATCCTCATGAAGTATTCAACCATTTAAAGGTACCTGAAGTTGAAGCAAAGTAGCTTTAAAAAAGTCAAAATGAATTTTTTTCACCTTCTGTAATCTTAGTATTTCATTCCTTCTAAGCTCTATTATGGATTCTTACCCGTGTTCTCTGACACACTGTAATGGAGTGATGTTCACATGTGCTGGTGAGCATCATTGGATTAGATTATGGGTTGCATTTCTATTTAAGTTGTATAATTCATGGCCTTAGAAAATTATCATTTTGCATAATGAAATGATTTCTTTTTGTTTTAAAGGGAGCCAACTGCTCTGCCTCTAACTCTTCCAAGGCCTTATTCTCCAGTTCCATCACCTCCGCAGGTACGACAGGATAATAGGTAAGTCAATAGGGACACCATGCCAACTACTACTATACTGCTTCATTCAAACCAGACTGTCATGTCTAGAGAAAGCATCCTCTAACTTCCCACCAAAGCATATTCTCTTAGCTACTCTGGTGCTCCTAGAAATCCCACTTGGTAGCCTGGCATCCTGGGAATTTGTCCAATCTATTTTGTAGGGGGTAGCCTACCATATCCATGGATCAGTGAATTTGCTTTCATGTGAAAGGAGTTACATTTCATATGACGTTTTCTAGCTTCGTTGCCTATTTTAAGATATCCATTCCTTCACCAGTATCCTTAAAATGAAATTAGAACAACTTGCATATTTGAAATTGCTTTAATCACAGCAAGATAATTTAAATGAAAGAACATGTAAAGGAAATTTTGTAATTAAGAGATAGCCTCTGGAGGAAAAATAATTGTTGAAGATGGTTTCTTGAGAGTCAGTAAGAAAGTATAAGGAGGCCAGGCATACATATAAGAAAAGACCAAAGATAATCTTTGATCATAAATTATTGAGAGAAACCAGAAGTCTGCACTTTAGCTTTGCCAATTCCCATTTCATGCTTAATTTAGTAACTGTACTTAAAATATAAGATCATTTTGACTTTTTTCAATGCTTTTTTGATAGAACTTTATTGAATAACGATTGATGTAGGTTTCTCTTTTTTCCATTTGGAGGCCCAGAAAATAAGACAATACATTGTTTGCATATATAATTAAATGATATTTAGCGCCAGTATAAAATCCTGTGTCTACAATTCTATATTTGCTTGGACATGAAATCTGTTTTAATGCCATGTTGGTTTTCTTCCATGTAAGTTTTATGAATAGTGGTGTTATTTCAGTGAGAACTAGACAGCAGTTCTAAAACCTAGCTATAACTACTACTACAGGAGGTCTGGTATAGAATTCATAATTTTAAAAGAGCTATGATGTTATCAGATTCCTTCAAATGATACAAATTATAACCCCTTCATTCCTTCATACATTCTCAAATTTTCAAATGGATCTATGACATCATTGGTTTGGGAATTTCTTCCTATGGTGTAGATTGCAACCCATAGATGATTTTCTGAATTACTGTGGCCAAAAGCATTTCCATTGACTTAAACAATAAAAGGTATAAAAATTCAAGTTTCTTGGTAGGAACTCTAAATGATCATTTCAATTGGCCAGCCTCATGGCCTTCTCTCTTCTTCAGATGAAGTCATTCCACCATGATAAAACTTACTTTCTCTAGTGGAATTTTTAAGAAACTAAAGGTCACTGTTGGATCACAGAGAAGCACCAGAGCTGCTCTTCATTGAAAATATAGAATTGATATGGTCATGGAATGTTATATCTAGAAGGCAATCTTGAGACCATCTCACTTAACCCCTTTGTCATACAAAGACCCAGAGAATTGAAACTAAGATTCTGATAATTGAAATGGCTTTCAATATAAGGAATGGTTTATTCCATTCATCTAAATCATTCCTGAATAAAGTTATTTTAACTCATTGAGAACAAATGAATGGTTTTTGTTCGATCATATGGTGACCTACCTATTGCTGATCTTTTCTGATTTTACATTGTTCAAAGGAAACAAGATCTGGATGACATCATCAGAGTGGATGCTAGTAAAAATGACAAAGGGTAAGATCTTTGGAATCCATTAGTTTTTTATTTTTCCTTAATGCTTGGTGAAAGCATGTTTAATGTGTTATTTTAAGAGTTTCTATTATGATCAAAATTCCAATGCCTCTCATGGTAAATTATTCTGAAGGAAAGCATTTATCTCCCAATAAAAAGTCTCCATATTAGATGAAATTGGCATTTGACCTTAAATAGATGCTAATTATACTTGTGTTACTTTCTCTAAACACTCTTTTTTTGTGATTTTAGACATTCCCATGACTTCAAAAAAATTTTTTCAAAGCCACCCCCACAACCTCAAATATAAGCAGAAATATCCATCTCTAGACCTGACTTCAGAGTGTTATCTCTTGTACAGAGAGTCAAAGACTGACCACCAATGTAGAACTGAAATAAAATAAATTAAATGATCAGCTGAGACAGTGTATGAATGGCCTACTTGTGAGACTTGGGTGACTTTCAAAACCCACTTTTTGAATGTAAACTAAAGCGTAAATAATTTTTTAAAAGATGCAAACTATTCAATTTTATTGTATTTTTTCCAAGATAATTTTGTTTTAATAGAAAGGTGATGGGAGGTCTGCATAGAATCTAGCAAAAGAAAAGCCAGAGGGAAAAAATATTTCAATCTTTACTCTAGTTTTTTCCGCTATCCAAAGCTCTCATTGTTTCTTGCCTGGCCTGCTGCAATCCACTCTATATATCGACCACATTACTCTCCCTAAAGTGAAGCTTTAATCACATCATCACCTTTCTTAGAATCCTTCCAAGGCCTCCGTTGCCTGTGGAAAACAGTTCAGACTTATCAGCCATGTCTTTAAGACTTTCCATGAGATAGGGCACTGGACTTGGAATTAGGAAGGTTTAGGTTCTAATCCTGTCTCAGATACTTCTTCATGGTGTTACCTGGGGAAAGTCACCTAACTTCTCTGTTTCAATTTCCTTATCTGTAAAATGAGAGGATTCTATGTTTTTATGACCTGGTCCCAACTTACCATTGAGGCCATAGGTCTAGTCGCTCTGTTCCATACTCTTTCTTACTCTCTTCTATTTCTTCACTCAGAGCACAATAATCATTTTGCTTAGTGATTAATTAACTAATGCTCCATCATGATCTACGTTGTTGTTCCATTGTTTCGGTCATGTCCTGTTTTTCTCTTGAGACAGAGAGAAAGAGAGAGAGGGAAGAAAAGATAGAGAGACAGACACAGAGAGAGATATCATGGCAGTCTTGTCAGAGAATACAGCTACGTAGTCAGAAAGTACAAGGGGTAAGATTTATGGAGCTTCGATGTTTCATCTTTCCCCAGCTGACACAGAAAGATTCAACAATTTGGAGGTTAGCTAGCAGAATTTAAAGTAAGGAAAAATAACAATGGAGCAGTGTGTCAGGAGAATGGATATCATTTGTTCTAAACAGCATACAGTGGTAATCAGATTTATGACAGGGGCAGTAACTTTGTCTCTTCTTTTGTTTATTCTCAGTCATCAATCCCACCATTGAACAAATAATACACTTTAAATGATTCAATTCTAAGGCAGTTGCCAAATTACCATATTGTCAAAGGCATGAAAGGATCTTACTTAGACTGTTATGCTATTGTACCAGGCACCTTTCTAGTGCAAGAACAATTGGGTAAACATAGAAGTGAAGGGGCTTAAAGAGCCCCTGGATATCTCCCTAGTCAAGGTCAACCGTGGGACGCAACTAGGATGAAACCCACTACCCCCATTACATTTATATGCATCAAAGTTCTTTGGTCTGAAAGCAATACTTATGATGAGTGGATGCTACTTTATAAATATACATTTTTGTTAATGTAAATGATCATCAGGGATTAGGAGGGATAAGGAGCAAATACTAAAAAATGTGAGAGACAGCTTGGTGTTGATAATGCTCTGGGGAATCAATTGTGAACCACGGTTAGAGGACAGATAAGATGGGTGAGAGAAATAGGTATGAAGAGCCATAGAGGATGAGTTGTTAATAAAATGTGAGAAAAAAAAAAGAACATGGATTTGTAGATTTTTTTAACCTAGGTTGGACATCTAGTGAAAGGAAACTGGTTCAAAATGTTCTGGGTTTGGGATCCTGCACAGTATAGAGCTATCCACCCCTGATATCAAGGAGAAAGCAGCTTCAGTCTTAATTCAAGATTTACCTCTGGAGAAACAATCAGAAAGGATTTTATTTTCTAAGAGAATTGGTTGCTAAGAGGCAGAATTCATAGGTCTTGAAGTAGAAAAGTCCGAGAGTGCTGGTAAATGTTTATCAATGGATTTTTCCCCTCTTCTCCCCCAATCTGATGTTCTGACAATACACTTTTAGTCTACGTTATTAACATTTTCCTCATCACTTTCTAAAGTCTGGATGATGAACAAAATAATGCATCAAGCTCTGATTTGTAGTATTTGCCCATTTCAAAAGTATAAATACTCATATTGAAAATTTCACCACTGACTTTTGCAAGTCAGCTCATATTGGCTCCAGCACACCACTGCATGAAGCCACAGAGCAATCAACAGATGTTGAAAATGCTACTCCTCATGAAGAAAAGATGCTTTCTCTACATGATTTGTCTATCTTAATGTAGCTTGTAGAAAAATGTGATATAGTGGATAGAGGACTGACCCAGGACTCAGGATGACCTGGATTCAAGTCCTATCTCTAAAATATGTCAATTCTGTGATTCTGGGCAAGCCACTTAAACTTACTGCCCTAGGAATATCTCTAAATCAACCAGTCAACAAACATGTAAGTGTGCCAGGCATCTTGCTAAAACTGCAAGTGGCAGAATATTTGCCAGTCTGGGTTAGTAAGGAGTCTTCCACATGGGTGAAACATCAGATTTTTTAAAAAAGAAAAATACAATTTGTGCCAAGGTTTCTTAATTTTTTATGTTTCAGTAAAGAAGTTTTTCACATTTTTAGCTTGTAAATAAAATGACGACTCACTGAAGAGAAAGAGTATGAAACAAGAGTAAGAGGAAAAACTTTGGGTCTAAAAGATCAAGGTTTAGAGGGAATAATCCTCTTTAGTCCCTTGAATGGTGATAGCAGACAAGAGCAGGGATGGATATAAGAAATGACTGCTGCCTTTTGCTATTGAATGTAATGGTCACTGGCTGTTCCCCATAGTTTCAATCATTTAGATCTCCCTTTTTTTCATTCCTTCTTCCCTCCTTTCTTCTTATATCCATTCCTTCTTCTCTTCCCTCCTTCTTTCCTCCCTTCCTTTTTCTATCTCTTCTTCCTTTTCCCTTCTTTCCATATTCTTCCCTTCCTCCTTCCTTTCTTTCCTCCTTTTTTCTTCCTTCCTTTTTTCCTTCTTCCTCTTTTCTTCCTTTATTCCTTACTCCCTCTATCCCTCCCTCCCTTTCTTCCTTCTTTTCTTCCTTCCATTTTCGGAGAGAGATTTAAGAAGGAGAGAGAAACAAGATAAGAAAAGGAAAGAAAAACAGGTGATGGAAGCAATTTTCTTTTTCAATAAGGAACAGAGAAAAGAAGGAAAAGCAGAAGAAGTCTAGGCAAGCAGGATAGTTTTGAAAACTACATATTGAACTTATATCCTTAAATACAAAGCCAAACTTGCCAATGAGATCTGCAAATCTATGAACAATTCTCCTTTTCTGTTCTGTGAAAGGAATTGTTTTATTTAGTATTTGTCAAATGTCAAATAATTTGTCAGATAAAATTTTTTTTTAAATTTTAAGTTCTTGAAAGTGCCTTTAACATTAACTCCTTGCTTCCTGCCTGAAGTTAGTATGAATCTAAGTTGAATTTCCTGGAGCCAATGCCAATTCTAAGAAAGAAGACAGTTATTCAGCCTTCTCAGGCCAGAATTTTCCCAACTACTTTTGGATACTTCTTACTGTTAGTACTCTAAAGTGTTCTATATTAAGATGCTCTTCCAGCTAAAGAAACTAAAATATCAATTTACTTTCTCTCTGCCTCCATTTACCTTCATAGAAAATCCTTAGGGGTGATGAGTAAGGGTAAAATAACTCTTCATTGTGGTTACTTTATTATGAGAGCCTTTCATATCCATAGAAAGAGGATTTTGATTTAGACAAGAGAAAGAATTACCATTGTTTACTTATTGTAATTATCTTTTCAAAGGGTCATCTGGATAATCTAAAGTATTATGTTCTTTGTTGGAATTTTTCCCTTATAGAACATAAATTGATTGACTAGTTTCTACAAACTGAATTCACAATTAGACCTAATTTGATGTTGGGTGGATTTTCACTGATGGTGGATTTCTTTTTTTTCCAAGAAGTCAAGACCTGGATAATCTCATCAAAATGAACAAAAACATAAATAGGTAAAATTTAAAAGGGCTTGTTTTTTGAAAAGGAAACCTTTGTGGCTTTTAATATGAGATTTGCGTGTCAGTAAAATGGGAAATGTACTGGATCTGAGAATAGCAACCTCCAAATACTTTAATAGAAGTCATGTATGCAAAAATCTAAAAGAGCTATTGATTCTGAATATCAAAAGCACATATGTATCTTTAAAAAAATCTAGGGTTACTAAGGATAGATTTTTCTTTGTTTTGTTACTGTATTTGTTCATTTATTGTTATGGAGTTGAAAGTGAAGACTGAAAATATCTCTTCCCATTAACTTATATGTTTGGCTTGGTTTGGTAAATGAGCACTTTTGCCACTGAAGATCAGACTCTGACAAAGCAACACTTATTATTCTGATAAGTATAATCTGCCTATTTTGTTTTTTTATTTTAACTGAAGTTTGTTTAAGCCATTTGCTTTTTATACTATGGGAATTTTCCATCATATGCTCTACCTATGGAATCTTCCCATATAACAAAATAAAACTGTTAAACAAAATTGATCAGTAAAACAACTGTGATAGCATATGTAATATTCCATACCTATAATCACCCAACCAATGCCGACATTTATTACCTGTATGACCTTGGGCAAGTGATTCCACCTTTGCAGGGCACGTTTTCCTCATTTCTATGTTAAGAAGTTGAACCAAATGATGTATAAGATCTCCAGTGCTAAATCTATCATTGGTGACCTGGTAATCTCCCTTCTAAAAAGAGGGAAATGTGTTTTCTCATTCGTCCACTGGTATGAAGATTGGTTATTGCAATTAATCTGAGTTCAGCTGCCTCTTAGCCTCATTAGGATTTATATTATGGCAACTATTTTGTGTATTATTTCTTGATTCTGTATCTCTTACACTAAATGTTGTGTGGCTTAACAAATCTGATAAGAGGCAGTAGTGAATAATTTAACTTGTGTTGAGAGTTAACTTACAAGTGTTTAGCACAAATATGCTAAAATAACTTTTAGCATACAGAATTAGAATGAATGAATAAGCAAAGTGCAAAGCAAACTTCAAAAATGTTAACCAAAACACACAGGCAGTTATAGTAAAAGCAAAGCAAACAAATAAAGCATTGGGTTAGAGATTAACAATTAATTAGTAGATTTGGATTCTAGTTCCAGCTCTGCTACTAATTAGCAGTAGGACTTGGAATAAGTGACAACCTTCCAGGGCTTCGGTCTGAAACTCAACACATTCAAGGTCTGCAATACCATGGTCTTTAGAAATTGCCAGTTGGGCCATTTATTCCAAACTGGATTTAATCTCTGTTTTGAATTTAATGCTATTGCCAAGTTAAGTGCCAAATGAAATACTACCATTGACTACAGCCTGATTTATGAATGTGAGTGTGTGTTTGTGTGTGTATTCATGTGTTTATGCTTATGTTTAAAGGAACCAAGGCTTGGATGGTATTTTCAGAACAAATCCTAAGGCAGAGCAAACTGAGAAAAAGTAAGACTTGATTTATCTCTTACTTTGGATACATTATTGTCCAGACAGGTTATTTTAGTCCTGTAGTCTTTAATTAAAGGGGAATTTTGTTTCCTGGAATAGATAGCATAGATCTAAAAGAATTATTCATTTATTTGAGGTGTAATTTACATAAGGAATTATGTTTCTTTAGAAACTTTGCTTCTTAGATCTCCTATAGCACTTCCTTTTTTAACCTGCCTATATGATAATGTATATTGTAGCTCTTTAGGTCAATATTTGATCTCCTTAGACTATAAACTCCATGCCAACTAGGTATTAGCTACATATATTGAACAATAATGGGTCAGTCCAATGAACTAAATGTGGTTAGCACCTGTTGGGCATTTTTCTGATCAGAACAACACCCCCTAGCCATACACACAGTGCTGTTGATCACTCCTTTTACTCTACATGCTATTTAGTGAACTATTTTTTCTTGTATTGTGTATTTGGATCCCCATGTACCATTTTTTTTGCAACTGTCTTGTCTATTTTTGAATCCCCAGCACTTAGCACAAGGATTATCACATAGTAGGTGCTTAAAAATGTTTATTGATTGATTGACTTTGTAATTGGTCCTGTCATTTCACACGTGCATTCTATAGCATTCCCAACCATGTCTCTAAACTCCTTAAGGGCAAAGAAAGATAGGCAATGGGAAGAACACGATATATGGAGTCTGAGGACCTGACATCAAATTCCACATTATTTATTTATTTATTACCTATGTAACCCTTGGGCAAGTCATCTGTTCTTAGGTGAAATGAAGTTTTGCCTCTTTGGCCTGAAGTTTCTTATCTGAGCAGTTAAGGAGTTGAAGTATATAACCTCCGAGGTCTCTTCCAACTCTAAATATATCATCTAATTAGTTCTGGGAAGGAATTTAGGAAAGGTAGGCTCTATTCCTAGATCTCTACCATATTTGTAAGACCTGTGGCATGTCATTCAAACTTTCCAAGTTTCTATTTTCTCATCTTTTAAGTGTCGAAGTTGGAAGAGATGTTCTTTAATTTAGAGTCCCTTCCAACTCTAAAGTTGCACATCTTTTATCACTTTATACCCCTTCTAACCCCACCAGAACCCTGAATAAAGTGGTCAGTAAATGGTTATTACATAATATGACATAATTAATATCCTAGATTGTTAATAGATACAATGGACAGTAACCGATAATGTATTATTTATTAATTTTTTCATGTTTAAAGAAATCAAGAGCTTGATAATCTCATTAAAGTGAACCCCAGAACTGACAAAAATGGCAAAGGGTAAGAATTGATGAGTTTTCTATTAATTTGGTATTTTTCATGTTGACTATTGATTTGTATTTTTACTAGTTACTAAGCACAGGGCAATTTTATCATCATAGTTGTTGCTTTCATAACTATCTTTTAAAAACTTCTTAAGTACCAACCTAGGGACACTGTAGTACTATTTGTGTTCAAATTGACCATGACTAACATAGTTTGTCTCCATCTCCAGGAATTAAAGCCTTTAATGAGGGTGGAGACAATGTGAAAGAACAAACTCCCCCCACACACATACACACACACAAACATGAACAATTGCATTTTGCATTTGTACAAAAGTTAAAAGGATCTATCACAATTACATTAAAAAGAAGTACAAACTGAGTTAAAGATATATTTTGTCTAATGGAAAGAAAATCGCTTGTTAAGGTAATTTTGTTTTCAGATAAGATAGAGTTAACCGATGTTCTATTGATAGTTCAGCAAAGTTTATGGGAGGAGTCAGATTGCAAGAATTCAAATGACAAGGGAAAATATTTGGAGAGTTGAGAGAGGAAAGACATTGCAGGAATATGGTAAGAATAGAAAAAGCACATAAAAAGGGAGATATATAAATCTTGGATGTAACACAGTTGGCAGTAGGGAGAGATGAAGCAGGAGACACAGCAGTCTGAAATGACGTGATATTTAGTGGGACTTGGAATAGGAATTAGTCACTTCATTCAGTTCCTGTGCGCCAACAAAAGATGTAAAGTTTAAAGAATAAAATATGCCATGGACAAAGTAACAAGTGAAAAGTAATATAAAATTTAATGCAATACCTATTCATTAATAAAGTTTCTCTTATGTAGTTAATGTCTGATAAATATTTATTGAATAAATGAAATCACTTTTATTTTTTATATTTAAAGAAATGAAAATCTTGACAATATGATTAAAGTGAAGGCCAACATTGATGAAAATGGCAAAGGGTAAGAATTAATAATAGGATTTAAAGGGATTATCTTTTATATTAACTGTGTTTTTAAGCATTAGACATATGAAGTTTCTGTCATTTGGCATAAAAATTTACATAGAAAAATATGAGTTTTTTTCTTATCAAAGTTCAGTCATGATGGACATAGAAACTTCAGTTTACTACTTAGCCATTTAATATGGCTACACTTGAATTATTCATAAGAAATATCTTTTTCTGAATTTTTGAAGACATTCAATTATAAAATCATAGATATATTTTCATATCCCATCACTGATTTGAATTATTTTCATATTTAAATTTAGAAGTCAAAACCTTGATAAACTCATCAATGTGACTCCTCATAAAGACAAAGATGACAAAGGGTAAGAATTGGTGGGGAATTTGTTTCTAAATTAATTCATTTGAATTGCTGAATATTAGTTGCTGGAGGAGATTTTCAGCCCAGTATATTTAGACTAACACCTGTTGCCAGTTCTACACAGTGAACAACAAGGATAATTCAATGAATTAACTATTTCAAAGGACAATAGGACTTTTTGATTTGGGGAGCACTCATAGGCAATCAGAACAACACTGCACAAGAGGTTTGGGGGAAATAACTGGGGATAGGGAGAGCAGAGAGAAACCATAAAATTAGAGAAAGACAGAGACTGATGGACAGGGATATTGACTCAGTGGTGACTGGTATACATGGAAGCCTCTGTTAAGGAGGCCCCTTCAAGGCAGGGATAAGCCAAGGACCACCTAGAGTACATATATGGGGCAAAGTAAGCGTGGCATCTGGTAGCTTCCTATTTATACTAATTAATCTTGCTTGATACTAATTTCAGTGGTTTCAACCAGCTGGAGGGTTATAGGTACTGTAAACACCCTCTAAATTTTGACACCTCAAGGAAAAACACGAATTGTCTCTGACTTATTGTGGCTCTGAAAACATCTGATCACTTAATGGGTCAAGAGGCTCTCCTGAATGCTACTGACAAAAGACAAAAGATGTAATAACCCTACCTTGACTCATTTTTTTTTCTTGATTCTTTAAAGAAACCAAGGACTTGAAAACCTAATTAAAGTGAATCACACAGCAGACAGAAATGGCAAAAAGTAAGACTCCTCATTTATTGAGATTATTTCCTAGGTCAATTTCTTTACTTTTTTCACTTCATATCACTGTTTTGTGTCTTGGTTTCCTCAAAAGAAAAAGAAGGTACCTCACCAAATTGTTGTGGGAAAAGTGCTTATATCTGAAAGCAATATATCTATCAGTAAACATTTACTAAGCACCTAGTATGTGCTTGGAACTGTGCCAAGCCCTGGAGATAAAAAAAGAAAAAATCTAACAGGAGAGATGAAAAGCAAACAAATATGCACAGAGGAGCTATTTACAGGATAAATAGGAAATCATTAAGAGAGGGAAGGCACCAGAATTAAAAGGGCTTGGGGAAAGTCTCCTACAGGACATGGGCTTTTAGCTGGGACTTGAAGGAAGGCAGCAAAGCTAATAGGCAAAGAGGAGGAGGGCAAAATTGGGCATGAGGGACAGCTGAAAAAATGTCCAGACCTGAGAGGTAAAGTGTAATCTTCATGGAAGAGCAAGGAGGCCAGTGTCACTAGATCAAAGAATCTATGGTGAGGAATAAGATGTAAGAAGGCTAGAGAAGTAGGAGGGGGTTACCGTACCTTCCCTGAGTTAGCATTTTATTTTTGTTATCTGTCCTTCATTCTTGGAGAGGACCATGACATCAGGGAGGTGATGCCATGAACTGGATTTAAGTGAGGGAGGGCTGTGCAAAGTCACCAGCCTCACTCTTTCCTCTAGAGTTGTCTGAGTCCAGTGGCAAGATATAAGATCAGGATGACTGGAGATGGCCCCCATGCAGTGGGAGACTGGTCTTTTTAACCTAAGGTCTTTCCCTGGTCTCAGTTTGACTGAAGCAATGCCCATTCAGTGATCAAGGCTAGGTAAGAAATGAGGCAAAGAACGAGCTCTTTTACCTAGTCAAAAAAAAAATTCAATCTGGGACAGAAGGACCCTCAGGGTTTCTGGCCAAAACAGAAACACTTGCTATTTACGCTCACTCAGAGCCATCAAAGTCCAAATAAACGAGCAAGTGAGGCTTGGGCTGGGATCCACTGTTGGCCAGTCAGTGACAGCCAGAGTGATTTGGGTTTAAGGCACGGTCCATAAAAATGAAATCTAGACTATACACCCCAAGATATCTTGATAGGTTTCAACAATCAAAATTTATATTCCTTTGGGCAAAGTGCTGATAGGTAAGGGTATGACTCCCTACGTGGACAAAGGGAAGGAAGAGGGAGAAGAAGGTAGGAAGTTAGGGAGGGATGGAGGGAGGAAAGAAGAAAGAGAGAGAGAGAAAGAGGAAGGAAGAAAGGGAGGGGGAAGGGAAGAAGAGAGAGGGAAGTAGAGAAGGAAGGAAGAAAGGAAGGGAGGAAGGAAGGAGGAAGTATAGTGAGGGAAAATAATCAACGTCACAACCAGGAAGACTTGGGCTCAAGTCCTGCCAAATATTGAATGTATGACCCTGGGGAAGTCACTTAACTCTTAAGGACTCCAGGCAAATTTTAAGACTATTTAAGCAACAAAGAAAGGTGCTTTCTTACATTGGTAGGACTTTACTAATCAAGGAATTCTCAATACAACTGTTTTTCTTAGCTATAATTATTCTTTCTTCTGGTACACAAAGCTAGATAGACATGCCAGGTATTGTATATATATTGTACATTAAATAAGGCCATGTAGCAACAATTGAGGTAGTTAGGTGGCACTGTGAATAGAATGTTAAGCCTGGAGATAGGAAGACCTGAGTTCAAATGTGATCTCAGACACTAGCTTTGAGACCCTGGGCAAGTTACTTAACCCAGTTTGTCTCAGTTTCCTATGTGTAAAATGAGCTGAAGAAGGAAATGGCAAACCACTCTAGTAACTTTGCCAAGAAAACCCCAAATGGGGTCACAAAGAATTGGACATGACTAAAACAACCGAACAACAAATTATTAGGACTATTGCTGATTTGAAATTAGTAGGAAAGATCTGGTTCTTGAAACTTTTTTTTAATACCTAATGTTTAATAAAGAATCTAAGACCGTGGTAGTTTTATTTAGAGTAAGTAAAAAATGGAATTTTTTGTTTTTAAAATGGATATAGCTGAGTATTAGTTTCAAACTGCGACCTATGCAATAGGAGGGCTTTAACTTGACATCTTTATCAACAAAGGTTACCATAATCAAGTCAAAAGACTTCAGTGATTAATTTAGTCCTAGGAGCATCTAGAGCTACTTTAGGGCTTGGATATGTGGAGTTAATGTTGAGTTAAGAGTTATATATCATGCACTAATTTGATTTTTTTTCAAAAAATATTTTTTAAAGAAGCCAAGATTTTGACAGCATCATCAAAGTGAATGCCAAGACAGATAAAAATGAAAAAGGGTAAGAGCTGGTGGGATATCCCTTAATCCAGGGCAATTTTTCCCATATTTACATGTGATCTAAGTAATAGTGTCAGAATTTGTCTTTTAACAGACCTCGGATTTCCATGTCATATTCCTATTTTTGATCCTCAATTTAATATCTACAGTAGTCTATAGTCAATTTATGTAAACAAGGTTTTTGTCATCGAATCATTAGCTCTCACAGGTTAAACAATCATTTCTATGAAGGTTTCCATATCCAGCCCTTACCTCTCTCCTAAGCTTCCATTACAGCTGCCTTTTAGACATCCCTAACTTGATGTTCCAAAGGCATCTGGAAACTCAAAATGTACAATGTGGAACTCATTCTCTTTCCCCCCAAATCCTTCCCTTTTACCACACTTCCCTATTAATATCAAGGATACCACCATTCTCCCAACTCCCTAGTCCTTCAATGAGATAGTATTTGTAAAGTGTTTATAAAGTACCTGGCACATACTAAAAGCTACATAAATATTAGCCTTATTATATTTGTAACTATTATCGTTCTAATCTCTATCCTAGATTCCTCACATGCACATGCTGACCATATACACTCTGTTGCCAAGACAACAGCATTACAGCATCGCTTGTATATGCCCCCTTCTCTCCATTCATATAGCCACCATCCTAGGACAGGTACTCATCACTTCTCACCTGAGCTCACAATAGCCTTCTTATTTGTCTCATTACTCAAACCTCTCCCAGCTCTAATCCATCTTTCATTCAGCTGCCAAATTGATTTTTCTAAAGTCTAGGTCTGACCATGTCACTTACTCATACACACACACACACATACACATGTGCACACACAAAATTCCAGTGGCTCCCTATTGTTTAAAATACAAAATCTTCTATTTACTTTTAAAACTTTTCAAAACTTGACCCTTCTTATCTTTTCTTTTTTAATTTTTTTCTTTTCAATTTATAGAATGAAGCAAGCATTTCTATAACATGGTATAATAAGATGATTACACATAATCTATTATGTGCAATTTATATTCCTTTTAAATATATAATAGTTATCATGTGTATTATTTTTTTCCTCCCTCCCTTATCCCCCCTGCTTCCTGATGGCTAAAATGAACTATTTTTATTGGATCCACCCTTCAGACTTTTCCTTTTTGTCAGCTTAGTGTAAAGATAACTCTCTGAATTCTAAAGAGTATATGGAGGTTTCCAGTCATGAGCTCATGATCTCTTAGACAACCTTGTATAAAGAATGGGGCCTCCTCCTGTTTGAGTTTTCTTTTCTTTTCTTTTTTTTTTTGATACATGGCCTTTAAAATTTTTTTTAATTTTTAAAAATTTATTTTATTTTTAATTTGTGGAATAAAATAAGCATACCTATAACATAGTGTGATAAAATACTATTATTGCACAGGGAACTGCAAATCTATTATGTACAACTTACTATTCTATTTAAATATATAATAAAATTATCATGTAAATTTCTTTTTTTCTTTCTTGTGTTCCCCACCCCTGCTTCCCCACTGGGATGGCTAGCATTAGACACAAATAGATGTATGTATGTATGTGTATGTATATACATACACATAGATATATACACACACATACATATGTAAAATTATTCTATATATATTTCCATTTATCAACTTTCTCTGGATGCAGATCTTTCTTCATATGTCTTTCATTGCTAATCTGAGTATTTATGATAGTCAAAATGACTTATTCATTGAAAGTTATTCTTACAACAATATAGCTGTTACTGTATACAAAGTTTTCTTGGTCTTTTGAGATGTTAAAAGGCAGCTTAAATCTTCTTCCTGCTTGGGAATTGGCCATAAATAAATTAAATAGGTTTAGATATAAATATACACAGACATGTGTACACACACACACACACACACACACACACACACACACACACACACATATATATATATATATAACATACACATATCCACACCCATTTATATACATATAGTAAGCATAAAATAATTTCTTGGGGTCACTCCTAGGTGGGGGGCAGTGAGTCAGAAAAGACCTCATAGAGGAAGTAGCCCATTTGAAGATCACTTAAAGGGACTGAGAATGTGTAACCTGAAGAAAAAACATCAGGAGGATATGATGGCTATATTTGTATATGTGAAGGGCTCTCACTTGAAAGAGGAATTTAGACTTATTCTACCTGGCTCCCGAAGGCAATGCTAGGAACAATGTGGAAGTTGCAAAAGAGGAAAATTCAGGTTCTTGGTAATAAAAATTCCCTAACAATTGGGACCGTCTAAAGGGTGATAGACTGCTCTAGGAGGTAATGTAGTACCTCCTCACTACAGGTTCACAAGGCTAGTTGATCTCTTATTGGGGATATCATGGATTCAGGTCTGGTAGTTCTAGATGACTTCTGAATACATTCCAATTTGAAGATTCTGTGACGATGAGTCCTAGAATGATATTCCTTACACCATCTCTTTAAAAATAAAACAAACAAAAAACCCCCAAATACCTATTTAGTACTGGGATGCTTAATTAAAATCGCTTTTCTTTTTTTTAAGAGATCAAGCTCTGGATAATCTCATCAAAGTGAAACCCAATCAGAATGAAAATATCCCTGGGTAAGACTTACTGACTCCTTGCCTCTATGGGATGATCAAAAGAAAAATGAAATTGGCTTTTTAGGGGCATTTCTAAACTTAAAATCTTTATTTGTACTCATGATTAATAATATTAGCCAACTATCTCTAACTGGAGCCTACTTTTGTTTAAGTGAGATGAAGTCACTCTAGGAGTCATAGTATCAGGTGAAATAATAATTGCAAAGCACTTTGTAAACATTAAAGTGTTAGATAAATGTTAGCTATTTTTATAAATCATGTGGCATATAATAATTGGTTTCTGGCAATAGTATCACTCAGATTTGGGGACTGATTTGGTCTTTTTTAGAGTACTAGAGGCTAGACCTTTGATGTTCTTCAGGGATGAAAATGGTCACTATAGGGTAAAACTTTTTTCATTTTCTAGGTAGCATAAATGTGGCTGCAATACTGGAAAATCTACACTACATGCATCTTTTGTTGCTTTCTCTACTTGTGCCTAGATCACATTCCTTATGGAACCAAATAATACCTCTATACATGGGTTTCTGTGGCCTCCTGCTGTATAAGATGAATTAAGTATCTTACCTTCACTGACAAATGAAATCATTTATCATATTGGCTTGCTATGTGCTAAATTCTATGCTAAATATTCGAAATAGAAACAAAACCTGAGAGATCATATTCTAATGAGAGAAGACTACCTATCTATCTCTCTAGAGAAGACTATCTACCTATCTATACACACAGACAGATGTATATGCATGTATATGTATGTATGTGTATATATATATATATATATATATACACATACACACATATTTATATTGTACATATTTATATATTGTACATGTGTATGTAGATATATATACATAGGTATATGCATATACTTATATATACATATATAAACATATATGTGTATGTTTATATAGATATAGCTAGAAAGACAGACAGACAGACAGATACATGGCAATGGTGGTCAGAGAAATGTATTTTGGTTTCCAAAGCTCTAGGGATGTGGAGTCAGTGGAGTCAGAGGGGAGTTTTTGACACATCTTTTCCAGTAGAAATGGCATATTTGACTAAGGTCCTAGAGGCAGAAAGTGTGAGGGTAGCGTAAGAAAGGAAAAAGGAAGGTACATATGGCAGTAAGATATCCTGGAGGTAAAGTATGATGTGTGGCTGGGACTGGTTAGATATAATGAACCTCAAGAGCTCATGAACCAAGGTAGTGCAGGACAGGGCAGGGCAAGAATTCCAGAGATCAGAGTTAAGTCTTCCAAGGGAATTAACCTAGAGCATGGTCTTTGGAGGTCTTAAGATCTGGGGAGTACTCTAGTAGGTAGGGGAGACAACAAGAAGGACATGGAGTACAATGTAAATTCTCCTTTCTTTTCCTTTATCATTATAATAAGGACCTTGCCCTACCCTGTGGTGAAGAGAGTTGAGTGAGAATGAGGAGTTTAATGAGACCAATCATTTTAAAATAACATCTTTATTATTTAAAAATGGAATAGTTAATTGTATCTACTTTTTTGAATAGTGATTTGCTATATCTCCATATAGCAAAGAATGATTATTTTTGGAATGCCCATTTTGGGTTCAACAGAAGACCTATATCTTTGAATAAAGTTGTTTTTGTTAAATAAGAAATTTTAAAATTGTTTAAATAAATCCTTACATAATAAATAATTGTCATTATTTGTCCTGAGGCTAAAAGGGGAGAATCATATTACTCATTTTTCTTATAAGACACTTTATTTTAAAAAGAATCCAGTTTTTGATGTTCTGTCATGATATTCCCTGATACTCAATATTTCCAAATTTATATACTGTTTATATTTACTATTTCTTAAATCAAGGCATTATTCATATTTTTGAATAGTGTTCTATCTCACCATCCTAACTGGAGACTCTCTTTTTGTTTAAAGAAAACAAGATCTTGATAACATCATCAAAGTGAACACTGAAAGAAACAAAAATACCCAGAGGTAGGATGTACAGAACTTTTTACTCTTTCTTCTGCCTATATAAATGTATTAGAATTTGATTGTTTCACATGGGAAGGTTGAAATAGAAGTGGGGATGCCCAAGGTCAAATTGAGTACTTGCTTTTCAGAATGAAAACACATTGGAAATCTAAATGTGATTGATAAATTCAAATAGCATTGATGAGGTTTAGGGGGGTTGGGGACCCCAAAATACCGACACACCGGCTCCTGCTCGAATGAATTCGACTCAAGCCTTCTTAAAGCCAAAGAAAAACAAAGTTTATTAAAGATTCTCCATCTTAGGTTGACTCTCAAGGAGCCTAAGCATTTGTAAGGCTTGTATTTAAAAATGGGCCAGATAGAATCTCAGCTAGACAGAGTCTGAGCTGGATTGAATCTGAGCACCTTCATGGAGGCAAGATGGAACTTAAATACAGAGAAGACTATAGGAGGGATCTGGGGGTGGTCCGATAGTTTAGGGTGATGGGAGGAGAGATTTAGAGAAGATCTTGAGAAGTCTAAGGAGAACCTCAGTGGGATTAGGGTGATTGGTCAAGGGTTGGAAACAGTTGGAGGCAATCAAGAGATATCAGAAAATGAAAGGCTTGGGTCTCTAGGTGGGGCAATTCAAAGGTCTTGTTAGGGGCACTCTGGGGTGAATACAGATAGACCTAGGAAGGATCTTGACAGGAGTGGTCAGTAGCCTGGAAAATGGGGTTTTGATGGTGGGGAGTGCAACAAAGACCTAAGCGCAATGATAACAGAAAGCCTTCCTGAGACTGCCGAAACAAATGGAAGTTAGATTTGAGTAAGAAAGGCCAGATTAAGTGGGAAGATTCAAGGGGAGCTCAAGGAGGCTCCCAGAGTCTGAACCCCATTGGCCTGGTGCAAGCAGCAAGACTCATCTTCATGGGTTCAAATCTGGCCTCAAACATTTACTAGATGTGTGGCCCTGAGTAAGTGACTTAACCTGTTTGCCTTAGTTACCTCTTGTGTAAAATGAACTGGAAAAGAGAATGACAGACCACTCTAGTACTTTTGCCAAGGAAACCCCAAATGAGGTCAGGCAGAGTTAGTCAGGGCTGAAAGACAACAACAAAAAGCAGTGAAGGGCAGTATTTGGAGTATAGAAGACCTAGGTTCAAGTCCCATTTTTGACACGTCTTCTTATTAATGCTAGACAAGTCACTCAATGTCTCTATACTCTAGGCAGCTCTCTAAGACTGTACTGCCAAGCAGATGCTGGCCTGCTTTAAGAGACTTAAGTTTCCTTCTCCAGAAGCTTCCAATATGAGTAAAGTTATAGCTCCAATCCCATTCCTCTAAAAGTAATGTGACTACTGTAAACCGAATTGTTTTCAGTGGGATATTATGTCCAGAGTCACAGAGTCCTATTCTGGTAAACAAAGAAAATACATTTGCTCTTCAAATGATTTAGGTGGAGTCTATCTTTTCAATAATTCAAAAATTGCTTAGCCCAGTGTTTTATTTTGGTTCAATAAGTGAACCCTACATATTTTTTCTCCAATTCTTATTAAGATTTTTTTTTCAATGTGCAAACTCTTATCTTCATTTGAAGGTTTTCATTAGAGGTGTTGTTTTCTTTTTGAATGAAAGATAGTTGTAGTTTATTTTATATTTTTTGCTTTGAAGACCAACTGTAGGTTACTTGGTCTGGTCAGGATTTTCAATTTAATTTTTTAATGAACAAAAATCTATTTTTGCGTAGTCCTAACTTCTCCCATATCCACCAAGAAAGAAAAGAAAAACATTGTAACAAACATGTATAGTCAAAACAAGTTCCTACATTAGTTGTGTCCAAAAATGGTTTCAATCTGCACCCTCAGAATTAAACTTCGAATGTAGCACGGACAGCAGGGCAAACTCTTCAAGTTTGCACACTCTTCATTTATTGATGCCATGAGGTATGTATTTGACTTAAACTTACACTGATCAGAACTTCATTTTTCTTTTGAAGGGGTCAAGAGCTTGACAGTTACATCAAAGAGAATCCCTCAGCAAACAGAAATATTCCAGGGTAAGATTTATAGTTTCCTGCTTTATCCTTTTAATATTCATGCTCAGAAACAGAAACTGAATTGTGTGAAAGTAGTAAAGTGACACTCAAATCCTATGGCTTCAGAAAAACAAAATAAAACAAAGAAATGATACTCCATGCAGCACTCCAGCTCAGAAACGTGCCTGGCAAAGCAGAACTAATTTAGAGAAAGATTGGGTGTTACGGGTTGTTCCCTTTTTTCTTCGAGAAGGAAGAGTTCCGTTTATCCCTATATCAGGTCCAAAAAGTGTTGATTCTACTTTCAGGATGTAACTACATGATTTTAGACATCTGCATGAAAACATAATGTCAATCATTCAAAAACCTGAAAGTTTCCACATCTCTGGGTGTTTGATGTTTGGTAATTTCAGTCTGAGAGTCTTCGATCTAGATTTCACTAGGATCATAATGTGCAGAGAAGAGGGTATAAAAGGCAAGCCCACATGTGGACTCACATTCTACATCTGGGTGGCTCAGTACATCAGAAGAGGACTTGCTGATGCTGCAGTATGTGGGAAACATATGTAGTTATAATAAGAGACATAGAATCACGAACACGGAAAGTAGGGCTGTACTGATGGCTGAATAGTGAAACAGTGACGGGTGTTTTCAGTGATGTGTTATTTTATATCATATTTAAAGGTATTATGTGTTACATTTCTGGAATCATAACTATTTTGATACTTGTATTGTTTGTTGCTAACACAAGAAACCATTTGTAGCCTTAGCACAAATTTATAAAACCACCAGAGGCAGAGACTGAATAGATTAAAGCAAAATTGTTTATATATTTATACAATGAGTTCTGTGATTGATTAGCAAACTTTTCATGAAACATTGCACGTTATAAAGTTTTCTGAAATTTCCTTAAAGACACTTGCTGTCTGCTCTTCCACACTGGGCTTGGCAGCAATCACGTGTTCCCCTTGGCATAAGATTGGTGACAATGAATTTTGGTATTACAAAATAGATAATATGATGAAAGCGGAGTTTCAGTACGGTATCTGCTGTAGGAATTGGAATTCTGAAATTGGATGCTTTTCTAGCTGACTTTCAGTAAATTGAGAGCTCCTGCACACGTGTGGATACATTCATTGACGGTGTTTGGTCTTCTGGGGGTTATTTATAGGAACATTATCTATACTGTTTCTTAGTTTTAAAAAATGTTTATTTTTCCAATATGAGGTTGACCTGATTTTTTCTTCAATGTTTAAAGGGGCTCAAACCTGGACAATTTAATCAAAGTGAATCCTGCAACCCAGAGTAATAATCAGGGGTAAGATTTATGGAAATTGTTTCTTTTATAATAGACAATTACTATGAAAAAGAATTTGGTCCATCTGTTAGTGAAAAATGACATTATGACCAAGTATACTTTATTTTCAAATTTTACTTAACGAGGAGTATTTGATGAGATCAGGTATGACTATTTTTGGTTGACTACCACTATGCTCATCAGTTGACTGATTTGTTTAAATTAAACCTGAATTCTACAAAATTTGACTTCTGAGAATAAATGAGAATTCAAACAGGTATATCAATTTTAATGTTAGATATTTTTTTCTGTAATTAGATGTAGACTACCAAATATAATAGAGTATTATATTAGTGATAAATTTCCTCCAAGCTTAACCTTCACATGAATTCTTAATGATATCAATGTTAATGTTAAGCATTTATCATAATTTTACTTATCATGAACTTGTTTTTTAAATGTTTAAAGGACCCAAGATCTTGATAATTTCATCAAAGTAAATCCAAGAACTGAAAAAAGTGATCAGAGGTAAGATTTAATGAGCTTCTTTAAATTTTTTAGAGTTTTATGAAAATGCAATAAAGTTCAATGACTTCACAATCCTGAGAAAATTCAAGCTGGAAAGCTTGACTTGACTGAAAAGTCAAATTATTGCCAAAATATTGCTATTAACCTTTGACTATGTAGATTGATAATTGGTTTTTCAATTTTTTTTAATTTCTGCTTTTTTTCAAATAAGTAGAAGCAATGTGGTATAGTAGAATGAATAATGAAACAAGACCTAAGAGACTTGGGTTCTAGCCTCATATCTGCTGCTAATGAGCTGTGTAAATTTGGATAAGTTCTATACCCTTTCTGCAACTTGGTTTTTCCATTTGTAAAATGATGAGGTTAGACAAGATAATCTCTAAGTTTTCTTTTAGATATAAAACTGTATGATTCTATAATTTTCTTTTCCTGACCATTTATTTTGCTTTTTTTTTTGCTCTGACATTCCTTTGATTGTGCGGCAGTCCATCAGATATAAGACAAACAGCTAATTTCACCTTCATTTGCTTGTATGAAGCACATGACCTAGCCAGGAACTGGGGGCTTCCCCTTCAATCCACTATATAGGTATCTTGAAATTATATGAGTATATAGCCATGGGCAAGGTGGAGGTACAAAAGATGGGCCCCCAGGCTCCTGGAAGCTGTGGAGAAGACTAAACATATCTGCTAACTTCTTGACAGACCTGGAGCAAGTTCCAGCATCCATCTGCAAGTGAGAACCCATTTAATATCAGCCAGCACAGTCAAGAGACACTTCCTCAAACCACTATTCCTGCAAGGAATTCAATTGTTTCTATGATCTTTATTTCGAAGGTTCTTTTTCCTTTTATCACATTTGACTAACAATTTAGTCCTGTGAAATCTCTCTTAATTTTTATGATCTTTCAAGTAGCATGGATGGTGCTGTTTATGACCAGTTCTTTTATGAGTCTGGGGGAGTTTGAACAAATTTAAGCCACCAATGTGCTCTTTTCCTATTGCCTTCCTTTGTTTCTTTCTTTCGTTCTTTGTTTCTTTCTTCTTTCCTTCTTTCTTCTATCTTGAACAAATTCATCAATGTACTCTCTTACTATTATCTCACATCTCTTTCTTTTCTTCCTTCATTTCTTTTCCTTCCTTCCTCTCTCTCTCCATCCTTTCTTGCCCCTCTGTCTTCTTCTCTCCCTCCCTTCCTGACTCCCTTCCTCCCTCTTCTCTCTTTTCCCTTCCCTCTTTTTTCCTTCTTTTATTTTTCTCTCTCTTCATTCATTCCTTTTTCTTTGCTTCTTTACTTCCTTCCTTCTTTTTCTTCAGAAGTTCTTGAATAATAAATTATAAAGAAATTTCAGTCCACACTGGTAGATGGAAAAACTACACCAGCAAAATCATAAACGCTAAAGTGATGAAATAAGATCACATAGGAATAAAATAAACTGATGGAAAGTCCAAAAGTGTCACATTCTTCTTCTTCTTTCTGGTTCATCCTCTGTAACTATCATCATTTCAGAACCACTTTGGTTCCCTGGGTCTGTGATCTCATCAATATGACCACTCCCTCTAGTGGTACAGCTTATAACCCATCCATATCTGCCCATCCTGTGTGGTTTTGTACATATCTGCTTATAAATTCTTCCTCTAGCCCTTCTTACATTATGTGGATAACAGTGGAGGATGTGGGATGTTCACTGGTTATTCCTACATTCTTAACCCACTTTCACTTCTAATTATCTATCTCATGCATTCCATCTACCTAATTTTCCACTGATACCTTGTGGCAACCTGCTTGTCCTTACACCATGCATCTATCTATGGTACTTTGAGTTCTTAGCAGCTTTAATATTATATTATAATATTAAATATAAATATTATAATATTTAATATTATATATTAATATTATATTATATTTATACAATAAATTGTAGCATTCAAAGACTTGTAGTTATACCACAGCACTAGAAGGATATCATTAAACAGATAGGTCTTTGTTTCAGAGAGAGGCTTAGGTTTCTGAAAAGTACTATGTGATTTCCCAAAGGCAATCAAGACTGCTTCCATTCTCCTGCCTAACTCTGGACCTCTTTACCAATCTGTAGCATCTGAACAAGATACATGTACTTATGGACTATCTCTCTATTAAAAAAAACCAAGTGCCATTCTTACGTTTTGGAAGCTCAATACTAAGTTGCTTGAGGGAATGACAGAACAGTATAAAATAAAAATTATCATGAAAGGAAGTGAATGTGACAGATGAGGTGTGAGTGTAAAGCAATGAATGAAACTAATTCTGCTTTTGTGTTCAGTTTCATTACTTTACAATATTTATATATGAACATATGCATATACTGTACACATATATCACTACATGCACAATATACCACTGCATGCATTTATATAGATATACCATATATGAATAATTGTGTACACACATATATGCATATACACATATGTATAACTGTTTATACATACATATACACATATATGTGATATAGAATCAGTACATATTCATTTTACTTCCACAGCAAATCCCTAGATGGAACAAAAATGTTACATATCAATTACATCCTTTTTATTTTTTGCTGATACGTGTTATAATTTCCTAATATATTCCAGATGCCTCCCCACCTTATTCTTTGTGTAAATTTGGTAGGAAAAAATGTGTAAGGAGAAATTTTGCTCTGCAATTGAGAGTCAGACTTATTGAGCCAAAAACTATTAAAATGCAATCATCATACGTATTAAGAGTCAACAAAATATTGATAGCTTTCTGTTTTTACAGAAGGCTAAAGAGGGTCATTAAAAGCTAAAATGTCTAACAGTAAGCATTTAATCAAATCAAGAGGTAGAAAGATTATGCGTTCAACAGTTAAAATTTATTTTATGCCCTTCTGTGTAATTGATCTAGTTTTTTTTTTTTAAAATATTATAAGAAACCAAGACTTGGATAATCTCATCAAAGTGAACCGAACTGCAAACAAACCTACTTCAGGGTAAGAAAAGCACAGGTTCCAGATCTAGTTTTTTCTAATATATGCTCAAAAATTGACTGAATTGGCTACAGTGATTTCTGCTTGACAAATCCACTTGAGCAGCTACATCATAACTCAGCCAGAACTGTAAAATGAGCACAGATGTAGTCATTCAGTGAGCCCAAGCAAATCAAAAGGAACTTTGGTCAGCAAACGTTTTAGGAAAGCTGATTAAGAAGTTGTAGGCTGATGACATTCTCATGCCTGCTTAGTGTATTTGAACATGAGACTATATTTGCTTTCTCCTTTCTTAAATGATAAGGGAATAAAAGGTGGAGGTGCTTATATTAATTATAATCTTGAGAAAAGTGCAGTGGGGAAACTACGACAGATGAACTCTGTCCTCCTTGACTCAAAAGATTCTCATCAGCATAAAGTTAATAGATGTGAAAGCATTTTAGAAAAGGGGAAAATATCATTGTTGCTATTGTTTTCAGTTCCCTTTTAAGATTATGAACCCTGGGATCCTGAATTGATTCACGTGTTTGCTGAATTCTGTCATTGATTCATTGCTATGATCATTTTCTTTTATGCTTTTAGGGGAGAAGGCCTTGATGAGTTCATCAATGTGAACCCCAAAGTTGTCAAAACTACCACAGGGTAAAAGATACAGACTTTTCCTTTCTCTTGCTCCATTATCTCATGTTTAGATAACATACAAACTTGAATCAGTTGGGGAACGACCCCAATAATTGATTGGATGGACTAGGTCTTCACTCAGCAAAATTTTCCTATATCCATTTATTAACCAAGCATTTATTCAAGTTCCTAATATGTGTCAGGTACCATTCTAGGAGCTAGGAATAAAAAAGCCCCAAAGGTCTGCCCTGGAGGAGTTTATATTCCATTGGCTAGAAACAACACGTGCAGAGATAAGCAAATGCAAAATAAGTACAAAGTAATTTCCAGGTGGGGAGCGCACCAGCAATGGGGAGATTTCCTTAAGCCTAAGGAAGCAATTCTTGAACAGAGAACATAGAAGGAATTTTGAGAGGTCAGATGACATTCTCAGCATGAGGCAAAGGCATGGTGACTGGGAATAGAATATTGAGTATGAGGAAAGTAGGTCAGTTTGGCTGGAACATAATGTATGTGAAGTGGAATAATGAGCAATTAATATGTAAAGGTAATCTAGAGCCACATTATGAAGAGCTTTAAAGGCTGAGCAGAGATTATATTTTATCCTAAAGTGTATTTATCACGGGAGGGACATTGTTAGACTTATTCTTTCGGAATATTGCTTTGGAAGCTATGTGGAGGATCTATTGAACATAGGAAAGACTTGGGGCAAGGTAGCCTTTCCCTGTCTTCCTTAGCTGTGAAACCACTTAGAGTGGTATTTTAGATGATAAAGATCTGGACTAGGGTAATAGTTATGTGAATGGAGAGAAGAGAATGAATATTAGAGACATTGGCTGATAGACTCAGTAAGGTCATTCCTTGGGTTTTCATGACATTCTATCTTGGGATCCTCCTATATTATTAAATTTAGGCTCAGATGTATATAGTTGATTCTCAGGTAACAGTCTGATTTCTTCTTTGCTTGGTAACTCTTTACCCGTCCTATAAAGTTCAACTCAAGGGCCACATCTTTCTCGAAGTGTTCTGCGATACCCTGTTAGTAACAGCCTTCTGCCTTGGTCCCCTTGCTATGCTATATTCACAGTATTTTAGCATAATTGCAGGTAGGATGGCACAGGGTGTTGAGAACGAGCCTCAGAATCAGGAAGATCTGCATTCATGCCCTGTCTGTGCAATTCTGGACAAGTCCCTTAAGCCCTCAGTGCCCTGGGCGATCTTCTAAGACTGTAAGCTTAGTGATGGCAATCTGCATTGGTAGAGGAGTTTCCTCTGAATTCATAGGTACGATTTTTCAAAATGCTTATATAACTGTATAGTTATCTGTGTTTGTGTCTTTTTTTTTTCCAACTAGGCTAAACCTTCTCTCTGGGTAGAGAAACTAGACGATCTAAGTGCCCAGTTATTGTTGTTGAGTCATTTTCCATTGTGTCAAACTCTTCATGTCTCCATTTGGGTTTGTTGTTTTGTTGTTTTTTTTTGGCAAAGATACTGGAGTGGTTTGCCATTTCCTTCTTAGCTTATTTTACAGATGAGGAACTGAGACCAACAGGGTTGAGTGACTTGCCCAGGGTCACATAGCTAGTACATGTCTGAGACTGGATTTGAACTCAGGAAGATGAGTCTTACTGAATCCAGGCCTGGCACTCTATCTACTGTGCCACCACACTGTCCTTAGCACTTAGTAGGTGTTTAACAAATGCTTGTTGAATTGAATTCTGTTGATCTTGGGTTTTCTCAGCCTTAGACAATGCAAATGAATTAGAAAGTGGGGGAGTATAATTATTTAGAGTAGATCTGTGATTCTCACTGGCTCTATCTTGGAATCTTAGGCAATTCTAAAACTTTTATCCATGATTTCTGTTTTGCAACTTTATTTGTATATCAGTTAGTTGGTGAATAATTGTGACACAGATACTGAGTTCCTGGCTCTGTGCTAGGAACATTTCATTCGTTACATATTCTGCCTTTTATGTGTCATTATAGCCTCTGAGCACCAAATGGAGAAGCCAGTAGACATATTCATCTTTGTAACAGCTGGTAATTACCATACATTAAAGCTAATTAAGTTTTGAAAGTAGAAAGATATTGTTCTGAGAAAATAGGCAGTTCATATCAATTTAACAGCTCATACTTAAGAAAATACATAAAATACTTATTTCTTGAAGCACATTCAGGTTTAACTAATTGAGTTTAGAATGCATCCTTACCTGTACTTTAGAAAAATGGAAAAAGCAAAGACTTTAACTCAATTAAAAGATCAATATAATAACTAAATGACAAGCTACAAGATATACTGTAAATTTCCAATCTGTCTTTTAAATCTTATCCTTGAAGAAGAAAGATGGTCTAAAAGGTGTTAGACCCTGTTAACAAAAGTAACATTTTATGATGTTGTTTTGAGGATTAACTAATATCTATAGAGCATCTGTGTAAGTATATGCAAAGCATTTAAAGATATGAATTCACAGAGTGATAAATATCCCTAAATATTCCATTTGAGAATTGGCTACATTAATACAACAAAACATATTAAGCTTTCCCCAAGAAAGAATTAATTTCCAAACCCTCAGTAGTGTTTACATTTAGCAGAATGCTGTCTATCTAGGAGGTGCTCAATGAGCATTTGGAAGCTCCCTTGTGTCTCCCACTTGATAGGCTCATCACTGGGCTCTCATTTTCAATATACATACTGGCTTGCATTTTGATTGGTGGTTGAGG
Source organism: Potorous gilbertii (assembly GCA_028658325.1). NCBI lineage: Eukaryota > Metazoa > Chordata > Mammalia > Diprotodontia > Potoroidae > Potorous > Potorous gilbertii. Next base: position 449,259,204 of record CM053771.1, on the reverse strand, counting down.
AACCTGGTATATATTTAATGTATTCCTGATAGTGCAGGGTAAAATCAAGTCTCTTCCGTTCTTTTCAACTTCTTCCATCTGGTTAACTAAAAAGATAAAAATGTCTGCTGGTTTTCTGGGAAGTGTACAGCATATGTAATTACAGTGAAAAACACTGTGCTGGATTTTGTTTATTAAAAAAAATTATATTTGAATGACAGGATCATTAACCATTATCCTACAGTTATGGCATAGTGGAAAGAGCATTGAGTACTAACCATAATAATAGCTAACATTAATATAGTGCCCCCATGTGCCAGGGACTGTGCTAAGTGTTTTACAAGAAATCATCACATTTGATCCTTACAAGAACCCTGGAAGGAAGGAGCCATTATTACCCACATTTTACAGAGGAGAAAACTGAGGCAAACAGAGTGACTTACCCAGGGTCACACAACTACATAGTATCTGAGGTCAGATTTGAATGTAAGTCTTCAGGTCTCCCAGTCCAGTGCATGATTCCCTGCCCCACCTAGCTGCCTCATGCAAGAGTTACTGATTGTACTAATTGCTAGGGCTCCACAAACAAAATTGAAGATACTCCTGATCTCTCAAGGAGCATACAGGCTAATAAGGGAAAACCACATCGTCAGCAGAATGGGGATGGTGGGAGGAACTTGGTATTTTGGTCTAGATTGTTTCAGAGAGTCTGAAGTTCTGCCTTGGAATCCCAGATCTAGGAATCTCAGATCTTATTCAGTAGGACCCTTGGAAATCCAATCTCCCTGAGTCTCAGTTTTTGTAAATATAAAAAGACAGGAAACAATTTTCACGCTGCCTTCCTCCTTCAAAATTTCTTTCCATGGTTCTTTTAACTGCTCCCAAGTAAAACATCAAATAATGTTTGTAGAAATACTCAAGAAAAAAGTTCCCCTCTCAGGCTCCATGGTTGGAATGTATCTGGAAGATTAGAATGAAGGATGAACAACAAACAAAACAATAAGCATCTGACTCAATTCCTTTATTTTGTAGATAAAGAAAATGAAACCTGGAGAGTCCAAGTGACTTGTCCAAGATCTCTAAGTATTAAGGATAAACAGCTGAGTTGAGATTTGAACCTAGGTCCTCTAGCTCATTTTCCACCACACTGTGCTGTCTTTTATTGCCTTTACCTTCTTAAGACTTCGGATCACAGTCTCTTTATATCCTGAACGTGAATAATTGAGCTAAATTTAGCTTGTTTTTCATTCATGGAGGAAAATAATATTATTATTTTGTTGGAATGTTATAAATTTACTTAATGAGAATAATCTCAGTCTTAGATCTAATTTTTACAGTTGATACTTATATTTACTGGGCATGGCAAATCATGATAGGTATAATAGAGTCATGTCTTGTCTACAGGATGCCAAAACATCTGGATAAAAGGAAAAATAAATTAATCCTCTGATAAAATATGAGCTTTTGGAAGGCAAGGATTATTGTCTTTCCTTGTATCCTTATTGCCCAAACAGTGCTTGGCACATGGTGAATACTTAATAAATGCTTGTTGATTGTTGGATATCCACTTCACATTTACTAGACCAGGTGGATAAAACATACACACACACACACACACACACACACACACACACACACACACATGACATTTTACTCATAGCAGAGGAATAATTGAAATAAAATATATAAAATCAGAATTGTTTTCTATTCAAACAAGATAATTTAATCTTAACTCTGAGTGGGTAAGCAACTGTTTCTAAGACAGATATCAACTAATTTTCAAGAAACCAAAGCTTTTAGCATAGTGATTTCAGATCCCCTTCCTTCCCCTCTACAAATACATTCTTTGCATTAAATCTTTGCATGTCACTAATCCAAACTGTTTTTATTTTTCCTCTTTAAAGAAACCAAGATCTTGACAATTTCATCAAAGTTAATCCTGAAACCCTCAAAAACAATCAGAGGTAAGAGGAAAGACTATTCATTATTCTCACATCTGTTTCTAAAGCATTTGACAGACTTTTAGAAAATTATTTGAACCATTCATAACTTTAGTGTACTTACCCTCCCCCCATATTATTAATATGTACTGTTTTTATCTTTTGCTATTTAAAGAAACCAACATGATCTTGATAAGTTCATCAAAGTGACTCCTGAAGTTCTCAAAAACAGTCAGAGGTAAAAAAATAAAAATATATTCTTTCAACAAAATGAAAGGCAGCATGATTCAGTGAAAAGAACATTGTCCCTTGAATTAAGAGGAACTGGTTCAATCCCACATCAGATGTTTATTACTTACATAACTTTGGGCAGGTCCCTTAAGCTCAGCATGTCTCTATTTCTTCATCTTTATGGTTAAATAGGGGATTAAGGCTAGATGCCTTCTAAAGTTTCTTCCTGTTATGGATACTATAATTTTCCTGAATTTCGTAGATAGATACTTGAATGACAAAGATTTATAATTTGAATAATTTTTTAAGTCTGTGTGGGTTACAAGACCCTTACCCAAAATTTTAAATAAATTAAAAAGGCTTCTTGAGGTTAGAACAGAAGGTGTTTTATTCAGATCTGTGAGAAAAGGACGTGCCTCCACCAGGATGGGGCTAATGGAAGGAGGTAGCTTACAGAGAATAAAGCACCATCATATACTCTAAGGCAGAGAATTCCACCACCCCCTCATCCCACCTCTCCATTGGCTGGAAGGCAGACTTACAGTTTAAGTGTGAAAAACTAGACAAACCCCAGGAAATATTCACCTATCCCAACACATTTCCTTATCTAATACCTAACTAACTGCTGATGTGGTTATTCTATAACTAAAGTAAAAACGAGGGGAGGGGGAAAGGGGGAGCTTGTAGTGTTGATGTGGCAACAGTATAACAAACAAAGGGGAGATTTGAGTAACTTCCAAGTTTTAGCTACAGTCTATAGCACTATCACAGAGAGAAGGGAGAGGAGGGACCCTAACTGCCCACAAGCCCTGGATTCCTGGAAATCAGGGATCTAGAGAGAGGCCTTATGAAAAAGAAATTTTATTTAGAAAATACAATATTCCCCATATTTTATTATGAGAAGCCTTCACAATGTCCTCATTTCACTCGTCTTATCATTGATCCAAACCATTTTTATTTTCTACTACTAAAGGAGCCAAGACCTGGATAGATTCATTAAAGTGAATCCAACAACCTTCAGAAACAGCAGGAGGTAAGAAGAACATTAATCTTGCTGCCCTCTCTCAACAATTTCCAAAGAACTGAGTAAGAATTTTTAAAGCTACTGATGTGTATTTTTTGCCAAGCTAGTAGTGTATTTTTTTTACTGGTGAATATTTTTTCTTGGTTGTTTTTTTCTTTTTCAAATCAGTATATGGCTATAACACTAGTAATGGGGCTCTTCTTTTAAAATTATGGGCCTGATGCTGGGTTTTTTTTATGGTCACAAATCATTTTCTCATTTGCTTATGTTTAATACCATCTGGGGTTCAGGCCCTTGTCAACAAGACAACATGCTGTTCCATTATGGGCTCAGTGTAGTTATTCTTCCTCCTGCTAGAAAGACATTTTCAGACTTGAATTACATAAAAGGCAGTTATAAAAGGCTGAAAAGCAAAATTAATTAAGACTCATCTGAAGAAAAGATTTTTGGAAGATGCTGCATCTAATAATGAGGTAATTCAGAACCCAGGGGTACTACTGAAATAAACGATGTAAGCGAAAATTGTATATTTCATACAGTTGTCTGCCCTTTGTTGTTTTCTGTGGCATCCTTCACCCCAAAGTGTTTTATTAACACAAGTAAAATGCATTAATATGAACTCCACAGCATTTCAAAATTGCTTTGTGGTAGTGGGAAATGCTGTTATAACAAATCTCTTGCTGGAAATTGTATTCCCAGGATCAAGGGATGACACAAAATTGGCTGATGAGCAGTGAATTAGCACTGAGTATCACATACTCATAAAGTTAGAGTTAGAAAGTACCCTAAGGGTTTCTGGTACCTCCTTTTATAGATAAGGAAACTGAGATTTAGAGATTAAGTGACTTCCCCAAGATGATGCAGCTAGGTAAGGAGAAGAACTAGGATCTGAATATAGATCGTCTGACTCCAAAACCAGGTTTTGAACCCAATTGGGGTTGGAAGAGGGAGTCATAGATATGCTGCCTGATCAGAGAATATCAGAGCTGGAAGAGATCTTAGAAAACAACTAGTCCAACCTAAAAATGAGGAATCTGAGATCACACAGGTAGTATGTGGCTTGACTGGATTTCAGTACACATCTGAGAAAGGCCTTAATTTAGAAAGGCCAAGGTTATCCACTGTATTCCTGACCATCACTAATTACATTGACTCTTGTCTGACCACTGAACTTCTGAGGACTCTGAAGGACAGACTGAGGTAGATAGCTTTGGGCAGCTCTGCCTCCTTAAATCCAATTCACTGGCAAATCAAGACATCACCTTGGGATGTCACTGGTTCTCTTTGGGAGCAAAAGATCAACTATGAGAGAAACAGCCCTTGGATTCTGTCTTCAAATCTGTTACTCTTTTTATTGTGAGACCAGTGAGTATTATAGTGGTAATTGATCAATCAATCAGTCAACATGTGCCTTTTAAGAGCCTATCATGTGCCAGGCACAGTGCTAGGCACTGGGAATACAAAGACAGAAATGAATCATGAATATTGAATTATCAAGGATGGTAGCAAGAGATGAGATGAAATGGAAGAGTGTGACAAAAAAGTGAAAGAAAAGTGAAAAAGTCACCAGGGATTGTGGATAAATATTCTAGAGTCTTGTGCAGGATAGTAGTAGTTAATCAGGAGAGGGTGGTATAATCAGATGGTATAAACTACGAAGGAAGAAAGATAGCTGAGTGACTGGAGAGAATAAATTTCTAGAAGTGGCTAAGGGCATGTGAAGGAGGATGCAATCTGCATCCAGAGAAATAGCTAATTAATAGAAATATGTATAGAATGAGTTTACATATTTTTTTACATATGTGTGTATGTATTTTTTTGTGTCTAATGGTAGCCATCTCTAGTGTGGGGAAGAAGGAAGGGAAGAAAAAATAGAAGTGGCAGCTGAAAGAAAGAAGAATGACAGTTCTTTGCTCTATTTATTGCAGGGCATGAATGGAATGGCCAGCACTGTAGAGTGTGGGGAGGGATATTCAGTTAGTACAGAAAGTAGAAGATGCAAAAGAATTGGAAACGGAAGACTGGGAATGGGAGCAGGGCAGGAAATTGGTCACTAAACATGGGTTCCAAAGACAGAATGGAAGAGTCTAAAAGAAAAAGACACTCTAGATTAACCAATGAAAGTTGAGCTGAGTGATATGTGGATGGAAGTAATAACTAGCATTATATGATATTTTAAGATTGGCAAAGCACTTTACAAACTTCTCATTTTGTCCTCACAACAACTCTTGGAGGTAGATGCCATTATCATCATTCATAGATGAGGAAACTGAAGCAGACAGTGGTTAAGTGACTTGTCCAGGGTCACAGAGCTGGTAAGTGGCTGAGGCTGAATTTGAACAGAGACCTTGACGCTTGGTACTGCACTCCGAAGCTGGGACACCGCTGGGCCCCTGCCTAAGGGCTCTTCTGGGCAGTCCTGGCTTAAGAGGGATTATCAATAGTAACTGTTGCTATTTGCCTCCCAACCTGATGTCTTTCCTTTTCTTTGCCTCATTAAAGGGGCCATGCCCTGGCTACTACTTAAGTAGGCGTATTCAATCTCACCCTAGGTGAATACCTGCATAGACCTTGGCCTAAAGGGGCCAACGTCTCCCAATGCACCTTGGGTCATCTCCAGTCATCCTGATGAATATCTGGTCACTGGATTCAGATGGCTCTGGAAGAGAAGTGAGGCTGGTGACCTGCACAGCCCTCCCTCACTCAAAACAAAGTCAAGTGCAATTCACGTCATCACTTCTCAGATGGCATGGTCTTCTTCAGCTAGGAAGAACGAACACAACAACAGACAGCATTCTATCCAGCATACCACCTAGCTACCTAAGGAAGATAACAAGAGGGAGAAAAATATTTTCACCTAGGCTGGGGATTCTGGATGACAGGAAGAGGAACTGGGACAAATTTCCCAAGATGTCAAGTCCTAGGTAGATAGAGTTATTTACTAGAGAAACTTGTAATATTAACCAGTCCCAAGTATCAAGTTAGGTTGTTGTGTTAATGGAGTACATTTAAAAACTGTATTCCTCGGATATATTTCCTTCTGTTTGATGCAACTCAAGCTCTCCCATTGAATTTCTTTAGTAAAAATAATGCATTACTTTTCGATATAGTGTGGATTTCAGCAGCGCATTATAAAATTTCTATAACAAATTTTTTTGTGTGTGAAGACAGTACTATAAATGGCAGCTATAACTCAGCAATAACTGAGTTATGTTTATTCAAAAGTTGATGATTTTGTTTCAGAATGATGCCATCTAAGCCTTATATCTGAGTGCCTTCAGTAGTTTACCACATTCAGATAGAAACTACTCAATTTCTTCAATAAATAATCTTGGAATAAATAGAAAAAAACCATGAATTCTGGAGTGATCTATTTGGAAGAGAGATTGCTTCACTTCATTCTATTATTTTTATTGTTTAGTACATCTGCCCATAACATTTGAAGTGGAATTGCAGAAAAGGACAATGTTGAAGGGTCACAGTCAGCTTTAGTGGCAATGACTTCCCCTTGCAATCTTATTTAATGTGATGCATAGATTGATGACTTTGTAAGAGTACTGCAGCAAAGCTGAGTTCTCTTTAGGAAACTGGTGACATTTTCAGCTGTAGTTCACTTAGGGACTGAATAAAATTCCAGTTGTCACTTTGCCTGCAAGCAGACATTTCTGCATTCCTTCTAGGAACTCAGCAACCTGAACAAATGCATATTTATGGAGAAATTTCACTTATACAGTGAGAAAATGCTTCACTCTTAACAGGCATATTTTCAAATTTCCATGAACCAACACTAAAAGGAGAAAATCAATTACTGGTAGTTCATAAGCTATTGTTAGCCTGACTGTAGAAACTATTTCTGAATGAAGACTTTAATTCATCTGTTGACATTTAGAATTATAAAAGATAACCTTTGTCAGAGATAGAAAATGATGTCCTTACCCAATTATAATATCATGCTTGTGTCATAAAAGACTGCACCTCAGCCCCCAACTACTTTAATCGTTAAAAAATGTTAAATGGATGGCATAATCATAGGAATATTGATTTAGAGCTGAAAAGAACTTTCTGACCATCCAGTTATCTCACTTTGTTTTCTAAATAAGGAAACTGAAATCCAGGGAGGTTTTCTGATGAATGAGGCTAGTGACGTTGCACAGCTTTGCCTCATTTAAATCCAATTCATGCACAAATCAAAACTTCATCTTCAAGATCTAGAGCAAATGATCACCACCACCAGCAGTAATATGGCAGAGCAAGCATTGGAACACGCTAAATGCTATGATTTATTAACATAGCCACCACCCTTATCCGGATCCCCACTGCCTTTTCTCAATGAAATGTCTTCCCACCCTTCTGAAACCCCTTCCCCAATACAAACACATAAAAGAAATGCATTGCTTCTAAACCCACTGACACCAAAATGTAGGGATCTGGACTGGACCTTTGATTTCACTTGATAACGGTGAACTCCCAAATGTGGAAACATCCTTTACCAATGCGCATTACACCTTTTCTGAAACTTGGAGTCATAGAATTGCCGACAATGCTTAAACATTCAGTTGCTTGCCCAGGGTCATGTAGCTAGAATGTGTCAGAAGTGGGACTATGAACCTAGGTTTTTCTGGTTTGAGGGCCAGCTGTGTACTATGCTGTACCTAGTAGAATTCTGTGAAAGCAAAAGCAAAACTTAGTATGAATATGTAGGTTAATAGATTTAGATGCAGAAGGGGTTTTAGAGGCTATCTAGTCTTACCCCATCATTTTATCCATAAAAGAACTGAGGTTGAGAAAATTCAAGATGACTTGCCCAAGTGAAGAGCTGGGATTTTAACCCAGGTCTGTAAATCTGACCCTCTTGCTACTATGTCATGCCACTTCTATGTGTCATCAAGTCCTACCTTCTCATTTTACAAATGAGGAAACTGAGACCCAATGGACTAAAATTAATTGCTTAATGTCATATAGGTATTAGGTGAAAGAGAGAGTTTGAACCAAGTCTTCTGATGTCCAGAGCACATAAAACTGAAATACGTGTAACTATAAGAAGCTTTGGATTTGGTTTTCTGTGACAATTCTTGTCTCTGCAAGTAGCCACAAAAATAAAAACTTGTTGCATCCAAGTCAGATTTCATAAACCATGAGGACTTGAGCCTGATGATGCTGGTTTGTTCTTCTTGTATCTTCTGTCCTCTGTGCTTGCATAGGTCTATGTCAATACAGAACACTAATTTCCTTAATGTCAAAGCTTTAATTCTCTCACGTTTAAAAAAAATGCCCTGAAAAATAAACATAAATGTTCCCCTTTTCTCACAACATAATTGAAAGAATTATACAAATGATCTCACTGTAGTTTCTATACCCCTTTCAGAGTGACAAAGGCTCCTATTCAATCAAAGGCTTCATGCCCAGGATTTAATTTTTGGCATAAATTGAGGATGCATAGTAAATCTTTTGTACTGGCACTCTGTAATTTGGTAAATGTATTCCATGCTGAACAATGAGCAGTTAAAGTAAGTTATGTTGAGGCAAATATATCGCTGCTTTATAAATGTATTACTTCCCACACATGACTAAATGGGATGCCATATAGTGCAATGACATCCTTCACTCTGAAAGGAGTTTGAATATAGGTTCTCCTCTCTTTCTACCCATGTGACCTTGGGACAAAGTTGATTAATTTCTCTGGGCCTCAGTTTCCTTTTCTATAAAATGACACCGGTTCTCAATATATTATGCTGTGCTTTTTCTCTCTCTCCCTAGCCCCTTCTCCGTTTCTTTCTCCCTGCTCTCTCCCCTCCTCTTTTCCTCACCTGGGACTCCATGTCTTAAGCAGGTAAAAATATAGCAGCCTCTTATGGAGCAGGATAGCAGTACTGATGGACTCCAGAGTTAAATTGCTTTGCTTTTCCTACCAGTGCTGGATTTAATGCAGCTACCTGATTGGCTTAACCTACTGCCATTCAGGACTCCAGAACTAAAGTATGCTAGTGAAAGGGAGTATAGGTCTGTACCACTGCACTTAGCTCTTTTCTCTATTTTTGAAAGCTATTTTTAAAATTCCATTTTCCAACTGAAATATGTGGTGCTTATTTTTTCCAAATTGTTTCTCATTATCTACAGAGGCCAAGGATGTGACCATATCACTGAAATAAATTCCAAATGTTTATAATAATAGAAATAGTTAGGTCTACTGTAATCCTTCTTTTATACAGCTTTCCACGCATGCTCTTGTTTGCTAGGCAACATTTGGATGGGCTTTTCTAAAAATCTATTTTTGGTGCTTTAAATCACAGATCTTCCCATCTTATACCTTGGTGCAAAAGACATGATGTAAATTATGTAGACTTAATTAGATGAGGAAAATTTATTTTTGTACTCCAAGTAACTAGGAAAATTTATGAGCAGTGTAGGCTGCTTAGATTGGATTATTAAAGCTAGTTGTTGACATCAGTAATGTCCTTGATTTGTTTCCTTCGCTCATTGTGTCTTTTTTTCCCCTTCTCTTATACTGGTCATATAGTTTTGCTTTGTTTTGTTTCCTTTAGATTCAGGTCACAAAGTCCACCATGTTTGATAAAACAAATGAAGTTCTATTAGACCAGTGGTAGAAGGGTCTACTGAATGTTTTTAATTGTTCCTGGTCCTATTTTTGTGATACTTTATTAGGAAGAAAAGGTATAATCCCATTTTTGCATAACTCTCTCGATTACTGAGGGATGGATGGTCTCCATGTAGCTGGTAGGTTTTTCTTCCCTCTCACTCCAGTCCCTTTTGATGATTTATTTCACTATCTGTCAATATCTGTACTGGAGAGTGAGAAGGGAAAGAGAAAAGAAAGGAAGCCTTGATTGTTTCATTGGAGGAACGTACGATACTAAACTCAATGTTTCAAACTATTTAGAAGAAACTGAGGAGTGTCATTGTTGCATTGATTATGTTTTTTCCCTCTGGCATACTACCTTAAAGATAGCTTGTTATAGTTTCTGTATATTCAAATGTATACAACTCAACCGGAACACTAGATGTTGATTTTTTTAAATATTTTATTACTTTTTTATAATTTTATTATTATTTTTATAACAGATTTCACACTTAGACAGGGAGATGTGATGTGGGGCAATTCACCTCAACTCTCTGAACTTCAGTTTCCTCATCTGTAAGATGGGATAATATACAAATGGTCTATGCTAATGGGTTGTTGTAAGCAAAACACTGTAAAACTCTCAAACTCATAGAATTGTGAATTTTCATTATAACTCCTATGAATGGAAGCTTAATTTGGACATTGGAGATTTAGAATTAATACTACTAGATTTTTCCCTGATCAGAATTGGAATACTAATTTTTCATTGTTTTTGTTTGTGTGAATGCACATGTACATGTCAACTTCTGTCAACATATGCAAGAAAATTCCATTAAACATTCCCAAATGTGTGTTTAATAAAGTACATATACATAATTAATTGATCAATGCAACTCGTATCAAGCATATCTAAACACAGCAGTCAAGCCCAGGGCCATTAGAAGAAAGATAGTAGCCTGAGAAGAGATAATTCCAGAGATACTAGAGAATTCAGAGACAGCAATAGAGACTGGTGCTTCTGCAAATGATGATTTACTGTAACCCCACAGCCCTGAATTCCTAGGATACATAAATTACTATTAATGATAGCTAAAATTTACATAGCACTTTTAAAGATCTGCAATATATTTTGCATATATTGTCTAACTACAGATGTATGGATACTTACTAATGCAGCAGTTCACCTTGCTGCCTCATAGACTCTGTTTTTGCCCATCAAGATTGGTATTAATAGTTGTCTATCAATAGAATGATCCAATATTTGATGTAGAGCATTGGTTCAGTTTCTCCATTTACTCTCCATCAGACTTTGATTCAAATTTTAAAAGGACTCTATGTTTCAGACAATGTAAATTCTAATGGAAATTTCTGATCTGATCCTTGAATGTTACCTTACCTGGCTATTTCCTTTATGCCCCATTCCTCCTGATTAAATTGCAGTCTCTCCCTCTTCCCCCAAATCTGTAGCTTCATGTCTGGTAATCTGAATTTTAAGGCTACCTACATGTTATTTATTTTACTACAAACCCAACCCTGCATTGAACTTTCCCTTGTAACAAAGGAAAAACAGCTAAAACCAACCGATTTCATGAACACTTCTGGCATGATACCTAACGCCATCCACATGATCTCCCTTCTCCATGGGGACAAGAGTACTATCCATTGTATTATTGGCTCTTTAGTCATTATAACTACAAAGCATTTGACTTTCCTTTAATATTATTTTCATTTGCATTTTTGGTTTTTTCCTATTTTTAATTTATGAAATAAAAGAAGCATTTCCATAACATACTCTGCACAATTTTCTATTCCTTTCAAATGTACAACAAAATTATCATGTCAATATCTTTTCTTCTTCCCCCCATCCTAGAGATGGCCACCATTAGACACAAATAAGCACGTGTGCACGTGTGTGTGTGTGTGTGTGTGTGTAAAATTATTCTATAAATGCTTCTATTTATCAGTACTTCCTCTAGAGACAGATAGCATCTTTATTCATATGTCCTTTATAGTTAATCAGCATATTTAATTTATAAAAGACAAAATAATTTGTTCACTCAAAGTCATTCTTAAAACAATATTGCTGTTACTGTATATAGGGTTCATCTTTCTCTTCTAAATTCATTCTGAATTGATTCATACAAGTCTTCCCAAGTTTCTCTGAATTATTCATATGCATAACTTGTTTCCATGAAACTATTAAGTCCATTACATCCATATGTGGAAAGATCATTGCTGTGGTGGATAGAGAGCTGATTACAAGTTCCACCTCTGACACATTCTGGCAATGCATCTCTGGGCAAATCAGTTGTCCTCTAAATACTCTGGACAACCTTCTAAGGATATGAGATGCAGAGAAGATGCTGACCTATATTGATAGAAGTTATTTCACCCAGGAATTCCCTGTACTAATGAAAACAGAGTCCAAGTGGTATCCCTATGCCTACATTCATAAAGAGTTTGTCCAGTTACTCTTGCACTGAAGTGGAGGAAGGGATGGAGAAGAAAGGTTAAAGATGTTGGGCAAACATATGTGTTTATTTGAAATAATCGTGTATTTATTTGAAAATTTAAAGCTAATTCCAAGATTGCATCCTGTTTTGGAAAAGTGTTTTTTCTTCCTTCAGACCAGAGTAACAAGTGACCTTTGGTTCAAAAGACCATCTTCTTGTAATTCAAAGATGAATCTAATATAGTATGAACTTGTTTTTATTCCCATAGAGACCAGGACCTTGACAATCACATTGAAGTAAATTCTAATGGATATAACAAGAAGACTCAAGGGTAAGGCCAAGTATAATTTCCCCTTATTCTTTATAAATTCCATATATGAGCACATTAAATCAAATTTTTTTTTACTTACCCTTTTATAAGAATTTCAGGAGAATTGAATTTGCATCAAAGATTTAACAGTGGAAGGGATTTTATTTTAAGGGTAAGCAAACTGAGTCTCAGAGGGGTTCAATGACTGCCCGGCGTCAAACAGTTCTGACGTTTAAGTGTCAGTGCTGGAATTTTAGACTTCGAATTCAGTACTCTTTCAACTGTGCTGGGCTACAGCCAAGGTAATGTGAGTTAGAATTAAATGTTTATGAAGGGACACTTCAAATTAAGTCTTGAAGGAATGAAAAAAGAATTAAGTGCTTACTATGTGCCAAACATTGTGCTAGATGCTGAGGATACAAGTAGAAAAAAATCCAGATAATTCCTGTTCTCAAGGAGTTCATACTTAATTGGAGGACACAGAACATAAATCATTCATCTAAGATTTTGGAGGGGGACGGAGGCTGGAGAGAGGGAAGGATCCTTAATGTTGATACATTGATTGTTGATACATAAACCCTAGGGAAACAGCTTAAAAGAAAATTTCAATTTTGCTTGAATTTGTGACTCAGGACCCTTCGGCTTACTGTAAAAGGCATCATGCAAATTGAGTGTATTTGGGATACTAAACTCATAGGCTGTGAAGGTTTATTTTTACCTACCACAGCTTGATGGGTTTGTAGCAGTGGCAGAAAGCACTATAGGATCCACTTTTCAGATTCCTTGCCCTATGGCATGAATCCCTAACAGCAACACAACAATGCACAATTTGATATTCTTTAGGACTCTGGGGATGTTGTTGTGGTAAAATTCCTGGACCTTGTTTGCCTCCACATGAAGGATTAGTGTAGATTATATAGTTGGTGGGTTCAACAGACAGTTTAAATTAGAGAGGAATTAATTACTTGTCAGTGCCATAGCAACTGTGAGTGCCACCTGGTACCAGATAAAATAAAATAAGACATCCCAAAAAATGCAACAGACTTCTAGTCCTCCCTCCACCCAATCTTCTTCTTAGTCATTGAAATTATGTTTAGGCAAAAGAGTTATAGATTAGGGAATATGTATACATCATAACAAAAGAATGAGGAAAGAAATGGAAACCTCTGTCTTATAAAGTTTACAAAATCTTCCTGGGCCCAATAACCCTTCCCACCACCACAGTGCAGCGGGGAAAAAAACATTGAATCTGGGGTCGTATGACCTGAATTCAAATCCCAACCTCTGGCAAGTCACATAATCATTCTTTATTTGTAAAATGAAGTAATTATAGTTGATAATCTCTAAAGTGTCTCCCAGTCCCAGATTTATCATCCTATATTCCTTCCTTTTCTAATTTCAATTCCTTCCTCCTTTTGCCCCAAACCCTCAGGAAGAACATTCAATTAGTGGGATTTTTTTTTTTTTATGGCTGGGAGAGGAAAAATCTGCTTTTATGATTGCTTCCTCAGTAAACTCTGTCTTGGGGACTCAGTGGAGGGAGTGATAATAGGGGCAGCTTTATACATAGGTGGAACATGTCTGCTTATATATTGCAATTTTTAATGGGTACTAAGAAGATTCTCACAACTCCCAGGCTCCTTATCTTCCAGCTTCTCAGAGTGCCTGAAATTACATCATTGGAGGTTATTTCCTTTGGATGAAGCTTTGGGCTCTGAACATTCACATGTTAAAATACAAATACCTAAAGAAGGCTAACACAAAAACCTTTATCAGACATTAACACCCAATCAGTAGATTATTTTTTCATATCAATTTTTAATCAAAGCTAGAAAATATTTTGAGTATGAGACATAGAAACCTTAAGAGGAAATTGGATCTCAGGGTAGAAAGAGAAATTCAAGACATAAAACCCAGTCTAGGAAAAACAGGTCAAGGTGGAGTATAGCTTTGAGTTAGTCTTACATCAAAAATTTACTCATTTTCACCTCTCCTTTATTCCCTTGTTTTAGTCTCTATCCCTGTGAGAAAGAATGATAACCATAACTTATATATATAGTGTGCTTTAGAGTATATAAAATATTTTACATATATAAACTCATGCGATCTAAATGAATGTCTGTAAATAGTAGAAGCATTTTTCTTCACATTTTATAAATGAGGAAACATGCTCAAAAACAGTAAGAGGTTTGTCCAGTCACACAGAAAGTCATAAGAAGTGGTAGAGCTAGAGCATGAAACTACATCTTTTGACTCCAAATCCAGAGGTTCTACCCATTATACCATCCAACACTTTAATCAAAGAAAAGAAAGGTAGAAGATGGTTGAAAAGAATAAGATCACTTATGCATGGATGTTTCTCATTTAGTAATTTCTCATTCTTACAGAGACCTTGACAATCTCATAGATGTAAACCCCAATACACATAATAAGGCAAAGTAGTGAATTTTAAGGCAATCTTTGATTCCTCCTGCCAAAGACAAAATTAAGATACAGACACTTGCCTATTTAACTCATACTAAAGATTTCCTTTCAGTAAATAGGCGATCAGGAAATAAGCTAGGAGAAAATGTTTCCAATACTTCAGAAAAGTGATATGTATGTTGGTATATATGGGTACTATCTCCATCAATACAGATCACAATCTCTCTGTTGTCCTTATGAGTTACTGTTGGAAAAAAAATCATCATTTTGTGGTCAGCTAACAAGTAACTAGACTGGTCCTTGGCCCATAGTCATAGATGCTCTTGTCACGGCCATATTTGAAATCCTTCCGGTTTATAGAGTCTGCCAGAGTTTGTGCTCTGTTGGCACAATTTTTGATAAGCGTACTGTCATGCCATGTGAGTCACTGGAGTAGGACTTGATTAGATGAAGTAGTAATCATTGTTGTTGTTTAGTCATTTCAGTCATGGGGTTTTCTTGGCCTTTAAAGATACTGGAGAAGTTGCCATTTTCTTCTCTAGCCCATTTTACAGATGAGGAAACTGAGGCAAACAGGGTTAAATGACTTGCACAGGGTCATACAGCTACTAAGCAATTGAAGGCAGATTTGAATTCAGGAAAATTAGTCTTCCAGGCACAGTACTCTATCCACTGTGTCACCTCTCTGCCCAAAATAGAAATAATAACATTTATTTTACTTTAAGGGTATGAAGTGCTTTCCTCAGAACAACTCTCTGAGGTTGATAATGAATATATCATCATCCCCATTTTAAGGATAGGGAAACTGAGGCTCAGTTAAGTAACTTTCCTACAGTCACATAACTACTAAATAGCAGAGGCTGATCCAAAGCCCAAGTCTTCTGGCTCTACTACTCCAAAATAAATCAAGCAACTGCCTTAGACTGCGCTATTAAACTGAAATATTAATCTATGCTGCAGGGGACAGTGGATTGTATTGAAAAGTGAATTCCAAATTAAAGTCAGTCCCTGATGCTTACTCACTATGGTGCTGTGAGCAAATCATTCAACTTCACTGTGTCCAATTCTCCTCAAATCTAAAACAGAGACAATCATGTGTGCTCTACATGTTGTATTTTGTATGCATGTGTATGTGTGATTGCTACAGAAATAGCTTTTTGTAACCTAGAGAAGTTCAATAATTCATGAAATGTTCTTAGATTGCAAATAATTATGTAATCTATCAGTAAGCCTGCTAATATGTTTTAAGTGCCTTCTGTGTGTAGGGCACCATGCCAAGGACTGGGGATAAAAGAAAGTGGGAAAAAAAAAACCAGTCCCTGCAAATTCTGTGCAACTATATACAAACAAGATATAAACAGGTTAACTTTGTGGTGGAAGGATGAGGAATGGTTGTCTCATAGAGAAGGCACTAATAATTAAGAGGACTGGGAAAGGCTTCCTACAGAAGGTGAGACATGAAGAAAGCCAGAGAATCTCAGAAGCAGAGATGAGGAAGAACAGCAAAACAAGACATGGAGGACAGCCAAGGAAAACTTTCAGATTCAGAGAATGGAGTAGCAAGGAGACAAATGTCTCTGGTTCATGGAGTAAGGAAAGTTGGTGTGAGAAGCCTGGAAATGTAGGAAGGGACCCAGTTCAAAAATATGTAGGACTGAATATCTGTTTTCAAATTTGATGCATTAGGAATGGCTTTAAATCTACTTTCACAAATAAAAAACCTCTTCTAAAGTTATATGATCACTGACCTATTTTGAATAATTAGAGAGAAAATATTCCATAGAGATGTTATCAGGTTTAAAGGCTAAGGAAAGTAGTTCAGCCATATAAGGAGTTCATGCGGTATAACTATGATGGAAACCTCTTACTTTTTGTGAAATTAATGAGATATGTAATGTGGGAGATAAGGGAATCATTTTGACAACTCTTTGAGGGCCTGACTGTATGATTTTCAAAGAGCGTTTACTTTGCCTACGGACCACGGGATATGACCACCCACCATGCATTCAAAGGCTTAATATTTAATAGAGTTCTGGAGATTTAAGGTACCATATTTGGATTTAAGCCACATAGGGTTACTATTTATGAAATCAAAATAACACCATTTGGTGGAATTTATAGAGGCAGGTTTTAGCTCAATCTAGCAAAGAAGGGAGGGAGGCGCCATGTGAAAAGAGGGCTGGATTGAAGTCAGAGATGTGAGAACATCCCCACTCTGCCTCATTACACAACTGACCCTAGGCAGGTCTCTTAACCTCATCCCCTCATTGGCCAACTGTGGGGTTAGACTAGATGGTCTCTAAATTCCCTTTCAACTCTAAATACATCAACCTATAATTCTATGAACTGAGTTCAAATCTTGTCTCTGCTACTTACTACCTGTTCACCTTGGCAAGTCACTTAACTTTTCTGGGACTCAGTTTTCTCATATGCAAAAGCAATGGGTTTAACTTTTGCTCAGTTGTTTTTCAGTCTCATTTGGGGTTTTCTTGGCAAAGATACTGTAGTGATTTGCCATGTCTTTCTCCAGCTCATTTTATAGGTGAGGATACTGAGGCAAACAGGGTTAAGTGACTTGCCCATAGTCACACAGATAGTATGTCTGAGGTCAGATTTGAACTCTGGAAGATAAGTCTTCCTGATTCCAAGCTCAGTGCCATTATGGGTTTAACAAGATGACCTCCAAGGTTCCTTCTAACTCTAAATCTGTGACCCTAAGATTCTATGAATCTCCAACAAACAGATATTTCCAATAATGAAATGGGCTAGTTCCCAGTCCCTAGAGGAATTAAAGTAGATATTGAATTACCACCTAAGGGTAATGTGGTAGAGAATCTATAACCTGTGGCAAATTAGACTAAATGAGGAACTGCTGCCCTTTTCTGGTTCCCTCTTGATGCTGGTGCCTTCCCTTTGTTGGTTATCTCCAGTATATATTCTATTGTGGCTTGTTGTCATTAGTGATTTGCCCATGAGCTCCCACTGCAACATAAACAAATACATACCAAAAAAAATTTTTATTCAATGCCTCCCTAGTGCCACTAGGAAAAAATGAAAAATCCTCAGCCTGGAATTTAAAGACCCTTACCATTTGATTCCCACCTACTTTCACAGGCTTCTTATTTCATATTGCTGCCTCCAAGCTGCCTGTTTCATTCAAATGGGTAGGCTGACTCATCTCCAAGCAATTTCTCTGTATTTACACAAGTAGTTCTCAGTGTCTGAAATATGCTCTTTCCTCTGCACTGCTTTGTAGTGCATGTAGGTACATGATCAGGTACATAAATCCTTTCCTAGTCCACCCAGTCATTATCACTCTATCCCTCTTGAATGGATTTTGTATTATGTTGTATCTCCCCCCACACATGTTGTATCCATTAAGTAGAAGATAAAATGCATTGGTTTTTTTCTTCATATCCACAGGCCTTGCCAAGAGTAGGGGATACTGATGTTTAATAATAAATGCCTATCAAATTGAATTGAAAGAATATAATTAATTATACTTATTTTCCCTATCAATTCAAAATGCAATTGGGTGATGGGGTTTGAGTTGAGAGGCTTATCTAGAGGTTGCCCTTTTGTAGATTTAAAAATTGAAAAAAAAACTGACTAGCATAGATTTTTTAAAACTGTTATGGAAGTCATTTTTTTTTGTCATGCTATTGTAGGAAATCCCATTGTAGACATGACATTTAAATGATGTGGTTTAAAATAGGTTTCTCTGCTTTGAAATGTAATTCAAGGCAGCTTTAATAATTGGTAATCTTTAGCAAAAAAACCAAATGTATCTTTAGACTTTGTTCTTAAAGTCCTCTTTTAGTCTAGTATATGTTTATTTAACAGTGGCAAGCATCTGACCATTTATAGAAAATTCCTAACACTATTGAATGCATGAAATTAAATTTCCTGAAATGGAATGGATCTTGCAACTATGTTATACCAATTAGCCCACTAATTTTATCTTTTTGGCCAGCTAGGTGGTGTGGTGGATAGAATGCTTGGCCTGGAGTCAGGGAGAGTCATCATCTACTAGCTATGTGACTCTGGGCAAGTCACTTACGCCTGTTTGCTTCAGTTTTCTCATCTGTAAAATAGGCTGGAGAAGGAAATGGCAAACCACTCCAAGATCTTTGCCAAAAAATGGGGGTCACAAAAAGTCAGACATGACTGAAAAATGCCTAAATAACAACAGCATTTTATTTTCTCATAATTTAAAGGTCATTCTTATAGAGGTACATGCATATGTTCATGTAATAACTTTCTTAAGACAAAAAATAAATGCCAACTTAATCTTGACTATGGGCAGGTGTATCTCTTCTTCTTTTGGAGCCATACAGTAATTAAAGGTAAAGTCTATCTGGAAATGATCAATACCGATAAAGATCTAAACTCATTTCTGTGTTTTCTCTAATCTTTTTTTTTATCAGAGTTAAGCTAGCCTTGAGAAGGAAGAGCTAAGACTTTGTACTCTTTTTAGATTAATAATTTTCTGAGATACCCAGAAATAAAACTAAATATTCCTCAACCCCACTAAGCCTGCTGATATTTTTAGAGAAACAAAAAATGTAGGTCTAAGTTCTACAGGCATAAAAACATTGATCTTAATTTATAATAAGATGGAAGATGAAGATTCTCAAAAGAAGTCTTTGGATCATTTCCTTGAAATTGATTGACTGTTGTAAGACATCATACATTGGCAGCTTTCTAAAATGTCACAACTGGGGGGAGTGAAGTAATCACAAAAACCAACTTCAGACTTTCCATCCTTGATAAAGACACAGTTTGGGAATGTAGTTGACACTTTTAGAATAGCCTATCTGGAAAGATAACGGTTGTATCGAAGTACAATAACATGGAACAAGGTGAAAAGAGTGCATAGTTTCTAGGAGGGTCTTTCTATAGTTATGCAGCCAAATCTAGCAAGGTTTCACTGTATTGCTAATAACATTTTTGTTTGCATGATTACGGAAGAAAGAAAAAACAACCAATCTTCAAGTGTATTTGGTTTTTAAATGTCTTTGTGTCTACTTTTTTTTTTTAAGGCTAGAGGAACATACCAAGGCATCTACCAATGCCCAAAACAACCAGTCCAGCATAAACACAGCCTATTCTCATGAAACCAGGACATCTTCCAGGTAAGCTAGGTATTTTAAGGCAATAAACTAAACAGCTTCCCTCCTTTCTTTTTTTAAAACCAATCTGCATATAGCTTTTTCCCTTAAAGAAATTTGCCATTTTTATCAGGTAATTCTAATGTGAGGTTTTTTGTGCATAAAATCTTTCAGAAAAGTAACAGGATTAACAGTCTGGACATTGCTATGATGAGACAGTGATAGAGACCTCAAAATTCAAAAGATCTGTCTCTGACACAGAGTATATATGTGACCATGAATAGACCACTTATCTTCTCAAGGTTCTAGTCCACTCTAAGACTGTACATTGCCATTCAAGGGCTGATCTGCTGTGCTGGACAAAGTTTCTACACTGGGAGTTCTCTTTCCTGCTGAAATTACCAACTAGTACCCCTGCCTCAGGGCTCTTCTGGATCTTCCTTAGCTTTAGAGTGATTATTACTAGTAACTGGTGCTGTTTCCCACTCAGCCTGATGTCTTTATTTTTTTTGACCTCATTAAAGGGTCCACGCCCTGGCTATGAATGGGCGTTGCCTCACCTTAAGTGAGTACCTGAAAAGGCCTACCCTAAAAAGGTCAAGGTCTCCCATTGCACCCTGGGACATTTCCAGTCATCCTGATGAATTTCTGGTCACTGGATTCAGATGGTTCTGGAGGACAAGTGAGGCTGGTGACCTGCACAGCCCTCCCTCACTCAAAACAAAGTCATGTGCAAGTCATGTCATCATTTCTCTCATGGCATGGTCTTCTTTGGCAATGAAGGACAAACACAAAACCAACTGGTAAAACACATATGTTGTTATAATAGGAAAATGTAAAAAGTTAAAATTTCTATGTTGCTATGAAAGGGTCATATTTATTTGATAATTGAAATATAAATATTTTGCTTACATTACTCTAATATGAAAAGATAAAAGACAGAAGAAAGACATCCTGTTGTGGTAGATAAAGGGATTGCTTTGGAATCAGTAGGACCTTATTTATTTCAAGTCCTACCTGTGCCAGCTCTTTGCTGTTGTTGCTCAGTTGAATCTGACTCCTTGTGACCCCATTTGGAGTTTTCTTGGCAAAGATACTGGAGTGGTTTGTATTTCCTTCTCCAGCCCATTTTACAAAGGGGGAAATGGAGGCAAACAGGGTTAAGTGAGTTGCCCATAGTCACACATCTAGTAAGTGCCTTAAGCCAGATTTGAACTCAGGAAGATGAGTCTTCTTGACTCTAGGTCTGGCATTATATACATACTGCATCACCTAGCCGTCCCTCACTGACCCTGTGGCCCTGAGCAAATAACTTAACTTTTAAGTATCCCCCATACAATTATTTAAGACTATTAGGTACAGAATAGTTGCTGATCTGTATTAGTAGAAGAAATTTCCTTAAGGGAGGCTCAGTAGATTTTTGAAATCATAGGTTCAGACCAAATCAAAAACAAACAAATAAAACACAAAGAATGAGAGAGAGAAACGTTGAGAGAGGAAAGCTAAGCACTCCAGTGTATGATCTTTCCATTTAAAAAGAAAGACAAAAACTAAGTTAATAATAGCTCAATTTTAAATAAAACTTTAAAGTTGGTAAAGACCTTTTCTCATATCAACTCTTGTGGTAGACAGAAATCATGTCTCTAGAGTACTTAAAATTAGGAACCTGAATTTAATATTTTGTATAAAGTATGATTGGGATATTTATCTATTCATTCAATCAATAGATTTAATGGAATACCTATACTAATAAATACTAGCTTTTACATGATTCTCTGAGGCTTACCAAGTATTTTACATATATTAGCACATCTGATTTGTGATACACCAGGCACTATGCTATTTGGGAAACATGAGAGCTGCAAAGAAATATAAAACAGAATTGCCTGTCTCCAACACACTTACAGTCTAGTAAATGAAAAAAATCATCTTTTAATTAGTCATAAAATCCAGTAAATTGTACAATTTCATGTGTGTCTAATTAATATTGTCCTTTAGATTTAAAAATCTGTCACGGTAAATTGTTATTGTGAAGTATGATTAGGACAATAGAATAAAAAGGAATTTAAAAAGTGAAAGTAACTATTAATCAGATTCTCAGTGTGTTTACTCACATGCGAGACAAAAATATTCTCAAGAGTAATGTCTAATTTTTTCAACATGATATTTTAGAAATGCAGCATATTGGTAGAAGTATAGAGTATGAAGAATAAAAATACTAATAATAAGTTTTTTGAGTGGTCAATTAATATAACTTTTACATTTAAATTAAAGATAGTTTAGAAGAAGCAATACCTATAAATAAATTATATTTTGTATTAAATTTTACTAAATAATAGCTCTAATTATTCCATAGCCTGCTATTACTACTGTTCTTATAAATAAACTTTTGAAAATGAAGTTAAAAATCTTTGTATTTCAGCTATAATACTCGAACCAGGTACTCAAGTCCAAAGGACGGTGTTGTGTACACACGGACATATGTGGAGAATAGGTATTGGAAAGTTATCTCAAATATTTCCCTATTTTAAAAATAATTTTGAAATCATCTATCATTAAGAGTAGAAGCTGTAATATTCAGGTATGATGCTTCTGGGACAAAAAATATTTACTGACATTTTGAATGCTGGATGAGTAATTTTATTTTGTGTTCTGAATATTGAATTATCCTGGGAAAGGCTGATTTAGTTGAATTTTAATATCTGTACACACACACACACACACACACACACACACACACACACACGCACATACAAGAAAGGCAAGATGACAACATGATATAGTGGCCAATCTTAGAGTCAAGAAGATCTGGGTTCAATTTTGACCTCTGACACTTACCACTGGGTAGTTCCCCTAAAATTTTCTAAAATTATATGAATTACAAAAATGGACAGCTCTCTGAAGTTTATGCTTATATATATGTGTGTATGTATACACACTCACACACATATATGTATACATACTCATACATATATGTAATGTATATATATATACATACATATCTGCTACAGCAAGCTGTTGATCTACTTTGGTGGTGCAAGTTTCTGCACAAGAAACTCTCTACATGAATGAAATAACAGGACCAGAAAACCTAACAGTTTATAACACCCTATCATATATATGTTTATTTTTTTAAATAGGTGTTTAAATCTCGTGTATACACACATGTACACACATGCACACACACCATTTGTATATACACCTGTATGGGGTAATAATCTTTTTCATTTATTTATTGGTAGAATAATATATTTTTGAAATTCTGAGGTCCTCAGGTATCCCTCTAAAAATAATTACACTTAGATTAGGAGTTTCCAGATGCTATTAATTGCCTGCTGTGTTGGGTGCAACAAAAACTGCTTCCAACAGTTTCCCCATTAGAACTCCAGAGATTACCAGGTGATATAATAAGGCGACAAATTGAAGAGATATATGTAGTACATGTATTGATTACAGCCTGCTGTTTAAAAGCAGTTTCAAAGAGGAAATCCTCTCTTTTTAGCTCTTGGTTGTGGATCACAAGAAAGGCTATGCTATGAGGATGATCTAGAGTGACTCTTCTTAGGACCAAGTATCAGTGAAGTGTGACATAGCACTTTTTCCATATATGACTATATCTCATATGGGTATATATACACATATATGTGTTTGTGTGCATGTGTGTAGAAGTACACCCACATATATATAAAATAAGCTCACCTAGTTACTTGAGTGATTCCTGCTACCTTTAATTGAAAAGATAAAAAATTCCATATTAAATTTCAAAATAACAAGTAATTAAATGTGCAAGAAATTAAAGAACAATTAAATAAGTCTAAAGTAACCATGAAAAGCAAGCAAAAGGTAAAATAGTAGCAGAGAATAAAACATAATTTTGACATTTTTTGGTTAATCACACAAGATTCTTACACATAAACTACATTCCAGTAATCTCTCACAGTAAAACAGATATTGATTTAAAAGCATTTCTTATGAAATTCCATGTCAAACATAATTAAGTTCAAGTAAAAATACTTTTTTTATTTAGGATTATTTATTTAGGATTAAGGAGTAGACCAATAAATGGAACACTTTCAGATAACTGAGGGAAAAAAAGTCTCAGCACTATTAGTACCTGAATGATGTGAATCTGGTGAGTCTTTCATTTTATAAATACAGTTGTCACCAGCTGGAAAAAACATATCATTGAAAAAAATGAAAAGATCCAGGATCTATACCCTTCCCTATCCCAGCCTCCCCCACCCCAAAGAGTTCTGAAAGTTGAACTAAAGGAAGTTTTGTGAAGCAGCAATTTGCCCTTCAAAATGTCCATTTCAATAGATTACAGCCACACTTCACATACCTTCAAATTTTATAGTGCAATACAGTAAGTAGGAAAAGCATAGGATTGGGAAGAAAGGACTTGGCTTCAGCAACTTTTTTGCCTCTGTCAAGATTTGTGATGAGAGAGGAGAAGGAATGAACTGTTTCTCAAGGACCATGATACTGGTATTCTATTATAAATTTGTCACTCATGAATTTATCAAAAATCATCTTGAATCCTCTGTTTTAACCTGGGTTAACTACAGGGAGGGAGAGAAGTGATGAATTCCCATGAGTTTAGTTCTATTTATGATAGCAGCCTTCCCACAGGCAATTTAAGTGGTGGCAAAGGGGAACATATCCAATACTATCAAGACTTAAAATTGCACTGACTAACAAGTATTCTAAAGGTGTCACTGAATAAGAATGAAACCAGTAGGTTTCTGGAAGATAACCTTCCTGATTAAAGTGGGTATTTGGAAAGTAACTATAATCACAACTCACATTTATACAGAGCTTAAGGTTCACACATACACAAAAAAATCCTCACAACCACCCTGTGAAATAAGTAATAGTGAGTATTAGTGAGTCCATTTTTTATGGATGAGAAAAATGTTCATAGAGGTTGTGTGATTTGCACATGGTTACACAACTAGCAAATATCAAAGCTGGGACTGAATCCCAGTCAAGCTGATAAGTCCAGTGATCTTACTACAACATGACTGGACAGAATATTTTGAATTTCATTCATCTCCCATTATAGATGGATGTTCAACAGTCAGTCAAGAGTAATGTATTAAGTAGTTACTAAGTGCCAATCACTGTGCTAAGTGCTTGGGATACAAAGAAAAACAAATAATTAAAAGATCACCTTGATATAGCAATACATTTTTTAAAACTATTAGAAGACTTCAATCATGACTCATTATTTTGTGTCTATTTTGATTTTTTTGGTGTTTGGCAAGAAAAAAAAATCCAAAACAAAAACATTGCTTATTGTTTTGTAACTTGGCTTTTGAACTCCAGATTGATTCTTGACTCTATGTAGTTTCTCTCTTTATTTACCTCTCAGTCTTTGTTCCACTGTCTCTGTCACTCTGTCTCTGTCTCTGTCTCTCTGTGTGTGTCTCTCTGTCAGTCCCTCACTACATCTGTGTGTGTGTGTGTGTGTGTGTGTGTGTGTAGATGCGCAGACCAGTTCTAGAATTTCATGTACTTTCAGTATTGCACGATACCTTGAAGGGTGAACATGTTTCATAGATCTGTATTATGTTTATTTATAGCAACTACCCAAAGGATGGCTATGAAGAAAGTGTCACTGGAAAATATATACAAACAGTTTATTCAACCTCTGATAGGTAAGCATGTATTGTACCACATTATATACATGGGTGTCATGGCAAATCAAAAGCAGTCAGTCAATTGACTAACTTTCATTAAGTCCCTACTATGTGCCAGGCACTGTACTAGCCAGTAGGAATACCAAGGAAGGAGAGAAAAGAAAAGCTCTTGTTCTCAAAGAATTCACAATCTAATGGATAGCTGTCTAATGGTTCAGTCAGGTAAATGCATGTAAGTCTAAAGCAGCAAGTTAGGAGAAGGTTGTAAGGGCCTCTAACATCTATAATTTTTCATTGAAGATTCTTGGTCTACATAGGAAGACCAATCAATCTTCAGTGCCACATAAGCTGTGTACACCACAAATTCCCCCTTCTTTCCATTTTCACAAATCTAATACTGCCCTATTGCTAAAAGTTTCTTTCTCTCATCATGGTACTATTTGAATAAAGAGCTGACTCCTGCCTCTGGCACATACTGACACTCTGGGCAAATCGTTTAAATTTTCAGTACGGTAATAAAAAATCTAAGAATGTAAGTTGTAGGGGAAGGTACTAATATTCATAAGCAGAGGGAGTTTCTTCATCCAGGAATCTCCTCACCAATGAAATCACAGGTCAGGTTCAATCCTCATCCCTATCTTCTCCCTTGCTAGCATTACAGAAGGAGAAACCAATCATTTAATCAATCAATGAGCATTTACTGAATAATTACTATGCTCCAAATATTGTGTTAAAGACTCCCAGTTTATAGTGGGATATCGGTATTGGAGAAATTCCCAAATGAATGATTTTTCCATAATGGTATGCCTGTTATTTACATGGCTAGACATAGTCCTCCAATCTAGCCCCTATCAAGCAATTTCTCCTGGTGTTTCTATCAAAAGGTGAACCTCTTGTTTCTTGTTCCAGGTGCCCTCTTCACCACCTCTTAAGTTGTGGTTTTCTCCTATTCCATTGCCATCATCTTGAAGTAATTAGCAAGTCAATGAGATAATATAATAGCAGCAGGTGATCTGGAGCGTTAATAATGGCAAATTTTGGACTGCAAAGTTTGTCGAAATAACATGGCTAACATTTCATGACATCATTACCATATATTTTTTAAAGGTGACTGCCAGTGCAATGTATGAATCTGTCATTTTAGAGATGGAGATGCTCACTTTTATGTAATTCTTCATGTTTGCATAGGTCTGTCATTGAAAAGGATATGTGCACCTACTGCCGAAAGCCCCTGGGCTCAAATACCAAGATGATCTTGGATGAGTTACAGATCTGCTGTCATTCAACTTGCTTCAAAGTAAGAACATCCTTTTTAGAATATGAGCTTACATAGCAATAATCAAGGAAGGAATGACAAAGAGCATGTTAAGTGATGGCTGTGTTAAAATGAGCAATGACAATAACAGTATAAAATTGAAACAGCCCCTGCCTTGATTCTAAGGCTGGTGAGTGGGTGTGAAGACACAGTACATACAGATGAATGGTGGTGAGGGAGAATGTGCTCTCAGAAGTCACAGGAATAGCAAGGTGATCCACTAGGCAGCTGGTTGACATGTCTTTTCTAGAAGTGTTATTAGTATTGATTTAAGTATTAGTAGTTGCCTGGATGGGGTGTAAAGAATGGAAGGATCTAGGGCTGACTGGATATAGTTGAGTTGGCGAATTGACCCTCATTTACTCAACAACACTTCACTAGGGAGAAATTCCTTATTGTGTCCTTACACAGGAATTTCAAAGCTGAATGGATTAACTGCCCCAGGGCCTGGGGATATGACTTCTACAAGTTGGGTCTAGAGGGTCCAGTTTTAAGTGGCAAGTGGTATTTAAGTGGCAAGTTAGCAACAATAGAACACATAAAAAATGGGCCCACGTAGATGACTGGATGGCTAGATGAGATATAAAGCATGGTCTGATTGGATATATAACATAAAAATAATTGTTTTTTGGAACACATGTAAAGGAAGCAATGCTTTATAAACCTCTGCTATCGTCTTCATTAATAATACACTGTTTAAATATGCTCTTCAGTGCTTTCAAAGATTTGTAGATATTGGCTTTGCAATATCCGTGGAAACACTTAATAATGTATATTTGACATTTGATATCTGATAGTTCCTGGCTCTTTTCAATTCTGTTACAAGTGTGGTCAGTGTACGACAGTTGAATTTATAAAAATGACTCCAATGTTTTAAAAAATCATCATAATTGTGATATTAAAAATGACAAAACTATAGAAAAGAAAAGGAACTACATACAAATTCAAAATTTCATATTCAGCAGTGCGACCATAAAAATGTCACAGGGGCTCTTGGAAAAACAGTCAAGGGGATCCTTGACCTCAGATATTATTACAGAAGATCTTCTCACAGCGGCCTGATTCCAACAGTACAATTAATTATATAATTAGTTGCCTAACTCAAGGCATCCATGCAGGGGTGGTCCTCAATGACTTGGCACCTGATTACCTCCTAATGCACTGGGATTTGATATGTCCCATCATCAAAAGCTGGCAGATAAGTTTCTCTTCCCGCAACAAGGAGAAACAGAGAAGCTGACTTGGAGCCAAGACACTGGGTAGACCATGTGGCTTAGAAACACAGTCATGGATAGCAACAAACCATACACTTAGTAGCTAAGGCTACAAATCAAGGGGTGATCTTGACATGTTTATAGTGTGGAAAGGCCTGCTGGTCTTCCATTAGCCTTCTGAGATGTACCCATATAAATGGATTGCACTAGACTCAGTCTCATTTCCAAACATGAAAGACATTGATATACTATATGTACATGATATTATGTTAACATTAGGGGAAAACTTCCCCCCTAGCAGTTTGTACAATGGAATGTGAAGACTACATAGTTGGTATAATGAGAAAAGTCCCCCACAAAATTGCTACATTTTATTGAAAGGATAATGCTTTCGCTGGCACAGTATTTACTCTATACCTGTCCATATGGAAGTGTCATGTACAAATTATCTCATTTATACTGTCACTCTCCCTACAGGAACTGTTTCAAACCTTTCCTTCTCTCCTTGAGCCCCAATCTTAACCTCCAACCTCTTCTCTCACTTAATATTGCTTTGCTGAGATTGAGCTCCTGTGGAGTGAGCTTCTTTATCTCCCTTCTACAACTTAGAATCTCTCTATGTCCTTGAGCATGTCTCCATCCTACAGTCTCAGAGAACAGTGACCTTCCTTTGTGCCAGGCTAACCTCTGCTTTCATATTCATAATCTCATTTCCTCCTGACTTTTCCAGGATCTAGGTTCATTTCTCCCTCTTTTACTTTCCCACTTCTCTCTCCTTTCATCCTCTCTTTTATTCATTCTTCTTTCTTCCCTGTTTTCTCTCTTCCTTTCCCCCCCTGTTTCTTTTCCTCCTTTCTCCTTCTCTCTTCTCTTTCTTTCCTTTGCTTTCTCCCTCTTTCTCTTTTATCTTTCCCTCCATCCTTTCTTCTTTTCTACCTGTTCTCTCTTTTACTCTTCCATTCCATTTTCTTTCTCTCATTCCCTCTTCTTGTTTCCCTCTTCTTCATTCTCTTTCCCTATTCTTCCTTCTCTTTTCCTCCTTCCTTCATCTTTCTCTTTTCTATCTTTAATCTTTTGTTCTCTTCCACCTTCCAACATGCTTAGATCTTCCTTATTGAAAAGAAAGCAAAAAGTACCTTCCCTTGACCCATCTCCAAGCTACTGTCTTATTTTACCCTCTAAACTTCTGGAAATGGTAGTTTACAAATGCTGTCTTCATTTCCTCAATATCTATTCTCTCCTCAAAGGGCAGCTAGGTGGTGCAGTGGATAGAGCAGGAGTCAGGAGGACCTGAGTTCAAATCTCCCCTCAGACACTTGACATTCACTAGCTGTGTGACCTTGGGCAGGTCACTTAACCCCAACTGCCTCATCCTGGGTCATCTCCAGTAATCCTGATGAATACCTGGTCACTGGATTCAGATGGCTCTGGAGGAGAAGTGAGATAGGTGACCTGCACAGCCCTCCCTCAAAGTCAAGTGCAAGTCATGTCATCATTTCTCTGATGGCGTGGTCTTTGGCAGCGAAGGACAAACACACACATTCTCTCCTCAATTTCCTGAAATCTGACTTTGATCCCTACCACTCTCCTTTAAAAAGTCAGCAATCTCCAGTCACCAATTGTTTCTTAATTCCCAGAGCCTTTCTTCAGTCTTCACCCTCCTTGACCCTTTTATGGCATTTGATACTGTTGGTTAAATCACCTTTTTTTCCATATTTATCCTCATTTTTCTTCTAGGACATTTTTTTTCCCCGATTCTTTCCCTCCCCTAACTATCTGCTCTTGCCTATTCTTTGCTGGTTGGCATTCCTTCTCCCATCCACTGAGTGGGGGTATTTTCCAGGCCATTTTCTTAACTCTTTTCTTCTTTTTATATACTTTCTGTGTTAGAGATTTCACATTTTCCCATGGTTTCATTTATTTATTCAATCTATCTATGTAGGTGGCATGATACAGATAGATAGATAGATATCTAGCCCCATCTCTTCTCTGAGCTAGTAGTGTGTATCCAACTACCTTCTGGACTGGTTTTGTCTGGATGTCCTGGTACTTCAAGCTCAATATGTCTTAAATGAACTCATCATTTCCCCCCTCAAACTTGCCCTTCCCTCCAAGTTTTTTATTTTTGTTGACGGCATAACCATCCCACCAGTCACCCAGGTTCAATATCCCAAAGTTATTTTTGACACTCACCTCTAATCATTGTCATGTCTTATGCTGTCAGGATCATAAATATCTCTGGGATTTCTCTTAGCATTTCCATTTGCTTTGCTACCACCCAACTTAAGGCCATTGCCTCCTGCCTGAATAACTGCAATAGTGTCTTTACTCTTTGTTCCTCTACTTTCCAGTTCCCCTACTCTTTAAGCTATTCACCATACAGCTGTCCAAATAATCTTCTAAATTATAACCCTCACCATATCACTGCTATGGTTCCCTATTGCCTGTTAAAAAATGGCAGCTTTTTAGTCTGGCATTTAAGACCTTTCACAATCTAGTTCCAATCAATCTTTCTAGCTGTTTCACACTCCTCTTTGTGTATTCTACATTGTCACCAAACTATACTACTAGTTCTTTCATAATCTCATTTTACCTCTATTTGAGTAGGAAAAGAAGATCTGAAATGTATTTCCTCCACATATCTAGTGGTTGAAATTTTTCTTTCAGTAGGGCTAAGTTCCTGCTCAGGCACTACTTTTTCCATGAAGCTTCCCTTGATTTTCCTCTAGCTAAACGTGGTTATTCCTTCCATATATTTTTCTAGAGAACTTTGTCTGAATCTCTCCTTTGCTACATGTATATGTACATTTTACATTAGACTGTAAGATCCTTGAAGGCACAAACTTTTTTCTGTTATTTTTGTATACCCATGACTGAGCCCAGGGTCTTGTACTTAGGAGGTGCTTAATAAATATATTGTTTCGGTAAATTCAGTTCATTAATTTTAAGTGATTCTTATCAGTTTTCATGGCTAACAAAGTAGTAACACAATTATGCTTTTATGCAATTATGATGGTCTATGAACTAAATAAGAATTCCAAATGGCTAGACAGGTCCTGATATATCACTTTCTGGGAGATAGAAATTGTTTTTCTTATTCAATTTTGCATTTTAAATTTTCTTTGTTTTTCTTTAGTGTGAAATTTGCAAAAAGCCTTTGGAAAACCTGGAAGCTGGTGATAGTATTTGGCTTTATAAACATACTGTGCACTGTGAGCCTTGCTACTCCAAGGTTGTAGGTATGCACCGAGCTTTGTAATACACCGACTTTTTAAAAACATGGATAAAAACGTTACATGTTTTAAAAACATGTAATACACTGACTTTTTCAAAACATGGATAGATCTTGGAGGGTGAGGTTATTTATAATGACATAATTAAGTTATTATAATAATATTCCATATTATTTTTGCTAAATATTATTAGTATAAATATTTAGGCAAAATTATTATAGGGATCATCTCATACCTTAAGTAGATAGCTTAAGTGCTCTAGCTTATACTGTAAAAAATAGTTCAAATACTTGCTAGTTTTCAATATCAAGCCTTGTAAGACATGCAATTTATTGCCTTTAATAGCTACTTGCTTCATAGATAATTATCACAGAAAGATATGGAAGTTCCACCCTCAAATTATTCTTTGCATGATTTATTGACCCTATAATCAATGCCAATAGCAGGAAATGACCTCTTATATTTGCATTTCTATATACTTCTGGTATAGAACAATCTTTGATTAATTGACTGATTAACTCAAACTAGGTTTTCCTATCTCAACCAACCTGAAACTACAGTGACCACTCAGGAGGCAGAGCCTACCCCTGATCCACACAGGAAATTTGGCTTACTCACTTCATCCTGAGCTAGTTAGTTCATCCCTCCTGGAAGCTCACTGTATTGGTGCCAAGACTTAGGGCAGATATTTGATTGTCTTAGTTTGCTGTAGTTTAGATGCATGTGTTCAAATGATCTACCAGCTTCAGCCTCTCCAGCAGCAGGAAGAATAGGTGTGTACCATCATTCCAGACATAGTTCAGTTATTACTAAAGTACTTTTGAACATTATTAAAAAGATCATTAAGTTAATTATTGTAGCATTTGTCTCTTCATAAATGATCTCTGTAGTGAATTATTTGAAGGGTTGTCATATGGAAGAAGGATTATGCTTGTTCTATTTGGTCCCAGAGGTCAGACCTAGGACCATTGAGTAGAATTTATAAGAAGAAAGGTTCACCTTAATATGTGGAAAAAAAATTCCTAAGGATATATAAATGTCAAAAAAAATGGAATAAACTGAACTGGAAGGTGATAAGTTCACTGTAACTGGAGGTCTTCAAGAAGAGGCTGAATGAAGAGTTGTCAGCCAGATGTGGTGGCACAAACCTGTAATCCCTACTACCAAGGGAAGCTGGGACTGGTGGATAGCTTGAGTTTGGGAATTCTGAGATACAGTAAGTATTCTGAGCTACAGCACATCAGGTGTCCACGTTGTGCCCCGTATGTGAGCCTCTAAGAGTGAGGGGTTCCCAGGCTCCGTAAGGAGGGACAAACCAGCCCATGTCAGAAAGGAAAAGGGTCAAAGCTTCTTTCTTGATCAACAGTGGGGTCAGGTCCGTCAGTAAAGACTGTACTGTCAGCTTGGACAAACTAAAGTCTCAACAACAAACAAAACATGTGTCAAAGAAAGGAGGGAGTTTTCAGTAAGTCAATGACTGAACTATGCTAGAAATATATACAAGTGCAAATATAAGAGACCACTTTCTGCTATTATTTTCTGGGCATACATTAGTTTCTGGTCTCTGATGTTGCTTAGACTACAGGAACTCTGAGAACCCTTCCAAACATAAGAATCTATGTTTCATAAGTTCAAAACCCCATGGTACCATAACTTATTAACTTAGAGTATCAACCTCAGAAGAGGAAGACCAGGATCTAAATCCTACCTCTGGCAAGTATTGGCTGTGTGACCTTGGGTAAACAACTTAACCTCTCAGTCCTTTAGACAATTCTCAAAGACTATAAATTAGAGAGAAGGTGCTGACAAGCATTGGTAGAGGGAGTTTCCTCACTTAGGAGTTTCCTATGTTGTTCACCCTTTGTTTTCGAAGACCAATGACATCACAATGTTTTGACTTGCACAAGAATTTGATTTATGTGAGGCAGAGTTGGCCTGGATGGTTTGAAGGGACCTGTATTCATGCATTCCGTGAGTTTCCTCTACCTAGGTAAACACAGGTCCAGTTGCTATCCAAGTCTCTATCCCTATGTACATAAATTACATGGAAGAGTCCCCTAATTTTTTGTACTATATAAATCATGGAGAGTTGGGAAGCAGTTTTAAAGCTATCTGCTATGCTGCAATATTATTGTTGTAAAATTCTGTGAGATGAGACACATCTTTGAAATTTAGTATCAGCTTTCTATTTTTATATTCAGTTAATAAGGAAGAGGTACAGAGGAGTCAGAAACCAGCTAACAATGCAGTGTAAAAGACATTTTCTCCTATGGAGTTTCTCTTTTTCTTTGCTGATGGCATATCAAACAGTAATTCATTTGATTCCTACAAGGAATTCAGAGCAGGGAACCTAATTTTATCCAAAGGATCATAGGTCACAGAGCAGGTAGGACACTAACATCTAGACTAATCTGAGAGGCCTGGGTTGAGTTTGAAGAAAATTTAGAACACAGTTTAGTAAGCTGTCAAAATTTATCTTAAGAAAAGAATAAATATTGCTCAAATTTTCCTTTACTTCACATTCTTTTCCCAGCCATATTTCATTTTCTTCCTAATGTTGCCCCCTGGATTCCCTCCAAGATATGTCAAGCATCTACTAAATCCCTGATTCCCCAATAAGCATATATTCTATCAGTCCAGAGCATATAGTTCTTCAAAGAAAGGAAACAAGCGTTAAGTACCTACTATGTGTCATGCACTGTGCTAAATGCTATATATTATCTCATTTGTTCCTCAAAACAATCCTATAGGTAGGTGTTATTACTAACCCTGATTTATAACTGCAGAAAATGAGGCAGAATTTAAGGGAGTTTTGCCCAGGGTCATACTGCTAATAAATATTTGAGGTTGGATTTGAATTCAGGTCATCCTGACTCCAGGCTTTCCTCAAAGAGCCAGAAGTGCTCAGTTTTTTTTCATTCCCTGCCTTTCCAAACTCAGAATTATATGTTCAAAAGATTGACTGTACACAGGACTAAAAACCATATGGTAGAGGATGTGTTTCTAGTCTTGACATGTTCCCATAATGCATTAATGTGTTTGCCTTTTAATTATAGGCACACAGAGAATTATAATGAATTCAATATATCTAATTGTTGTTTTCTTTTTTACTTTTAGCCAAGTGGATTCTGTGATTCTGACACATGGAAACCAAGATGAATGCCATTTATTGAGAACATTTAGTTCTTTAAGGAAAGCTTTTTGGTGAACAGTTTAGTTTTAAGCTTTCTTGTTTAAGATTAAAAGAACCTGATGTAAAAATTGCTAATTCTGCTATGAATCAAATAGTCAATGCATATGCTAATGTTAGTCACAGAAAGGGAACTCTTCCATATAAAGCATATTTAGAGATCAAAAACTGAACTGGCCAACACCATTTTCTCCAGTCTTGCCCAAAATGACCAGTGCCATAGCAATGATGCCTCTGATGACAATGAGCATTGACAGTTAAGGGGGGCACTTCCCTTTCAGGTTCAGTGATAGTTTGTATTTTAACATTTTGGGGGTCCCTATTGCTTGGTTTTTTGACTTGCCCATCTTCATTTTCTCAGTCCTTCAGTGAATGTGTCATCCTTTTAGTTTGTATCATTGAATTAAAGGATATTTTAATAAATCTCCCATGAAATGAAAACAGTTGCTTAGCATGTATCCAGATGATATCTACAAAAAAGATTTTTGAAGACTAATTTTTGACAATAACATGGCAGTAAGGTTTAACATAATGGGCAAATTTCTACTTTAAAGTTAAGAAGGACCTATGATTTTATATTTGTCAAAAATTTAAAGAAACATCTTGGTAGCCTATTTTTATCAAGGATATTATTTTTATAGACTGTTTAAGAACCAAAGGGAATAGATTTGTGGGTGAGTGATAAAATCGTATTAAATCTATATTTTGTAAGGTAGTACCTTTGTTATACTTTTCTTTGCATGCTTTTCAAAATCTAGTTAAGCAGGCATTCAAGGGCAATGGTTATGGACTACAAAAGCACTTTCTTTGATGTGACATATTCATTCTGCATAGCACTTTGTATCTGCAAATGGCTTATAAAAATAAATTGAAATGCCTGTTAACAATAAATCTTTTTGTTAAGTGTGATAATCAGATTCATTTACTGATAGAATAATTTACTGATTTTGTGAGTCAATAAATATTTATTAAGTTTCTACTATGTGCCAGGGTCTATGCTAAGTTCCAGGGATACAAAGAAAGGCAAAAGATAGTTCCTGCTCTCAAGAAGCTCACCATCTAATGAGGGAGACAGTATGCAATTATGTATAAACAATATATAAAAGATAAATTAGAGAAAAATCAATAGAAGGAAGGTACTAGAATTAAGGGAGATCAAGAAAGGCTTCCTGTAGAAAATGGATTTTAGCTGGGACTTGAAGGAAGTCAGAGAGAGTAGGAGGCAGAGATAAAGAGGGAGAGAATTATGGTGATTGAGGTGTGTTGTTTTATATGGTGTGACTAATGTTTTACTTATTGTTTTTTTCAGCGTATGGAGGCTTTAGTTTTTATTTGCAATGAAACTGTTTCATAAGCATTCATAAGTGCTTAGGTGGAAATGCAAAAGGAGAACACTTAAAAATTTGTTTTTATGCTTACAATGAATATTTCTTAAAATAAGATTTTTATTTTAGGGAATTTTAAGGAAAGGCCAAGGTAGTCATGGGGAACTGAACTAGAGAAACTCAGAAGCTATCTTAGAAAACTGCCATGACTGACCAATTCAACAACTTATCCTTCTGGGTTATGGGGAGGTATTGTCACATCTACTCCACACAGGACACTGGCCTCAAAAGAGTTAAGTCCAAAGTGACTAACAAACTACAGCAATGTCATAAGAATCATCTTGTGGAAGGAGAGGAGCCTGAGAAGAGAATAGATAATACTTCTGTGTTCACTAATTCACACTCCATGAGAAGCCATAGTAATTGGGCCATGTGTCTTATTGTTCTTTTATTATATGGTATCTGAGTGGATCAAAAGAAATAATTTTGTCAGACTTGAAACTCATCGTAGGAAAGGGCTGGATACAACAGACTCCTAGCTTTGAAATAAAAAATAATTATATTAACATGTAAATACTTCTGTAACAAAAACTAGTCTTTTCGATATTCCTTTTGTATATTATTGAAATATTTTATTTCCTTTAGCTTTTGGTAAAACAATGAAAAGAAATACCTTTTTATTGTAGTTGCTAAATGAACCTTTTATCCCTCTCCAATAATATATTAAAGATGACTAAAACAATGCTATGAAAATGAAATAAATTGAGAGTGGATGAAAGAATAGGAGTTGAATTTACCAAAACCACTTCACTATAATTGAGCCTACAAATACCATACAATAGACTAAGATATACCAAAACATACATATTTTTTAGATTTGCCACAACCATTCATCTGTCTTTGTGAGTAAATAGCAGTGTTAGACCTATCCTAGATTTATTTGTTCGAAATTAGCCCAAACACACCCGATTGTGACTTTTCCAGGTAAGATCAAATTTATAATAGATATGCAATGGATCAAAAGGGCAAATGCTTCCAATTGGATCAAATCACAGAATTATAATTTCCCAGGGATGAAGGAGATCTGGAGGTCATCTAGGACAAAACCTCTCATTTTGCAAGTAGGAAAATGAAGTCCCAAGGGGTAAAATGTTATAGGAGCAAGAAAAGTGCTAGAATCTGAATCAGAAAATTTGGTCTTGAATCTTGACTCCTTCATGTACAAATTCAGGACTCCAGCTTCCTCATCTACAAAATGAGAAGGTTAGATCAAGTGTCTTTCAGCTCTAAAAACCTGTGATCTTATCACACAGCTAGTAAATGGCAGAGCTAGAATCTGACCTCAAATTTTCTGAGTCCAAGTTTAGTGTGCCCTTTTCACTGTGGCTTCATTCTTACTAGTAAGAGGGAGAAAAAAGAAAGCAATCTACTTCAGAAACAATTTATTAAGATATCCCTGATTAATAAAGCTGAATAATGGGAATTGTCTCAGTAAATGATCTAAAATGTGCATCCCTAATCATTTGACCACAGTAATTTATATTATTAAATAAGATTAGCAAGATGTACCAGCTATTACTGATTAGCATCACTCTTGAAAAATTCTGGCCTATGTTTAATATGATAGCAAGCAGAAAACATTTGGATAATTTTCCTGTGCAGGTTGTCTGGAACACTATTAAAACCATTGATTCAATAATGAAAAATTTATCTGGTTGATTATTTTATCTGTTGCATGCTAACAGTATGGTCTGATTTTTTTCCTCACTAAACTAAATAGTTGCTTTGGTGTTACGTGAATATACAATAATTTAAATGAGTATAATTTGGTTTCCAAGAAACCCAATATTAAGACTCTGCCAATTAGTAACTACCTGTAAAATTAGGGAAATCCTTTAATTTAACTTCCTTAGACCTTAATTTACACCTTAAAAATAAAGGGTTACATAAGTAACTAAAGGTAAAATTAAATGTTATACTCCTTTATATATAACAATTTGAAAACATTTTTTAAAAAATGGATTGATTTTTTCTTCAATAAGTATTTCCTTAAGTCATTTCCAGGAACCAGTTAATATGAATTTTGCACCAAATATCCAAGGACTTCAGATTCCATTTGTAACTTTTTTCTTGAGAAAAATGAATTTACCTGAATGAAATACCTGGATTTCTTATTGGCATCTGAAGCTCAATATGCCTACAACAGAATCTATTATCTCTCTTCCTCTTCTTAATTTCTTTCCTCCCAGTCTCTTAGATTTGAAATCTCAAAAATGATTTTCCTCAACTTCCACATTCTATCAGTCACCATGTCCTATTGCAATATCTGTTGTCCTCACCCCTCCATTTGTATCCCTATCACTTTAGCTCAAGCCTTCATTACTTGTCTCAACTTCATGTAATAGCCACTTAAGTTTTCCTTTCAGTCTCTCAAAGATGTTCTGAATTTACCTGCTTTATTATTTGCTACCCTACTCAAAAACTGAATGTGGCTCCCCACTGCTTTTGAATAAAATGAAATCTCCTTCATATAGCCTTCCACGTATTACACAATCTGACTTCAACCTACTTTTTCAGGTTTTATTTCATGGTACTCCCCACTGAATATTCTCCAGCTAGATGGACTGATGCAATTTTTTAACTTCTCATCTTCTCCTTACATCTCCTACTCATCTAAGAATAGATTCCCTCCAACTCCATCTATTGAAATAATTTTCTTTCAATGCCCATCCTAGAGGCTACTTCCTTCAGGGCACCTTCTGATCTCCTCCACCTGCTTATAGGCCATGCCACTTTATTTGGCCCTATGGATTTAATCATTTTCTTATCCCTCTATAGTTATTTGAATATCTGGGTCACTCCACAGCTCTCTACCACATTGTAAGTTCCTTGAGGGCAAAGATAGTTTCGCTTTTCATCTTTAATTCTTTAGTACCTTCCAAGGAGCCTTGTTCATTATAATACTCTGTAAAATTTTATGTAAATAAGGCATCTATTTGATTGCTTTGCATTTTTTAGTTATCTTTACAGTCATAATTTCTTATGATAATTGATCCTTACTCATCTAAATTCTATCCCTCCTCACTTCAAGTCCTCTTTTGCCTCCTTATTCTCTGAGCAGAACAATTGACTCAGGTTATAACACATCAGTTATAGCTTCACATACGAAGAGGCATCAGAGAAAGACCATGCTAACTACTGTAATTCAAGAGAAAACATAAGTGCATGAGAGATGCGAAGCTCTATGTGAGGGCTATTATTGACTTCAAGGAGATGACATTTTAGTAGGGCTGAAAAAAATGTGTAGGATTTCAACAGATGGAGTGGATAAATATACAAATATAACATTATACAAATTTAACATGATTTTAGGGCACAGGATTAATGACAGATGGACAACCAGAATGCCATACTAGTATCTTTAAATATCAAGAGAAAGCAAGGAAAGCCTCCAATCCATTGGGTTGACTATCTATGATAAATTTATGGAAGGATATAGGCAGTCCCTACCCTCAAGGAGATTACACCCTAATGGAGGAAGACAACACAGAAGGGAGCTGATGAGTGTGGGATTTGATATAAATATCCTGAGTCAGAAGCAGAGACAAGGTAGAAATAAAAGATGGCTGGCTTGGGCCATTCCTCAAAATGGAGGTTGTGGGAGAATCTACCAATGGGATCAGAGAGATAGGTCAGGGGGAGAAGGCATGCTGAGGACTAAAATGTTCATATTGGCCTGTGCTTCATAATGTGTTGATTGCGAATACACAGAAGAGGACCATGACATCGAGATGAGGACATGACTGGCAGTTGACTTCGATTTGAATGAGGGAGGGCTGTGTGAGGTCACCAGCCTCACTTTCTTCTCCTGAGCCATCTGGGTCCAGTGACCAGATATTCATCAGGATGACTGGAGATGACCCAGGATGCAATATGAGACCCTGGCCCTTTCAGGCTAAGGTCTTACAGCATTCTCACTTTGAGTGAGATACACTCATTCAATGAACAGGTTTCTTTAAGTTGTTGCTTAAGGGATGGTCCCTTTAATACAAAAAAAGATCAGACTGGGAGGAGAAGACCCTCATTGGAAGGAATGGTTTGATTTCCAAGTATCTGATGAGACTGGAGAACTACAGGGCGCAAGGAGCACAGCCAGGAGAATAGCTATAAGCTTCAACTATTGGCTACCAAGCAGCAACGACACCCACCGCAGGGTCTCCAAATTCCTATTCCACTCATTTCCAATGATCTCACTGTTCTCCCCCAGTCCACTGAACACAACAACATGCCCAGATTTTTTTGAAAGAAATTCTTTGTTTCATACTCCAGACTTTTCAAATAAAGGTCCTAGGTGACTAGATAGAAAATCAGAGAGGGAACTGATGGTCCTAAGGCCTGAGCAGGATTGGGGAAGGAATGGTGTCTTCCAGCATTTTCCTCATTCCAGATAGATCTGATTTAGATGAGAGAATATCATGGATGGGAGAGAACGGTTCCCCAACCTTATCGCTTGTCCTCTCCTGTTTAAAAACCATCTTTTATTACTTCCCCTACTCTCTTTCAGTGCTGGCCATGGTCTCTAATGTTCCTAGAGTTTGATGATCTGGGTCCCTAAGTTTTGCCTCTCTGAACATTTCCAAAGGGCTTGGAGACCAGGATCCCCAAAACAAGATTAAGTTAAAGGCCAAGGGTCAAACCTCCAGGTTCTTACTCCCTTGGCATGTAGAAGATGATAAAAGACAGAAATAGTTAATGTTGGAGTAGTTGTGAGTAGCCAGGTACCCTAACGTATACTGTCAATGGAGATATAAATTGGTCTAACTATCCTGGTTGGGAAAATTTAGAAGAAATGATTTTGAATTCTATGAGAAGAGTTACTAAACTGCTCATACACTGTAATCAGGAAATTCCACTGTAGGGAATTTATTCTAAGGAAGTCAATGAAAGAAATGAAAGACATGCAGACATCAAAATATTGATAGCAACTTTTCTTCATGGTAGTAAAACACTGCCAACAAGGTGGGTGCCCATCAACTTGGATGTGATTTAGCCAACTGTGATACATGAGTGTAATGGAATGTTATTTTACCTTAAGAAAAAATGAACATGAAAAATTCAGAGAAACTTGGGAAAACCAGGATGGACTGATGCTGAATAAATTAAGCAAAGCTTGGAGAACAATGTACATAACGATCACGACAATGTGAATGAAAACTATGCTAAAACGGAAACTGATTAATTGAAATGATCAGTCTTGAACCCGTAGAACTGATTATGAAACATATCACTATCCTTTCAGTAAAGAGACAGCAGACTAAGGATGTTGAATATAATTATGTCAAAAATGGGCTTTATGTTGTTTATTAGCCTCACTGAAATGCTTTTCTTTTTTGCAAAAAAAAATTGGGGCTGATATTAAATGGAAATGATTTTGGTGGGGAAAAAAAGGGTTAATAATATTTAAAAATAAAATTCATGTGCTGAGTAGAGATAGTTGGTGAACTACTTTTTAAAGTCACTTTGACTTCATATATAGATTGGATTTATATAATTAATCAAGCTTCAAAGCATTTCGAAGGGTCAACTTCCATTTAGTGAATCAATTCAACAAAAACTTATTAAGTCCCTACTATGTGCACAAGGTACACAATTAACATAGGTTAATAATACCCCATTAAATAATAAATTATGATGATGTCAAATAAAGTTGATGTATGACTTTTACATCAAAAAGAATTTGTGTAAAGTTAGCTTATTGAGAGACAGACTACAATAGAGTCAGAGTACTGGTTAGAATATTGGAAGGTCATCTGGTCCATTATATTACCTCCAGGCAAGGTAGCATTTAAGATAGCAATCTACCCTTAAAAAATATACAGAGAGTAATTCCACAGCCTCTCTTAGTAATTCGTGTCCTTGTTATGCATCCAAGTTCATCCAAATCTACTATCTGTGCATACCGTTCATTGCTGCATGTAAAACATCATTTCTTAATTAGGAAAGAAAACAAAAGTTGCTATTCCATTACCCCTCTCCCCCACCCTAATAGTTCTGTTCTGAACCATAGAATTTTAGATCTGCAAGGCATGCTGGTGATCATTCTAGTCCAACCCCCTTATTTTAAACATGGATAAACCCAGACTCCGAAGGGTTACTGGTTTGGACCAAAAACAACTAAATGAGATAAGGGCAGTTTGGGGAGGAGACTCCAGGCTTCCTGACTCCTGGTCTAGTCCTTCTTATTTAGAACTCCAGGTGGAACACAGAGCTGCTTTAAAAGCCTAACCAAGGTTGAATACATGAGGCAAATGGTTTGCATATGCTACTCTATTTTTGTGCATTAATATCATGTTAACTTTTAAAATTACAATGGCACAAGGCTAGCTCATACTTAGCTTACAGTAGGAAGTTTGTGAACTCAGACAATTTTCTGACATTCATAAAATCATTTTGCCTTGTCTTGTATTTGTGTGGTTTCTTTCTCTTACATGACATTTCAGATCTCATATATCCTTATTAAATATCATATTTGAAGCTCTAAACACCCTAGTTTGTCTATTTCACTTCATATTTGCTAGGAAAGCTCTTTTAAAATGCAAATTCATTTTTAATTTTTGCAGCCCTATGCACCATTTGAGTTGTGTCTGTCATCTGAAGACTCAAGGTATGGGGTGACTCATTAACCAGAAAGTTTACTAGTGGATAATTAAGTTTTCTATTCACATTAATTCATGATGACTAGGACATGGATGGGCTACTACTTGCAAGAGTAAAGAGAGTGCCTGTACTGAAGAAAGAAGGTTCTACAGATCTTTTGAAAGGGACATTTAAGAATTTAGATTTTGAAATAATTTGTCATGGTGAAAATCAGTAAATCTGCTAAAGTTCAAATTGAAAATGAATTAGAGGTGAGAAAATCATTAGGAATAATTGTTGTGGGAAGGGGATTTCAGAGAAGGAGCAG
This sequence comes from Potorous gilbertii, assembly GCA_028658325.1. Classification (NCBI taxonomy): domain Eukaryota; kingdom Metazoa; phylum Chordata; class Mammalia; order Diprotodontia; family Potoroidae; genus Potorous; species Potorous gilbertii. Next base: position 449,216,269 of record CM053771.1, on the reverse strand, counting down.
TTTCCCTCCTGTTAGTGTGAAGCTAGGCACTACTGAGGGGTATTTTTGTCATTTCAATTGCCTTTGGAAGGTGGATTAGATTTTGGGATTTGTCAGAGGTTAGAGGAAACGCACAGTCACATTGTGGGCAGCCCAGGAGATTTTTCTTATGGGGGAATTATTGTGTATCTTCCCTAATGAAATCAACCTCTGATTAGGTTGGCCTAGTGATTTCAGTGTTTTCCCTAACATACACCCTGAGGGGCAGAGTCAAGATGGCGGAGTAGAAAGACTCACATTTGCTAGCTCCGAACCCACAGCCCATAATTATCTATAAAAAGAACTCCCAACAAATTCTGGAACATTGGAGCCACACAGCAATGGGGTGAAGGAGATTTCCATTCCAGAGAGCCCTGAAAAACCGATCCCAAAGGTCCATCACGCACCCGACGGGAGTGGAGCCCTGCCCTGCCCTGGCTGCGTGGCACTGAGAGGAGCGAGCAGATCTGAGCAGGCTTCAGGGACAGAATCTTTAGCGGCTGTGAAGGTCCCTCCACCCACAGACACACAGGTCAGTGAGAGAGACGTCTGGACAGGCTGAGAGGGGAGTGGGTATCTCCGGGACTCAGGCCCCCTCGGGAGGCAATGGCAGAGGCAGCAGGTGGCCAGAGACTCCCAGAGCAGGCAGGAGCTCGGCAGCAGCTCCATTACAAAAGGTCTCTGCATAAACCCCCTGAGGGAACTGAGCCTGGGAGGCAGCCCTGCCCCGACCTGAACACCAGAAATTAAGCTCCCATTGAATAGCAGCCAGGCCTGCCGCCAAAAGCCCTGAGGCTGGGGAGCAGCATTTGAATCTCAGACCCCAAGCACTAGCTGGGTGGACCTAGGCCAGGGGTGGAGAGGACTCTCAGAAGTCAAGTAACTGGCTGGGAAAATGCCCAGAAAAGGGAAAAAAAAATAA
>CM053771.1:449190904-449214829 GCA_028658325.1 Potorous gilbertii | reverse complement strand
CAAAAGAATTTCAAAATGGAAGAGAATGTGAAATATCTCATTGGAAAAACAACTGACCTGGAAAATAGATCCAGGAGAGACAATTTAAAAATTATGGAACTACCTGAAAGCCATGATCAAAAAAAGAGCCTAGACATCATCCTAACATACACACCTTGGGTCTCATGTACCATGGTTATATTTGGTGCTACCCACGGATTGAGCTCCGTGTTCTAGTATTTGATAAAATAAAGCTTTTCTGAGCTACCCATGGCTCTGAAATTTGAGTCTAACAAGACACTATTTTGAGACTGGAGGACTGAGAATCTAGGAACCAACAATTATATGTTGATATTAGTATGTTAGTGATGAGTAGCAAACTTGAATCTTAGAGCTAAAACTTAGAAGTCATCTGACCAATCTCCACTATTAGGTAGGAATGCATATTAGCCATCTAGGAATGGGAGAGAAATTACCACACCTAATGTTTCTTCCATATTTTAAGATCCATATTTAATCAACATGGGACCTAACAATTTGCCTAATGCAAATTGAAACCCCACCGTACCTTAGTAGATAATCTCCATGAATACACCTATGTTTTAGGGGACATGCTCATATTCATAAATATTGAAAATTAAGTGATATATAGTGTCTCTACCTTTCAAAGATATAATCTGAGTAATTTTTCAACTATTAATAAAACTTGCTGTTTCAGTCATGAACCAAATCAGATCATATTATTATTTTAAAATTCTAGTTCACCTTGACACAAAACAGGAAAAGCAGAGAAAGCAAAATCAAAATAGAAAAAAAATTAATATATACACTTAAAACTTTCTTAATCTTTTGTGAATGCATTGAATTTTCTGTTTAACTTGTGTTGAACTAATGTGTCACTTCTGCTATAAAGCTTCCCCCGATCCCCTCATTGCTATTCACTCTCTCTTCAGTTTATCAACTTATCTTTAATCTATTTATCTTGTATAAACTATTACTTCCCCTTCCCACCCCACCCATGTTAGAATAAACATAAGAATAACCATAGCAGGGACTATTTCATTTTTACCTTTGTATCTGCACTGTTTAACTTGAAATTCACTAAAGTACTACTATTGCGGAGGTGACCTTGGGTTCTCACAAACCATGCTAATACAACATAATCTTTGGAAACTTTGGCAGGTGCTAACTACCACGTCTTCAAATACAGTGTGAACAACCAAGGACTTCCAAGGACCTACCAAGCTAAATTTGGAGAACTTTGTCACCTGATCAGTCTGATGACTATTTTTTTTTTCAGTTTCAGCTGCTCATGAAGACTGTCTGACTAAGGCAAGGAGTCATGATCTGAATGGGTGATGAGGTACCACTATGGATCAGGCTCCTTGAAGTATTGAAAAAATGATGCTGTCATTTCTGTCACAATGTTTGCTGCCTGAAAGGTGTGGTATAGTGCATTAGACAGCTATTCTTGAAGTTAGGAAGAGTCTAGTCAAGTTATCAAGATTTATTAAGGACTTACTATGTGACAGTCACTGCACTAAAGGCTGAGGATATAGGAAAGGCAAGACCTTCTCTCCTCTTCAGGAGTTCACGGTCTATTGGGAGAAGATAACATGAAAATAACTATGTACAAATTACAAATTACACACACACACACACACACACACACACACAATTGGAAATACTCATGAGAGGGAATGCACTGAATTAAAGATTAGGGAAAGGTTTCCCTATAGAACGTAGGATCTTAGCTGAGGCTTGAAGTGAGTCAGAGAAGGAAGGATATGGAGATGATAGGGAAGAGCATTCCAAGTATGGGGGAATAACCACTTAAAATGCCTAAAGTCAGGACCTGGAGTGTATTGTTTGGGGAATATCAAGGATGCAAATGTCAGTCATGTCTGACTCATTATGACCCCATCTGGGGTTTTCTTGGCAAGAGATGCTCCACTCGTTTGCCATTTCCTTCTCTAGTTCATTTTACAGATAAGGAAATTGAGGCAGAGTCAAGTGACTTGCCCAGAGCCACACAACTAGTAAGTTTCTGAAGCCAGATTTGAACTAAGGAAAACGAGTCTTTCTGACTCCAGAACTGGCATTCTATCTACTGTGCCACGTAGCTGTCCAATGACATGTCTTTAAAAGGTCAATTTAATAGCTAAAGGAGGGTGGACTGAGGAGGGGAGAAGTTTGCTTCCAGAAGATTCACCAGCAGGCTGTTGTAATAGCCCCGGAATGAGGTGATGAGGGTCTGTCCTATCAGAGAAGAGAAAGGGGAGTATGGGAAAAACATTACAAAGGTAAGATTGATAGGCTGGATTCAACTCTCGAAGGCATGGAAGGCTTTCTTGAGATGCACTGGGGTGAAGAGGACAAAAATGCTAGAGCTGTATTTTTATTTCCCTACACATCTACATAGTGTTTTCTTCAGCAAGTATCTCTGAACCTTGTCTCCAACTGTTGTCCATTCTTGAAACGCTCTCCCTTTCTCTTCTGCTTCTTGAAATCCCTAGTCCCCTTTACAAGTTCAGCTGAAGTGTCATCTGAAAAATGTCTTACATGATTTCCCCCAAGTTGTTAGTTCCTCCTCTCTGTACATGTTGTTTCCTCCATTAGAATATAAGCTCCCTGAGGTCAGGGATGGGGCATGCTGGAGTCAGCTCCTACTAGTTTTAGAAAGCTGATTATAAAATTTTCAGGATTAGTCAGTCAATAAAGCACCTACTATTTGGCAGACATTTTGAACATTTACTCCTTGGAAATTGGCAAATGCTACAGATCAGAACCTGATTTTATTGTTCTGTTGATTGTTTAGATTTAAGAAATGAAATGTTAGTAATGCAGATTTAACCTAAAAGTGTGTCAGGTACATTCTTCTCCACCTCCACCCCAATCACTTATCAGTACACCCTTTGGTGCAGAAACAGTTTCATTTTTTCTTTTTAATCTAGTGCTGGGCCTATAATAGACACTTAAAAAATGGTTGTTGGATGGAATATCTAATCACTATCATCACGATTGTCCTTTAAGTATAGAACGACATTAATGTCTATGATAACAGAAATAAAAAATATAGTTACTAAACTTGCTTGTGAATTTCCAAAAAAGAAATCAGATACATAGTACCATTCAGGTTCACAAAGAAGGAAGAAATGTACTTACTGAGTCGCTGAGCAGGGTACCTTTTCATGAAAGTTGGTGAATATGGCAGATTTGTTATTAAAATAGCAGTAGTCCTTTTCTCAACGGAGTCCCTTTACCCTCTCTGTAATGTATTTAAAACTACTTTTTTGAAAAATGACAGTGCCGATCACCTTCCCTTAAATAAAGTCAATGTGTGTGACTTGGGAAGACAGGGGGAAGGGAGACATATGGGGTTCTAGCAGAAATCTGAGATGTGTACAAATAATACAGAAAGGCTGCAATGCATATGATAGCCCATCAGAAATTTATCCCTGATTGTGGGGCCCAGAAAAATGGTAGAATTTTCTTCTCAGAATCACAACCCTATAATTCAAATGACTTGCAGGAATGTCTGTAAGTAATTATTACCTCTGCTGTGCATTAACAAGGAGGCTCAGGCCTTTATGAAGAAGCTGTCTCATGATGTGCAATGTGACAAGATTCACAATGACTTGGTCTGGTTCCATCAAAAAAGACACCATGGGGCCTTCAACCAATCCAGACTGTGCCATGGCTCTGGGTGGTATCCTAGTAATCCTAGTACAGTTAGCATAGCCTTTTTCAAGCTATAAAGAAACAGCTGGCTCTTTTAAAAGAACATATTTTTTGATTTTAGGAATGATTTGTACATGTAAACCTCAAGTCTATTTTCCCTTCTCCCATTACCTGCCAGAAAAGAGCCAAGTATAATTAATACAACATTGAACTTTTTTTACAAACAAAAAAACAACATTAATTTCTCCTAGATTTCAAATTCATATGATTCAATTCAAAACCTAAAGATTGTAGCTGATCATGTTTTTTCTTTTTGTTTTTGTCAAACCAATGTTTCATTCTAAAAATGTTTCCCAGGTTAATCACAGAGGAACAAACAAAAACTTACATTCATGACTACCATCTCTATGGCACAAATTAGACAAGTAGAATTCTATATACTCAGATTTTGCTAATACATTAAATTTTATGTAATAATTCAATTCATGGAGCATTTCTTAAGTAATTAGTATGTGGCAGGAATTCTTCTATTTGTGTACGTACCAACACAATTAAAACGGTTCCCAACTTCAAGTAACTAAACTTCCGTTCTTCTCTGGTGAAGGAACATGTATATAGATAAATAAATTCCAAATATCCAAGTAATTTCTGCTGGAGTTAAACGTGGGGGGTGGGGGGAGTGGGTGAGTGAGGGTGGGAAGAAGAGTTCTACAAATCCTGGGAAACTCAGAAGGTTCTCATGTAGGGAATGGTGCTTGAGCAGAGCCTCAAAGTTTGTTGGAAATTTTAGGAAAGAGATGAGGAGCAGGAGTGTGTTGAAGTCGGCTCTAAGCAACTCACAAGATCCAGTTGGGCAATTTTTCAGTATGGGTATTTGCACCAGGTGGCATATTATTAATAATCATGGCTGATTTATTGTTTTGTTGATTTCTAGACTTAAGAAAGTGACGGGGAAAATATTAATGGTGCAAATTAAACTCAAAAGTGTGTCCTGCCCTACATCTTCCCTTCTCCCCCCAAACATTTATCAGTACACCCTGGGAGAAGAGAACTGTTGAGGAGGTGTTGCAGGATTATCTAGAGGCACAAAAACCAAAGAGGCTGGTTTGGCTGAACAAAACCTTGTCTGACACGGTAATATGGAAGCAGTCTGGAAAGCTAGTATGGAGTCTGAAGGGCTTTAAATGTCAGACAGGATTTTGTATTTTACACCTGAAGAAATAGGGAGACACTGAAACTTTGTGAGGAATGAGAGAAGAGACATGATCAGAAAACTGAGAGGATAGCCTAAAATATTTACAATTTAAATAATACTTATATAACACAACAATCTGATTACAAAATTATAGAAAAATATTGAAAAGAAACCAAATCAAAACCACAACTACTTTGAAGAATGGCCTGTCTTATAATGCACTGAAGTATTTTTGGAAGCAAACAAATATATATACAAGCTATTGATGTGCTAATTATATTTTCCTTATGTATGCTTAATGCTTCCATTAGTAAATAATATAAGGACTTCTACTTGTCAACACAGTTCTGCCCTTGCTATGATGTATACTTGAAAAACATAAAAACTATTTTAAAACATTTTATAGTTCAGAATTTTCACTGATTCCCATAAGTTAAATTGTCCTGCATACAGATCCGTTTAAATTAATAATATGTTACTGTAAAGGATTACCTGAATCTATAAAACAGATATATTCATGTAGAAGTTATATTTATATGACATTTAAAAAAATGAAACCATATTTTCCCAAAGACTTATGCTGTAATTTCAGAAATTCAAAAAAGATATTGGTCACAAAGTAATATTTAAAAACTACACTACTAAAAATTATGGATTTCATAGAAAAAAATTTATACTAAAACATTATTAATAATATTTCAGTAAGTCAATATTGTACTAGAAACACAATTCCCCAACTGCTAAAGGACCATTTTTTCACTCCATCTGAACATATATGAAGGTAGATTTGCCTCATTTAAATTTTTATTACTTCTCCTTCCCATAAGATGCTCCCTGGCAAATACATTCTTATTTTCAAACAAAGAAGTTCAAGTCTACTCTTGTTCTTGTTCCATCATTAGTTATGTCTGACTCTTTGTGACCCCATAAGGGTTTTTTGGCAAAGATACTGAAATGGTTTGCCCTGTCCTTCTCTAGTGGATTAAGGTAAACAGAGGTTAAAGTCACTTGTCCAGGGTCATACAACTCATGAATAGTCAGGTCTTCCTGCCTCTGGGGCCAGCGCTCTAATATTGAACCACCTAGCTGCCTCTCAAGTCTCGGCTAGTCTCTACAAATATTCCACATGGAATCAACTGCCTAAATTATATTGAACTATATCTGTCACATAGTAAATACAATAAATGTTTGTTGACTGACTGGCTGATTGCACAGAAAGGATACAAATTCGAGCTCTGCTGTAAGAAATAACCAATTTAGACTGGAAATTCAAAGACCTATCTGAATCAAATAATTTTATACCTAGAAATTATACAACACAAAAATGTTGAATAAATTATTAGCAAATTGACCAAAGTAACATATTAAGATAGATTATATATTATATCCAGGTTAGATTTATACCACAAATGCAGCTTTAGATCAATAATAGGAAAATAATAAGCATAACAGACCATATTAATAACAAAAACAATATTTATGACACAATTATATCTATAGATTAAAAAAAGTTTTTAATAAAATACTACACGCATTTTTGTTAAAAAAATTCTGAAGGTCATGAATACTGAGAAAACCTTAATGGAAAATGGAAAGGGTAGGAAATAGAAAGTCTATGGAAATAGCGTGACTAAGTAGTTCTCTATTCTCAGCTTTCCAGTCATCATTCAATAAATATTTATCAAGAATGTTCTCATTACATGAAAAACCCTGAGTCTATCTTTCTAAATACTACTTCCCTCTTTTTTATCTTCCTATGCTTCATGAAAACCCATACAATTCATCATAGTCCATTTAAATTGGGGGTTGGTAATCTCTTAAAAGAGATGAGCTCTTCTATGTTACATTCTTAGTGTATAACTTTCTGAAGACGTGTGTGTGTGTGTGTGTGTGTGTGTGTGTGTGTGTGTGTGATGCCAGAGATACTTTTTACATCAACCTAATTTAGACAGTTTAGATGTTGATATTATTTAGATTATACACATTGATGTATTACAATGGACAATACTGACATGGATATAAACTCCTTTATTTACTTTGACTCAATTTAGGAGCTGCTGGCTGCTGACCTCTATTATAAGTCTAAGTATAAAATTCCTGCCACATCTTAAGCAAGGTTTATTTGCCTCTTAAAGGAGTAGGTACACATAATGGTCATCAGACAGAGGATTGGGAGGAGAGAACTTGGCAACGTTTCCTTATGAACCCAGCATCGTTTTTTACTAACCTTCTATTTTGAGAAATAATCTCATTCTAAAGCAAAGCTCAATTAGTTTGGGACAGACACAAACAAAAGTTAGCCAAGATGTTGAGGTTTTTTACCACCCCAAATACTCGTTCATTGGAATTACAGGGTTCCATAAGGAATTATAGGGTGGCAGTGTATCTCATTAGTCTGATCATCTCTGTTTGGCCAAGAATTTTCTTTCATTAGGCTTTGACTCTGTATCTCATGATTCCATATTTACCTTCTACGAAGTACCACAGGCCACACCCTGAGTCATTAAGATGACAACTCCCATTGATTGAGTGATAGCATCAGATGATTGTTGCCTTGATGATAACTCAGTGGTTACTCTAAATAATTGATTCGGACAACTAAAGTAGCCAGAAGTCCACTGATAATTTTATCCTTTTTGTTATCTTTCTGTCCAGTTTATCAGTGTTATCTAGGCAGATCTGAATCACGATTCTTTTTGTCTTCATCTTTTCATGTACAATTAGGTACTTTTCAAAGAATTCCTTCCTATAGTACTTCCCTTCCAATCTCTGTTCATTGGATGGCATTCCCATTTATAAGTACCCACCAGACTAGTCACTTCCTACCAGTTGAATTATTTTTACATTTTTTTCTCTCTTGAACTCCATTTGCCATCTGTTGGCCTAATCACCTAACGAGCCCAATTCTCTAAAATCAAGCTTCATTGTTATTTGTTGTTTTCTCTGCTTCAAATTTTTTTTAGTAGCATCTGGAAGCTTTCAGACACTGTTTTCAATTCACTAATTAAAATTACTTATAAGTAGTATAATCAGCTAAATCTGAAAACAGAGTCTTAATGCTAAAAAACATTTCTACTAGTTATTACCCATTCCCCTAGCTGACCTACTGGGCTGTTTTTGATGATTTCTTAGTTACCAGTTACCTTAACACAGTAGATCCCCTTAGAAAACACATATCTCAACTTCCACTTTTTGGTCAAGATAGTCAAATCTTCAAGGAATACCTTACAGATTAAGTAAGATGTACACTCCAGCTTTCAAAAACATGAAATAAATTCACAGTTATTTTTTTAAAATGTGGAAGAGATTTGCACTTACCATGATTTCAGACAAGATCTCCATGAATTATGTGGAACCATACAATGTAGCTAAAAGACGGGTTGCTTTCTTTCTTCCTGAAACTGAACTTTTGCGAACTTGTGGCAAGTTTTGCTTAGAATAGTTTTGTAAACATGAGGCTTTTATGTTCTACCATATTTGGGGTTTTGCCATGTTCTGTGTGCTGTTACAGATGAACCAACCTCCCACTACCAATTACTAGCATTCCAAATTTTTTTCCTTGCAGCTGAGTAAGTCTGTTTATTATTGGATAAACTGTCTTATAACATAAACATTGAGACCAATGATTCCGAGCTCTGGTTTTGTGACACACTAATACTAGAATACCTCCTTGAGCTCAATAGGTGTTATGAAAATCATTCAAAAGTTAAGACAAAATCAACTTATTTGCTCTCTTTAATTAAGAAAAATCATATCACATAGCACTGACAAAGATGAGAAAAATGTTGGAAAACACAAATGATAGAGCATTGCAACTCCATACTAGTTGGTAATCATGAGAATGGACATTTAATAAGTAAAATGTAGTGACAATGGCAAAATGCATTTGCTAAAAGTCTACCTTGGTTGCCCAATCCCGGAGTGGAGGTGAATCTGGGGTTTTAAGGGTTATGCCAGTGAGACATAGCCTCCAGCACATTCTGTCAGTCGGTTTGTCAGTCAGCAAACATTTATTAAACACGTATTACTTGCCATGAACTATGGTAAAGTGCTGGGGATATAAGAAAAGTAAAAAAAAATATGGTCTTAGAACTCAAGGAGTTCACATTCTAATAGGGGAGATCACTATATCTATATCTATAGATATAGGTATATACATTTTCAAGACACATATAGTGAAATAAGAAGTAATCTCTGAGACAAGACAGCAGTAGTCAGGTGGGCTGGAAAGACCTCTTGAAGATGATATGAATTGGGATGATAATTGAAGAAAACCAGGGAAGCTTAAAATGAAAACAGAGATAACACACCTAGCATGGAAATGTTCTAGGTGAGGAACAGGAAGATGGTCAGTCCTACTGGCAATGCTGAAAAGGCTGTGAGTATGGCCACAGTGAAAGACTGGACATCTGCTGTCCAAGGATGAACGCAGTAAGTGTGGAGAGGCTCATCCTGTATCAAGAATCAAGTATCTTTGGAAATCCTGAAGAAGAGTGACAAAATAAAAAATAATTGCCAGTGAAAGTAGTGTGGTTTCAGATCTATTTTTATCTTTCAAGCTAAGCACATGTTGAAAAATTTTTTCTTTCTAAAAATCAGAAATCTCTTTCAAGGGGTATTTTTTTTAAACCAAAGTGTAAGGTTTTTGGTCATATATTTGTGAATTTTTTATAAAAATGCTGAATACAGAGGAAATTTCAATCAGGGGGTATAGGAGGACAAGAAGGACAAGAAGGAAGGAGCCTGGTGTAGAGAAAGATGATTTAATGAAAAACAAAAGATACCAAGGGAACTTCTTTTAAACAGAAAAAGTAAAGCAATTGTTTTAAAATGTCAAATTACTTTGAGAAAGTGCTGTGTCTTATCCTTGAAATTCAACATCATTGATAATCAAGTATTATGTCTGGTTGGGCTAGCCATGTGTTTAAAAAACCATTCCTTTTTTTTTTTTTTTTTTACCAGAGTAATTCCTGCAAGAGTTCAGGCCACTGAAAGTGAAAAACAGCCATACCAGGAAGTACACAGTGACCATTTATGTTGGTTTTGTCCTCTGTGCATAAATAAGCAAGCAATGAATGGCCATTGTGCTTCTGGAAATGTTATGCCAGCACCGGCAACTTTGTTAATTTTGGAAACTCATTGTTTCTCACTCCATGCTTGTGACTTAAATGTTCCAGGCCTCTATTCAGTAATGAATTGAACTCTGAATTCAGTGTCCCTAGATACCTGCAGTGGGGAACACACAAAGGTATAATTCATCAGCCAACAAAATGTACCAACTAGTATTCATGTCCAGAATCTAAACTGCATTAAGTCATTTTTGGTGTTAGTACAAATGGCAAAGCTTCCTGAACTGTGGGGAGTGAGGAAGTAGTGGAACATCATGCATTTTGGGCTGTGTTGGGGCTGTATGCAGCTGGTGTAAAGTTACATGAAAGAAACAATACAATTACTCTAGGTGTGGGTGAAATGTGGTCTTTACAATTTGGTATATTCAAGGCAATACAGTCGGAGAAGAGAAAAGAAAGATATCAAGGAAGCCCTGGGATAGTGAGACAGCACAGATCTTGTGATGACTTGTGGTCCCCCAAGGGGAATTTCTACCTGCATGTGTACATATATGTATTCCTGTGCTCCACAGAGACTTAGGCCATTCAGGAAGGGACAACAACAGGACAGGTTTCTTCAATAATTTTCCTGAACCTACTATCATGTGGCTGTATTGTTTTGAGATCCGTGGTCTAGACAGAAGTAGCCACCTAACAACCTATGATGAGTTTATTCATAAAGATGGGATACAGCATTTCATCACTACTTGATGGCACTACTCCCCTTACTGAAAGGTTACCCATAAAAAGCATCTTGTATGTGACATTCAGAAATAAAAAGCAAATTATAAATAACTTATTTTTTCCCCTAGAAGGTTTACAATTTAATGGGAGGATAGGACACATGCTCATGAATCTATCTTACCCAGCCTCCACCACCAGGAAACCAGGAGCCGTTGGGGCATCTTGGCAGCTTCTCTGCTGTTTCCTTCTTTGTCCTCTTGATTTCCAAGCCTTGTTCTGGAACCAATAATCAAATCAATTCTACCATTGCTACTGGAAAGGGATCCACAATCAACAGCACTATGGTTCCAAGCACAATCTCTGTGACTCTCCGAACCAGTGTTCCCTTCCCTGGCCACCACTTTCTTCATATATTGTCTCCCCCCACCTCCCATTAAAATGTATAACATTACGTGCATAACCCATTGCTCCGTATAAAGTGTTTGTATGTAGCCCACGTGCTACATGTAGGGGACAGTTATTGCTACAAATATAAGCTCTTTGAGATTAAGGACTGTTTCTCTTTTATATTTGGATCACTAGTGGTTAGCCAGTGCTTGTTACATAGTAGCACTTGATAAGTGCTCATTCGTTCATTCAGGAACCTATATAAAAACAGAAATAGAAACATATCATACACAATAGGAAGAACACTGTATTAGAAGTCAGGACATCTGGGTTCTTTTTGCATCTTTGTTAGGAGACTTTGAATAAAGAGCTTAAATCTTCCTTCCTCTCAGTTTCCTCTTCTGTATATTGGGAGATAATGATTCCTGAGTTCTATTTGCTTCACAGAGTTGTTGTGAAAACCAAATAAATGATTGTGCAAGCAAATTGAAATATATAATATGCTACTGAAGTACAAGATGTTATTTTTTATAATAACTAATTATCACTATATGAAAGCATAGTTACAGGGGATGTTGGAATGACTGGGATTACTAGGTAGGGCTGGGTGGGGTTAGAATGAGAAAACTCCATGGGTTATTTAGATAGATATTTGGTATCTTATCTTTTGGCCACTTCTTATAAAAAAAACCCCAAATCAAAAAGCAAGCCAAACTTTTTGTTGTACTCTACTTTTAAGGTGATCATATCAAATGCCAAAAGAATTTTGCCAGCTTTCAACTGGGTTGTGGTCAGAGGTAAGCAAGTGATCATTAACATGTCTGCAGAAAACCTGCCTGTCATCACATTTCTGCTACATGACAGGAAATAGTTTAAAGCCCAGCAACACAGGGACTGCTAAAAGAAGCTGGTCAAGTTTATCAGTGAGTTTTCTTGTCATTTGGGTGGAAGAAGCAAATAGGGATTCTGCTAATTGAAGTAGGAATCCAATTCCAGTGCCTTCTGAATCAACCAGAAGCGCAGGGATGCTCAGGAGGTCTAGTCTCCGGTTCTGCTTAACAGGAGAGAGTGCTTGCCTCTTGAAAGAGATCAGATCTACTGACCTAATTAATGTATGTGGTGTCATTTGTAGGTGTCTGTACCAGATGCATAAGTTCAGAGGGTAGTGATGTCTGTCCCTCAGATTTCAGTGATCTAGGGAACTCTCTTTACCAGGGTAGATAACCTCTCTGAAACTTCTAGAGCTGCCTAAAACACTGAGAGGTTATATTATGACTTGCCCAGCCTTCTATAACCAGCATATTTTAGAGACAGGACTTGAACTCAGCTCTTGCACTCCAGCATGATGCCTCTCTGGAGAGGATTCAGTTTGGAAGTTTCAACTCCAGTGCTTTAAGGGAGCTTAATGCAAGGCAGAAAGTAGACCACTGGTCAGACTAACTGGAAGTTTCCATGAGCTAGGCAATTGGTTTAACTTGGGTTAGTTAATTTGCAATACTGAGTTGATAATAACAGATCTCTGTAGAGGAAGATTATTTGTAAATACAAGAGATGATTGTAGTACATTTATAAGCCATCAGCTAAATGAATTTGATCCATCTAAACTGCTTTAAAAATTCATGCGAACATACAGATAATATTACTACATGGATAATTTACTTTTTAAATCAAAGCTTAAACAGGAGCACTATCATTTTTTGAAGTAAAGAAAGGGACTGTAGGAGAATTTTTTCACTTTTAATATAAATTTATGAGCTAAATGAGAGTCTGTATGGCATAGTGGACTGACCACACAGGCAGGAAGGCCTATGTTGAAGTCCAGCCTCTGGCATATTGTCATTTGACCATGGGTAGCCATTTAACTTAGTTGTTTCTTCTGCATCCCTAACAAATCTACAAGACTACACATTATAAAAACAGTGTTCCTATAACCATATTTCCCTAATTAACTAATTAGGACTGACCTGAAAACATCCACTGAGCAGATTAACAAAAAAGACATTAAGTACGGGTAATTCAGAACACATTGTTATAAAGAGTGCTAGATTTAAGAGTCCAAGGATCTCAGGATTTAATCCTGGCTCTATCTTTTAACTACCTGTATGGTTTTAGGCTAGTCATTCAAGCTCTTTAGACCTCACTTCTTCACTTGTAAAATAAGAGGTTGAACTAAATGACCTCTAAGCTTTCTTCAGCTCTGAATCTATGATGCTCTAATGCATCCTTGAACTCATAACTATTTATCATTTTTATGAGTTAATATTATATAGAATGATATCAGTTTACCATACTCTTAAAATATATTTAAAAAATTTTTTGGTAAAGAACTAGGCAACTACACAGTTAATTTTGTTCAAAAAAAAGCTTACAAATTGGCATCAAAATTAAGACTGCTTAATTACAACCTTGACACCAGCAACCTCTTTAATTATATGTGTTAAAAAGACTGACATCCTGGGAGAATAACCAACTCAAAATTAGTCTGATTTTTTTGAGTGCCTCTATATGGAAGAGAGAGAAGGAGAGAGAGAGAGAAAGAAAGAAGGAGAGCATGTGTGTATGCATTTATCAATGTATATATAGTTCATAGGGTATTTAAAAGTATTTTAATACAAAGGAGTGAAAGGGTTCAATTAGTTTTGAGCAATTTCCCATTTTCCACTTTAGAAATTCTAGGAGGAGGAATTGTTTTGTTAGAAGATGGATGCAGAATTCTGCAAATTTTTAAGAACAGTTTAGCTTCCTATACTTTCCCTGTCTATACTGCAAGCTACAGGGTTTTTTTGAGCCAGAAAAACCTTTGATTAATGCCTTATTATTATTTACATTTTGAAAACAATACATGATTCTAGAGCACTTCAATTACAAGCATATTAATAAAAACCAGTCCTTAGAAGACACAATAGAAAATATTGACTACTGGTTGCTTGGCTGTATCCTATATGCCATAATCAGAAAAATGGGGGAGGGGCCTACTCATCTTTATTTCATCCTTAGCAGTGTTAATTCTGGTGTAAGATGGCTGCATTTCTTTATCACATCATTCTTATTCTTTGCATTTGGATGTGCCTTTGCTTTATTTCTTTTGCTAATGTGGAGCTGGGTATCTCTTTGTTCCCATTGTGCCTGTGTCTTTCCGTCTTTGTGTAACAGGAATACTGCTTACCCGCATCTGCTACTGAGCATGCGAAGAATCCTTCCATAGACCCTTTACTTAGGACTTGCATTTGAAGGACTCCATTTTTCCAGGTTTTAGTGACATCCAGAGGAGAGTAGAGATATATTGAAACTCAAAAAAGGGGGAGTGCTGGGTTAGGTCTTAGTTTCTAAGATAGGTGAAGGTAGATAGAAGGGGATGGTCAAGGGCAGATATCACACCAGGCTCACACTTTTGTTTATAGTAAAGATTTCCCTCTTTCGTTTATTTGTTTATGGATATACTTCCATAATTCACTGCATTGGAAACTGGGATATTGATCAATAACATAAGAAAACATATCTACATATACACATGAACATATGTATATATACGTATACATGCATGTGTATATACATTCATAAATATATTTTTTTAGCACTTACTAACTACCAAGTACTGTACTAGTTACTAGAACTCCAGCACAAGGAATAAAACAATCCCTCCTCACAAGAAGATTACATTCTAAAGTCTTAGTTCAGTCTTAAATGATTTAAATTTTAAGTTTAGCTTAAATTATGTAAGCACCCTATTTAACTACACAAAAAGTAATTAAATAGGAAATAGCTTGGAAAGGACCAGCTGGGTTAATCAGGTGTAGGTTTATGCAAAAGATTGTACCTTAAGCTGAGTCTTGAAGAGAGAGGGACCCAAAGAGGTGGAGGCAAGAAGCCTGTGGAATATAACCAGTGGAAATTGAAGGAGGCCAGTTCATGTATTTGAAGCTGAAAAAATGATTTGGGACAAGGTTGTGACTAAGTAGTTCATCCTACTGGAAAATAGGAAAGCACTGGAGGTGATTGAATAGGAAAGTGACATGCTCAAATTGTCAGAAGTCTCTAAATATTACTTTACAGTTAGGAGACTGTTGTAATAATCTAAGTAAAAGGTGAAGAGGACCAGAAACCAAGGTGGTAGCTGTGAGTAGAGGTAGTGTTTGAAATAAAGAGATATGGCTATAGAAGGTGCAAGATTTAGCAACTGATTTGGGTGAAGGAAAGTGAGCAAGCCATAGAGGGTAATGTGGAAGCTAGAAGACCTAAGATCCCTGAAGCATGATATGTTTAACAGAAATAGGGAAATTAGTTAGAGAGGAGGGGAAGAGGGGAAGTGTTCAGTTTTGGACAAATCTAAGTAGTAGAAATTTAGGACTAGATTCCAGAATTTGGAATGAGGGCAGGACCAGTATTCTATCTTGCTGCTGCAGTCTAGTGGTTCAAGGACAAAGCCAGGGCTTCAATAAGTGCCATTTAAATTCATGCGGTTTACTGTGGGACCCGAGGTTACAAACCCAAGTATCTTTTGCTGAAGAAGAAGCTAGAGGAGAAATTCCTCAGGCCTCCTGAACATCAATGGTGAGGGGACCCTCAAGGTCACCTGCTTATTTAAGGTTAGTGGGAAACGTGTGTATTCCAAGAAGGCTGGACAAGGCTTTGTGGACTCTCCCAATATCTGCATGTTGTGGCAAGTTCAAGGCCATCCTGGACAGTGTGGCCTGAAGAAAGAGTTCAGGGACCTTGTCCCCATTTCTGCCCCCTGATGGGAAGGATTAAAATGTTCTCTGGATTCATGGTCCTTCCCTGAAATCCTTGCACCTATTGGGCTGGGTTTGACCTTGGATCCTGCTCTCTCTCTCTCTCTCTCTCCCTCCCTCTCTTTCCAAGATCTCACCTATCCTATAGGTCTGTCAGACTCCTCTTAAATTCCTACTTCTTCCTGCCCCAACTCAACCCAAACGCTCTCTTTCCCCTTGAAGTCTCTCTTAATTATCTCTTCCTGGGTTTATCAGGTCTTCCCTCTTCCCTGCTCACATGTTGTCGTCCTCAGATATCACCTAGGTAAAATAAGAAGGTGATGACCTCAAAGTTGCTTTGTACCTTGTAGAAAGGCCATTAACACCTTTGCTGAAGAGGGAGGGAGGTTCCCACCTGGCCTGGAGTAGCCCATGGAAACCTGTGAAACAGTATTTTCCACTAGGGCCAATAAGTTTCAAAAAAAAAAAAATGAAAAGAAAAACTGCGACTGATGAAGTTTAGGGGTGATGGGGACCCCAAAATACCGACAGTCCAGGTTGTGCTGGAATGAATTCGACTCAAGCCTTTTTAAAGCAAAGAAAACAAATTTTACTAAAGATTCGCCAACTTGGCGAAGGAGCCTAAGCATTTGTAACGCTCCTATTCACTAGCGGTCCAGATAGAATCTCAGCTGGATAAAGTCTGAGCTAGATTGCATTTGAGTGCCTTCATGGAAGAGATGGAAATAAATACAGAAAAGTATATAGGAGGCATCTGGCGGGTGGGGTCTGGTAGTTCAGGATGATGGGAGGAGGAAGGTTTAGGGAGGGTCTTGAGGGGAAGTCGAAGGAGGGAATCCAAGGAGGGTCAAAGGCTATCAGGAAACTTTCATGAGATATCAGATAAAGGAGGGTTTGGGTGGGAAGCAGGTGGGGCAATCCATAGATCTTGATTGGGGGGCAGTATGGGAATGAATACAGATCTTGATGGGAGCGGTCAGCAGCCTGGGTAATGGGTTTTTGATGGGATCAAGGGTTGGGGATGCAAGAGACTCGAGCAGAAGGTTGATGAAAAACCCATGGGTTTCCAGAGACTGCTGGAACAAATGGGAAAATTAGATTTGAGTAAGCAAGTGGGAAGATTCAAGGGGAATTCGAGGAGGCTCCCAGAGTCTGAACCCCATCCTAACAGTGGTGCTTCCCTTCCTGCATGACCTTTGAGATCCCTTCCAAGCAGCCAATTTTGGTTCTGAGAAAAGCTTGGCAAACCATTG
Organism: Potorous gilbertii; assembly: GCA_028658325.1. NCBI lineage: Eukaryota > Metazoa > Chordata > Mammalia > Diprotodontia > Potoroidae > Potorous > Potorous gilbertii. The sequence continues at coordinate 449,197,812 of CM053771.1, read as the reverse complement.
TTACCGTTGTTCATTCTTCCTTTTCGAAGAGGACGAATGACATCATGGGGTGATCTCTCGCCTTGTGTGAATTGGATTTACATCTTCCTACATTTTGTGTATCTGTGTTGCAGTGCCTGACCGCTTTTCGAATCAGTTTAGCGTGCGCTCTAAGGGCTGTGTATTCACAACCACAGATGTTTTCTCGGCAGCGGGTGATGAATAAGCCCACAGCCCACCTGGAGCCTGGGTGCTAGTTTTCCCGGTACACAAGCTTTCTACGGCGTGCCTCCTCAGGTACTTTGACAGCTCCTCCCCTAGCCCTTTGGAAACAATGCGCGCCCACCGACAGGCTCTGTCCACGGTCAGGGTGAATAAGAAGGGAAACTTCAGCCTACAAGCCCACTCCCTTAACGAGGCACCTGGGCAGAGGTTCCGGAGGGCTGCTTTCCGTCCTCGCCCCCGGACCCCTGGCCGGGGATCGGCACCGCCCTTCCACAGTTCCCAGGGCCCTCTCATCAAAGCGCATCCCCCAACCGCTCCCCCCAACGCCACGCCCCCCACCCCCACCCGGCCCCCGCCAAAACCCGGAGCCGCGGAGCCCTGCTCTTGAAAGCCCCGTGGGAGCGGAGCGGGCTCCAGTGAGCATGTGCAGACCTTGGTGGCTGCCGGCCGCTCGCTCGCTGGCTCGCGCTCGCTCGCTCCGGCCGGGGCAGGTGGCTGATGCCCTCAGGGGGCTCGCTCTGGGCACCCGCAGTGCCGGCGGCCGGGCTCCGGCGGGCGGGAGGAAGGGAGGAGCAGCGGCGGCGGCGGCGGCGGCAGCGGCGGCGGCAGCGGCGGCGGCAGCGGCAGCCCCAGCTCGCGGGGACGGTGGCCCCGGCCTCGGTTCCAGGGTCCCGGAGCGGAGGATGGAGGCGGCGCTGCTGAAGCCGCCGGCGCCGCAGATGATGGCGGAGCAGGTGAAGTGCTCCCCCGGCGGGGGCGGCCCCGGAGCCGGCTCCGGGAGCGTGGTGAACGCGGAGCTGGAGGTGAAGAAGCTGCAGGAGCTGGTGCGCAAGCTGGAGAAGCAGAACGAGCAGCTGCGGAGCCGCGCGGCCAGCGCTGCCGCGGCCGCCGCCGCCTCCTCCTCCTCCGGCCCGGCCGCCGCCGTAACCTCGGCCGCCGCCCCCGGCTCGCACCTGCTGCTGCTCCCGCCGCCGCTGTCCCCGCCGGCCGGCGCTCTGACCGTCACCGGCCCGCCCGCCGCTGGCAGCCCCCTGAGCCCCCCGGCCGCGGGCGCCGCGGGGATGGCGCTGGCCCTGGGCGGCGGGGGCGGCGGCGGCCCGGCTTTCCCCGGGACCTACTGCCTCCCCAGCCCGGCCCCGACCCTCCTGTGCAGCCTGGCCCAGCCCGAGCCCCCCTTCGTCTATTTCAAACCATCCCCCGCCGGCTTCCCGGGGCCCGGGGAAGGCGGAGGGGGCGGGGGGCAGGAGCCTGGGGGCTCGTCTCCGCTGGGGTCGTCGGCCCCGGCCTCCCCTGCTCCGACCCTGCTGGACGAAGTGGAGCTGCTGGACCTGGAGAACGGCTTCTGCAGCCAGCCGGAGGACGAGTACACTTGGTATGGTCGAACCTTCCCCAGTCCTCCCTCCTTTCACGATGCCAGCCTTTGTGCGCATCCCCTAGCCTGCTCCCTGGAGCGTGTCCACTTGCCCTGGCCTCGCGGGAAGGGGGTGCCCAAGGATGCCGCGCCCTGGGGGCCTAGATGTCCTGTGGGAGGCCGAGGGCTTGAAAGGTGCCCCCCTGGGCTCTTAGGACCTTGCCCTTCCTTTTCAGCTCCTTCCTCCCTCTCTTCCTCTGAGACCCTGAAGGCAACTTTGTAGCCTCCTCCCCGCAGGCAGATACAGGAAATGGTGGCAATGACAGGTGCAAACAGCTTGTGTCACGCCAGGGCTCCTGGCTCTCCTTGAGCGGGGACGATTAGTTTTCATTCCCTGGAGGGACCAAAGGAGGCTCTTTTCCTGAATCACTGCCCCCCCCCCCCACTTTTTTTTTTTTTTTTTGCTGTTATGCCTCCTGCTGAAGAGTCAAAGTGCTGAACTGGCTTACCTTTTAATTCTACTTTTGATAGAGTTGCTGGATCCCAGACTTCTTATTAGCATTAACGGGAAAATCCGTATGATCTTGTTTTGCTGCTGTTTAAATCTACTTTTCTGTCACTATTACCTTTCCCCATTAGAGAAGCAGAGTCATCCTATTATCTGGATTCTCTCCTGTCCTCCACTCCCATGTACTATGTTTGCCTGCTAATATTCCCTTTTTGCTCCTATATGAGGAACAGTTTATTTATTTGGCCTCGATCTGGGAGATCTGAGTTGGTGCAGTCATACATTTTCAGTTGCTGCATTTCCATGGATATTTTATTCTTGCAGATCTCCTTTTGAAATTTTGACTTGCCTTGCAAAATTGCTGACTTACTGGCTTTCTCCTCTATTGTGGATGTCAGAAATGTGGATGTAACTGGAAGTCCTAAGCATGTGTGTGCTAGGTAGACATTCCATCAAGGAGCTGTGGACTTTGTTTTTTACTTTTAAATTCCATTGGAAATTCTTTACCTCTTTGTTTTGTCCTTTCCAACAGCAATAGTCTTTTGCAAAAGGCTTTTTTTAATTAAAGTTCTGAGAATTTCTAATTAGTAGACCAAAATCAGGCATGGTTTAAATACGGTCCTGGTTCAAGATTTGAAAGGGACCTCAGATCACATCTAGTTCAGCCCCCTCACTTTCCTCATCAGTAAAATGTGACCCAGGGAGGTTGTGACATATTTTCCTAGGGAAAATTAACATCACTGTCACCTCAATAACAGGGGAATGAAAACTTATTTTGGTCACTGATTATACTTTTGAATTTATTGACTTCGTTTTTCAAGATAAGTCTTGATTCTTTTCCTGTTTTCACAGTTTTATTGTATAGATTGCATTTTTAAAATTCAATGAAAGAGGAAATAATAAGAAAGCTCACCAGCTCTAATCTAGGGGAAGAGACTAAGTAGGGCAGAGTCTACATTGACAAAACATTTATGTGCCCTAGGCAAGGTTTAAAATTGTAACACCTGGTGTGTTAACTGTCCCCTAAAATATTTGCTTCTCAGAAATTCACAACTTGACTATGACAGGAAACTCCTCCCATTCCCCTCTCCCCTTGCACATTCTACCAGGGACAGAATTTGTGGCACTAAAAATGTGCATTTTTAGAAAGGGACACTTTTAATATTCTCTTGTTGCACATTAAGCAGCTGCTTCCATTGCTTGCCCCTAAAAGACACTCAAGTCATTTCCCTTTTCTTTTCCTAACTACTACCCTTTAAGCTGCTTTCTTTCTGTTTTTTTGTATGAAAGCCTTGAATAACATAAGGAAAAAAAATCACTTAGTATTAAGTCTTAAGTATATGGAAGCTTAAAATATTCACAAGTCTCCATAAAACTTCTCTATTTGATATATGTGTAGGTGATTCAGTTCATGAAACACCAAATGAACTCTAAGCATTTTCCAATTTAAATCTTATTTTCCTCCCAAATTAAAATGTTATCTATCTTGTATGTTCTAAATCAGTGACATAGCTATGTTTTTAATGGTCCTTAGCTAATTTTTAGTGATTTTGATTCCTTAAAGTAATTATTATGTACAGAACACTGTGCTAGATGCAGTAATTAGAGGGTAATATTTAGATTAGAGACACTGCCCTCGGAGGATTATTACATATATACAAAGAATTGTTCACAAGAAGGAAGTCTGTATGAAAGTTCCTGCCCTTTTTCCTTTTTTTGACGGGGGATGGGAGGGGGTGGAGGGGAGGTGTTACGGACTCTTGGCAGTCTGATAAATCCTGTTTTTTCTTTTAAATGAAAAAAATACTTAGAATTACAAAGGAAACCAATTATATTGAAGTATAGTTATCAAATTAAAAAAAGACTTCTGCAAGTTCAGGGATACCAGGTTAAACACTTTTGCCAGGGGGAAGCATCAGAGGCTTTATTGAAGAGTATTTGAGTTGGACTTTAAAGGGTGGGTAGAAATTATACAGCTGTAAGTGGAAAGGCCTGGTAAAGAAGGCATGCATAGTGAGCGAAGGCATGGAGACAGGAAGGCAGCAGGGGGTGTGCAGGCAGCTAGTCCAGTTTGAAGCAGAGATTACATAGAGAGGAGGTGTGTGAAAAAATTCTGGAAGGATAGCATAGTGCCAGATTTTGGAGGGCCTGGATGACAGACTCCCAAACATCTTATTGGCATTAATTGGAAAATCCATTTGGTCTTGTTTTGCTTTGGTTTAAGTGACTTTTCCCTGCTTATGACCTTTTCCAATTTTATTCTGCTAGTGAAATGGAACTATCTCAGTTTTCCCAACCCAAATACAGTACTTACCTGCTAACATTTCTACAGTACTTACTTGCTAATATTTCCTTTTTGCTTTTTTGAAGCTACTGATTTTTTCTCTTTAAAGAAAAGTTTGTCTGCTTTGGCCTGGTCTGGCAGACAAGGAATTGTGCAGCGATTAGACAATAGGATCCATGTATAAGGAATATAAGGGTCACATGGCTAGTAAGTGTCTGAGGCTGAATTTGAACTCAGGTCTTCCTGACTCCAGGCCCAATATCTTGAGAAGCAATCCATAGACTTTGCTTGACTCCTAACAGGATCAAAGTTAAGGTCCCATTTAGTAGGTGGTCATCTAATGCTGCGTAGAGATCAAACTGATATCTCAGAATGGAAGGAACATTTGATTTAACAATTAAGATGTCACCGGAGACATTAAAGTTTCAATAGTTTGGTGGAGAAGGAAAGAATACAAAGAGTTGAGTTGAAATTAGGTAGTGAGGAAGTTGAGGTATTAGGCATGGACTTTTGGGGAAAGTTTGACTGTAAAGAAAAAAAGCAGGTCATTAGCTAGAAGAGGTAGAAAGGTCAAAGGGAGATTGGGAAGGACTGCTTAGCATGTTGTTGCTAGGTATTTGGGAAGAGAGGCGGAATAAAGCCTTTTGGAATAGCTTTCATAATACAATTCTAAGACCTGTTATATTGAGAACAAACTGACTTGAATAACACTTGTCACTTATCTGAGAGAGGTTTTATTGAGGGGGACAGAGGGCGGGCTGGCTATTTGATGTGAACATACTACCAGCAAGAAAATTTCATTTTTCTTCCAATGGGAAACAAAATGTTTTCCAAGCATTTTGAGATTGTCTCCTCTTTATCATTCTGACAGATACCGAAGAAACTGTTTCTAGGATTTTATATGATTATTTGAAGGGCTAATGTCTTTAAAATGTTCTGTTTAGCTTTTGTATTTTTAATTTAAAAATGAGATGGCATTAATTTATATAAATTTATCTCTCTCTGTATATATTTGCCATCACAATTTTAGCTTAATGAATTGACCTATATTACTCTTTGGATTTTAGGAAGTAATGGTGACATTTCACAAAATACTTTTTGATAGTTGAATTTAACATTTGAATGGAATGTTTAGTACTTATTTTAGGAACACTACAGAAGACTAAAGAATAATACTTTCAACAGTATTAGCTTTTGACTTTGGAATAATTATAGAGGGTAAGAAAAGAACAGTTACATGTCAGCAAAGCCAATATGTGATATTTTAGTGGTCATTTACTAGGATCTTTTTCTTTTACTTATGAAGGACCTTAAGGCAATAAAGATAGACATAGTTGATAATTCATGTTTCTTTATAGATATTAGTTCCAGAAAATTATGTATAGTCTTCTGATGGAACTTCAGATAGGGATGTAAAGTTTTAAATTGTGTGTCAAGACAAATTAGTCATTCTTAGCTTAATATATATGGAATAAAAAATATTTAGTCCTTTATAACCCTTTAGATTCTAAGCTCTGTGAGTATCCATGTTGAAATTTTGAATCTTCATCAGGAGATTTTTCACAGTCACACTGTGTAGAATAGGTACTCAGAAATACTTCCTGTATGGGATTACATCTGTGGTCTTGTTGGCTTTGGTACTCCTTAGTGAGAGTTGTAACCTTTCAATACCTTCTTATCCTCATGAGTTTTCCTAGTGATGAAATTACTAGGGAGATGATAAGAGTCCAAAGGCACATTGCTATCTGTCTGGCTTGTCTGTATGCCGGGCTTGTTTCTGCTTGCCTGCCTTTTCCATTTCTCTTCCTATCTAGCCCAGGCTAGAAGTGCCAAGGCTCGCTTTGATTGGCATGGGAGCTTTGACCTTTAATTTTCTGATCCGACTGGTTCACTCCTCTTTTTTTCTTTTCTTTTTTTTTTTTTTGCTTCTATCTATTTTCATTCATCCATTTATTTATTTATTTATTTTAAATGTTCTACAATCACTTCTTTAACATTAAGATTTTATCCCCCCCACATCTTCCCCCCATTACCCCCCTCCCTCCCCATAACAGCATACAATTCTGTATAGGTTCTACATATACTTTCCTATCCAGCACATTTTCACTATAGTCATGCTACGTAGTCGCACTAAAATAAATGGAGTAAATCATATAACAAATCAAAACATAATATACTAAAACCCACCCACACACACAAACATGGTCTGCTACATTCTGTGAATGACTTCCATATTTCTTTCTCTGAGTGTGGAAGGCATTTTGCCTTAGAAAATCGTCATTGGGATTTTTTTTTTCAGTAAGTTCTTGTGTTATTACAAAGTTCCAAGTCTACCAGAAAAAACTCTCGCACACTGTGGTCGTTGCTGTGCACAAAATTCTCCTGGTTCTGCTCCTTTTGCTCAGCATCAGATCATGTAAGTCCATCCAGGCCTCCCTGAAGTCTTCTTGTTCATCATTTCTTATGGCACAGTAGTACTCCATTACATTCATATACCATAATTTATTAAGCCATTCCCCAATTGATTGGCATCTCCTTGATTTCCAGTTCTTGGCTACCAC
>CM053771.1:449167937-449190404 GCA_028658325.1 Potorous gilbertii | reverse complement strand
ATTCCTTGCTTCTCCAGTTTATTCATGGTATCAGTCTTTATACCTAAATCATGTACCCATTTGGACTTTATTCCTGTGTACGGTGTTAGGCATGGGTCTGTGCCTAATTTCCGCCACACAGTTAACCAGTTTTCCCAGCAATTTTTGTTGAACAGTGAGTTCTTATCCCAGAAGCTGGGGTCTTTGGTTTTATCAAACAGGAGGTTGCTATATTCCTTGCCTACTGTGTCTTGGGTGCCAAGTCTATTCCATTTGTCTACCCCTCTGTTTCTTAGCCAATACCAAGTGGTTTTGATAATTGCTGCTTTATAATACCATTTGAGGTCTGGTAGTGCTAGGCCACCTTCCCAAACATTTCTTTTCATTAGTTCCTTTGATATTCTGGACCTTTTGTTTTTCCAAATGAATTTTGATATTTTATCCAGCTCTAGAAAATAATTATCTGATAGTTTAATTGGTATGGCACTAAATAAGTAAATTAATTTAGGTAGAATTGTCATTTTTATTATATTAGCTCAGCCTTGGTTCATTCCTCCTTAAGCAACCTGGTTGCCCTTGTTTTCAGGGGCCCTGTTACCTTTGCCGCTGTACTCCTTAGTTCAAGAGATCCTTTGGTCTCAGTCTCTAGCAGCAAGGATTATTGGTGTGTATTCTATGATCAGTCAGTCACTAAACATTTATTAACTGTGTACTATGTTCCAGGCTAATCTCTAACAATACAAATACAAAAAACCCCACCAGTCTCTGTAATGGGAAGAAAATGCATAAAAGGAAGCTTAAAGGAGTAGTGGGCATGATGGAGGAGTCCAAAGATATACAAAAGGAGTGCATCTGGTTGGAAGTGAAGAGTTGGTGGCTCACCCTTCTTATATTAAATGGAGGTTTGGGGCCTCATGACTTTGCCTTCAGTCATAGAGAGGGTACTGATGAGGTAGGAGTACCAAGGTGAATTTGATCTTTCAGTATGATGAGGTTTCCTAATGATGAGGTTATTAGGGGATGAAAGGTGTCCAAAGGGAGTGTGTCTGGGTTTATTAATGTTTTGTGGATACCAATAGAGAATGCAGGTTGTCTGTTATTCCTCACTTTTACTACTTGACTTGTCCACCTCCTTTCCCAGTCATCCATGTCATCAATGATAGAACTCATATCAGGTCATCATGTGTTATGTCCTATTCCACTGTCCTTCGGTGACTTGAAATTTTCATTCTTCTGAGAGCATATTGTTCTATTATCATTGGGGAAACATTAATGTTTAAAAAAAAATAAAAACAAAATTTTGTGGCAGTTTGGGATTATTGAAAGCCTTCTGTATAGATAGTTTCTGAAATGCTGTTCAGCCCATTGTAGTGATCTATAAGTTTATCTTTAATCAGCTTAAATATTGGTTCCTTATTTTATATATACGTATATGAATTAATACCTCCTTTGCCAATAATACACATTCTGGGTGTGTGTGTGTGTGTGTGTGTGTGTGTGTGTGTGTGTATACACATATAGATATATGTCTATATACACATACACAGATGGAATAATTAATGGTTTATCTGCTCATTTGTATATCTTAATTTGGAATACATATGCATATTCTAATATATATTATTGTGATATACACTCTGGTTTTTCCATTTTAAATGCTTAATCTCATCTCTTTGACCATGAATTTCACTGAAGATGGCCTGTAGTGTTTTGAGGCTAGATGTAGTGATGATATATGCATAACCCCTTCTCTGTCTTCATTAAATCTCTCTGATCTCTCTTAAGATTTCCTCTGTGTCATAATGCTTTAGGTGAGCATATATCCTCTTTTTTTTTTTTTGGGTGGGTCTTGATTTTGATACTCGTCACTTCATTGAAAAGAAGTTATTTCTGGTCACATGTTAGATTTAATTACTTTTAACTTGTAAAACAGGATATAGCTTCTTGGAGAGAAGCCTTCAGATTATATATATATATTTTTATACTGCATATAAGTAATTTTAAATATGTGTTATTAGAAATTTAAGATTGAATATCAATAAACATAACTCCACTGCCCTACTAATTTTATGTTTTAATTAATTTCAATTTATGAAATATCAGCACTATTTCAATCATTTCTTCCAAGTCTTCTTTAGGCTTCATGACCCATTCATTGTCATTTGTTTTTCCTCACATGTTGATGGTTAGAAGGCTCTACTCTCCTAGTTATACTTTTTAAACTTTTAATTATTTCAGAAAAGTCTATCCAGATTTTCTTGGATACTTGTTTTTATTGAAAATATATTCCACTAAATTCCACTAATTTAGTTTCAAAAACAGTTTCAAAAAACTGAAAGCAAAATAATGCTTTGAAACCCCAAAACAATAGGAATAATGGATTTTATGCCCTCTCTACTTTTGTCACTGTTTTTGCTTTAAGATATGGCTTGCTATATAAAAAATAATCTTCAAAAGCTTCTGCATACCCCTCTTGTTTTCAATCATAGACCACTTATAAAAGTTTTACAGAGATATGAGAGACATGAGTAGATAGAGGCTGATTTTTTTCATCTTAAAAATCAAAAGCACGTTTATTTTTTTTCCATTCTTTTGAAATCTTCCTCACTTTTCTACATCTTGAAAAACTGATCCTGGGGTGCTTTTTAGAATTATTTTGATCATAGATTTCTTCACTATGTTTTGTTATAGGTCCAAGAGTTCTTCTCAACTTTCATCTCTTTAGATATCTTTCCAGTTTTCTTACATAGTATATATGCTACAATGAGGAAGAGTGGCATAGTAAATAGATTTTGAAGTTGGTTTCAAATTCTGACTATTATTTTTACAAACTCTCACTTTCCTTATCTGTAAAATGGAAATAATAATACATGCAGTACCTGTTTTATAGGATTGTTAATGATATAATGTATTTAAACTATGTATTGTGAACTTTGAAGCACTGTTTAAATTCCTGTTGTACATTTGATCTAAAAATGATGGTTCCATCACTTGGAGAGAAAGAGGAAATGAATTCAGAGTACATTAAAAGCCTAGCACAGAGGTATATTGTTATTCATTGAATCAATAAACATTTATTAAATACCTATGTGCTAGGCACTGTGCTAATTGTGGGGATACAAATATGAAAAAAGAAAGACATGCCTGACCTCAAGGAGCTTACAGTCTAATGGGGGAAGACAACACACAAAAAGAAGGTGAATGGGAAAAGGGATAAGTACCAAAGGTGGAAGGATGGTGAAGTCAGACAAATTCCATAGTAGTGTAACTGTCTACACTGAGTTCCAAGTTTTTGGCTCCATCCTCCAGTTAGAGGTGCAGAGGGTAGTGATGAAGTGGAGACCCTAGGCTAATGGGATCTTGGAGGATGATGAGATTTTCCCAATAGTGAGCTTCCTGGGACATGGTGGAGAAATGATGTTATATTGTTATAATAGTAAAAATAGAAGACTTCAATTATTGAGACATATTTGACTGCCTTCATTTTACCAAAAACAAAACATCTAATAACTTTTTACTTGCCTTAAATACTTCAAAAAGTGTGGGAATCAATTCTAACTGGTCATTGTTTTGAAAAAGATAGAAACCTTCCAGGACTAGTTAATATTTTCTCTTGGAATTTCTGATGTAGAATAAAAGAAAGGCTAGACATAGACTGGCATATATGCCCTAAATTTTGAGGGGATAAGACTTCAAGGCTTCAGAAGAAAGCTGTGAAGGATCTCACAGGGAAATTAGCCCAACAACAGTGGGAATCACTCTGGAATTAAATTAGGAAGACAATGGGAGAAACAATACTGATGAAGAGGAAAGACAGGAATTGTTTCAGTAGCACAAGAAATTCACTCATGTGGGTGTTTGCATAATTTGTACAGTAGATGATTATAAAAGTGTAGCATGAAACCCTTTCTTTTAAAAATAAGTGTTGCGAAGCAAACAGTTCAACGCATTGGCCACATTGAAAAATGTTTGCCTCATTCCAAAATTACCTACCATATCTACCCATTGGCAGGAGGTGGGCTTCACTATTGGTGTCTTTCAGGTCATGCTCATCTGTGGCTCTTAGATTTCTGAAGTATTTCAGTGTTATCTTCTTTACGTTATCATGGTCATTGTTTTCTTGCTTGTATTTACTTTGCACTGTATTAGTGCCTACAAGTCCTTCAAGTTTCTCTGAATTCTTGATATTTATCATTTCTCATGTCAGAGTATTATTTTATTACCTTCCATGAGGTTTTGCCAGTGATTTTTTTTTTTTTAATTCTAAACTAGTGTTACATTTGGCTACTGTGTCTCTGGACTTTGTAAGGAGGTTTGGTTTGCTAGCGTAGCTGGTTTCTGGGTTCTTTGAGTCTTTCTTGTTTTGTATTTCTCTAAGAAATTGGGATAATCTTTGGGTTTTTTTTTTGTTTCCCAATTTTTTTGTAGTTAAGAACCTTGACTTCAAATAGGTCTGATTGGACCTAGTTGTATGTGGTGTCTTTTTGTCTTTATCCAGTCTTTTAATTTCAATCAATAAACATTTATTAAGTGCCTACTATGTGCTAGACATCATGCTAGTCAGTAGGGATGCAAAAAGGGGCAAAATGTATTCCCTGTCCTCCAGGAATTTACAATCTGATGGAAGTACAATTTTTTTTCTTTTGCTCTAATCAAGCTATGATGATCTATCAGAAGATAGCTGATTCTTAAGTGATTTTCATCTTAATATCTAGTTATTTCTTACTGTATCAGACGTATTTTCTCTTTCTGTTACTGTTTCTGTTTATCACACCACAGTATCCTCCCTGTTCTTGTAAAAAAAAAAAAAACCCAAACTATTTATGATACATAGTGATGAGGTTTCTGAATAGTCTACAAATTTGTTCTCTCAATTTGATGTAGCACTGTATTTTTCAAACAGTTTTCTCTCTTCTCCCCTCTACCCCACCTTTGTATTGAGGATACAGAGTGTTGAATTGTCTATAATTTAGTTTGGAGGATCATACCAATTTCTGTGATTTCTCAATCTGATGATCTGTAACAGCTGTTGACCTATTAGCTGTGAAAGGGAAAAAAGACCCTGGTTTTTTAGTTAGAGGTCCTTCGTTCAAAATCTCATTTTTACTATTTGTATGACCTTTGGAAGGTAGGAAATAAGCATTTATTAATTGCCGACTCTTTGCCAGTTTCTGTGGTACGATGCTTAATCTCTCTGGGCCCCAGTTCTTTCCTCATAAATGAGAGAATTGGTGTAAATGGCTTCTGAGGTCCCTTCTAATTGTTATTCTTTGATACTATTTTCATAGTATTCTGTTTCTTTGCTTTCTTTTGGGCATCAAGGTATGACAGTATCCATGAAATGTTTCTTGTTGCTTCCAGGCAGTGGATGAAAGAAAGCTACTCTGCCGGTTCACCTTTCTTAGGAGAATTTTAAAGCTTTTGGTTATGCCATTTAACTGTAACTTCTTAATGTATTCTTTTGCTTTCACTTGTGGTAAGATTTAGTATGGGAATGGTTAATATATTTAGTTCTTCCTCCATTGACGCTACATAAATGGTACAGATAGCTAAATGGATACTTGTGGGTGATCTGAGAATTGTGTTGCTCTAAGCATTGTCTTTCCTCTTGCTACTCTGGAGGGAGGGAGAAGGTTGCAACAGGATTAAGAACAATTGGCATTATTATGTCTTTCGTGGTTTTCCCCAGTAATTTCATGAATAAGCTTCTGGTTTGTGAGCCTGTCCCATACTTCCACCATCTGCCTTCTTCAGTCCTACTCACATGTTATTGAAAAGATCTGGAGGAAGTCACTTCCTTGCTTAAGAAGATCCTGTAGCTCCTTATTGCCTGTGGTATATGATACAGACTCCTATTTGGTGTTTTAAAGCCCTTTACAATCTCCTCTGTGTCTTCCAAGAATGATTTTACATTTTCTCATCCACTGTGCCAGATTGGCCCGTTTGCTGTTCCCCATGTAAGACATCTATGTTCCTGCCTTCATACAAGATGACCCTGGTGTGTAGAGCTAGCTTTCTCATCACCTCCACCTTTTTAGAAAATCAAATTTCCTTTAAGGCTCAGGTCAAATGGCTCCTCCACTAGGCCTTTCTTTACTCACAAATCACTTTGTGAGTTTTATGTTTACTTTCCCCATATTTTGTATTGATTTATCTAAATACCATAGGCATTGTAGTTCAGTGGAAAGAGCACTGACTAGAGCCAGAGGACCTGGGATTCAGTCAGTCATTCAGTCAGCCAACTGGCATTTATTTCAATCCAGCTTTTTGTTTACTGTTTTACTAGGACCTTGGACCAGTCACTTTGATGTACCTTGGCTTTTGTTTCCTCATCTGTATAATGAGAAAGTGGGCCTACATAGCCTGTGAGATACCTTGAGATACTTCTGTGTTATCTGTGCTACTTTGTTTTCTCCTGTAGAGTCTCTAAGTCTCCTAAGGGGAGAGAGTGTTTCCTTGTTTATCTTATGCCAAGTACCTAGGATATAGGGGAAGCTAAACAAATACTTGCTGAATGAATGACTATACCTCTATCCTTAAAAACGTTAAGGAACCAGAGTATCAGAGAGGTAAAGGAACCAGGAGAAAGTTCTTATCCTAGAAGCCAGAGGAGTCGTTTTAGTATCAAGAAATTGTCAGCAGCGTTGGCTGCGGTAGAAATGTTCAAGAGGGCTACTTCCTTATAGTCATTTGTATACTTTTGTCCCTCACTCTGTGAGAGAAAGCAGTCTGATTAGCCTGTCTTATTCATCTTTGTAGCTCAGCCTTTCCTTCACATCCTGTTAGCTGCCAGCTTAGTGCAACTGAGATGGAAGAGTGGTTTGAGGTTGACAAGGAAGTATGGTTTTGCTGGTGATGCTTAAATAAAATAGATGTCTTGATAACTTTTGACAGGTCACAAGACATTGCTAATAGCAGTCAGTGAAATGAAAATAACTTTCTGGAGGGTATGAAAAAAAACTCCAGGGAAAGCCTGTTTTGGTTATGAATTTGTTCATTTATTTTGGAAAACCATATCCACAGTATAGCTTCATAAGCCCTAGGCAGAGGTGAGGAAGCTGTGGCCTCAAGGCCTTTGGATTAAGTCAAAGCACCACACTTGAGGACCAAGAGTAGCTTCTCCAGGCCACAGGTTCCCCACCCCTGTGGGAGATATATATCCTTGAATTGTTCTTTATGAGAGAGTGAGGAATAAAACAAAAAGTAACCTGGTAGACCTTTTCAGAAAGAAAATTCCAACATAACTTTGAAAGCAATACCCCTTCCACCCTTGCCTTTCATGCCTTCTGTTTCTGTAGCTGTATTATGTAATATGAGAAAGCTAGCTTCTTGTTCTCAAAAAAAGGTTAATTATGTTATTCATGTTGTATATGCTGTTTGCTAAGACTGGTATATGTAATCATACTCTAGGGGTTCTGGTGGAGCATTGTGATATGACAGATTTTCATAATGTCCAACATTAGAGTTTTTATTATTGATAAATATCAATACTAATAAAATGGTTAAAATATGAAAAGATTTTCCTTGACCTTCACTTTCAATTCAAGACCGTTATATTCCCAAGCTATTCCAGAAAACTAGTGTTAGTATATTCAAATGGGAAACTAATCTGGATTGTTGGAAACTCTTAATTGTAGAGAAATTTTTTTTTTCTAAAGAAATATTATTTTGAGACCTAAGAACTAAGAAGCCCTTAGGGGAAAGAGTTTCATTGACTGTGATTTGTAATTAGAACAAAAATTGCTATTTTTATCAACATCACAATTAACCTGATTTTAGTTACTGAAATCAGGGAATGGTTTGGTCTGATTAATTGAATTTAATTCTCTAAGGAAAACTCATTTGTTGAATACTTTTTGTTGATAGTCTTTCTAAAAATACATAGGGTTAGCATTTTGAGCCTGCCAATTGCTATTGTATGGTACAGTAGTTATGGAACATATAGGGGACTCATCTGGGAATATTGGGGATCTTCTCTTGATAGGTACCTTCTCTTGAAGTTGATTATTTGACTGGCATAAGAGAGAAATAAATGACAGATAGGATATAGAATCTAATAAGAGTTGATGAAATCGAGGCTTGGATTCTAGAGTGAAAGAACACCATTGAATGGGAATGGCATTACTCCACTGGTGGCCTAAAGTACCTACCCACACAGAGTGGCAGAGGAAAATAAATTAGAAGTTTACTATGTCCTTGGGAATATTTATTTGGTATGGAGGAACATCCTATTTATAGATAGAACTGTTGGAAAAATATTTCTAGTTAATTAGAAGTGAAAATTAAGCTTTTTTTTTTCTATTTATACCTTGTTCATCGCATGCTGTTATTAACTAGAGAAGAGGCAATATAAGCATGTTAAATATGATATTTTTTCACTTAAAGGTTGTACACATCTTCTAAAGCATGCAGTCTACCAGAGAATTCAATGAGCCCTCTGCAGTGGTGTCGAAGGGTCCTGGATAATCCAACACCTGAAATGGAAGCTGCAAAACGTTCACTTTGCTTCAGATTGGAACAAGGTGAGTTTGGACCTATTTGCTTATAGTTTTTAGTAATTGCAACCAACAATCACTGCCTTGGTTGATTTAAATTTTTGTATTTGTGTTATTGTAATTGATGCATGTAGTTCTTGAATTTTATTTGTATATTTTATGCAATAAGGGTTTTTCAATATGACCTTGTGCTCTGCACTTTGTACCCTTCCCCTGCATTTGTTTACCAAAGATCCTTTTTTGTCACTTTAATGACAATGACAATAAATTCTTGTTCTAATTTCCTGTATTTCCTTTGGAAAAGAGGTAATACTCTTGTATTAAAAAAAAAAAAACACTAGTAAATACTTAGCTAATAGTGATCTGGATTAGAGAAGAAACCAGAAACAAAGAATTTCCTCCTTTAGCCACTTTGTTGAGGTTTACCAAAAATATGTGGTTAAGTTCTAAGGTACCAATTACAGTGCCTGTTTGTTAGCTCCTTTCCCTTGTATCTAGGGTGACTGATCTTGATCTTCAAGTTCTGATGGGTTTATGAGGCATAAGGAGGTATGAGAATATTGAAGCAGTCCTCCAGTTATGCTGAGGCATCTGCTCTGTTCTTATATTCCCAGCAAATACTAGAGTTTCATCCTTAAATTCCTCTAGTTGGTAATTTTTATAATAACACTTCTTTGGACTTTTCCAAGGGTTCTACTAATTAATTTGTCCATTTTTTTTTTTAGATTTACCTAGTTCTTTCACTATAGGGGGAAAGATGACCCTTAAACAAAAGGAAAAGGGGCAAAAGACTAAAAAGCTGACTTAATCTTTCATGGAAATGTAGGAACTAGGTGTTGATCTTCTAGGTGCCACCCCACCTTTCCCAGAATATGCCCCCTGTTCACGATCTTTCTTGCAATCAGCCATTCAGAGCTGTTCTGAGTCAGTTTTGAGTTTGAACTCTTTCATTTCTACTGGAGATAGATTCAGTTTAGCAAGGGTAAGTATCCTCAGCCTCTTTTAGAATCTGTTTCTTAGGCTACTCTCTTTGTATGGAATGGCCTGGGAAAAGAAGTTCTTTAATCTGGTCCCCTGGTTCCTCCCATGGGCTTAACTGACTTTGCAATGCCTTTCTTCTGATTCCTGGCTATTTTGATGGTGGTGGTCCTGGAAACCCCAATTTTCACTTTAGTTATTTTTTAAATTATTAATAACATAATTTTATTGACACATAATCTTTATTTCTTACATTGTTATTTCCTAGTGATTTCCTTCCTTGTACTTCTGCCCTGCCTTTGCCCTACACCCTTGCCTACAACCCTCTAAAAGTAGTGTGAGTAGACAAAAGAAATCAACACAAACTCTTGTCCAGTGTTATTGCAGTAGCCTCCCCATTTCTCTATCAAGAAGGAGGCATGCTCAACCCTCAGTCTTCTGGTATCAAGATTAGTCATTGCATTGATGAGACTTTTGATGTCTTCATTGTTGTTTTCCTTACATTATTGTGGCCATTGTATATATTGTTTCTCTGGTTTGACTTACTCTCATGCTTCTCTGAAATTTTGTCTTAACTTTTAATCCATTTTTCTCTGTTTGGTGATTTGTATGATGCTGGTTTCTGCATGATGTAGGCTAAGTCTGATTTTATATCTTAAATATAAAGATATATTTATCTTGCTATGAACGGCACATAGGCAGGGATGTGCTGGCAAATGTTTTAACGAACAGCTCTCCAGGGGGAAGACAGTGTAACAGGACAAACTTTTTAACTTTAATCTGCATTATTAACACTTTGTTTTCTAGACAACCCACAAAACAATAAATCAAGTTTTGTAGATTTTAGTCAACAATTGAGGCTATTGATTCCAGGCAACTGAAGTGTTGCCCTCTACTCCTAGCCAAAGAAAGAAAATAATGTAGATGACTCAGAATGTTGACTGTATAGCCTTCTATAGGTTCTGAAGATGGCTATTTAATTTTAAAAAGTCACGCTGATTCAGCCAAGAAGAAGTTAAGAGGCTTATCAAGCATCTGTCTCCTGGAGCCCAGCCAATGCCTTCTCTTGCATGTCCCAAGATGCTATCTCCTTCAGCTCAGATTTCTAGGCATTAGTTACTCTGCTATTTTCTAAACAGTTCATTTTAGGAAACTTTTATAATTTCTCTGTCCTTTGAGAAGTGCAACCTAGAGACCTTCAGAAAGAGAAATCCCAGATAAATTGCTACTTGTTACTTTCTGGCATGCCATTTTAATTTTAGATTTAGAGCCTTGCTGGGGGTGGGGAGGAAGAGCTGTCTATGTGAAATCTTTACTGTCCATTATAACCGCTTTTTAGCCTTAGAGATTAGAGTAACACTGCACTGGGTGAATTGGACAGAAGACCATGTTCCCAAAGGATTGACTTAGGTGTCTGTGTTTAAAACCCTGTGGGCTTGTGTGTGTGCGTGTACACGCGCACACACACACACACACACACACACACACACACACTCCCAGAGATACATGTATGTGTACAGATTTATGTATGTATGTATCAGTGTATGTATGTACACATATCTGCATCTATATGTATGTGTGTATACATATAGATACAGATATATCATGATTTTTTTCTTTTGCTAGTATCTGTGGCACTCTTTATTGCAGTCCCCTATTGTGCTTGACTTCTTTTCTCACTTTGATTAGGGAGGTATTTCTTAAAACATGAAGTTACTTATATGTTAGTTATTGCGAACTACTACTTGCTCAGATGCTCATAGAAGCAATTTGCTGGGAACTTTCTCTAATTCTTCTTTAGTATGTAATTTTTCTTAGTTTGGATTGGAGTTTAGGCCTTCTGGGAAGTCTCAGTTGAAATGTTAAGATGAGCAAGTGTGCATCTTTTCATGGGTATCTTAAAATCCTAAAAGGACCATTTTGTATTTTTTAGTCCTACTTTTAATGAACTTCAGTTCAATTTCGATTTAGCAAACAGCTATCAGGCTTCTGTATGGAAGGTACCATGGCTACAAAGATGGGACCGGAACAGTTCCTACCCTTATGAGGTACCACATGTATGTTCCACAAGGAAAACTGAAGAGGGAAAGAGATGAACAACTGCAAGAATGGGGAGGAAGGAACATTGGGGAAAATGTCAGTGGAGAGATAATCCTTGAGTCTTGTCTAAGTGGAGGACAAGGATTCTGAGAAGTAAAAGTTGAAAAGATTACATTCCAGGCATGGGGGGAGGAGAGGAGCTTTATGCAGAGATGCAGAAGCAAGTGATAACATGTTGTTCGGAAGGAGCTAATGGTCCAGTGGTCTGTGGAACACGATTAGAAAGGCAGGTGGAGTCAGATATGGGGGCCTTAAATGGCAGAAAAGGAATCTATTTATTTTATGGGCAGTGGGAGCCGCTAGATGTCCTGGTCTGATTTATTATTTTGGCATTTCTGTGGAGGGGATGGATTAGAGAGGAGACTGACTGGACACCACTTAGTAGACTGTTGTAGATGTCCAGACAAAGAGGTAATGCGGACTGAATGAGGGTGGTAGCCATATGAATGGAGAGACGGGCACAGATTTGAGAGTATGGAGGCAGGTTTGATGAGGTATTATAGCTGATAGATGATGCATTGAGAGACAGAGGGAAAGCATCAAGAATATTCAAAACTGTTGGTTCTTGGCCCCAGCAAGATGGTAGATTTTCTCCAGACTTTAGAAATTCCCCAAAAGAGTCATTATGTATCTGATATAGAAAAATTACAGCCTTATCCATGGGGAAAGGAAATAGAGAATCTGATCAAGGTAGAATCCTTATAAACTAACGAGAATGCTGCTAATCCTTAGTGTTTAAGCCCTCCTCCCCAACCTGGTGGACCCTGTGAAATTGTGCTTTGGGTTCATATTTAGACCCTCTCCTGAAGACTTCGTGAACATATTGCATCGTCCACTCACTACCCTAAGGCAACAAGGCAGCAGGTGGAGAGGTGGGGAGGGAAGTGTGCTGTCTCCTACCTGGAGTTGCCCTTAGGGATACCCCAGGGCAGGGGTGGGGAACCTGTGGCCCTCTAAGTCCTCAAGTGTGCCCCTTTGGCTGAATCCAAACTTCACAGAACAGATCCTTGGATTCCCTAGCCCAGCCCTAGGGATATCTGTGGAGACTGTCCAGAACATGCTCCTGGTCCTCCTCCCAACCTGCAGGAAATAGCAGTGAGTAATTCAGTCCAGCCACAGAAGAGAAGGAAGGGATTTAAGCCAATACTGGGGCAAAGAACTGAGCCAGTGTGCATGGCTGCACTGGGCTTGAAGGAAAGGGGATTGAAATGTGTGTGTGTGTGTGCGTGCACATGCATGTGTGTGTGTGTGTGTGTGTGTGTGTGTGTGTATGTGTATGTATATCCTCCTCTCTTAGGCTACTAAGGGCAGGAAAGTAACCCAGTAAACACTACATTTCAGTATGGGAGGAGTCTTTGACAGCTTTACAGTCTAGCCTAATAGAAGAGGGAAGCAGTAAGAAAGCAACAAAAGCTTGTAGAGGGAGGGAAAAGGTTGATTTTAAAAGATTTTAATAGGAAGAAAACTCAACAAAAACCCTGTGCCTAAACAAATAAATCAACAGAGAGGATCCTAGAAAGTAGAAGGAAAGGTGAGTACTAAATCCATGGAGATTATAAAATTGATAACAACTTTTACAAGACAAATGAAAATTAAATGCTTTCTGAGAAAATAATCTCATGGAATTCTAGAATGGTTCACAAGATAATACCTCTATGAGGAAAAAAAATAAGAAATGAGTATCAGAATTTATAACTCCCAGCAAAATAAAACAGGGCAGCTGGGTGACTGGATAGAGTGCTGGGCCTGGAAAGACTCAACTTCCTGAGTTCAAATGTGGTGTCACTTTCTAGCTGTGTGACCCTGGGCAAGTCCCTTAACTTTGTATGTGTCAGTTTTCTCAACTGTAAAATGAGCTGGAGAAGGAAATAGCAAACCATTCCAGTGTCTTTGCCAAGAAAATCCCAAATGAGGTCACAAGAATTGGACTTGATTGAAAAATATCTGAAGAACACAGAAATTTTAAAAAACTCAAATAGAACTTGAGAAAATATTGGAGAGTCTCTTCAAAGAAAGATGAATAAATTTGGAAGCCAAAAATAGACAAAGGAAAACCAGGAGAAGAGAAACAAAAGGCAGCAGTATGTAAAAGAACTTGTAATTTCTATACTAGCTAACACTAAGAAATTAGCTATGTTAGACTTTAAGACAGGCTATGTAGAGACAATTTAAGGATCACAGGTTTTCCAGAAGAGCATGACATAGAAAAAACATCTGAACACCCTGCTTCTGAAAACACAAGGTAAGTGATACTGGATATAGAAAACAAAGGACCTCAGATCATCTTTAGAAAACAAGATACTCTACTTTGCACTCCAAGACGTCATGGTGGTGATGCAGAGTGAAATAAACGGAGCCACGAAAACAATATACATGACGACTGAAATAGTATGAATGGCAGAACGGCAACAATAACAACTAAGAATTGGGTGCTTTGAAATTATAATGAAAAAGCTTGACACCAAGGAGAAAGGAAGACTCTTTTCTCCTTTGCTGCTACTTCTTTTGGCTGGATAGGGGTGGGGTGGGGAGGGCAGCATGGGTACAGAACACTGAATAGTCAGATTTTTTTAAAGATAAGTTTTGCTGAATTTTTTTTTCTTTCCGTTTTCATCCACCTTGAGAGGGCTTAGGGGAGAGGGATTAAATGAGAAATATAAGCGATGTAAAGCAAAAGGAGACTTGTATGAATGCTTCTCAAGTTAGGAGCCTACAGCTATTGTAGCCTCAGAAGAAAAAGGCAAGTTTAGAGGAATACATTTAAGGGGGGTCCTTGGTGCTTCTGCCTGGTTGTGATAGGCTATGGAAGGTAGGGTTTCTAGAATTTGCTTGACCCAAGATCCTGGGGAACAATGTGAACTGGAACATTTTTAATTGTTACTCACTGGAACCTGAAAGCTACATGTGCCTGTCCAACAGTACACGTAGTGTACGGAAACTTACAGATTGGAAGGACATGGAGATACAGTCATTATAATGTGATGACTATTCTGAAGTGACCATCTTCTAGAACGGGAAGTTACACTCTGGGGGTGGGTTTTAATGTCAAAGAAAACATTACTGGATAACTTGGCCAATTCTCATGTTCATTTCCACCTTGGTAAATCTGGAAACGTCTTTTTACCTGATTCTCTCATTTACTGTATGATTTGATCACTATTTCCCTCTTCTGCTGAGATTTTTCAGGTGGCTTCTATTCTGAACTTTGTCAAAGTGATGGTTGTTTAAAATACAACTGAACTCCTCATGTCATTCATATTTTCAAAAATGAAACAGACTTTGATCTGTTCAAGTCTCATATTATATATTTATAACACTTGATAACAGCAGAATATTGAAGACCATAAAGTGGTATTGAAAAGCCTCTCCTGAATACATTTGAAATTTTAAAATGTGCACTTTCAGGAGTTGTAGACAATTTTGATTTATGTTGGGTTTAACAGGTTCTAAGCTATCACTTTGGAGATAGGATGGAATCAGTGTTCTCATTCCAGAATGTTCACTGTGGGGCTTAGGGAGGATGAATTCAGAATGGAAAGGCTCTAGTTCTTCTTTATAAGCCATTTTTGGTTTTTTTTTTTTTTTTTTTTTTTTTTTTTAGTGAGGGTTGTCCATCGAGGCACCTTTCTGTAAACTGCCCTCTCTGATTCCTTTGTTCATTTCTGTGTTTTTCATAGTCTTTTTCATCGTATGGAATCTTTAGTTTTATTCCAGGATGTTTATCTTGGATTTTAGGGATCAGGCAAACCTAAACTCCCAGTGTACCTTGTCATTTCTGTGTTTCTAATTGTATCTTTGAGAGGATATTGTGCATAGTAGCACCGATTTTGGAATGAAAATTATGGCCTCATAGATGTGGAGTTGGATGGAACTATGGAGGCCATTTAATTCAACTTCTTAGTTTTACATATGAAGAAACTGAGGCCAAGGGATTGGAAAGGACTTACCTAAAGTAACAGTAAACATTGGAGGTGGGATTTGAATTCAAGTCTTCTGAGCTTATTCCACTGTACTATCTTTCTTCCTGAAATATCCAGGTTAAATTCTTGACGCTGACACATACTAACTGTGTGACTAGGGTAAGTTAGTGCCTTAGGTAACACTTAAGTTGGCAAGTTATAAGTGAGTTGCCAGTCTGTATTGATGGAAGGAGTTTTCATGCTCGGAGTTGCCAATATGGATGAAGTCATAGGGTTGAACCAGCATGTACATACATACATACCCATGCACATAAACATGCACATGTGCACACACAAAAGATGTACCTTTTACAAAAACAAATCCTGTTTTTTTCCTAAACTTCCTATATTTCTTCTGTGCATTATTCTCCTCCATTTGAAAGACATTCACACCACTTCAAATTGTGTGCAATGGTATGCAGTTCCCAGCAGCTACGATGCTTTTGGATTCTTTTTGGAATTCTCCATTTTTCCTTCTTCCTTCCTCAGGAAACTTGTCATTGGGAAATGTCACTGTCCTGTAAGATTAAGTCTGCCTTGTACTCATATTTTATCAGTACCCTCTGCCCTTCTGATTATACCCTCTGATTAGAGGACAAGGCAGTGGGCTCCAGGGCCTCTATTAAAGAGGGTCTCACCACAGTTTTTCTTCTACATTTCCCTTCAGCTTTACTATTTTTGGAATTCTTTGGATCTCTCTATCATGCCCTTCTCCCCCATTTTTAGGTTTTTGTGGTGCGCATTGTCTTTCCCTGTTAGATCATAAACTTTTTGAAGGCAGGGGACTGCCTTTGTTTTTGTATCCCTAGCACCTAACACACTACCTGGGCAGTAGGCTTTTAATAAATGTTTATTGACGGACTGACTGCCTGACAGTATTCATTACTTTTGCATTTCTTGACTTAACAAGCTCCTATCTGAATACTCATCCTCCTGAAAAATCTTTTGTCTTCCCCTGATGGTAAATTTTGTTCTTCCTTATCCCAAAGGATGGGAGAGAATACCTGTTCACCAAGCAAGTAAACTTCTATAGTCTTATTTTCTTTTTTCCCCTTTTTTGGGCATTTTCTCAGCCAGTAACTTGACTTTTGGGTCCTTTGTCAAGACTAGGGTATACTAGGGGAACATGTAAGATCTCAGTTCCTCCAAGGTGGCACAGTCAAGGGAGAGGAGTTTATTGCCTGCCTAGGGGCTGAGATGCAGATCAGTTGCTCAATTCCTCCAGGGACTTTAGGTGGGGGTGGGGCCACCACTCAGGGCTGAGATTCAGATCAGCTGTTCAGTTCCCTCCGCTGAGTGCTCTAACAATGGAACAGTGGAACAATGGAAGCTGGCTGCTGCCTGCTGGGGTCACCAGCACCCCATCCTCCACAGACAACCATTGCCTGGGGTCAGGACTAGGTGTGGACCCTGATGTCTTCTCCCCAAGTTGGAAAAGCTCTCTCACTGACCTTTGAAGTATCTTTGTCACCTGTGGGTTGAGGGATCTGTGAACCTTTGCTGCTGCTGCCACCCCCAAGTCCTGCTGGTATAGTATGGCCTAGACTGGGCTGTGCTACTCTTCAGATCCTGTGGACAGACCTTTCCTGTTGGCCTTCCAGGTCACCCTGTGTTGGAAATTTCCTCCACTCTGTCATTCTGTGACATCTGCTGCTCTAGAATTTGTTG
Organism: Potorous gilbertii; assembly: GCA_028658325.1. Lineage (NCBI taxonomy): Eukaryota > Metazoa > Chordata > Mammalia > Diprotodontia > Potoroidae > Potorous > Potorous gilbertii. Next base: position 449,173,225 of record CM053771.1, on the reverse strand, counting down.
AGAATCTTTCTTTACAGCTATTTTATGGACTGTGAGAGAAGAGCTGGAGTATGTGCATCTTTCTACTTCACCATCTTGGCTCTGCTCCATCTCATTACATTCTTAAGCATTATTAAAGATACCTCCCCCAGAGCTTTTGCTTACATAGTTTATAGCTATTGTTATATATTGTATTAGAAAATAGCTTTGACCTTATGGGCCTCCTAAAAGGCTTTCAGACCATTTTGAGAGCCTCAGATCTAAGGAGGGAAACTCCTTGAAACCACAGTGCTTTCCCTTGGTGGCAGAACAGATTTGTGGAAAAACTAGGTATTTCCTTTTCCAACTGATGTAACCATTAAACCCCATGGCACAGAAGGTGATTGCTGGCCTTGAAGTAAGGAGAACTTATTTACAGTACTCTCTCATTGATTTGCTGGCTGTGGAACTGTGACATTTTACCTCTTGATGCCTTAGTTTCCTTGTCAGTAAAAGTCAGGAGGTTGAATTCACCTGAGGTCCCTTCCAGATGAAAATCTTATGTTGCTCTTTATCTTTAGTTCAAGATAGGGGTGCTATGGAATGCCAATCTAGGTGATTTGTGGAATCGCTTGTGTATTTTAGAAGACAAAAGTCGATAGGTGACTTATAAATATCCACTTGTCTAGGCTGTGTGTGTGTGTGTGTGTGTGTGTGTGTGTGTGTGAGATAGGATGATGGTGACTTACATTTACATAGGTTTGTTCTGCTGTGCTATACGTAGGTCATCACTATAGGAAGCTCCCCTTAACAAAATCCTTATAACAGTTGTTCTGAAATGGATCTAAAGAGAATGGTCAGTCAGTCAGAAGTTAAGGGACTAGCCTAGGATGTTAGCAGGCTATGGAGGTGTAGGCTTTGAGCCTTCCCAACTAAATGTCTAATATGTGAAGCAGCTAGCAAGCTCAAATGTTTACAAAATTCTTTCTTCACAAAACTGTGTTTCTTATAGTATTTTAAGAATTCAGAAGATCCCTGTTCATATTTTGACTCTGCCACTTGCTTGAATCGTTTCCTCATCTGTAAGATGGATGTGATGATAACACTTGTATTACCTGTCTAGCCAAGTTGGTGGATAAATGAAGTCATGTATTGGAAGAGTACTTTGTAACTGTAGTGTGCTATGCCAGTGTGAACTGTATTGATTATAAAAGTTACATCTCAAGAATTGGCAAAATTATAGGAAAACAATTTCTGTTTTTGAAATTCCTCATATTTTTTGAGGGAACTTCATGGGAAGAACAACAAAGTCTTTGGTTCTCATTGTAATATCTAATTCTGGCAGCACATTCAGAAGAGGGGAGAAAAAATGGGAAAAAGAAATTTACATAATTTTGTGGTATGTTTGAAAGGACTGGCAAGTTGTGCTTAGTAAGAAAAAAAGAGGGAGAAAGAACACATAAAGTTTGGTACTAACATGTATCAGCGGGCTTTGTTTAGCTATACACCATGCTTATTACTCTTTAGGCTATTGTCCTCTATTGACAATGTAAAAGAATGAAGAAAGCAACCCAGTCCAACTCCGAAAATGACTTCTTTCCTACAACTTCTATTACCACGAAGTTCCTAGCACCTCAACAGTGGCTAGCCTTTTGCAAGGGTCAGCTCTTCTGTAATGCATGTTAACCCCAGCCACTGTGCTGAAAACAGCATTTGGTTAGAGACTGGAGTAGTGATTGGGTTGAGCTAATGAAGGCACTATCTATGTGTTACTAGTCTGATCAATCTTGGAACATTATGATGGTCCTGACTGCACTACTTCTACTAAGTAGTATGGTCCTTTTTTAAGCATTTACCATGTACCAGACACTATGCCAACCTTGGGAGGAAAAGACAAAAGTAGCTACCTGTCTTAGAGTAGCTTATATTCTAAATTTTATTTCTAATTCTATAAAATTATATTCAATAAATTATGTTCAACTTGAATGTATATGTGTATCCTCTGTGTATCTCTAAAGTCAGTGCATCTTTAAATTTAAAATTGTACCAAGACTTTACTTTTCAGTCACTCTGTGTGTATGTGTGTGTACACTTGTATACACATGACCTTGAAAGTTTTAATCTGCACTCAGAGTTCATCAGTTCTTGCTCTGGAGGTGGATAGCATTTTTCATCATGGGTCCTTTGGAATTTTCTAGGATAATTGCCTTGATCAGCATAGCTAAGTCTTTCACAGTTGATCATTCCTACAATATTACTGTTAACTGTGTACAATGTTTTTCTGTTTCTCATTACTTCACTTTGAATGAGTTCACGTCTTCCCAGATTTTTCTGAAAACATTTGGTTCATCATTTCTTATAGCACAATCATATATCACAATTTATTCAACCATTCCTCAAATGATGGGCACCTCCTCATTTCCAATTCTTTGCTACTACAAAGAGAGTTGCTATAAATATTTTTGTATACATCAAGTCCTACTTTTTAAAAAAAAGTCTCTGGAATATAGACCTAGTAGTACTCTTGCTGGGTCAAAGGGTACACACAGTTTTATAGCCCTTTGGGCATAGTTACAGATTATTCTCCACAATGGTTGGGCTCATTCATTATTCTACCAGCCATGCATCATTGTACCTATTTTTCCATATTCCTCCAGCATTTGTCATTTTTCTTTTCTGTCATGTTAGCTAATCTGATAAGTGTGAAGTAGTACCTCAGAGTTGCTTTAATTTGCATTTCTATAAGCAATTGTGATTTGGAACAGTTTTTTATGTGACTTAATTTTTTTGAAAATTAAATTTATTTTTAGTTTTCAACATTCTTTTCTATAAGATTTTTGAGTTTCATATTTTCTCTCCCCTCCACCTACCCCAAGATAGCATGCATTCTGATTACCCCTCCCCCAAATCTGCCCTCCCTTCCATCATACCCCTCCCTTCTCTCATCCGTATCTCCTCTGTTTTCTTGTAAGGCAAGATAGATTTCTGTACCCCATTACCTGTGTATCTTCTTTCCCAGTTGCATGTAAAAACAGTTTTTGACATTTTTAAAACTTTGAGTTTCAACTTCTCTCCCTTCTTCCCACCCTATTCATTCCCAATGAGAAGGCAAGCAATTCATGTTATACACGTGTAGTTATGCCAAAGACTTCCGTAAAAGTTATGTTGTGAAAGACTATATTTCCCTCCATCCTATCATGCCCCCCATTTATTCTGTTCTCTTTTGACCCTATCCCTCCTCAAGTGTTTACTTCTAATTACCCCTCTTCCGATTTGCCCTCCCTTGTATCATCCCTCCCACACCCTGCTTATCCCCTTTTCCCCTACTTTCCTGTAAGGTAAGATAGATTTTTCATAGCCTATTGAGTGTGCATGTTATTCCCTCCTGAAGCCAAATGTAATGAGAGTAAACTTCACTTTTTCCCTCTCACCTCCCTCTTCTTCCCCTACATTGAAAAAGCTTTTTCTTGCCTCTTGTATGTGAGATAATTTGCCCCATTCTATTTCTTCCTTTTTCCTCCCAATATATTCCTCTCTTACCCCTTAATTTTACTGTTTTAGATACCATCCCTTCCTATTCAACTTACCCTATGCCCTCTGTCTATATGTATATAATCCCTCCAACTACTCAAATACTGAGAAAAGTCTCAAGAGTTACAAATATTATCTTTACATGTAGGAAAGTAAGCAGTTCAGCTTTAGTAAGTCCCTTATGATTTCTCTTTCCTGTTTACCTTTTCATGCTTCTCTTGAGTCTTGTGTTTGAAAGTCAGATTTTCTATTCAACTCTGGTCTTTTGATCAAGAATGCTTGAAAGTCCTCTATTTCATTGAATGACCATTTTTTTCCCCTGAAGTATTATACTCAGTTTTGCTGGGTACGTGATTCTTGGTTTTAGTCCTAGCTCCTTTGACCTCTGGAAATCATATTCCAATCCCTGTGATCCCTTAATGTAGAAGCTGCTAGATCTTGTGTTATCCTGACTGTGTGTCCACAATACTTGAATGGTTTCTTTCTGGCTGCTTGCAATATTTTCTTTTTGACCTGGGAACTTTGGAATTTGGCTACAATATTCCTTGGAGTTTTCCTTTTGGGATGTCTTTCAAGTGATGAGTGGTAGATTCTTTCATTATTGTACCCTCCAGTTTTAGAACATCAGGCAGTTTTCCTTGATAATTTCTTGAAAGGTGATGTCTAGGCTCAGTTTTTTGGTAATGACTTTCAGGTAGTACCATAATTTTAAAATTGTCTATGCTGGATCTATTTCCCAGGTCCGTTGTCTTTCCAATGAGATATTTCACATTGTCTGCTATTTTTTTCATTCCTTTGATTTTGTTTAATAATTTCTTGATTTTTTTTTTCATAAAGTCATTAGCTTCCATTTGCTCCATCTAATCTTTAAGGAATTATTTTCTTCAGTGAGCTTTTGGATCTCCTTTTCCATCTGGCCAATTCTATTTCTTAGGGCATAATTCTGATTGGCTTTTTGGATCTGTTTTGTCATTTGAATTAGTCTATTTTTAAAGTGTTATTTTCTTCAACAATTTTTTGGGTCTCCTTTAGCAAACAGTTGACTTGTTTTTCATGATTTTCTTGCATCACTCTCATTTCTCTTCTCAATTTTTGCTCTCCTTCTTTTACTTGATTTTCAAAATCCTTTTTGAGCTCTTTTATGGCCTGAGACCATTCATATATTTTTTTTTTGGAGGCTTGACTTTATTATCTTCTGTTTGAATGTTTTACTCTTCCTTGTCACCAAAGTAAGATTCTTGCCTGATTCTTTTTCCAGTTTTTGCACATTTCCCTAGTCATTTACTTGACTTTTGAGCTCTTTGTCAAGGTAGTTCTCTGCTTCCAGTAGGGGTGGAGGGCTGTCAACCACTTGATTCCCCTCACAATCTGTGAGCCTAGGGCTCCGGAATAGCTGTCATGGGTTCTTCTGCTACCTCCCCGCTCTTCTGTTCTCGGGCTACGGCCAGAGCACTCTACTCTCACACTGGTCTCATGGGTTTTCTCCACTGACCTTCCAATTTGTCCTCAACATTTTGGGGTCATGATATCTGGAAACTTTCACAGGTGTCCAAGATTCAGTCCCCCCACGGCCTGCTTAGGTCCTGACTGTGACAACTCAACCCACACTGGACTGCTTTCTGCTCCTAGAGTGGCATGATAGACAGTTCCCCGGGACCTTCCAGGCTGTCTTGGGCTGGAGATTTGCTTCACTCTGTCATTCTGTGGGTTCTGGAAGTCATTTTTTCAAAATCCTTTTTGAGCTCCTCCATGGCCTGAGCCCATGGGGTATCTATTTCAGATATTTGGGATACAGAGGC
>CM053771.1:449097538-449167437 GCA_028658325.1 Potorous gilbertii | reverse complement strand
TGGAAATCTCCTTCACTGTGTTGCTGCGCGGCTTCCACTGTTCCAGAATTTGTCAGGAGTTCTTTTTACAGGAAATCTATGGGCTGTGGGTTCGGACCTAGCATAGGTGAGTCTTTCTACTCCGCCATCTTGGCTCCGCCCCTCTGGAAGTCATTTTTTACAGATATTTGGCTGGGCTTGGGAGGAGCACTCTACAAAGTCATTGTTGTTACTCCACCATCTTTGATTGATGTCTTCTTCTGAAAACTGCCTGTCCTTATCCTTTGACCATTGATCAGCTGGAAAATGAGTCTTATTTTTATAAATCTGGTTCAGTTCCACATATATTAGAGAAATGAGACCTTTATCAGAGAAATTTGCTTTAAAATTTTTTTCCCAATTCCCCATTTTGCTTCTAATTTTGAGTCTTAGTTTTGTTTGTGCAAAAGCTTTTCAATTCTATGCAGTCAAAATTATCCGTTTTACTTCCTGTGATCCTCTCAGTGTCTGGTTTGGTCATAAACTGTGTAGATCAACAGGTATATTTTCCATTCTCCCTTAATTTACTTATATCACCTTTTGTCTAAATGTTTTATCTACATTTACAGTGTGAGATATTTTGTCTATGTCTAGTTTTTTCCCAGCTGCTTTATAGTTTGCCCAGCACTTTTGTCTAATATCGAGTTCTTACCTGAAAAGCTTGGATCTTTGGGTTTATTAAACTTGGTCATTTATTGTGTGTTGTGGACCTTATTTATTCTACTGATATACTGCTCTATGTCTTAGCCAGTACCAGACTGTTTTGATGATTGTTCCTTTGTAATAGGATTTTAAATCTAGAATTGCTAGACTGCCTTCTTTCACATTTTTTTCTTTGATTCCCTTGATATTCTTTGACCTTTTGTTCTTCCAGATGATTTTTTGTTATTTTTTTCTGTTGCTAAAATGATTCTTTGGTAGTTTGGTTACTATTGCAATGAATAAGTAAATTAACTTAGTTAAGTTATCATTTTTATTGTTTTGTCTCAGCCTACTCATGAGCAGCTAATATTTGCAGTTGTTTAGATCTGTCTTTATTCATATGAACAGTGTTTTGTAATTGTGTTCATATAGTACCTGGGTTTGTCTTGGCAGATACACTCCCAAGTATTTTATGTTACAGTTATTTTAAATGTAATTTTTCTTTCAGTCTCTTCCTGCTAGGTTGTGTTAGTAATCTGTAGAAATGCTAATTGATGGTTTATGTGGGTTTATTTTGCATCCTGTAAATTTGCTAAAGTTGTTTCTAGTTTTTAGTTGATAATTCTTGCTCCTGGCTTTAGATAGATACTGCTTAAAATTTTAAGAAAGAACCGTTGATTCTTATGGTTTCTAGTTTCTTTAATAGGAATGGGTGTTGTATCTTATCAAAAGCTTTTTTCTATCTATATTGATAGAATTATATGATTTTTGTTGTTGTGTTCATATGCTTGCATTTTCATATTATTGAACCAGTCTTGCATTACTGGTAGAAATCCAAGCTTGTCATAGCGTATATTTGTTAAACGTTGCCGAAATCTCCTTCCTGTTAATTTGGTTTAACATTTTTATGTCAATATTCATTTTGAAAATCTGTAGGTTTCTTTTTGTCTTCTGACTCTCCCCTAGTTTAGATATCAAAACCATATTTGTGTCATGGAAGGATGCAGGACTTTGTTTTGTAACCTGTTCTTCCAAACTGTTTATATAATATTGGAAAACCCAATGTAAATATTTTTTAAAAACTAACTTCTTCCCCATAAAAGATAATTTTTTGTATATCTTTTATAGGAGAGAAATTAAAGCATTTTGAATTCATAGGCCCATAGGTTTTCCTTGTTAGAAACATTGAAGTCATCCATCTGGCTCAACTGCCTAATTTTGCATATGAAGAAACTTAGGCCCAAGAATTTCAAGTGATATGAGACAGAATTTGAACTCATGTTCTCATATTCCAGAGCCAGTATTCATTCCACTGTCTCACTTCTTTAATCTAAACAAAAAATAACTATGTTGTTTGCCTTTTGGGGTTGTTCAGTCATATCATTATCACCCTAAGCGTAACATGTCTTAGTGGATAGAGAATCACCCTCAAGTCCAGAAGACCTTGGTTCAGTCCCTCTTGGACACATTGGCTATATGACTCTGGGCAAGTTACTTGGCTTCTTTAAGTGTTATAGGGGAATGGTATCAAATTCTCAATTAAAAACTTTAGGGGGCCACATAAGGATCTTTGCAGCTGCATATTTACTTTGTTTTAAAATGTAATATTGTCTAGGTTTCATTGTATTTATATTTATTTTGTTAAGAGTTTGATATCTCTGCTGTAGGGCAACTATGTAGGAATGTAAGTGGAAAGGCAAGTGTGAATTTGCATTAGTAGAGGCTATTCCCCACACTGGTGAAAATCCAGGGCCCAGTCCTTAAGGAAACATCTTGCTGTGCTATCTGCCATACAAATGTAGCTATAGGACTTTACCTGTCAGGTTCCTGACTTTGAAGATGGAACACAGAACACAACACAAATCAATAAATTTATATCCTTGAAAGATAAGATTGCCCTCATAGAGAATAAGGGTAAATTCCTTGTTGGGATGAACAAGTGGTTGAAACTGGGTGTAATTTGAGGTGATTTGAGGTGTGCAAGTCATGTCACCATTTCTCTGATGTCATGGTCCTCTTTGAAAACAAAGGACGAACACAACCTTCTATTTATTTTTTCTTTTCTGTTAAAGAAAAGGCCATCCCTCTGACTACCTTTCCTGTTCATTGAATGGGCATTACCTCACTTTAAGTACCTGAAAAGGCCTTAGCCTAAAAGGCCAGGGTTTCCCATTGCATCCTGATGAATATCTGGTCACTGGATTCAGATGGCTCTGGAAGAGAAGTGAAGCTGGTGATCCGCACAACCCTCCCTCACTCAAAACAAAGTCAAGTGCAAGTCATGTCATCATTTCTCTTCGAAAATGAAGGACGAACATGACAACAAAGCAATCCTCATAATTCTCATAATGAATTCTGTTTACCATTCTTTTAGTGCTAACATATTTGTTCATACACACATATGTTTGCATGTGTGTTCTATGAGATTGTGTTCTATGTAACTCCAGGCTTCCATGAGGTACTTTTAGCAGCTTCTCAGAAGAAATACTTGTCAGGGTGAACTTTAGTGTCTATTTCGTTGTCTTCTACTTATGTTTGTAAATATGAAGATAAGAACAGACATGAGGTCTGTTCAGGCTCAGCAAGTTTGAAAATCATTCTTCTAAGAGATCAGTCTTGGTCTTTAGTGATGACAATTTCAGTGACCTTGTGTGTGGTTCTGCAACTGGGAGGAAACCTGTACACTGCCTGTTTTCTCTGGATAATACTCAGATTTTAATGATTGCTGTTTACCTGTCTCCCAGGGCTCTTTTGAGAGCTAATGATTTAATATTTGTTGTGGAAGTATTGTATTATAGTTAGAAGTCAGAGGACCTACACTCATATCCTGGAAACGTCTTTTATTTACTTGTGTTATCGGAGGCAGCAAGAAAGCTTAACCTGAGTCAGGAAGACTTGAGTTCAAATCCAGCTTCAGATATTTACTAGCTATCTCACCCTGGGTAAGTCATTTAACTTGTATCTGCCTCAGTTTCCTCATCAGTAAAATGGGAAAAATAATAACACCTACTTCCCAGGATTGTTAAGAAAAAATGAGATAATATATTTTAAAATGCTATATAAATGGTAGCTGTTACCTGTAGCAAGTAGCTATTTCTGGGCCTCAGATTCTGCATCCATAAGATGAGAGGATTGAGCTGTATCATCTTCTACCTCTAATCTTATGACCTCTGTGTTAAGGCAGAAAAGAGCCAGATCAAAGTATAGTTTTTCTAGATTAAGACAACCCATCCTCCTTCTTTTAAAACAGTTGTGTTTGTCCTTCATAAAAATAATACTCTAATGTTTTAAAACAGTGGCACTATCTTTTAAGTGAAAAACAGCTAGTTCACTTCCCTTTAGTTTTTTATCCTCTCCTCCAATTCAGACTTGGGTACTAACATAACATCGCTGCTTTGTCAACCTGCTGCAAGAATAATTTCTCCTCTCTCTTTTAAAAAGTCTGTACTGAAAGAATAATGTAGCACATTCTTACTTGCTATAGATACTAATTGTGTTCCCAGCTTGGGATCTTGCTGTCATAGCCACAATAACTGTAGCTTTGTGCTCAGTGGGCCTGTTCACAGTAGTTATTGTGCAACGTAAATGAATGCTGTTGACTAGTGGTGCATCTGTGGCTGAGAACATGTAGTCAGTTTAATTTGCATTAGCCATTACCAAATCACATCTTGTGTGAAGAAAGGATGTAGTCACAAAAACCTATTAATAGGGTATTTTTTGGGGGGGACTGGAGAAATTGGATTTCTAATAATTATTACGATAATAAACCTAGACACTTCAGATATATGGACGACCCCCTGATGTTTTCTGTTTTAAAACCTGTTTTAGTTGTCATTTTTGGACCGTTAGTGTATTTGGAAGTAAGGGACCTTATGGTAATGTTATGCTAAGAGTTGCCAGGTCTTTGCAGTCATCCGATCAAGTTGTACCAGTGGTGTCTCAGTTATATTTGCTAGTTGTGATTGGGGAACTTTGCCAGTAGCAGCAAATTACTTGTTGGATCACTGATGCGAACTAATGTTCATTACAAGCTAGGCTCAGATTCAAATTCCTTCCTCTCCTGAAGCCTGTAGGCTTTCGAAGTGTGACTATAGCAAGTACAATATTGTCATTGACTTAGTTTCCTCACCTACCCTGACCTAAAATATGTTCACATGATCCATGTAATGTGATGGTAGCAGGAGAGCAATAAACTCCTCTTAAAACCTTTCTTTTATAGAGGGCTCAGAACTTACCAAACAACTCTCCATTTTCCACTGGTGGCTCTGTTTTATTTAAAAACAAAACAAAATATCCCTTGATGCCCCCCCACCCCTTCCCTTGGACTTTTTATGTGTATTGTCTAATCCCATTGGATTATAAAATCCTTGAGAGCAGGAACTGTTTTTGTTTTTATTTGTATCCACACAGCTTAGGTAAATTGTCTTAGCAAGAATGAAAAGAAATCTTTTATTTTTTGTATATCATTTATAAGCCCATGTTATGTTTCCTTGACTGTGAAGTTCAGAGTTTTAACAGTTGGAGGTAGGAGGGAATACTTATTTGTTGAAAGAGTTGAAAAAAATCTTGTGCACATGAAGATATGCACAGGAAAACCAGATGATCAAATTGATTTCTCTATTTAAAGTAAAATACATGTTATACTTAATATTGATTTAGTGTGTATATATTACATAAATATAATATAGTCTATATATATGTACCAGTATATATTTTATATATAGTTTATATAATTATCTATACTGTAGACAGTTTGATTTCTGGCAACTGTTATAATGGATTGGTAACATTCTCTGTAGTAACCCTAGTTGATGATTTTTTTTCTGCTTTTACTATTTTTCTGTTTCTTATTACCCTTTGTACCTCCTGCATTTAGTGTAGTACCTTGAAGATATCAGGTGCTTGCTGAATGGATTGACTAAAAATTATAAATTTTTTTTATTATTTAACTTTTCTGTCATAAATTATCTTTATTGTAATGCCATTCAGAAATTCCAACTAGAATCATTTGTTGTCTTTTCCTTTCAGACTGGTTAACTTCAATTTTTATATCAATACTAACAGCTGACATTTACTGCTTTAGAGTTTTCAGTTCTTTATAATTGAACATTTGAAAATTTTAACATTTGAACATCACCCTGCCCCCCCCCCCCCGCATTTTACAGGTAGGAAATGAGCTCAGAGAGCAATGACTTGCCCCTGATCACACAACTTTTAAATGTCTCTTAGAATTTGAACTCAGTGCCTGGCAGCATAGTAGGTGATAAATGGTTTTTTCAGATTGGATTGATCTTCCTGGCTCCCAGGACCCCCATTGTGCAGTGCTGACTGAAGATAATCTGAGTGGGAATGAGTAGAAAATTCTTTTTTAGAAATTAAATAGCTGTCAGCATTTAATACAAATAATATCTTCTAGGATAATAAATATTATAAATATCTTTATGTTTAAATATCTTCTGTATTCTCCAAAGAATCTTATGATTCTCCAATGTTATTTATGAAATAGATATTCTTTGTCAACTAAGAGGAACAATTAGCCAATTGATGTGCTCTTCTGATGTTCAAGGTCTTACACTTTTTTGCTTATATATATATATATATCTCAACTGAACCTAGATCACTGCATGCAATTATTAAAAACGTGAAAATTCATTCATTTTGATGTGTTGAGGCACTCATATCTTGAATCACACATAACAATTATTTTTTCTAAAAGATTTGCAAACAGAGCCCTAATTCATAAATCAGCCAATTGTTGTTCTATTTCAACACGGATGTAAATATGATTTTCTTATTAAAGGAAGACAGTTCACATTCTAACTAACTTGACTTTTTTTTAACTCATTCTTTTCCCTCTTTTGCTTTTGTCAGGCCATCATTAGTCTGCACTTAAATTGTACACTAAGACCATTTGTTTTTTGCTTCCATGACAGCTCTCCGATGGCGCAGTCTCTTCACCCCACCCACCTCATTGGCCTTTCCTTATAGCCCTGTTGCAAGACTCAGTCCTTATAGCAATGGCTTTAATACTCCCAGCTTCTCTAAAACCTCCAGTAAAGCAATACTAACACCTGAAAAAACAGGTAATATTTTAACTTTTTACCTACTAATATGCTTTAAAAAATCATGCCACTAAACCACTTGGATGAATGTCTCATAGAAAAATAGAGATGAAAGGTTAATCTCATTATAATTGCGATACTGCTTTGGGTTCAAAATGAAAATCATTGCTTTGGACTTAGGAATCATCAATCTATCGTCTGTTGTACAGACGCAGCAGTGTGAGGTGTTGATTAGTATTTATGTAGAGAGAAGCAGCTTGGTGCAATGGATAGAGTACAGAACTAGGAAGAGCCAAGTTCAAATCCTTCCTGTGACTGTTTACTAGCTCTGTGACTGTGGACAAGCCACTTAAACTAGCTGAGCTTCAGGCAACTCTCTACTAAGACTTCTCTACTAAGTTATAGACAGATTGTAATCTTTGTCACTTAAGAAAGTTCCCCACATTGATTAAATCAAGCTCTTTGATGTGTGTGTACAAAATAGTACGTTGTTGAGTAGCACATGTGCCTTTTATATCAAACATCAAAACAAGATCTAATTAAAGCTGTAACCTTTGATTGTGTTACTCTTTTTTCTCTCTCACCTATATTTATCAAGCCAGGTATGAGAAAATCAGACAGTTTTCTTAAGTGGGACTGGGATGACTGACATCATCCAGTCATTAGTCTCAGAACTGCTATCACTCTAATCTCACCACTTTTCTGCTTTCCTAGTTATAGTTTCTTAGTCTCTACTGTCTTTTGGACATCCCCTCCTTTGTTTCTCCTTATTTCTGATGTGTTTTTTTTTTAGTTAAAACAAGGAAGTTTTAGGAAGTCATATCTCTACATGATCACTCACTATTTTAGAGACAGGATATTGTAACTCTTGTCTATTTAATAAGTGGGTCAAATGAAATTTCAGTTTAATAACATGATAGGAATTATTCATCACAGTTAACTATCTGTGGTCTTCAATGGAAAATGGGAACCACCCCAGAGCTCAATATATTTTATGCCAGCCTTTTAGAGAGAGATAATTAGGTACTGCTTAACCAGAAGCCAAGTTTTGGCTTTATTTTTTAAGTGTTTAAGTTGGCTTGAGGAACCAGAAAAATCATGAATAGCTTTTTGTACATTTACTGAATTGCATGCTTTATGTCTGAGAGTTGAATGCTGGAATGGCAATTGTTCTAGCTTTGGGGGTAGCAGGGAATATATGAAGCGTTATTGATATAAATTCTGAATAACATTTACTTTTCTTAGGTTATACTTCCAGGGGCTCCCCCCTTAGCCCTCAGTCGTCCATAGACAGTGAATTGAGTACATCAGAATTGGAGGATGACTCTATCTCCATGGGATATAAACTACAGGACCTCACTGATGTTCAGATCATGGCTCGCCTGCAAGAAGAAAGTACGTTTCTCTTTTCCATGGGTCTATTTGACTTGGAAAGTTAAGGTCTTTGTGTCTTATTGTTCTAACTAAAGAAAAGTGATAAAGGTCAGGTTTAAAGATTTCTAGTTATTCAGGGTCATCCACTGTTTTAAATTTTGGGCATCTCCTTTGTATAATCATTAAGAAAACTACCCATGGATAACTGTTTGAATATATAAATATAAAGAAACTATATTTTAAGGTGTAACGCTGTCATATCCTTATGATTTAAGACTTTTTTGCTGAAAGTCTTTGGGCAAAAAGGAAGGGAGTAGGATCATAGAAATTAGAGCCAGAGGCAACCTATAACCATCTAGATCATGCCTCTCATTTTATAGATAAGTAAAGGATATGAAATGTTTATCCTAAATTAAGGGTAATATATGTAGTTTTCAAGTGCAAATTCTCAGCTAAGATAGTCACAGAAGATACCTTTTTTTTTTAATAAGTTATTTACTTTCTTAGATTCTGTGATTGGAGAGAGTCAGTCTTTAAGGATTTGATTAAACACCATTTATGTGCCAAGCACTGAGGATACAAAGGAAGGCAAGAGAGATAGTCTTGGACCTCAAGGAGCTCATGATCTATGGGGGAGACAACAAGTAAATATGTACAAACAAGTTTTATACAGGATAAATAGGAAGTAATTAACAGAGGGAAGGCACTAGAACTTAAGAGGATTGGGGATGGCTTTATGTAGAAGGTACAGTTTCTGCAGGTTTTTGCTGGACATGAAAGAAGTCAGGGAAGCCAAGAGGCAGAGATAAGAAGGGTGATATTACAGTCTTGGAGAACAGTCAGAGAAAATTCCTGGAGCCAAGAGATGGAGTAGAATAGCAAGGAGGTTGTTTGAAGATTACATAGAAGGGGGTGGGGTGAAGGAGACTAGAAAGGTGTCATAGGTTATGAAAGGCTTTCAGTATAAACAGAAGATTTTGCATTGATTGGTTTTGATCCTGGAGGTAATGAGGAGCCAGTGGAGTCTGAGTATGGAAGTGACATGGATGTACCTTGCACCTTTGCTTCAGGAAAATTTCACTTTGGTAAATGAATGAGGATAGACTGGCTTGGGCAGAGATTTGTGGCAGGCAGATCAGCTGTCCGACTCTTGTAATAATCCAGGCAGGAGATGATGAGGGCCTGTATTAGGTTGATGGCAGTATCACATCGAGAGATGTTGCAAAGGTGAAATTGTTATGTCTTGGCAATAGATTAGCTAAGGAGACTAAGAGACATGTCTATATTAGGAGTCTGGGAGACAAAGAAGATGGTGATGCCCTTCAAAGTAATAGGGAAATTTACAAGGAAGGTTTAGGGGAAAAGATAACAAATTCAGTTTTGGATATGTTGCGTATGAGATGCCTACTGAACATATAGTTTGAGGTGTTTGAAAGGCAGTTGGAGATGTGAGACTGAAGGTCAGTAGGGCAGTGGGCTGGATAAGTAGATTTAAGAATCATCAGCATAGAGATGATAATTAAATTCATGGGAGCCAGTGATGTCACTAAGGACCTAGCACAGAATCCTGTGGACACTTACAGTAGTAAACATAGCCTACTGAGAGGAAGTGGTCATTAGACAGGAGGAGAACCAGAAGAGAATGGTATCATGAAAATTTAGAAGAGATGATCAAGAAGAGGGTGATTGACAGTATTAAAGGCCGCAAGGAAGTCAAGAAGAATGAGGTTTGAGAAAAAGGCCATTGAATTGGGCAGTTAGAAGATCATGGGTAACATTGGCGAGAACAGTTTTCCTTGAGCTTGGAGGATGAAGCTGTATTTAAGAAGACAGTAAAAGGAGAGGAAATGGAGGCATCTGTCATGAATGGCCTTCTTGAGGAGTTGGGTCGCAAAGGACATAAAAACTATAGCTAATACTGGGGATGAAACGATCAAGTGAGGGTTTTGTGAAGATGGGAAAGACATAGTTAGATGAGTAGGCAGTAAGGAGAAGAGACTGCAAGTGAATGACCTCAGTTTCTTCAGTGAAATAAGAGCAAAATTCTCAGCCAAGAGGGTGGTGGGAGGGGAGGCCATGGAAGATTCAAGGAGGGATGTAAAGGTTTGGAAGAGCCTCTAGGAATTGCAGAGTGAGTTGATAAAGGAGGAGTAGAAATGATTTCTAGCAACAGTAAGAGCCTGATTGAGGCTGTGTGGCATAAATTTATAATGAACATAGGAAGAATGGTTGCATGATTTTTCTTCACCTTCGTTCAGTAGTATCTGTATTTTAGGTGCAAAGTTGATGTATGGTGGGAGTGATCCAAGAAGGGCATATTGCAGATAAGGGAAAACTAGAGAGTCCAGTTTTTTGGTTTTTTTTCCCAAAACTTTTAAAAAATGGTGATATTCCGTATATGCTTAACTCAAATGGTCATTTAAAATTTGACTTGACTATAGGACCTTACTCGAGAAAGCCATCTCTTTTTCATTTTCTTAGGTCTCCGACAGGATTATGCTTCCACTTCAGCATCAGTGTCAAGGCATACTTCTGGCATATCATTGAGTTCGGGAAAGAAAGGGACATTTAGTGATCAAGAATATGATCGATACAGTTTGGAGGATGATGAAGAGTTTGACCATCTGCCACCTCCCCAGCCTCGTCTTCCTCGATGTTCACCTTTCCAAAGAGGAATTCCACACTCACAGACTTTCTCTAGCATTCGGGAATGTAGAAGGAGTACAAGTTCCCAGTATTTTCCTTCAAATAATTACCAGCAGCAACAGTATTATTCACCTCAAGGCCAAACTCCAGATCAGCAACCAAATAGGACAAGTGGAGGTAGGTCGCATGTCTTTTTAAAATTTCCAATTTTAGAATCTTAGAGTGTTAGAGTTAAACACTTTAGACATCACCTAATTTAACTTTTAAAAAATTTTTTTTTTATAAAATGTTGAATTCTAAGAGGACTGAATTCTCTTGCCTAAGTTGGTAGCTAATAAATTGCCTTTGACCTGGGCTAGTCATTTAATTTCTGACTTCTTTTCCTTATTTGTAAAATGGGGATTTTACAAATCCCCTCTCTCATAGGGTTGTTGTGAAGATCAAATGAGATCTGTTTGTACATAAATGCTAGCTGTAGAGATTGTCACCAGGAGGACTGAAGCTTGAGTTCTGGGCATGTGACTGGTAGGCTGCTGGTTTGGCATATTTTTTGTTGTGGTTGTTGTTCAGTTGGCATCCAGTGATCACTAGCCATATGTCCTATAGTTACAGAAACTCAACTGGCTGCTACTTAATTCAATTCTTTTCCACTCTGAGCCTTTGTGGTAACATCCCTTCCTTCCATCTGGAAAGCCAATCTTCTCTTAACTCCTCCCCCGGTCTCTGACTATTGAAATCCTGTAATGCACAACTCAAATGCCTCTTCTTTAATGAAACATTCTACAACTGGACAAGATTTCTCTTCCTGAACATCCTGCCCCTGTTGTCTTCAACTATCTCATTGTTCTTTAGACTAATGGACTCCTCTTACAAGGGCAGAAATTATATTCCATTCACCTTTATACTTATAGCATCATAGAATTGCCTTTCTAATCCTATACTTTAAAAAAGAATCCCTCTAAAAAATCCCTCAAAAAGCCTTTTTTTTTTTTTTTATCATGGACTCCTTTGTTGGTCTGATGGAGTGGATGGGCCCCTTGTCAGAATTTTTGTTGTTTAGTCATTCTTCAGTTGTATCTGACTCTTCATGACCCCTTTTGGGGTTTTCTTGGTAAAGATACTGGAGTGGTTTGCCATTTCCTTCCATTTTGCAGATGAGGAAATGGAGGCAAGTAGGGTTAAGTGTCTTGCCCAGAATCTTACAGCTTGTAAATGTGTGAGACCATATTTGAACTCAAGAAGAGGTGCCTTCATGACTCCAGACCCAGTGTTCTATCTGCTGTACCACCCAGCTAGCTGCCCATTCTCATAATAACTTTTTAAATGCATAAAATTAAAACATATAATATTCCAAAGAAGACTAATTATATTGTAAGACAGCTATCAAAAATTTAAAAAGTTCATACTAGGCATGGTGGGCTCATACACTGTCATTCCTGTTACTGGGGAGGCTGAGGTTAATGGATTGTGTGAATTTAGGAGGTGTGAGTTGCAGTAGCAGTAAAGCCAAGCGTCCACATTAAATCTGCCACTATTATGGTGAACTCTTGGCAGGGTTGGTGGGGGTACAAGAAGATGCCTGATGAAGGGCAAACTGAACCAGATTGGAAACAGATCTGGAAACAGGTCCAAGCTTGTGTGCTGAACCGTGGTGGTGCAGAACCCATGATTGGCTGTCACCCTTCCAGCCTGGGCAAAATAGACCCAATCTTAAGGAAAAAAACAGCAAAAAATACCCCAAACAAACCCTGAGTTCATTAACCCCCATGTTACAAACCCTGCAGTGGTCTTTTATCTTTGGCTGAAGGGATTAGAGCCCAAGGCAGATAACCTCATTTCAGACTAGTTCTGATGGCTTAGTATGTTTGGCCTCTGCATTTCCACCATTGCTCCTGGAGCCAAGTATAAAAGGCAGTCACCTTTTCTACGTGACAGCCTTTCCAGAAGACAGCTATCTTTACATCTTTTCTACAGGAAAGACTTTGCTGCATTGCCTAGATTGGTGCCTTCTCCCTAGGAGGTGCTCAATAACTGTTTCTTACGTGAGTCATGATTCTCCTTACCTTGTCGGCACTCCTCTGTTTTTCTTGCTTCCTTTATTTCTTGATACCTTCCATGTATTTTTAGCAGTTTAACCTCAGCTAGTTATTCTCACCAACTTCCTTTTGTTCACTAAACCGTTCCTTTCTTCTCTTGTTCTAACTTACTCTTCAGAATCTTTCTACATAAGGGAGGGATCAAACTTGCATTTGATTCAACCAACTAGAATGTTCTTCTTAAAAAAGAAGGGAAAGGCGGATTTCTTGTGCAACTTTCTTACTTACCTGATTTCGCTAAGATTCAGGTGGAAAAATAATAATGGTGTTCGATACTTAGAGTTAACTTTTTGTCTTGAATTTTCTTTTGCTTTCTCTTGTGCATCTCTAATCACTGTTGACTTTCTTTAGTTGGATTTTCATCCATAACTTGTCCTTCACTGTGGGTGATGCCAAACCTCTGTCCTGCTTCCTCAGTTCTTTTCTCTATATACTCTCTCATATGGTGACCTTGTTAACTCCCATAGGTTTAGTCATTTTTGTCATCATTGATGACTCCCAAATGTAAATACTGAACTCCTGTTCCATATCACCAACTACTTCTTGGACACTTGAAGCTTGATGTGAACAATAGGCAGCTCAGATGTAAGATGTCCACAACAGAACACACCATCTTTTAACACACCATCTATCTTTTTGATAACCCTCAAATCACCTTTCTTTCAGAATTCTATTTTTCTGTCAATGGTACAACCAACCCCCCAAAGGATGATTTAAGTACAAATCCCCCAGTAATTTAAAGATCTTTACAACCTGTAAAGACTTATTAGATCTTACTTTTCTCTATGTACTTTCCAGTATAGCCAAACCAGCCTTATTACTATTTATCATACATGATGATCCATCTCCTAATTTGGTACCTTTGTGCTGGTTTTCTCCAACATCTAAAAGAGACTTCTTCCTCTCCTCCACACCTTGGAATTTCTAGTTACCTACAAGATTCAGTTTTACTTCTATCTTCATGATTTCTTTTAAATTCTGTGACCTATGACCTGTTTCTCCCAGCCTGCCAAGGTTACCTTGTCTTTGCTTTGTGTTATATATGTAGATAATGTATATATATGTGTGTGTATATGCACACACACATATACACAATACATAAATATATAACAATGAGTGTATATATATATATATATATAACAATCTCTCTCTAACATTTAATAAGCATTTACTATGTACCAGACTTTGCTAAACACTGGGTACAAATACATGCAAGTAAGAAATTGCTGCCTTCAAGAAGCTTATATTCTAATGGGGAAAGATTTCCAATAAGGGGAGCAGAAAGAAAGGGGGAAGTCAGGTAGAGGCCTGATGCTGGGCAAGAAAATATAAAATCTGACCTATTGGAGCCTAGGGAGATTCCAGGGTCAGAGTACACGATTCCCATGGGGAGAACATGTAGATGTAGGTGATGTGAGGTGTTTGGGGGAGGTTTGATTATGCTATTAGATGAAAGAAGGCCTATTTGAGCCTCCATGTACATTGGATAAGGTTAGGAATGATTGAGCTTTTACCTTTGTATTCTCAGCACCCAGAGCCTGGCACATAGTAGGTTATTACTAAATGCTTGTGTGTTAATGGAACAGAAATCTTTCCTTTTGTTTGCAGTTCATTTCTATATTATTTCATTTTTTAAAATTGTAGAGGAGTGGGTGATCAGAAAACTTGAGTCGCTGGGTTGTATTGTATAATGCTAGAGGTAAAAGAGACCTGTGGGTTGTTGCTCTTATAGTTATTTTTGATGCTACCTGAAGTGGGGGCTTTGAATAAGTAGGAAAGTGCAAAAAGGAATAACTTGTCAGACCTGGGTGATAGCCAAACCGCCTTTTCTTCTTTTTGTCATTTTGAGACCAGTCTTTCTCCTTACACACTCACACTGCCGATGCAGTTAATCCGTCAGACTTCGGCTTTCTAATCTGGAGCTTAGAAAGGATGCTGACAGGAGGACACATTGAAAGGATTTGTTTCATTTTTATCTTGGGTCTGCGTCAAGAATAGAAAAAAATGTTTCTATAAATTGAAAGCCAGATGAAAGTCAAAGCAACTTAACTGCATCTGTTTTGGGAAAATAGATATAAAAGCTTATTCTTAGTTTTAAAATTAAGAACTAGAAATGATGTTCTATTTGTATATGTGATCATATACTACATTTTGGTGCTGAGTGAAAGAAGTAGGGCAGGGAACAAAGAAGCACAGCATCTATACCTGATCATTGCCTTTTGAAATACTGATTAGCTGATTAGCCAGCATTCCCAGCCCTTTACTTGGATTTTTTTTTTTTTAAGATGGGGAAATTCAGCTTCAAACTGGACAAGGGACCTCCAGCAGTCAAGGCCTGTGGTGGGGGGAGTTGTTGAGAGCAGAGGACTCAGAAAATGTCCTCTGGCTTTCAGTGATAACAGCTTAGGCAAAGGGGTCTTGGCAATAAGGGACTCTATATAGATGAGAATCAGAATTTTGAGAGCTATCAGAAGTGCCAGTTTTCATGAGGGATGATCAGTACAATCACTTAAAAATTTTTTGGTTCTTCAATTTTGAATCTTCTAAAAATTTAGGAGGGTAATGAGCTCTTCTATCTTTTAAAATTTTCAGATAGATATCTTACAAATGGGAAAATAATTTCACTTCTTTTTACCACTATCAATTCAATTTATGTGTAAAATTCTTAATCTAATTTTGTGAACTTATGACAAAACATACTCAAAGCCTGAGTTTTCATGATAGATAAGTTTGGAAGCCAACCTTACGCACGTGTGTATATAGTTCTTAGAGAAAACAGTCTAATCCTGTTGCTTTTTCAAAACTTACTATTCCAATTATTTAGAAGTCTTTTGTATTACAGCTTTGTCTTATTACTTTGTCTGAACTTTTCCTCCTTAGGAGGAATTTGACCACAAATACAAGTTAATGTTGTAAGGTGTTCATACTTGTATCCTATTACAGTAACTCAGAAATGTTTCAGTATCAATTTGTTATTTAATAGATTCAGTAATATACTTACAAAACTTCTTGATTATAGAAATTTGCTATGAAAGGAAAAGGAAAGACTTAGTTATAACAATGTTATATATCTAACAGGGAGAAAAACTCCCTTATGTCTGTTTGATTCCAGACATGAGTCATATCTGACAAACAATCATATAGTCACAGAGTGTTAAAAGCAAGGCTCAAGAATAATCATGTGGGGAATTTTCCTTTTCAGAAAGGAAATAGCACAATGGGGAAATAGAGTCAGGAGGTTCCTACCTAGGCCATGCTAATGTCATCCTCAAAACTTTTTTCAGTCACAGATTTCAGTGATTCCCAGACTGCAGTACATGCCATTTTCTACTATTGGTGTCGTGACAGTTCAGACAAGCATCCCTCTAATCAAAACTCAAAACAATAGTAAAATTATACTCCTAAGAATTTTAACCTCAAATAGCAAAATTTCACTAACCACAACTTAGAGCTTGAATATCTTTCCTGATGTTTTTCAGTTAACATTTCATTAAACCTTTACTTATAAATTAAAACTAACCATATTCTGGGTCTTCAGACATATAGCAAATACCTGATAATTGACTCATTAATAGGTTGAAGCTACATCTTTAAATCACCACATACACTTTCTTCATAATAACCAAGAATTTTCAAATGAAAATTTCCTATTTTAGTGGACTTACCTATTATTAGTTTCAAACAAAATATACCTCATGAAATATTCGATAGTTTAAAAATATCTATTTTTATCACATCCTTTAAAAAACTCCCTTCATAACCTAACGGTATCCAGATTTAAAAGGAAGTTTTGTCTAACAGTATTTCTAAGAGCATTGGTCTAATTTTCACAATACAAGAGAATTTAGAAATACAGTAATAACACAGACAACATCATGTATTTAAAACAAGAAACAGAACTTCAGATGATCTCCATTCAGTCAACTGCATTTCCAAATTATCTCATAAAAACCATTAATCTTATTACCTTTGGCATTTTAAAGCCCACTTTAGATTTCTAACAATTACATTCAGTTAAAGAAATAGTAATATAGTGCTTAGCATAAGCCACTCACTCTTTTAAACACTTCATTATGTAATTTTTATCCTTACAGCAATACTGGGAGGTGAGAGCCACTATTACTCTTCTCTTTATGGATCAGGAAACCGGGCAAAGAGAGATAAGATCACTTGTTTGACATTATATAGGTTATGAATTTCTTCAGCTGGAATGTAATTTTCAAGTTTCCCTACATTTTCCCAGTATTTTCTTTTAACACCAGTACTTGTGAACCTGAACCTGATGAGAGGGGTTAGCAGGATAAGAGAGAGAAGGTCTCTGAATTGAATGGGGAGAGGACATAGGAGATCTTTGATTTAAGCAGGTTTTTTTTCTTTTCATGGTCAAGGAAGGATTAATAAGAAATGACTATGAAGTTTTTCCTCATTCTGCTGTGACTTCTAAACCAGTCTTCCTTCATTGCATTACTGTCAGTCTTCAGGGGAAGTTCAAATGCCATTTTAACTCTCATAGGATTTTAGTTCTTGTTTTTCCTTAAAACAGATCGTACAGTGTGGTACCTCATCACATCCTAAGATATTTCAGAAGGGAGTGAGTTCCTGGAATTACCCCAAATCACAGGAGTTTTCTCTTGTAATCTTAAAAATGATAAATCTTCAAAGTCCTCAATCTCCTTAACTTCCAAAATCTATCTAGTTGTTTTGAACAGTTCTATAAACTTTGATTATCTGATTTTATATTTCTGTAATTCTATTGAGTCCAAAGCTGAAAGGATAGAAAAATAATGTATTTTACAATTTACAGAGATTTAACAATCATGCTTAACTACAAAAATACCAAAGGGTTCACACAGGTTAAAAGAAAAGGCTTTCTTTATTCCACTGGAGGAGAGAAAATAGACACGTATCAGGTGTTTCTCTGATAGGAGTCAGTGGGGCTAAACCTTGATTTATATATTTGTGGCTAATTAAAGAATCAGACAGTGTAATGTAGGCACAACAGCAACCATGAGGCAAGGTTGTCTAGCGACAAAAAGTGCATTCATAGCAGGGCTTCATGTCTGGACGTGTTGGTGCTTGCTTAAGCTCGGGTACCATCAGTTCTGTGATTTGGTTGCAGCAAAGTTCATCCACAGTGCAAAAGATTATTGCTATACCAAACTATGGGCAAAGTCTGCTTACTGGACTTTGGCTCTGGAAAACAGGGTGTCTAAAAAGAGAGATGTGGTCCTGGATCCTGACGATAGAATAAAAAGATGGGAATTGCCAAGCAAATAAATGTTTGTTTTGGATTCTGGTTTTTTGTGGCTCTAACTCACCTTTCCAACTTTCTCATATTTATTACTCCCCTTCACATTTTCTGCATTCCAAACAACTGGAGTGCTCTCCAGTTCCATTCTTATTGTAACCTTTTCTGTCTGTGAGCCTTTGTTCAGATTTCTCATACTATGGCTGGAATGGTCTGAACTTTTCCTGCTTCAGGGCTCAACTTAGGTGTTACTTCCTTCCATGAAGCCTTCTCTGGGCCTCCTTAGCTGAAAGGATCTCTTCAGATTTCTCAAAGCAGCTTGGACCTTTCTTTTAACTTGTTAATTTCCTTCCTACTCTCTGTATTCAATTATTTAGTCTAATTCTCTGGATAGACTTCAGAGGGTCTGTGACCTTGAATGGGAAAAGAATTTAAATTCTTATTTGAATTCACCTTTGGTTTCCTTTGTAATTCTTTGTATTTTATTTTACATATTTAGAAACAGTTTTCTGAAAAGAGATTAGTAGATCTTATCAGACTCTCAAATGAGAGTGAGGGGTCCATGGCATAAAGAAAAATAGGAAAAAAGGAAAAAAGATATCGAAGCTCTGGGCTAGAAGGTGAACTCAAATAGGAAAAAATGTCATCCAGGAGAGAGAGAGGGAGAGAGAGGGAGAGAGAGAGAGAGAGAGAGGGAGGGAGGGAGGGAGAGAGGGAGGGAGGGAGAGAGGGAGAGAGAGAGAGAGAGAGGAGAGAGAGCTCACACACACACAAACACATACAGAGAGAGAGAGAGAGAATCCTTTGTTTTGTGTGTGTGTGTGTGTGTGTGTGTGTGTGTGTGTGTGTTCATCGTTGCGAAAGAAGACCATGCCATCAGAGAAATGATGACATGACTTGCACTTGACTTTGTTTTTGAGTGAGGGGCAGGCTGTGCAGGTCATCACCCTCACTTCTCCTCCACAGCCATCTGAATCCAGTGACCAGAATAATTTTGATAAAGAACAACCTACTTTTTATAGGCTAGATTTCTGAGATCTGAATGTATCTCTGCTGCCATCTGGTGGTCAAAAGCACACATTACATGGAGAAACCAACTTGTTTTATTTTCTCTTTCTAACCTCTGACAACCTCTAATGTCTGGTGTTTGTTTGCTATACCTGACCATTCTGAAGTATTGCACTCAAATGGTGCACATCATGCGCTGGGAGATTCGATGAATCAGTTTCAACAAGTCATGAGGCATATATCACAGCATCATAGATTTAGAACTGGAAGGGATTTTAGATCATTTTTTAGTAACATTCCCCTATTTTACTGATCAGGAAACTGAAGCCCAGTGAATTGAACTTTCCCAAGACCACACAACTGTAAATAGAAGAACCAGGATTTGAACCCAGATCTACTGGTCACACTTCTCTTTCCACTAAATATGTTTATATTGAGCTCATTACATATTTATTGGTACATAGTTATTGGCATGTTCTATATACTCCATTTATATTGCCTGTAGAGCCATCAAAATCACACCTATTGAAAACCTCATTTTGAGGTAGTTTCTAGAGAATAGAGAGTAAATTGTTTCCCTCATTTTCAGCTGCCTTACCAAAGGCACCTCTGGGTGATGCCACCCCCTACCCTCTTGGACAAAGTTCTTTAGAATTACTCTGGAGCTACCCTCTGTATGTTCAGCTATGGTTGCGTATTGCTTTGTCTGTTGTGCTTCATGACTCATAAATTTCAAATCAGTATTCAGGACATTAAGTTTGCTTACTTGCTTTTAACAACTAATGTTTTGGGGCTTCGTTTTTCGTTTGGTTTTGTTTTGGTTTGTTTTTTGCTTTTTGCTTGAAAACTTGTTGCTTTTGACCTCCTGAAATGTTTTTGTCCTTCAGATAAACTCCGAAGAAGTATGCCTAACCTAGCACGAATGCCAAGTACAACAGCTGTCAGTAGCAATGTTAGTTCCCCAGTCACTGTGAGAAACAGCCAGAGCTTTGACTCGAGCCTGCATGGGGCTGGTAATGGAATGTCAAGGATACAGTCATGTAGTAAGTGATGCTTAATTTTTCTTTTAAATTTGTTGCAGTGTTACAAAGATTTTGAGAAATGTTTTATTGTTGAATGAGGTGTCTGTATTACAGAGGAACTGCATGAAGTCTAATCTTTCTTTGCTTTGTGGATTTTGTTATACTCTACTAATAAAGTAGCTTTTAGACTGTGCTAGCTCATTACTAATAATTAATTTACTTTGTCACTAAAGATGGCATTGCAGGCTAGATTTGACATTTTCCTGGTGAGTATAGCTAAAAAAGATCTATCCATCCTCTCTGTACAGAGACTGACCTTGGATTCTGGGGTGTTGAACTCAAGCCAAAGAATTTTAGAACTGGAAGGGAACTTAGAAATCATCTAATTTAATTATCTTCATTTTACAAATGGAGAAACCGAGACCAGAAAGACTAGGGGCTTGCCTAAGGTATGTTGGTTAAACAGCTCTAGTTAGTGGCAAATCTAGGATTGGAAACCTGTATTTGGTGGCAGCTCGATGGTACCATAGTGCGTGGAGCTCTTGACCTGGAGTCATGAGGACCTGAGTTCACCTACAGTCTCAGACACTTACCAGCTGTGGCTGTGTAACCCTGGGAAAGTCACTGAACCTCTGATTATCTCAATCCTTCAGTTAGATAGCACGTATCTTTCAGGGTAATTTTGAGGATCAGATAAAATAGTTGTAAAGGACAAACAACCTTTATATTCCCCTGGGGATCCAACTAGAACTGTCTAGTTCCTCCCCTTCTCTTCCTCCATATAAGGTATCCTACCCTTACTTGCAAGTTTTCTTATCAAAGGAATGTGAATTTTGATTGCTGAAACCTCGAAAAGTATCTTGAGGATTTATGGGTTTGTGGGCCAGATTTTTTAAGGACTATGCCTTAAGCCCAAATCACTCTGACTCTTGTTAATTGGCCAATAGTAGGTCCATGATCAAGCCCTTTTTGATTGTTGTTTGGACTCCAGTTACCTCAGAGTCAGTGTAAAAAGCAGAAACCCTGTGCGTTATCCCTTCCCAGCCTGGCTTTTTTGTTTTTGTTTTTGAGGCTACTCTCTGCCTCATTTCTTACCTAGGCTTAATCAGTGATTGGGCATTGCCTCAGTCGGACTGAGACCACTGCATCCAGGGCCATATCTAGTCATCCTGATCTATCTATAGGGTCCAACCACTGGACCCAGATGGCTCTGGAGGAGAAAGTGAGGCTGGTGACTTTTCACAGCCTTCCCTCACTTAAATCCAACTCATTTGCATGTCATAGCCTCATCTCCCTGATGTCATTGATCATCTCAGAGAACAAAGGATAATTGACAACAATAGCCCAGTGTCTGACACATAATGTACACTATATAAAATGCTTATTCTCTTCCCGTTCTCCATATATCTTATAACTTTGTCTCAGACTCTTTCTATTTCATCACCCTCTACTCAGTTGTCAAAGAAATCTTCCTGAAATCCAGTAGTTCCCTATCACCTCCAATATCAAAAATAAAGTTCCCTGTTTGGCATTCAAAAGCCCTTCACAATTTGCCCCTCCACCTTCTCTATCTTCCAATCTTCTTACTTCCTGTCTCCTCTGTGGTCCAATGATGCTGGCCTCTTTGCTGTTCCTCAACCGTATCTCTTCATCTCCAGACAGGGCATGTTCACTGGATTCTTCCCATGGCTGGAATGCTTTTCTTCCTTATCTCCTGGTGCTCTTCTGGTCCCAGCTAAAATCCTACCTTCTACAGGAAAACTGTCCCAATCTTTCTTAATGAAAGTGCCTTCCGTGTGGCAATTATCTTCAGTTTGTCTTGTGTATAACTTTTTTGTATATGGTTGTTTCCATGTTGTCTCCACCATTAGATTGTGAGATCGAGGATTGCCTTCTTTGTATATATCCCCATTGCTTAGCACAGTTCCTGGCAGGTAGTAGGGTCCTAATAACTAATAGTCGACCAACTATGTGTATGAGACATTAATCAGCATGACATATTGGATGGAGTACCAGCACTGAAGTCAGGGAAAACCTGGATTAAAATCCTACCTTGTCAGTAAAAACAAAGTAACCTGAGTCAGAACTCTAGGTTACTAAGTATAAGTTATATATGAGTTGCTGGCTTGTATTGGTTGAGAAATTTTCCATACCAGAAGTTCTCAGTCCTATGAAAATCATTGATTTTCTTCTCTAATCCCTCCCAAATATATATGTCACTGTGCTGGGTATTCAGGCTACAGAGTTTAAAAGTTAAATAATCCCTTGAGAAGATTTTCAACTCAGAGTGATATTTTGTTGTTTAATCATTTTTCAGTCATGTCTGACTCTTCATGATCCCATTTGGGGTTTTCTTGGCAGAGAAATCTGAGTGGTTTGCCTTTTTCTTCTTCAGTTCATTTTATAGATAAGGAAGCTGAGGCAGTCAGGATTAACTGACTTGGCCAGGGTTACATGGCTAGTTTTGGAGGCTGGATTTGATGAGTCTTTCTGACTTTAGACCAGACACTCTGTCCACTGTGCCACTTAGCTACCCCCGTGGTGGTGGTGGTGGTGGTGGTGGTGGTGGTGGTGGTGGTGGTGGTGGTGGTGGTGGTGGTGGTGGTGGTGGTGGTGGTGATGATGATGATGATGATGATGATGATGTGGTGTGTGTAGGTTTGGGTGGATGGGTGGGTAGGGAGGAACAAAGGAGAAGGTCCCAAGTTCTCCACGAGTATTTGAGGAGGGAGAGAACCCTGAAGATCTTTTCAATTGTCCTGTTTTCTGGCTAGGACATGAATGGGTCACACTTTTCCTCTTTACTTCATTCCCTCTTGTGTTTTGGTTACAAAACAAAAATGAAGCTACTCATGACAGATTGTCATCAATGCAGGGTTAGGGGGTATTATCTGATATAATTTACTGTACTTTTTTCAGATTGTGTACTGGAGCTTAAATAATCTGCTCTTGGGGGATATGAGTTATGGTGACTTAGATGTCAGAACAGGATAAGATGGTTACAGAAGGAAAGCTAAGACAGAAAAATTTAACCCTTCTTCCTTGGCCCAAAGTTAAATGTATTACTTAGACTCTTCTAGTCATCTTAGAGCTGACATGTTCTGGAGACAGGACTTTGATGGAAGATCCATCAGGAGCTGTAGGTAATCTTCCGAGGAGCAAGTTTATCCAGGGAGATAGCCTGGATTCCTAAAAGTATGAGGGTCACAGGAGAGGCTGGGGCTGGGGCATCCTGTTCTTTTTGTTCTGCTCTGAGCTAAAGAATGCTTTTTACATCTTAAATAGTTTTCTTGCACTTAAAAAATGTAAAATTCATTCTTAGCTGGCAGGCTGTAGTTTGCCAACCCCTGGTGTAGGGCACTAAGTAAAAATGGCAGCTGTCCAACCAAGAATGAGATACTGTTATGCCCATCTAGTGAATATGCTTCAGGCTCAATAATCACTAACATAGAATGTGTGCCAAGGAGGGAGGGGATGGAAGTGAGAGCTGAGTCCACAAATATTTATTAAACACCTACTATATGATAGATGCTGAGGGTTTAGCCATGAAATAAAATATAGGCACTGATCTCAAATGAACTTGCTGACTGTAGGGAGGTTATGACATGTATATGAATTACTCTGATATAAGCCACAATGTAACATATGCAAAAGGGTAGGAGTATGAAAGTACTATAAGTAATTTTTAGGGAAAAGATGACTCTCTGCTACAGTGATAAGAGAAAGGTTTATGGAGGAGGCAGAAGCCAACATGGGCCTTGAAGGAAGTGAAAAATTTTAGCAGATAGAGGTGAACATAAGTTGTCCATTGTAGGTGAAGGGATTTGCATGAGAAAAGATACGGAAATCAGAGAGCACATAACAGGAACATGGGATGGTTAGGATGATGATGATGAAAATTTTTAAAGTGCTTTAAGGTTTGCCAAAGTACTTTATAATATTTTATTTCATCCTCACAGTTACCTGGGAAATAAGTGCTATTGTTATCATTTTATAGAAGAGGAAACTGAAACAGACAAAGGTTCAGTGAACTTGCCCAGGGTCATACAGCTAGTATGTGTCTGAGGTCAAATTTGAAGTCAGGTGTTTCTGAATCTAGGTTGAAGCTCTAGCCACCATATCACTCAGCTGTCTGGGGTAGTTGGCAGTGGAAAGCTGTGGAAACTTTTTCTTTTCCAATACAAGAGTGATATAATCCTTTTGTATTGCTCTCCTTACTGGACATCTGTATAAAGGATAGGCTGGAGGCCTGGAAACTATAGAGGATACTGAAAATAGTCTAGGTTTTGACTAAATGAGACCAAAAATGAGCTTCAGAATTAAGGTGGTTGAAGAAAGGCCAGCATATTTGCAAAAAGATAAGGGGCCTGACTTCCTGCCTCTTGTTGCCTGAAGACACAGAGTGGGGATGAGGCAGGGTGCTGGATTGGACTTTTACCTAAAAAGCCTAGGGGATAAGAATATTATTTGCCTTGGTCTCTACCTAGCAATTCCCCTTGACATTATGAAACTCAGGGGAAGACTCAGATAAAGGTCAGGGAATGGGCCATTATCTATGCTAAGTAAGTGTGGACTGGGAAAGGATGTACCTAGAGGAGAGAGCCGAATTAAGAGTAATAGATGGAAACTAGAGAGAGACAGATTTCAGCTCTACTCGAAGGAGAAACTTCAAATAACTGCTCTGGAAAGGAGTTGTTTAACAGCTCGTTGTTAAGGGCTTACATGTCTGTCACTGTGCTAAGCACTGGAAATACAAAGAGAAATGGAAAAGGCCCTGCCCTCAAGGAGCTTATATTCTACTGAGGAGAGAGATGGGTGTGCAAGTATCTATATAACGTATTAAACAAAAGAGTACAAGTTAGATTTGAGAAGGAGGACACTAGGATCAGGGAGGGTCAAGTTGAAGAAAACCAGAGATTCCAAGAGTTGCCATGGGGACAGCTAATATAAAGATGCAGATAAATGTCATTTGTATGGGACACCTAGTAGGACTACATGGCAGGATTTCAGATTGTGAGGAGGAAATGAAATATATTTGAGGGATGTTGTGGAAATAGAAATGAAAAGATTGGGCAAATGATTGACTATTTGGATGTGCGAGGAGCCTTAAGGATGAAACTAAGTTGCTCAGTAGTGAGCTCCTCCACTCACAGGCATACTTACTAGGGGAAATGTAAAGGAATTCGTGCTTTAGGTAAAGAGTTTGACTGATGACGGTCAACAGTCCCTTCCAACTCTGGAATTCTGTGCCACTAGAACATGGAGCTGGGGGTAGAATTTAACCTAAACATAACCGGACTATTGACAAACTATCTCAAAGAGAAGACTAAGAAAATCAAGGCTTAGTTCCCAGGTATGTTACACAAAAGACTAGGGTTCACAGATAAAACATGGAAACTTTTGCCCTGTTGTAATTTTAAAGACTTTTATTAAAAAATTAATGTCTTCTTTGGTCTGCAAAGCTGGTGATCAATCCTGCTCTGGACAGAAGGTGGTGGCAGTAAGATCCTAGCAGGGGATGGGAATCAGTGAGGTCTCTGTCTTTTTTGGTGGAAGGATGGAGTCACAGAATATTCTTGCATCATGCTTCCACAAAGCAGTCTACTCAGATTTAGACTGTCACAGTACACTACAATCACAGAATTAGATCTGTAAGGGAACAAGCTGAAGGACTGTGTGGTGCGTGGGCTCATTCACCAGTATGGAAACTGAAGCCCCCAGAGATTAAGGGACTTGACCAAGATCACACAGATAGTAGTTAGTAGAGTTGGGATTTAAGCACAACTTTTCTGATATAAAATTCAGAACTATTCTCCCGCTATACTTTTGAGTTTTACTGCTATGAAACTTCCCCTTAGCCCAACAGGATATTGGCTTCTTGAGATCCAGGATATTTTCTTTGTGTCCCTAACTCCTAGTATAGTGCCTTTCATGTTCAATTGCTGTTGTTAATCTAATTCCATAGTCATCTCAAGACTAGACAAAGGGACAGAGGATTGCTTAATATTTAGGGGCCAAGAGGCCATAAATGATCATTTGTGTTATTACTATGAGATTTAAGATTGATTTGGAAATAAAGGAAACTGACTTCATTTCCATAGTTTTCATATTACATGTAAATTTTTTAGAATGTTTAATGTTTTACTTGTATCATAGCAAATGAGATGAAAGTTATTTAGCCCAACCCCCTGGCTTAATGAAGGCATCTTGGTTACAATTCCCAGCAGCTTTTGTCTGTTGTCCATCTTTCAGAACTGTCCTGTCTCAAGAGGCAGCTCTTTCCATTTTTTGACAGCTCTCAATGTGAGGAAGTTTTCTTCTTTTAAAGGTAGCTATAGTATTGGTGAAAAAATGACTGAATTTGTGATCTGACATTGATTTGACTCTCAGCTTTTTGTTCTGCTGTCTGTGTGGCTATCAGAGAGATTCAGTGGCTTATTTTTAGTAGGTCAGTTTTTTCATTTGTAAAATATATGCAATACATTTATGCACGTATTTGCATGTGTATAAATATGTAAATAGAGAAAAATCTTTAAAAATATATAAATATGTAATGTATAAAAATAGAATACTTCTATTAAATATGCAGAGGGATATTATAAGAACATTGCTCCCCATCCTTCATCACGCTGTTTCAGTTTGCCTAGGCTGTGATCTGAAAGCCTGACTTTCCCATTAACTTGTCATCTCCACCCCCACTACTATGGTTTGCAGAAAAGGGGAAGCAAAAGAGATACTTGGTGCTCAGTATGACCTATATATGTTTTTTATAGTCAAACAGAAACTCATTAATTTCATGAATTAAATGTTACAGGAAATTTGGAGGCTGTTTTTCTCAGGTTAATAGAAATAGTCATGATTTCAAATGAAGATAAAGCCATTCTTTTATAGAACCATTTTAACAGTGCCTTCCTCTTCCCACATCTCCTTTCATGACAGGTCCCGAAATTGATTAACTTGCACTAGGTAATCACTAATTATTTGATGTCTGCTTAAAAGAAATGTCTAGTGAAGGGCCTTGAAAATCTGTACTTGGCCTCATGCTGTGTTACCCTTTGCATGAGTGACTCAGATGGAGACATCCATTATGCTTATCACATGATGTAAAGGCTGAGGAGGATAGGTGTCACCCTTGCTAAGAGTCAAGATCCAGAAAATGATTTATCATCTAGAATGGGAGGCAACATGGTACAGTAGATTTAGGGTTAGGGTGAGTATTTAGACTTGAAATCAGGAGACCTGGGTTTAAAGCCTTATTTAGACACTTAATAGCTGTGTGAAAGTTCAGTTTTCTCAGTTATAAAATGGGCTGATACTATATTGTCTACCTTTCAAGGCTATTGGGAGGATAGTGCTTTGAAAACCTTAAAGCACTATACAAATGTGAGTTATTAGAATGAGTTCAGTCTTAAGAAGAAATTTTTATAAATTATTATGTTATAATATTATAAATATTATAGTGGAAAAAATCCTATTTTTAGCTTCAAAGGATCAACTCCACAAGTACAAGATGGGAAAGATGTGGCTAGATATAAGTTCATATGAAAAAGATTTAGGGAGCTTATTGGGTCAAGAGTATGACATGACAACTTGACAAGGTAATGTATTGAAAAGTAATATCCAGGTGATGGTATTAAGATATTATATCCTGTTGTGTTCCTTTCTGGGCACAACATTATAGGAAGAACATAGATTGATTATACAAATATGTAAGACATTACATTCTACAATAAATTCAAAATGGGTATGTGATCTAAATATTAAATATCATATCATTAAAAAAGAAGAGATTAGATAATATACTTGGGTAGATGTTTTCTTAATCAAACAAGGCAGTTACAAAAGATAAGATAATTTTAATTATAGTTAGCCAATAAGCATCTATTAAGAATCTGTTATGTGACGGGCATTGTTCTAAAAACTGGGAATACAAAGAAAGGTAAAAGACAGTTCCTACCTTTGAGGAACTCCCAATCTAATTGGGTGTGGGGTGAAGGGAGGAAGAAATATATAAGATCAAAAGCCGTTTCCCAAAAGAAAAGTAGTTATAGGACATGAGCAACCAATTCTCAGAAGAGTCACAAACTCTTAACAGTGTGAAAGAATGCTCCAAATCAAATAAAATCCTTTAATGGTAAGAGAAATACAAATCTGGCAAATGGGAAAAGATGACCAGTGAGAATAATCATTGTTGGAGGGAGTTGTAAAAAGATAGATACACTAACATTGATGGTTTGAATTAGCAGAACCTTCTGTAAAGTGATTTGGAATTATCCAGCTAAAGTAGCTATTATGTCCGTAACTTTTGACCCAGGTATTCTACTGCTAATCATGTACTCCAAAGAAGTAACTAATTAAAAAAAAAATCACAGAATACACCAAAATATTTATAGAAACACTTTTTTGTGGCAACAAAGAGCTAGAAACAAAGTAAATATTCAATAAATTTTGAAAGATATCTTAAAAGTGCAATGTGATACATCAATGTTAATGGAATATTAATGTGCTGTAAGAGATAACAATACAGAGAGGCATGGAAAGACTTATAACTAATGCAAAGCAAAGTACCCAGAGCCAAGAAAATAACATAATAATACAAGGAAAGAGCAATAGTTACAAAAGGATCGAATGACTGTTTCAAAAATCAAGGTTGGCCCTAAAGAGGTTTGGGTTTTTGAAGAGGTAGGGAGTGCACAGATTTGGAAGTTTGCATGTATTCTCAATTTTTAAAATATATTACTGATTTTACTGGCTTTTTCTTTTTTCTTAAAATGTTCTTTGTTACACACACACACACACACACACACACACACACACACACACAAAACTCTGGCAGCAGTGTGGTGGGTGGTGGGTGGGGAGATACACAGAGAAATATAGGTAATATTAAAAAAAAGTTATCAATAAAGATTTATTTTTAAAAGAAAAGTATCTAGAGGAGGGCAGCCAGGATTGTGAAGAATCAAAATGTGAATTCAAAATCATGACATAGGAAGACTGATTGAAGGGAAGGGAACATCTGCTGTGAAGGAGAGAAGACTTAGATGAGAGCTGTCTATCAAGTATTTGAATAGATGTCATGTAAAGGAAGGCTTAGATTTGTTTAGCTTGACCCCAGAGGGTAGAAGTAGGAGCAGTTGATGTCTGTTGTAGAAACTTTGTAAAAGTTAACTCTCTAAAAGTTTAATGGGCTGCCATTTGTGGGTTCAGTTCCATTTGTGCTATGTTATGTGCTAACTTGGTTCAGATTTGTTATTGCCCTTTGGGACTGATATGTAATATGATTTATAAGATCTCAGTTGAGGCATCCTTAAAATTTCCTGTCATGAAGATTTTTGTTTTCTTTTAGTTCCGTCACCAGGACAGCTTCAGCATCGAGTTCACAGTGTGGGTCATTTTCCAGTGTCCATAAGGCAACCTCTTAAAGCTACAGCCTACGTGAGTCCGACTGTTCAAGGCAGCAGCAATATTCCTTTATCCAACAGCTTACAGGCATATTCCAACACAGGAATTCCTGCACCAAACAAAACTGCTGCTCCTGGGATGATAGGGCGAAGTGGGCTTCCAAGACCATCTTTGGCAATAAATGGGAGTAACTTGCCCAGGAGCAAAATTGCACAGCCTGTGCGAAGGTAAGACTGTTTTTTTTCTGTCCCTTCTTTAAGGCTTACCTATTTAACATGCTAAATTGTTCCAGGAACCATCTCAATCTTTTCATTTATTTAGCTAGTTCTTGAATCCTATTCTCTGTTGCTTTTTTGTGTGTGAAATTAAGATGAGATTATCAACCAGCCTTGCATGAAAGTTGATGACTGATAAGGAACAAAGTCATTTGTTCATAAATTCAGCAAATGTTCATTTGTTAGATACCTGCTGTATATAGCTAGACCAAAAAGGAAGGTCTCTGGTGTGCTGGGTGGCTCACAAGATTTGTGGGAGTCTAAAGATAGAAATTGCAAAGGCTGAAAGGGTGGATTACTCATATTCTTAGGAGACAACTCCACTGGAATATTGTTCAGAGTACTTCTTTTCGTGACATCCATTCAAATACTGGAAAGCATCGTATCATCTAAGTCATTTCTTCATGATAAACATCCCCAGTTCCTTCGTCCGGTTTTAATATGTCAATCTTGAGGGTTGTCGCAATCCTCGTCACCTTCCTAGATAATTAAAAAGATTGTGCATCCACATATACATGTAATGTATATCACACACACAAAAAACATACATATATATATATATATATATACATATACACACATGCACACATGTGTGATTTTTTTTCTTAACATCACCTATGGGCCATGTGCTGTAGTATGGAGTGGTACTGAATAACTGAGCTCTGCATGGGAGCTTATCATATATTAAGGGAGATAACATGTTCACACAAGTAATTGCATTGTAATTCAATCCCACCTTCATTGGTTAAACACCTGTTACGTGCAAAGGACTGAAGATACAAAGATAAAAGTGAAAAGTGGCCTCTGAACACAAAAAATTTACTTTCTGTTGGAATCTATCAACTAGTGTGTGATGAGTACCATAAGGGATGTACTAATAAAGTGTCTGTTCAAAGTAAAAATTTAGTTGGAAAACAGTGCAATCTCTTCTACTTATTTACTCCTTTTTATTACTTCTCATTATTATTGTTCTGTATAAATAAAATATATCTAATCAGATAGATAATTATTTATAACATGTGCTATCTGATCAGAGGCAGAGTGACCTGTAGTTTGAGAGCTGACCTCTGAGATAAGAAGGCATAAGTTCAAGTGCTGCCTCTGACACATGAGATGTGTGACCTTGAGTACTTAACCTCTTAGTGTCCTTGGTGAATCTGACTGTAAATTGCAAAACAATTGTTCATCTATACTGGTAGGTATACCACTCCTAGGTGCAAACCCAAAACAAAGTTATAACTGATAATAGTAACTGACTTAAAGAAAAGAAAGCAATGCTTTCTACATCATAAGCTTTTAAAGTGCAGGTGGTACAAATGTTATCCTTTTTTTTTTTTTTGCATAGGAAGAAACTGAGGCACAGACAAGTTAAATCATCAGTCCAAAGTTCTGCAGTTAGAAAATAGCAAACTGGCACTAGACCCTATGGCTTCAGACTTTAAGTTCTCTGGATATATAAAAATATTTATTTTTTTTGGTAAACAGTGAATAAATGATATCAATTAATTTGCATTCCTCAGAGTTAGGAAAGTGGACACTTGAAGTTACAAAATTTTGACAAGAAAACCATATCCCTTTATATACATAAGGAATATAGAATTAGAGACCAAAATATATGGAGAACATTATAGCATTTAATGGTTGTGGATTAAAAAAGCTTGGTTCAGCCATTTTGTTGTGTAGCCTTGTGCAAGTCACTTAACCTTTGTGACAGAAAGTGATAGCAGATATAATAACATTGTTCAGCTTAGCTTATCTCTATATCAAATGTCAGTTAACAACATTTATTAAATGTTTACTCTGTGCCAGATACTGTGTTAAGTGCTGGGGTTAAAAAGAAAGGCAAAAACATGGTCCTTAACCTCAAGGAATTCACATTCTACTGGAGGAAGCAACATATAAATATGTATATATAAGCTGAATACAGTGGAAATGGAAGATTATCTCAGAGGGCAAGCCCTATCTGTGTATAGGGTCAGGGTTGGGGTTGGGGATTAGATTAGAAAGTTCATCTGCAGATGGTATATAAGCTGAGTCTTGAAAGATGCTAGAGAAGTTAAGACGCTTAGGTGGGGAGGAAAGAGTCTTTCAGGTATGTGAGTGGATGGCCAGTGCAAAGTTGGGAAGTCTGAAAATTGTTTGGTTTAAGGAACATCAGCTAAACCAGTGAAAATTGTATGTATGTTAAGTGTAAGTGTGTGTGTGTGTGTGTGTGTGTGTAAACTGTAAGAAGACTGGAAAAGTAGGCAGGGACCCAATTGTGAAGGATTGTAACTGTTAAATAGAATTTCCATTTGACAGCACAGTTTGAATGGGCTATGATGTGGTCAGACCTGTGCTTTAGGAAAATCACTTTGGCAGTTAAGTGGAGGATAAGGAAAAATTTGATATAGGGAGACCAACCAGAAAGAAGGCTTTTACAACAGTTCAGGGGTGAGGTGATGAGGACTTTCATGATGGTGGCAGCTGTGTGACTGGAGATGGAGGAAATGGAGAAATGGTAAGATGGGACAGATATTGACTATGTGACTGAGTGGTAGGTGATTGAGTCAAGGGTGACATTGAGGTTGGGAGCCTGGGAATGATGGTATGGTGGTACCCTCTGCAGTGATAGGAAAGTTGGGAAGAGGGTGAGCATGGGGGAGAAGCTAATGCGTTCTCTTTTGGATGTAATGAATTTGAGATACTTCTGGAACATTCAGTTCAGCATTCCAGAAGGCAATGTGATACTGGAGCTCATGAGACAGATTAGGGCTGTATTGTCTGATCATATTTGGGTGACTTCCATCAGAAACATGCTTAGGCCACATGACTGTTTTTCAAATGGCATACTTCCTCTTCAGTTATTTTTTTGAGAGCAGATGTGCTAGAAATTTACAAAATATATGCCATTATGTAACCTTAAAATAAGTTCTGGCGGAAGCTACTGGAAGGAAATCTATTATGTTGTCTATTCAAGTATTTGAGAATCTTAAGGTATAAGAAATGAGTTACTTGTATTTCCTCTTTATAAAGTGAAGAGTGGGCAAAAACTAGACAGTTTAGAAGTGAGTCTAATCTGCTTCCATTTGTAACAGGCCTAAGTTCCATGACAGTTTTTGATGGGGTGGTGAGGTCAGGCCCAATTAGAAAACCATAGTGGAAGCTGGCTGGGTCAAAATACGTATGTTTCTAGATAGACACATTCCCTCCAAGTTCAGCTTTCTGTCTCATGGCAGGCTCACAAAATGACCCTTGTACCAAAATATGAATTCTGTTGGAGGAAATCTGGTATCCCAGGTCTGGATACTCCCTTTTCTTTCCTGTCCTTTGGCTAACATTTTGTAGATATGGCCCAGGTCAGTTATTATACCCAAACTTGCCTAGCAGAGGTTTCTTTAGGAAAACCTAATATAACCTCAGACTAGCTGTAGTGTTTGTACATAAATCCAGTCTTTAATTATTCTTTCACTGGTTTGATTGTGAGATTGCTGAGACAGTGCCTTTTAGAAGACATTCTTATTTCGTTGGCATGTTTACCTTTCGCTTGGCTGTGCAAACATCTTTAATATGGGCCCCGTCTGTCTTGTTTTAGTCCCATTTGGGGTTCAGAATTCATTTTCTTGCTAAATGACTGAGTGTACTTGATAGATTTCCCAGCATAAAATTCTTAATACTTATAGCAGTGTTAATTTTGAGGACATTAGTGACCTAGTGATTTAGAGTTGAACCTGGCTCAAAGATCATCCCCAAAGTGAATAACATTAAACAGTACAAGGAAGAGAAGTCAACAAATATTTAGCAAGCTCCTGCTATACTCCAATGTAATGTGCTGCATACTGGGCATATTGGATGCTGAGGATAAAAAGACAAAAAATACATTCGTTACTCTCAAGGAACTCACAGTATAATGAGGAAGGTCGCATGCAAACATCTACCTACGAGGTGTGTGTGTGTGTGTGTGTGTGTGTGTGTGCGTGCGTGTGTGTGCACGTGTGCGCATACATGTTGCTCTTCTTTCTCAAAGAGGACCCATGACCATCAAGAGAGTGATGTCTTGACTTGCAAGTGAATGGGATTTAAGTGAGGCAGTGCTATGCAAAGTCAGCAGCCTGACTTTCTCCTTTAGGGTGATCTGAGTCCAGTGGCAAGACATAGGTTAGGACAAGTAGAGATGATCCCAGATGCAATGGGAGACCTTGGTCTTTTTAAATTGATGTCTTTCCTGGGTCGCAGTTTGTCTGAGGTAACACCCACGCAGCGATGTAAGGCTAGAGAAGAAAAGAGGCAAAAGATGACCTACTTTGTCTACTCAAAAAAAAAAAAAATCAGTCTTGGAGGGGAAGACCATCAGAGTTTCTTGCCAGGACAGCAAGAATTGCTATGTACGCTCAATCTGAGCCATCAAAACCCAAACAACGACCAAGTAGGACTTGGGCCTGACCTCTTGTTGGCCAATCAGTAAGAGCCATAGTGATTTGGGTTTAAGGAAGGGTCAAGCAGCTGCATTTGAATCCCAACAGGCTTTGTCAGAGCCTGGTTTTCTAGAGTTCTATTTCAAGAAACATACACAGAGGGTAAATTTAAGATTATCTCAGAGGGAAGGCACACGTTAAGATAGGGCAGACAGGCCTCTTACAGAAGGTAGGATGTAAGGGAGCCTTAAAAGGAAATCAGAGAAAGAGACATACGTACATGCATACATGCATACATACTCTGAGGTTAGGGGTGCTTGGGACCCCAAAATACCAACACAACCAGGCCCTACCTGAATGAATTTGACTCAAGCCTTCTTTCAGTCAAAGAAAAGATGTTTTATTTAAGATCTGCCATATAGGGTACTCTTAAAGAACCTAGTATTTGCTACACTTGTATAGACAAGCAGGCTAGGTTGAATCTGAGTTCCTTCCTGGAGGCAAGAAAGAATTTATATACAGAAGGACTGTGGGAGGAATTTAGGCATGGTCTCATAGTATGGAGTAATTAGAAGAAGGGTTTAGGGAGGGTCTGGATGGGAACAGACTGGAAGGCTAGGCTAGTTTAAGGGTGGCAGATTTGGGAATAGACATTTTGATAGGATCCAGGGTGGAAAGTAGCTGGGGGCAATTGGATAAAGTGATAATGAAAGGTTTCAAGTGAACTTCTGATCAAGTGGAAAGATTCAAGGGGGTTCCCAGAGCCTATACCCCGTCTCACACACACACACACACACACACACACACACGCGCACGCGTGTGTGTGTGTGTGTGTGTATGTATAGACAGAGAGAGATCTCTATATTTTTATACACACACACACTTATATATCCTAATTGGTATTTT
Source organism: Potorous gilbertii (assembly GCA_028658325.1). Lineage (NCBI taxonomy): Eukaryota > Metazoa > Chordata > Mammalia > Diprotodontia > Potoroidae > Potorous > Potorous gilbertii. The sequence continues at coordinate 449,132,341 of CM053771.1, read as the reverse complement.
AGCTTTCATTTTGATTTGGAGTAAAATGCAAGGCATATATTTTGTTTTTTAAGACCTTAACGGATAGGTAGTGCATTAGATCCATACTGCTTCTGTGTATCTTTTTATTTGTATTTCAGTAATAAAGTATATCTGGCATTCTCTTATCTGTAACTAAAAGTCTTATGCAATCAATGAATGAGAAAATATGTGCTAAGCGATAGGAATACAAATACCAAAAGCCACACAGTCTCTGCCCTCATGGAGTTTACATTTGTATAGAAGGCTACCCTTAGAGTGAATGGGGTGTTTTGGGTTGAGAAGTCACAGGAATGGTGAATAGAATCATAGGCAATGTCCTTTCCTGCAATGGTAGTATTGGTGGAGAAAGCTGGGGCTACAGGGTAGAGAATTAGTGCTTAATGTTGATAGGGTGATGGGACCCGGACCCCTAATAGTTGAAAAGACCATTTTTTTTTTTAAAAGATCATGTCTTTGAAAACGACCCAGTCCCTGAATTTTCATTTCAGCAGTCCATCACTGGCTTCTCACCCAAGGCATCTGGCTTACTCCAGCCCACCTGGATACTTGATAGTCCTCTCATAGTCACTTTTGGTCCACCCCAGACTATTTCATTCCTTTCAGTATTCACTTGGCCTACCCCAGGCCACTTCTCAATCCCATCCAGATCTTTTGACTGTCCCTTTTTTGTATATAAGTTATCATTCTCATTCTCATTAAGTTGCAGATTCCCTAAGAATTTCAGCTTTTGGCATTATAATAAATCTTGCTACTTTAACTGGAAGATGGTTTGAGTTACTGGATTCTTTCTAGGCAAAAACACTGCTCTGTGCCCTTACATTTCTGGGTTCCCAGCAACTCCAGGTTACATCAGTGTCATGGCAGGAGGGTAACCAGAGTACATTGTGGTTGGGTATGGGAGGGAGAAAGGGATTGGATATGATGGACTCACCAATTATAAACACCGGGGCTGCAGGGTGGGAAATAGGTGGTTAGAGCAACATGATAGGTAATTAATCATGTGTTGAGGTTGGTATGTGACCATTTAGATATGATGAACTTGCACCAAGATCTGGGAGGGCTTGTTGGGAGCCTGATGATGAAGTGTTGACAGCATGGCAGGAAGATCTGAGTGCTGTCATTCAGATACAAAGCATTATAGAGAGGTATTTCAGTTTTGTAGCACTTCTCATTTATGTCTGGTAGAGTTAAGTTCAGTTGCCATTCATAATATTTTTACATTCGTACAGGACTTCAACTTTTTAAAATGCTTTGACGTCTGTTGTCTCATTTAAACATCTAGATGGTAGAGAGACCCAGAGGAGTTAAATGACTTTGTCCCAGGACTTGCAAGTAATTTTTGGTGCATCTAGGTTTATTAGGAGTATGGAACTGCTTCCTTTGCAGTAGGGTGTTTTAGAACTTCATTATTCACTCAAGCTGTTATTTAATCTAGCGGCAATATGGAAATGTCAGTGATTCTTCCTCCACTGGGAAATCCGATGAAGTAATTGATATTTTTAGTCAAGTCATTTGATAATTTTGAATCTTTCCTGAAGGCTCTAGATTGCATTAGAAAAGATATTTAGGATGATTCTGTACTTTGATAACACAGTTCTTCAGAAAGTAGCACTAGTTTGATTTCAAGTGGATTAAGAATTAATTCTAATCAGAATAGTTAGACACACTATACCTTGACCTCTACACAGTAGTGTCATTTTGGTCCTCTTCGAGAATGAAGGACAATAACCAGCCAACCAAGAGTTAAGATTTTAGTATAAAAGATGCGATCAGTTGGACCGTTAGTAAAAGTAAAAAGTAAAAGTGAGGATGATTATGTTACTTATTGATCATGTGCCACTTTTTCTTTTGCTTTCCAGTTTTCTTCAGCCCCCAAAGCCTCTGTCTTCACTTAGCACTCTGAGAGATGGAAATTGGAGAGATGGCTGCTATTGACGTATTCTAGAAGACTGGGAAAGAAGTGGAAAATGAGGGTTGTGTTGCCCAGCTGGCTGGGTGACAGTACAATGGGCGTTAACGTCTTTCCCTCCTTAAATTTTAATGAATTCACCAGGCTGTTGTTTTTCAATGGACCTATTACCAGAGACTAAATTTTGCACTTCAATATTTGCCTGGGATACTGCAATGTTCTCAAAACCACAGTTGCAGTATTGTGACATTTAGAACTAGATCTTTTTTTTTTTTATATAGAACTGCTATGTACCTGAACTACTTTTTGAGAGAGTTAAACTGTATCAATATTAAATACTTCTTTGCCATATCCGTTTTTTTAAGGTTACCTGTTCAATGTACTTACACATTCTAAACACCTTTGTCCATTACATGTTCTGTATTTTAATATTGCCTATGACTGGGTCTTTTAACATATACTTTGAACTTTAATTTTTATAGTTTACAGGAATCTTATTTTTTTGCACTTGTTTCTTTTTACACCTATTTGAACCACTAGGGAACAATTTAAATTTTTGTGCCATAAAAAGTATTTTTGTGGTAAGGTACTATTTTTTTAGCTCTGGGGAGAGATCAACAGAAACACACCATACAGTTTGGGAGACCTATAATCTTGTTTTTGTTGTTGTAGGATGAACACAAAATAATTGAAGAGTTCAGGAGAGATGGCTGAGACAGCAAGGGAATCCAGTGGTTTTTGCCTTGTTATTGTTTCCTTAAATGTTAATTTATTATCACATCTTGTTTGGTATTTATGGATCACATCACAGAATCTCAGAGGCGGAAATGCGCATTGCATTTACCATGTGCAATGGTCTCTACACGAACTATGGGATTTCAATACTTTGTTACAAAGGATGAAACTGTAATGTTTTACTAACATTTGCTTCTGGAAAAAAAAGAATGCATTTTAATGCAAATAAATCTTTTTGATAGACCTTTTACAGAATCCAATTGCACTAATGAATGCTTTCTTATGGCATATGACCTAATATTTGTTACTGTGTATACTGCTGTTTTGGAATGTTTCAGAAATAAAGAATCTATTTCAGCAATATCAAGTCACACATGACTGCAGCATAATGTGAACAGATATGTTTTCCTATAGCTGACCTTTATTACAATTTTGAAGATGGTTGGATTGTTACTATTTTTTTACACAAGGGTTAACGTTGTGTGAGCATCTTCATACTTACTGTAGAGGGCCTCAGAAGGCCTAAAATATTTGTTCATTGAGACATGAAAAATACCTGGCTTCAAAACATTTCTACCAGGGAGTTATATTTAATTTTCACCATGAATTGTGAACTTCAACAAAGTATCCCGAGGGGAATATTGGAATTTCAATAGTAATGAGTTAGCTTGAAACGTATTTAAGATAAACCACTCATTGAAGATGTCAACACATTTTGCAAATGGAATTCAGTTAATTTCTGAGACATTAAAAAAATTATAAAAGTAATCCCCTCTCTTCCTTATTTCAGAGTTGACAATGTTCTGAAAAACTTTTCAGGACAGAATATGGTTGAATGATTTAGGAAGACATTTGTATTCAAGTTGTTGGAGTTAAATATTTGACCTGGGTTAGGAAAAATCCATCTCTTTTTTTCATTTAGTAATAGGGTGCTCACCTTAAAATGTACTTAAATCATTGGAGATGCAGCAGAAAATACATTATACACATGTAAATGGGTAGTTCACTTGGGAAAAGAAGTGGAAGGGAATAAACATTTATATATGACCTACTATATGTGCTAAGAACTTTACAGATTCTTCATTTGATACAATAACCCTGCAAAGACGGTTGAGATAGTTATTTTTACAGTTGAGGAAGTTGAGGCAAATAGAGATTAAATGACTTATCCCTGGGGTCACAGAGGATAAGTGACCTCTCCCTCAGATTTGAACTTGTCTTCCCGCTTATTGGCCCAGTGCTCTCTCCATTGTTTATATTCATACTCATTATTGAATCAGAAGTAGAATATAAACTAAGACATTTTATATCAGACTTTAAAATTATTTTAGCATTTATTAAGCACTTATGTCAAGCATCATATTAAGATCCATCTTTCATCATAGTTCATTTTCTGTTAAGGTTTGTATGTTTTTTAAATGTTTAAAAATAGTCATATAAAGTATACATCCAACCAATAATCCAAACTAGTATTTTGGAGGTATGGCAGATATGTTTAGCTTAAATATATGTTTACTCTTAAAAGTAGTGGGCCAAGTATTTGAATTAACCTTTTATTATCAGTCCCTGAGCATGTATTATTTACTATGTGCCAGGCCCTGGGTCAAGCCCTGGAGATAACAGAAAAAGGCAAGAATAGCCCTCATCCTCAAGGAACTTGTATTCTAATGGGGGAAATAACATGTAAATAACCAAGATACAGGCAAGATACATACAGAGTAGATGAAATGTGATAGAAGGGAAGGCAACAGCAACTGAGGTAAGGGGAGGGAGTTGGAAGAGGCCTTCTACAAAAAGGTGGCATTTGAGCAGAATTCAAGAAAAAAGAGAAAGCCAAGAGCTGTAGGTAAGAGGAGGGGGAATATTTTAGGCAGTTTGGAGGGTACAAGAATAGCAAGTCCAGGGTTGCTGTGTTAACTGAGTTGCATAGTTTGTAAATGGGAGCACAGTGTAAGACGACTAGAAAGTAGGAAGGAGCAAGTTTATATAAATAACAGGGGACTTGATATTTCATCCTAGAGGAAATAGCACTGAAGTTGGAGGTATGGTAGGGGACAAAAGTGAATTTTAGAAAATTATTTCTGAAATTAAAAAAAATTATAAGAATTTTTTGACATGGTGTGGTAAGGCCCCATGCAGAGCAAGGGTTATTCACCTGAAGAGAAGGCTGTCCCCTGCAGGTAGCATGGCGGTGTCTTTGTGTGGCTCAAAGGGAAGCAGGCTAGACATCTCTAGCTTATTCTACCTGCAATTTTCTCCAAGGGACGCTTTAATTTCTGCTAGGAGGGGAAGTAAGAAGGAGTTGGAGGACACTGCACTTCCCAGAGAGAGGGCAAATAAACTAGAATTATATCTGCTCCCTTAAATGTCAGTCTACATGATGTGATTGGGTTCAATCTAAGTTCTGATTTTTGTCGTTTTTGGGAGAAAGGAAGACCCCAAGCCTTATATCTAGGGCTTGACCCCTTTCCCACCAGTTCCACAATGAATACGTAGGGAATAACAAAGAAATCCATTTATCTAAATCATAGCAAAACAAATCATAAAAGGAATAGATAGGAGAATGTATACCAGGCAACACAGTAGAAGGAGCTATTTCTCAGAGAGAGTGAGATAACCAAGAGAGAGTATAGATCTCACGCTGGGAAAGTTCCCTGACGTCTTCTGGGATAGGAACATGATGGAGACTACCATTCCTTTTGTGTCTTCCCAGAATCTTCCTTTGAAGGAGAAAGTGAGGCTGCTGCCTTTGCACAGCCCTTCCTCACTTAAATCCAATTCACTTGCATGTCATGGCATCACCTCTCTGATAATCATGGTCCACTTTGAGAACAAAAGACAAACAGCAACTACCTTCAGCAATTTGAAGTGGAGTTGACTTCTTTCATTTCTTCTGAAACTGGAAGTCAGAAGATCCCCAAGGGACCCAAAACTTGAAGAGAACTCAAAGATGACTTGAAAAAGTTAGTAGAGCTCTCCTCTCTCTCTGGCTTTCTCCAGTTCCTCCCACCCCGCAGGCAGGCAGTGTGTTCATCTCCACCAAAGAGAAGTGAGCTTTGAAATTGGGATTGCAACAGTTTTGATTAAAAAGTATACACTTGATATTGATGCAGAGAATTTTGGGGTTTACAGAGATGAATGATAGATGTAATGAAACTTTTTTCAAGAACTTAATGTTTCTCTGTTTGGATTTACTTTCTTTTGACACCTTACTAAGTCATGCTTTCCATATATCTACTTCTAATTATTTGCCTTTTCCTATACTCCTTTGGTATCCTGAACACCTAAGTCTTAATATTTGCCATTTTCTAATTGATTTTCATCACTTACTATATGAACAATCTTCATAAAACTAAGTACCTTAGAGTAGAAGAAAAGCATGATTCAGCTTTGAGGAGCATATTGCTAGAAATCCACCCTGCCACAGATGAGAAAATAACTTTAAAAGAAAGATATTTGGATTTGTTTATCCTGTCCTGCTTGGTATATTAACCGCAATCCAAAGGAGTTACCAGGTGAATGTGAAAATCATTTTAAAAAATTAAATCAAGATTCTGTGTTTAATAGAGAACAAAATTTATTAGATGAACATTTATCAGAATCTTCATTTTAAAAATATTTGAATGTCTAGATTTCTTTTATCTTAAAGTGCGAAAGTTACAGTTGAAGTGAATAATAATTTTCATAAGAATAATTCTTCCCAGAGATTGTATTTTGCGTTGTGATTGTGGTTGTTCAGTTGTATCTGATTCTTCATAATCCCATTTGAGTTTTTCTTGGCAAAAATATTGTATCTCCTAATACTGAATAAACCTAATATTATATTAGGTTAAATTATACTCTGCTATAAGGCATGTAACAATATTGGCTAAGAATTAACTTCTTCTCTCGTTGACATATTCTGCCAGAGATTATTTTTTTTTAAATTGGCAATAATTAAGAATCATAGACACTCAGAGTTGAGACTGGAGAGGTTAGTAGTTCAACCTATACTTGAAAAAATTAATGTTGTCTATAGTGTCCCCATCAATCATTTAGCCTGCTCTTAAGTGGTTATGATGGAGAAAGATGAGATCAAATCCTTTTTCAGAAACTAGTTATGTGAACTCTAGGCAAATCACTTATCCTCTATGCCTCAGTTTCCCCCCAGGGTTGTGGTAAGGATAAAATAATATTTGTGAAACACTTTGCAAACCTTAATGTTCTTTATATAAATGCCAACCACTATTGCTACCACCATCATTACTGCCACCACTGCTGCTCCTGCTACTGCTACTACCACTATGACTACTACTATTTCTAGACCTCCTCCCCAAGATTTTAATTTATCAGGATATGAAGTAATGAATCATCTATTTTATTTTAGTTTGTCAAATTGTTAAGAAAATCCCAAATTGCCATTTTTGAGAGATAACTTACTTTTTTCTTTTTTTTTAAAATGGAGTGCAATGTGAAGTAAAGGAATCTTAAATACTCGGAATATAAAAAGAAATTTCAACACAAGTAGAATTTTAGTATATTGTCTGTTTATTCAATATCTATTTTGGATTATTTGAAGCAAACTTAGGTTTACCAGAGGCTGACTTTGCCATAATTACCAGTCCATTTCTGAGCTGCATCCCATAACTCAGTTCATCTTACTAGTTGCCATGCCAGACCAGAAACTAAGCCTTAGATAACTTAACTCTTTCATGCCCCAAACTCTTACCCTGAGGAGGGATTGCTGATTTGTGGTTATCTTAGTCACCTATTACTGACACACTCCAGACATGCTTGACTTCACTCCCCTACAAACTCATAAATTGACATCTGTTCCCTATATGTACCTCTTTTGTTCCTGGAACCATAATCAAATCAACTCTTTCATCAATGCCAGGAAAAGACATGTTAATCTGCCCCCTCTTTAATTCCACTTAACCATTTTGGTAACTTTTCACACAATGTCTCTCCATGGCCACCACCTCACTACATATATGTTGTATTGTCTTCCCCCCACCCTCAGAATGTCAGTTCCCCGAGGACATGAACTGTCTTCAATTTTGTATTTCTATCTCTAACACTTAGCACAATGCTTGGCACACCTGACCTATAGTTTATCTCCAAAACCCCTTGGTATAGATCTTTCTTCTCACTGGTGAAAATGAATACCCTTTTGGGTGGAGGATTCTAGGAACTGAAGAAATCCAGAGAGAGGAGAGGTCTTCCATCTTTTCCAAGTCATTTTGGAGTTCAAGTCACATTGGGCACTTCTGACTTCCAGCTTCAAGGGGGAAGATGGAAGAGGTCAATTCCTTCACTTCAGGTCACTTCTGTAAGACCCTGGGAGGACAGGAAAGAAATTGACAGTCTCCATCATGTCTCTATAAATATTTATAAATGTTTTTATTCATTCATTCTACTCATTCATTCATTGGTTGGTGTGTTTACAGAGAAGCCCATCCCATAAGAACATAAATAGGAAAACAAATCTAAAAATATTGTGGAAATACGTTATGACCATTTATAACTGGAATTTGAATAAACTATAGGTCAAGTTATGTTCTCCAAACAGTATAAAAAAAAACCTGATGTATCTTTTCCTTACTTCATGAAAATCCTACTCTAATGCCAGTAACCCTGGTGCTTCAGTAACCTTGAATGTGTAAAGGCTGTTAGTAGAACACAGATTTGGTTAGCTCTTCTTAAACAGGAGAAGTTTTGTGCCTGATTCTGGAGATGGACTATGTCTTTCCAAGAACCAACTATCTATGGCCTATAAGAAAATTGGTGACCAGTTGACTAATTATTGGCCATGATGACCCATAATACTTCAAAAACTGGATGTATCTTTAATCTCATTGATATATATGATCCCTTCAGTGATGTAGATCACAACTTACCTGTGCCATCTTATCCAATAAATTAGTCAATAGTACCATGTGCCAGGCACTGTTCTAGTAGTCGTTGACTGACATTTGTCTATGTCCTAGAAATTCATTCAACATACTATGGAAATTCTAGATCTCTGGCCACTGGGATGGTGCCCAGGATGTGCCTGCATTGTCCTGTGGTTATCCTTCCTTCACTAACCCCTCTCTTTTGGTCATACATCTTTGTTGATATCCTTTATATTTTATCCTATACACTTCCTCATTGGCAATGTGAAACAACCTATTTATATTCATCCTATGTCTTTTCATTGCCCTTTGGGCAAATTCAATTTTCATTCCTCAGTTTATGCTATCCCATGACTCAGCAATGAGCCTGGAGTTAAGAAAAATCCGAGTCCATATGTTAACACTTAAATTTTTTTCTCTCTGTTGAGTTATACTATTTTTTCTTTGACCTGGAAGCTGTGGATTTTGGCTATGATGTTCTTGAGAATTTTTGTTTGGGAGTTTCTTTTGGGAGATGACTGACCAGTTAGCGGTCTTCCTGTTTTCACCTTGTCCTTTGGTTCTCAGAGATCTTGTCAGATTTCTTAAAATGTGACGTCTAGGTTCTTTTTTGAGTAGTGACTTTCAGGTCTCCAATGATTTATAAATTATTTTCCTTGATCGATGTTCTAGGGTTTTTTTTTCAAAATGGAAAACACTTTACCCTTTTATTTTTTTTTTTGGACTTTTTACTTTGTTTCAGTATTTCTTGTTATCTTATGAAGTCATTAACTTGTTATCTTGATAGCGCTTTAAGGTGATATTTTTATATTTTTGTTCATTCTTCCATCCTTACTTCCTGACTTCAGACTTCATGTTAAGGCCAGGCATTGCTAAGTGCAGTGCAAAGTAAAGGAATCTTAATATAAATAAATAAACAATAATTTATAATAAACAAGCAATTTATAAAATTGTATACATAATTTTATTATATATAATATATTCTTTTATATTATTATATAATTTATGTATTTTATGTAATATATATAACATAAAAATTTATAAAATAACCAAATAATTTATAATAAATATAAAAATAAATATAATAAACTTAAACAAATATAATAACTAAATATAAATAAGAATATAATAAGGAATTTCAATATTGATAGAATATATTATTCCAGGCTCTCAGAGAACTCTCAGGCCAGGAAACTGCAATGTTTCAGCCTACTCAAAGTAGTTCTAACCAAAGTGAAGTCTGATTCATAACACAAAGTCTAAAGTCAGAAAGTAAGGTTAGGAGAAAAAAATTGGAAAATAAATAAGAACTATTAAAGGGCAGCCAGATGGCACAGTGAATAGAGCACTGGATTTGAAATCGGTCAATTGAAATCGTCTTCATGAGTCCTAATCCAATTTCAGAAATTTACTAACTGTGTGAACCTGGGCAAGTTATGTAACTCCCTTTGTCTCAATCAGTTTCTTCATCTGTAAAATGAGTTGGAAAAGGAAATGGCAAACTCCAAATGGGGTCACAAAGAGTTAGACATGACTGAAATGATTCAACAACAATAAATGGAAAGAATTGGAAAGAGAATGAACATCTTGCCTAAGAAACAGAATCCTTGAAAATTAGAATGAACCAAATAGAAGTTGATAGCTTCATAAGATAGCAAGAAATAATAAAACAAAGTCAAAAGTCAAATTGTTTCCTTTTATACTCTGATTTTATTTACAAAATCAATTTGACTTAAAAAAAACTCTCGATTTCATCTCTTACACAGATTCTAGTTGAATTTTTGCTTAAACTGTGTTTTTTCTTTGAGTCTTTGCTTATAGATGTTTTGGAGTTGTTGTCTTCTTTTCTGTTTAAAGTGAGATCCTGCTATCTTCAGGGTAAAATATCTTCCGGTACTTAAAGCCTTTTACAACCTGGGACATTTTGCCTTTTTGGTCTTCTTAAACTCCTACATATTTTATGAATTTTACTATTCACCTCCAATTCCTGGCTTCACTGGTTTTCCTCAAGAAGCACTTCCAAATATACCTTTCTCAGTTGTCCGCCACTATACTCCCTTTAGGACCTTTCCTTTGAGATTACCTTACATTTACACTGTATTGATTTTATACATATATATGTATGTGTGTGTACACACACACACACACACACACACACACACACACACACACAGATACATATTTACATGTTGTCCGCTCCATTAAAATGTGAGCTCCTTGAGGATTCACCTTTCTTTATATCTTCAGGACTTAGGACAATTACTGACAGCATAGGAAGTGTTTAAAAAATGCTTGTTAATTAGTTGTTATAATTGTTTTGCCCCTCTTCTTCACATTGATATTGTCATCTTTGGGGTATACATATACACCTAGCTATGGAAACTGATACCCATGAAATATTAAAATAATTTTCTAAGATGAGAAGACAAAGAAGAGTTGCAATATACATGGATGGATGAATGTTGTCCTTCCCAAATAGAACCAAAATGACATTACCATGTTGGGATGAAGGTACAGTATGTCCAACTGTGTCTACTCAGACCAGTGTGAGCTCAGAAGGCCCTACCACAAGACAGGCACAAGTAGTCCACACAAACATTGAGAGTGGAGATGTCTCTAAATTTGTGCATCTCACATATCTGGATAGCACAACTACTCAAGGGGCCATCATAGATCCATTGAAGTATTCAAAATAAATTCTTTTTTTTTTAGGATACCATCTTTATAAAAGAGTTATACTATAGTATTTTTCAAAAGCAAAGCAAAATAAAACAAAAAACCAGCCCAAATATGTTTGCTTTGTTTGACCTCTTCTCCACTATAATAAACAGATGAGAGTATTTATAAAAAGCTTTTCTCTCTTTTGACTAGCTATAGCCACCACGTTGTTTCATGCTACGTGAAGATGATGTGGGACTCAGGACTGTTTATTTTAGAATGATTCTGTAAAACCACCACCAGAAAGTGTTTTCCACCTCAGGCATGCTTCCAGCATGCGTGAAATCCATTTCGCCCCAAGATTATAAACTTCAGTCTTTGTTTAGATGGCATGTAGCCTTAGTGATGCAAACACTCTTTTACCTGCCTACTTGACAAATGTACAGAGATGATCATGGTTTACCTCCAATGAGGAAGGAACACAGTTGCCAGAGAGCTCTGTTTTCCTCCTGCTAGGCTTCTCCAATTGTTTCTTCATCAATTTCAGGGAAAGATCTGCACTGTCTCCCTAAGAGTGTAAGCAAATATACTTTTACTCAGAAACAGAATGTTTTATGTAAGAAAATAGGTTCTGTCAGTGCTCATATTTTTATTCTGCTTTATTGAATCCCCAGTTTTAGGAATTTAAAACATTTCATCAATTTATAACTTAATCCAGGAGGATTGAGATTACCCAGATAATTAGGATCTGAGTTAGAAATTTGCCAGGTTTGTAAGTTTTCTTGAAAAGTTGACATAAATACCAATATATTTCTACAGCTCAATTTTAGAGACCTTAAAATAATGATGCATTGCTATAATGTGTATATTGTATTAGCGTTTACAAAGCACTTTTCTTACACTAACTCTGGGAGGTGAGTGGTGTATTATCACGAAAATATTAAAGGATACAAAAAGAAATTCGAAAGGAGACAAACATTTTGCTACTAATTTGTTAAATTTAACATACATTTAAAACAAACATACTTACTGTTTTGCATACGTCCTTCTTTTATGTTCTGTTTATGTTTGAATGTTTGTGTTGATGATTCTTAATAAATAATAATTTTTTTTAGATGTCTAAGCAACGAAAAGCCATGGCCACAAAAGGAGGCCAAAGGATCTCAGAAGCTAGCAGCCTACAAACATTAGATCTCTTTTCCTATCAGAGAATATGGTAACCAAGGTTAAGCCAAACATTCAAATGTACTTTTGATCTGATCCATATGGTTATTTTCTCTAATGATGTAGAATGTACATGCCTACCCATGTCCTATGGGACTTTTATCCATATTTTCCTGTATTTGCCTCAAGTTTCTACCAAATGTGTTTGGATATTTCTCACTTTCTTCTAATGTGATGAGATGGAGTACATAGGCTGTCCATAATTTATCCCTCACTCTTTTCTGTGACCATTCCTTGCTTATAAATCTCTTTGACATTCTGAATGCCATTGTTGCTTCCCAATTTTTTTTTTGGTGATATGTTGTGGTTTTTTCATACCTATCATATGTTTCTACATATTTCTTTGGGTGAATCTTAGTTTCAATTAACTGAAACAACAGTCATGATTCATAGCTATAAAATAAAAACAGAAGGATGTTAGTATGAAAATGGTGGGCCGTTTGTAGGAGAAGCTTGAAGTCATTAAGAGAAACTTACCATTTCCTCTTCTGTTAAATTCTGGCCTCATTGTGATTGCCATTTTCAATTTCCATCATTCATACATAGTGGAACTGTATATCATAATCTAGACAATAAGTATTCTTCATCCACTTGGTTTTTCCTATGTGAATGGCTGGGCCAAAATCTTTAGAGTAATTGTGAAGCTTACTTAGGAGGCTCTACAGTGTTTTAGGGCTTAATGTATTCAGTACAACATCATTCACAAACAGGAATATTTAAGGAACCTAACCATTTGTGGGGACTATCTCCTATGTGTGAATCTTTGCTAGATCTCTATCATAATAGTGACAGTCACATTTGGCAAGCTTATATGTCCTTATTTTATGCCTAGATTGATAGCAATGATCAGAAAGTTGTTGAACAAAGTTATCTCTGCTGTTGAGTCAAGGAACTCCATTTATCACCAGTTCACAAACTTTGTACTTGCTTTCTATAATGATTCTAATGTCAAAGTGGAAAATGTAGAAAATGGAAGCCTTTCTGGAGGCCTTAGACAAAGGGAAAATAAAAAGAAGAAAAAAAGGCCATGTGGATACTATAGTTATTTTGAGAGATGGTAATGACCTTATCCCTACAGAAGCCCTTGTAAATGGACATGCAAATTCATCAGTACTGAGAATGTAAGCACAGAGAAAATATAATTGATGACAAATATACCACCATCAGCTATACCAAGGACTCAAAATAGCCCTGAAAGTTCTGGGAACTTCATCAGTGATGTTGTGACTAATGATTCTTTTCCTAGAACACTAGACAATATCAGTACTGCAAGACTGCCTGAGGTATGCCATGTTTTGAACAGTTTTGCCTCCCTTTGGAGACTGGGAGGGGTAGCCCATTAAGAACAGATGTTGCACATCTTTGTACCAGTATTACTGAAAATCTTGGAGTTGCTAATGGACAAACACTTGAATCTTCTGTCGAAGGCTCAGTTGCCCATGGGGTAGAATTGTACACTGTGGAAAAGCACTGACTCATGACAATGTCTCATCTACTGCTGAGGTCACAACCCCTGTTACAGGATCAATTGTTAATCAGCCTGCTAAATCCTGGTCAAGTTTTTTTTTTTTTAAACAATTTTAAGTCTTCTGCTTCACACCTGTGGCATATATTGAAACTAAATATTTCCCTCCTGCCACATCTGCTCTGGTCCATGAAAAACAGGTTAAAGTCAAAGAAGGACTTATTCTAGTTTCATAGGATCCTATAACCATAAGATTTGCAAAATTTAGCAATATAATGCAAATATATAAACCAGTATCTTTGCAACCCTGCAACCCAATAAAGGAAACTGGTGCTTCATCAATGCTACTCTGCAAACACTGGTTGCATGCCCCCAATATGTATCATTTAATGAAGTTCATTCCAGTGTATTCCAAAGTGTAATGGCACATTGACACCCATGATAGACAGTTTTCTTAGGCTAATGAGTGAGTTCAACAATATGCCAATACCTCCAAAATCCAAACAAGCTCTTGGTGACAAGATAGTGAAGGATATCCACCCTGGAGCTGCCTTTGAACACACACACACACACACACACACACACACACACACACACACACACACACATGGATTGCTGAGAGTTATCAAGTCAAGCCACTTTGAAAAGGGTCAACAGGAAGATGCTGAAGAATATCTAGGATTTCTTCTAAATGGACTACATGAGGAAATGTTGAACTTTTTTTTTTTTTTTTTTACCAAATAACGAAAACTTTTCAGTTTTCAATGGATCTAAAACACAGTCTATACATGAAGATAAACAGGGACAAGGAAAAGGTAGCAAAACTGAAGGAGAACAAGTTGACACCTGGAACAAAAAATCCATCACTCGACTGTATTCAGACTCAAATTATTGGCATCTTTGGGGGATACATAAGATTTGTACTTTATCATCAGAGTTCAAAGGAATCTGCTACTTTGCAACCATGTTCTTTACCTTGAAATTGGACATACAGTTTGAGAAGATACATATATTGAAATATACTTTAGATAAGGATGCATTGGAAAATCTGGTGGTAAGAGTTTCTGTTCAAGGATACGCCACAAAAACCAAGCCAAAGGTTGATCAGTCAGACAGTGACTCTGGAAAAGCTCCCTCCTGTTCTTGTACATCTCCAATAGTTTGTGTATGAAAACACGGGTAGATGTCAAAATCTTATTAAGAATATTGAGTATCCTGTGGACTTGGAAATTAGTTGAGAGCTGCTTTCTCCAGGTGTTAAAGGCCACAGAAACCATCTACTTTGTGTAGTGATCTATCATCACAGAAACAGGGAAATTGATGGTCATTACAAATTGTCTTCCAAATTGGTCTGAATGGCTGGTTACATATTGATGAGCAGGTAGTCTAAGTGACATAACAGTACCAGTGGTGAAGCCTTCTGCTGAATGCACAGTCTACCTCCTGTACTATCACCAAGTTGACCTACACTAAAACTTCTTTCTCTGTGCTGTATGTGCTAGATACCTGCTTTCTAGAATACTAACTCTTACTAACTTCTGTTCTTCTCTCTAATGGCTCTTTTGAGTGAAATTTTCTTTCTCCTTTGCCAATGTGGGACAGAATGGAAAAGAAATGAACACCTTTGGAGTTTTTGCACAGTATAGTTTATGATGATTTTTAACTTCCAGATCAAAATCATTTGGTTGCAAGACAATTACTGGATTTAAAAAATACAAAAGCCCACTTATTTCTGAAAAATACTAATTCCTGTTATAATAAAGGGGGATTTGCATCTGATTCCTAATATAATTACTTAGTATAAGAAATTCTACACCAGCAACACAACTTGTGCAGTTCTGTGAGAAGGAATTTTATCTTCCTTATGAAAGTGAAAAACTTTTAAAAATGCAATACCTTCTTCTCCTTAGCCCCTTTAGTTTTTGATAAAAGATAAAAATATGATCCAGTTCTGAGAGAGAAGAAAGTCTTACTTTAAAAGAAAATATATAGAAAGAACTAGAAAAAATGGCTCCTTCTGAATAGGAATTAAAAAAATGATGTGATCGGGAACTGCTGAAGTATACATTGCAGATCAAATATTTGGAATTAAGATGTTAGGCTAAGTAGATGAATGATTATAGCTTTATTGCTATTAAAAATCTCAAAATTCTATAAGCTTCTGTGAACACAAGATTTTAAAATGGGGCAAAATAACGAAGGTTGATATTTCTTTGTCTGCTTTGTTTAATTTTACTGCCTGCTCTTCTCTAATGCCGAGTTTCTAATTGTAAATAGTTTAGTGATATCTAAAAATATAAAGTTGTCAGCCATCAACAAAAATCACAAAGTTGGTTTAAAAATGTTTCTATAGAATTCTTCATCATTTTTCTTGTAGTTTCCCCCATAATATTATTTTTATGTTTTTTCTAGTTCCCATTAATTTAAATAAATACAGTAATAGCTTAGAATTACTCTTAAATTTGTTCTTTTAGAAAATAAATACTTGTATAAGGCTTGATTAATGATTCAAATTGTCAAAATTTCCTAGTAGTTTTCAGAGACAGTCTTTACTTGGCAAGTAGCAATATTCCTCTGGTACTCAAGAGGGCAGCATCTGCTTTGAATATACTTTGTGCTTAACTAAAGCTTAGCTTTCCAAGAGGTAGGGATTTTTTATAAGCAAATTTCTGATTGTCATTTATAGTAATTCCTGTGGCCAAAATATGACTGATGGTTAATAATTAGATAACAAGTCCTGGTAAAACTCAAACTTTTAAGAGTTTTTTTCTTGGCTGATTACTTGGAGTGTGTTATTTGAAAACGTATGTTTTCCTTCTTTTCTTGCCTCCTCTTTTTTCTACTCCCTTTCTCTTGTCTTTTTTCCCTCCCTTTGCCCCATCCTCTTTAGGCTACCCCGAAAAGGTTTGTGTATTATGATGGAAAATCCCAGTGATTATAATGCTGGGTGTGAATAATTTCCACTACATCGTTCCCTCAACAACTATGAACTACCTAGAAGTCTGAAGTAAGAGTAATTTACTGCTGCCTCAGTTTCATGGAGCACATCTTCAATTTAGGTATCAGCTTGGACTGTCACCTCTGCTGCTTTGATTGGGACTTTGGAACAACTCTTCATTGAATTTTTATTAATATCCTGCATTGTGTGGAAAGGCCTGCCCTTGACATAACACATCTGTTTTATCTTCAAGCTTGCAGTTGGATATAAATTGAAAAAGGCTCTTTAAACTTTACTGAATGGTTGATTTAATAAACATTTATTAAGTACCTCCTCCATGTAAGGCAGTTGGTTATGTACAAGATTCCTTTTCTGAAGGAGCTTACTAAAATCTAGAGGTGGTGGTGGCACTGGGAACTGTAACTTCATTAGTATAGGACAGGGAACTTCTCAGAGAGGAAATTCCCTTCACCAATATAAGTTGGCACTGTCTCTGCAACAAGTCTTAGAGATTTGCTTAGAGTACTGAGAGGAAATGACTTCCCCAGGCTCACACAATCAATATACAGTGGAGGCAGTGAAAATTAAACCCAATTCTTGGTTTCAAGACCTGCTCTCTCTTGATAATATAACACAGGATGTAAAAATTCAAGAGAGAGATCTAAGCAGGCTGCTATGATACATTTGAGAAGGGATAGATTATTTTAAGATGGGAGCTTTGGGGTAGTGTTCATGGATTAAATGCCCCCCAAGTAGGATCTTAAAGGAGGGAATATTGTCTACAGACAGAGATAGAAGTAAGAGCATGTCAATGGTATAGAAACATAAAAGAGATGGACGGGGAAAACAGAGAAGGATTTTGGAGAGTCTAGTTTCGTAGAAGAAAAAATATTTGAAGGGAAATAGAAGGAGGTAAAGCTGGAAAGGTTGGGTGGAGTCATTTTGTGCAGAGTCTTGATTTTATAAATGTCATCACCTGCAGAAATGGCAGACACTGATGGAGTGATGTGGCGGGATGAGAGTTAATGGTGAATGCTGGATGAGCAAAGGAGAAATGAAGAGGTAAGGAGTAGAGAGGGAAGTTAGGTTTCTACCGAACAATCCTCAGATAAGAGGACACTGTTTTTTAGAAGGAACCTATTGATTACTGATCGGAGGCATCTGGGCAATCAGAAATTGCTCTTTGAGAAGTGGCAGGGCCTTAGCCACAAAAGAGGGCATCAATTATATTTGAACCCCAGATTTTCATCATGAAAATTTTATTGTTCTCTAGTCTATACTTCAAATCAATTAGGGTGTTAGATGTTTTATATTTTACTACCACTAGTCCCTGTATAGGTTTTGGGGTATTATTGTCCTCCCCTTTCTGTTTCATCTTTTTCTAGACTTCCAAACCAGGTCCCCCTCTACTGCTGACTGATGTAGAGCATTTTTTCTTCACACTGGCCCCGCTATCTCCCACTACCCTTCCCTATACATTCACAATGGAATATCACTGCACAATCACTGATTCTTCCATCAGTGATTTCCTCCTGGACCCTTCATTTTATGGAGGCTGAGGCTGACCCACTGTCATTGTCTTCCCAGTCCATTTCCTGACTGCCTCTGAACCATGCCTGGACCAAGTAACTTCATTTGCCCACATTTCAGCTCACGTTTGTGTCTTGACTCTCCCCTTTAGAACGTTAAGTGCTTTGAGGGTAGGGACAATTTCTGCTTGTATTTGTATCTCCAACACAGTGCCTGGCACCTGGTTAGTGCTTAATTAATGCACTTACCTTTCCTCTCTTCCTCTTTTCCTTTCCTCCCTTCTCTGTGCCACATAGCTGGGGGACAACCAGGAGATGTACGAACTTTCTTGGTATGTGTTGTGAATGCAGTTTTGAGCAGGAAGAAAATCTAAACTGTAAATAAGGAGGAAAGCAAATAACTTGTATCAACATACAATTTCCATGGAAAAGAACTGAAGTTTTAAGCCAGCAAATGGGAATAATTAGCTAATATGGGCTGAATCTTTGGTGGCTCATCCCCTAGAATACAATGACTCTTTTATCACATTGTAAAGGCTCCAAAGAGCACATAAAACATTACTGTAATAATTCAGCATTGCCTGCTTCCCTCCAAACCTGGCTGCTCTTTTAACCTTATAAGGCTACTACTGCCTTTTGGCGTCAGTCAGCAGCTTATCCTAAACAGCTGTTCAGAAACAGAGTTCACAGAACTAACTGAGCTCAGCTGTGGCTTTGTTAATTTATACTGATTCCTTTCTAAACACAGAGAAAACCGATAGTGTTAATGCAGATCAGAGAAGATACAGATTCCGATCAAGCTGCTGGACTCTACCATAGGAGACTCAATTCACTTTAATGATATCATAGAATCTTAAGGGCTGGTAGATGGATCACTATGTGACCCTGGGCAAGTCACTTAACCTCTGTCTGCCCTGTTTCTCATTATCCTCGTCTATATAAGGGGCATAATAGTGGCGTCTAACTTCCCATGTTGTTGTGAGGAGCAAATGAGATATTTGTAGAAGGCTTTGCAAAACTTAAAGTGCTATATAAATGCTAGTTATTAAGGAGAGTAGGAGGGAACTTTCAAGAGTATCCTAATTGCCTCATTTTGCAGATGAGAACACTAGAATCCAAGAAAGGATGCATCATTCGTCCAAAGTCACAAAGGTAATAAGTACCCACGGCAGGATTGGAAATCAGGTCTTACACCATGTGTAATACTCTTGCCATTCTACCAAGTTATCTGTCATCATTTCAGAGCAGTTGTAGCTTTCCATTAAACTGGGGATTCTTTCCACTCCTTGCATAATTACAAATAGTAGTACAGAGGGTAGTTTCCAAGGGAACAAATATTTATAAAGCAATTGTTACAATGAACAATTCCAACATTTCACTTAACCACAGATATTAATAGCATCACAAGTTTGGGACATTGAAAAAAAACAGCCCTCAAATCTGGCAGGTACTCTCCTTCCCCTTCTTAGCATCCTTTGCAGAAACAGAGATACTGAATTTTCTTGGCACATGACTCTTCTACCCCTATTGTGCCCAGGTCCCTGTTCTTGGCTTCGTGTAGGATTGACCAGATTCACTAGATGAATTTTACAGATGAGGCTCAGAAGTGGAACAGAAGACTTCTGGAACTTTTGTCATATCAGACTGGGAGGAAAGGAGGCTGGAGCTGAAGCCAATATCTTTAGGGAAGATATGATCGTGATACTCTCATCAGAGCTCACAGCATTCAACTTTCAACTGGAGAATGTAAAAAGCAAGAGTGCACACTCACTCTTGGTCTAAAAGCTTATAAGCAAGAAATTGGGCTGAAATGAAAAGTCATGGGAGCTTCCTTCTTCCCCAGTCTGTTCCATCTGTTTTCTCTCCCATCAACTTGGGTACCTCACTTTCCAAAGCTGGTTTGAATAAAACCAGAGTGTGGCATGTAATGATGTGCATTGTCAGAACAGTATAATCCATATTTCCATAGCATTTTAAAGTCCTTTCCTCACAACAGTTCGGTGAGGTAGATAATACAAATATCACCCCCATTTTCAGGTAAGGAAACCGAATCGCCAACAGATTAAATGACCTATTAACAGATACTCAGCTGGATACTGTGTAAGGTGGCATACAATTTCATGCCTCCTCCCTATTCTCCACACTCTATTGTCTATGCCCCTCAGAAGCAAATGATAGTGAAAGTGATAAAGTGAAACAGAGTGAGATTCTTTTCAGATCTCTATCTATGATTTTAAAATCTTTGTTTTTACCATAAAAGAGAAAATTTTCATAGTAAATAATTTTAATGATATTTTTGTACAATAATTTTTTTAGTGTGTGTCTTGTTTGTTGATTATGAATAATCATTTGGTTTGATAGAACAAAATTCTAGCTTCCAGACTGTTTTACAAAATGATGTCTTCCATATTTACCTAAAAATATTTCAAAATTCCTTGGAAGAGGTGACAACAGAAATAGCCGTGTTCAGCAATCCTCTTATGATAAACACTAGATGAGGCAAAAAACAAGGAGACAAAATCTTACCAAAGGTGTTCGCTGCTGTGATGGAGGAGTCTAGCACATAGAAAGGTTGGAGCATGAGCTGTTATGGACAGTGAGACACTCCAGATGTTCCTGTTTGTGGATGATGTTATGCTGATTGAATTAAGTTCCAGAACACTTCAGCGACTCTCGGAAGTGATCTGTAATTACTCAAAAGGAGTTTGCCCTTGTCCATTTTCACAATAGATGCCAAATGGATGAAAAATGTCTATTGCCCCAATTTCAACATGCATTTGGGTGAATATCCAATACAACTTGTTCACAAATACTTTTCTCTATGATGGAGAACAGAATGGACAATGAGTTGGGTTCAGTGTTAAACTGTAGATTGGGACATTTTGTGGGATGTGAGTCATACAATAGTAGGAAGGTATGGATGAGCTGAGATCTATATTCTTGAAGAGAGCTTCTGAATTTATGAACTCAGATCTATTTCTTGAATATTGAGAATATTTTATTCTCCTCACAGATATATCATAAGGATGTCCTATTTTAAAGTCTTTTTGGAATTTCATTGGGAATAAATAGAATTTAAAATGGGACAGGACTTGAAGGAATACAGTTCTTGAATCTTCTACTCTCAGCAATATTAATTAATTAATTTTTTCACCCAAAGAAAAACTAAGTTTATTAAAGATATGCTATATTGTCAGACTCTTAAGGCATCTGAGCATTTGTATTGCTCATGCCAGCAAGTCAGTTTGAATCTGAGCACTTTCATGGAAACAAGATGGATCTTAGATCCCTCCCTCTGTCTTTCGGTATATAAGAAGACCAAGTTTTCTGGGGTGTCTGGAGGAGGGAATGACTTAGGGAGGATCTTTTTTTTTAAATACAATTTCACCATAGTAATATTGAATAGAAGAATTAAAATGAAAAGGAGAAACCATAAAACAAAACAAAACACAAAAGAAAATGTTCTGCTTCATTCTGTGATCCAGTTCCATAGTTCTTTCTCTGTATGTGGAAGGTGTTTTGCCTCAGAAGTCCATTGGGAATTTTTTAGGTCCTTGCATTGCTATAAAGGACTAAATCTACCAGAAAAATTCCTTGCACATTGTGGTTGTTGCTGTGTACGAAGTTCTCCTGGTTCTTCTCCTTTCACTTAGCATCAGTTCATATAAGTCTTTCCAGGCCTCTCTGAAGTGTTCCTGTTCATGATTTCTTATAGCACAATAGTATTCCATTACATTCATGTATCTCAACTTGTTCAGCGATTCCCCAATTGATGGGCATCCCCTTAATTTCCAGTTTTTGACCACCACAAAGAGAACTGCTATAAATATTATTGTACATGTGGGACCCTTTCCCATTTTTATGTTCTCTTTGGGATACAGTACTAGAAGAGAGATTGCTGGGTCAAAGGGTATGCACATTTTTGTATCTTAGCAATATTTAAATAATGTAATCATATGATCAGCCCTTGCAAGGAAAGTCTTTACCTTTTATTGTCAGAGATCCTACTAGTTCTTTCTCATGTTTGAAATACATCAGCATAGAAAATGGTTTATAAATAAAAGCTAATAAATTTGTAAATAACAAGAGAGACAGTATAGTAAAATGGAAAGAGTCCTGAGACACATTGATATATATCCTGGCTCTCATACTTATTGTATTACAATGAGATAATCAGTTCATCTCTCTGATCTTAGTTTCATTATAGGGAGAATACATTACCTACTTCATAGGGTTGTTGGGAGGAATATGAGCTTTTGTCATTATACATAAATCTCAGCCCTACTACTTGCTACATGAGTGACCATGGGCAAGTTGCTTTTTTAACCTTCAGCATCTCTTAAATGGTGTTACTAGAGGACCTCTAAAGGCCTTTCCAGTTCTAAATCTATAATCTCCTTATACTTTTGAAAGCTACTAGCTGTGATTTCCCTTCTCCCAGCTTTCTTCCAGGATGTTGAATGTCCTTATCTAATTCTATGTAATTGGTTGGCCTCATTCTTAAGTTTATCTTATTGGCAGGGATTAGAAAGTCCTTTTTAAAAATCCTTGTTCAATAAGTTATCACCAATGTGTCCTGTTTGAATTTTGATATTCCATCAATAAAATTCCTTGCTTATCATTAATGCATTAAACAATAGTCACTTCCTCAAGTCAAGGGAAGATGGGGAGACAACCACTTGTCCATGTCTATCATTGAAGCAAATTAAAAATTTGATTTCTCATTATCATAATATCAATTTAATCTATCACCAGTTTATAGTTCTATATTCACTAGGGATTTTAATTCTTCATGGCTTAACCAAATACTATAAATATAAAACAACTTAATAATAATCAAACATTCCATAACATATATTCTTTTTTAAAATAATATTTCATTTTTCCTCAGTTACATGTAAAGTCAGTTTTTAACATTCATTTAAAATTTTTTGGAGTTCCAAATTTTCTTTCTCCCTCCTTCACCTCCTCTCCTCCCCTGATATAGTAAGCAATTTGATGCAGGTTATACATATATAACATATTTTCTGATATACGTGAAACAGCTTCACAAAGATCATTTTTAGTCTCATAGTTCTACAGAAATTATTGTAATCTAGTCATATTATCTCAATTTTGCTTATTAGCACTTGAATACTGCACATTTTCTATATTGTATTGGATTTATCTTGTTAGGCAAATGTTTTAACTGACAAAAGGTATACAAATTGTACTTGGATCATTGCTGACAACCAATGCTGAAAATTTGTTGTTGTTGTGCAGTCAGTTTTCAGTTGTTTGACCCTTCATGACCCCATTAGGGGTCTTCTTGGCAAGGGTGCTGGAATGTTTTTCATTTTCTTCTCCAACTCATTTTATAGACAAGGAACTGAGGCAAATAAATGACTTGTCCAGGGTCAGACAGCTAGTAAGTGTGTGATGCCAAATTTGAACTCAGGTCCTCTGGACTCAAAAGCTGGCACTGTATCCATCTAGCTTCCATAATGTTGAAAGAGGAGGAACATAATTTGGTACAAGTTTTCACTCTATGGAAATTTTCATATGTCTTTTTAATTCCGTGGCTGCAATTTGGATTTAGAAGAGTTCAGGAGAGGAAGCTCCTAGTTTTACATATAATTCTGAAGTGAGAGAGTTCTATGTGCATGAAAAACTAACATTTTGTTCAGAATAATTCAGAGAAACATCTTCTAAAGCAGAAGTAATTTTTTTCCTTTTTTTATTCTTTTGAATGTGTGCCTTCAGAAATTCCATAGGATCATAGGATCCTAGATTTAGGACTACAAGGGCTCTGGGCTTCATCTTTTATAAGACCAACTGTGGCTCAGAACTCCTGAGCCCAAGCCAGGAGCCAGCCTCTGGCTCCCTAATAGCAGGGATTTCAGGCATGTCCCACCATGCCTGGCACAAGGCTTCCACTTTAGCCAGTCAGGATATGATTCTACTGCATCTGTCCAATGAGTAAAGTCCTGTAGAACAGAAAGAGAACTTACCTTGGAAGTAGAAGACCTGGTTTCAAATATTGGCTCCTTTACCCATGAGACTTTGCAGGAGTAACTTCCATCTCTCTGAACTTTGGTTTCCTTATCTATAAAATAAAGATACACTTGAACTACTTTCTTTCCAGAGTTGTTGTTAGAATCAAAACAAATAATGGATGTAAAGGTAAACATTAAGGTGGATAAATGTAACTTATTATTAAGATTCCTCGAAATATATAATCACAGATCATCAGTGAATCAGTGAGGAATTCTTTTCTCCAGAGCAGGCATTACTTGTCTGGGCTAAATTATCCTTGTGAGGATAGTAGAAACTTGTCAAGGGAAGATAGTAAATAATTGTAAAATACCTATATCATTCCACTGAAATTTATTTTATTTCATATTTACATATGATAAATTCTAAAATTTATTTCCTTTCATATTAAATCAAGGTATAGGAATTTTTAGTGAAAGCTGATGTAGTATGGGAACCAAAAATGATTGGAAATACTTGTTATCAAGGATGTGGGAGATAGAAAAATGATAGTTTATGTGCACAGACCAATAGAAATCCTTAGAAGCATATGTGAACCTGTGAAGAAACCCTTCTCTCTGTTTTTCTGCAAACAGATAACATTTTGAAGCTCTAGTACAAAGTCAAAATTAATGAATAAAAACTCCTTATAATGAAATCCTGTAAAGAAGTACATGGTCATTCATTGTCAAATGTAAGCTTAACTAATCTTTAGGTCTCTGTGAATCTTGAAAGAAATATCATTCAATGCAGTGCTATCATCACAGGAATGGAAGGTGGGTCAGTGACAGGATGTATTTCATTAGCCATATACTGAGGGAAAAGTGATTTTCACTAATCAGCATTCCCTACAGGACAAGGCCTTTTTAAAGGCAAAGCTTAGTAGGGTTTTGTTTATTTTTTTAAGTGAATTCACTCAATATTTAGCAAGCATTTGTTACATACTGTTATGTCTGGTCACTGCTGCTGACTAAGGGTTGGAAAGACACTCTTGAGTCTGAGTCTTTGTGTGAACAAGAAATTGCCCACAAAGACAGTAGGGTGGTGAAAACTGTTGTGGAGTCAGGATGCACCAAAGTCCAAGCCAGGTTCTTTCACCAGGCTGCTATCCAGAGCTAGGAAAAGGATATTTAAGTACAGTGCACTAGATTGAATAATTTATACACCAATTTCCTAAATTCATGTAAAGCAGGAGGTGCCATACTCACAAAATGTGTGAAACCAGGTTAAAATATAATTGGGACATGTTTAGCAAAGTAAATGAAAATCAATACAACATAGATGATATTAATTTATGATTTTCTAAGTCAATGTGTGGCCTATAGGGATCTGTTAGAGGGTATAAAGGACCTGAAGGGAAATAACAGTCAGAGAAGTCTCTATAGACCTTCTGCTAAAGGTTTCTGGGAGTGATCTACTTTACAAGACTGTTTAACATGACTAATGGATTTCAGTCAAGCATAGCATCATGCAGATGTTATGGGAGTAGATACAAGAGGAATTAAGGAATCCTGCATATGGGGAACTCCCTACTTCCTGAGGCATATAATTCCACTTTTGGATAACACTATTTATTCACATATTAAACTGAAGTCCGAAAAGCTTGTAAAGCAGTTATTATATAGGAATGAGACAAAAAGCAATTAGAAAACAAAACCAAGTGAAAAGAGTGTACTATGGAGTAGAAATTATATAACATGTACTGAGAAAACTAAAAAAATTCAGGTTATTGGTCCATAAAGTTTATGTTATCACTTTGCCTGTCTGAGTAATCTATTGAGTACTGATTCCCTGTTCAGAAGAAAAGGCCTGACTGAGTCCTTGTCTTTGACCTGTGAAAAAAATAGCGCAAAAGAAGTAAGCACCCTTTAATAATCAGAGTCCTATTGGGAAGGTAGAACTAAATTAATTGATCTAGAACACTAACAAGCTCCAACAAACAAAACAAAGCAAAAAACAAAAACAAATATCTCTGAGCTGGTAAGATGATCTACAATTGTTTGGAACTATCCAGGGTACTGAAATACATTTGCCTAAAACTATTTTTGACTCAGTGGATCAGAGCTCTCTATCTAGATCTGACCTTGTTTTTGCTTGCCTTGACTTTGCTATTTTGATTTTGTTTTTAGTCTAAGATCTCACTGGTTTTTTTGGGTTCCAAATCATGCATGAGTGAAATTGAGCTTGGTCTTGTCTTTCTATACTGTAGTTGTACATTTAGGGTAACTCAATCTTAATTTATAAAATTTGAAAGTAATGCTTGTATAAGTGTCAGTGTATAAGATAGTGTATTCCCCAGATAACATCAGGAGTTTCAATTTGAACCCAATGGAAACTGCTCTGCTGATCCTTTGTCTTCTAGCTCAAAGGTTACATGATTCATGTGCTTCTGAGTCCAATGTGCTGCAGGGATAAAAGGGATTGTCTTTTGTAAACTTTAGGGATGGACTAAGTGACAAGTTGAATTATTCTATGCCAGAGGCACAACAGCAATGTTATATTTTATGAGTTTTTTTCTCCTTCCCCCTTTTAGAAAGTTAAAGAGGTGGTTATTTAGTGGCTAAATACATGTCACCCCTCACTAAATCAATGAATTCTGTGGCTCCAAGCATCAAGTGCAAAAATCTTCTGTCACGTAAGGGCTTTCACAGTCTGATTCCCATCTACATTTCCAGTCTTATTTCTTATTACTTTCATTCAGTCCAGTCTTCCATTCCAGTCCAATTGACCTTCTAGTTTTTTCTATGTATTAAATTTCTTCTCCCACTTCTGAATCTTTGCATAGGTGAGCCTCTGTATCCAGAATGTACTCCTTTTTTACTCCTACCTTTTGGAATCCCTAGCTTTCCCTAAGCCATTACTCTGGTACCATAATTATTTGTTTGTTTCTTTCCTCCCCCACTAAATTATAAGCTCCTTGAGGGCAGTTACTACCTTTTGCTTCTTTGTGTATCTCCAGCACTTACGACAGTAGCTGGCATAGATCAGGCACTTAATAAATATTTATTGATCATTTTTCTAATTTCTCTAGATGTTAACATGTTCTCCTTGCACTTCTATTATTTATTATATATTTACATTTATTATCAGAGTATGTTTTGTGGACCTCTATTAGGTACCTTCTAAGTTTTTCATGTTACATGGAACCATCAGTTACAACAAATGGAGAAGTTTTGAATGCTGTGGGTAAGTTCACTTACCTTGGTAGTGTACTTTCCAGGGATGTACACATTGACAATGAGGTTGATGCATTCATTGCCAGAGCTAGCTCAGTGTTTGGGAGACTCCGAAGAAAGGCTTGGGAGAGAATTAGACTGTCTACCAAACTGAAGGTCTACAGACAGAGCCATTGTGCTGACCTCATTGTTATATGCTTGTGAAACATGGACAGTCTACCAGTACCATGCCAAGAAACTGAATCACTTCCATTTGAACTATCTTAGGAAGATTCTGAGGATCGCCTGGCAGGATAAGGTACCAGATACTGAGTCCTTGCTCGAGCTGAACTGCCAAGTATTCAAACTATGCTTCAGAGAGAGAGCAACTGTGATGGGCTGGCCACGTTGTTTGAATGCAAAATGTACACCTGCCAAAAAGACTGTTTTATAGAGAACTTGCATGGGGCAGGCGATCACATGGTGGCTGGAACAAATGATACAAGGACATTCTCAAAGTCTCTCTCAAGAACTTTGGATTTGACTGCAACATGGGAGACACTGGCACAGGACCACTCAGCATGGTGTGCCCACATAAGAAAAGGTGCTGTGCTCCTTGAGCAAAGCAGAATTGAGACAGCACAAAGTAAATGCAAGACATGAAAATTTGGGATATCCACCCCAAATATTCAAAGGGACTATCTGTCCCAACCTGTGGCAGGGAATTCTGAGCTCATATTGGTCTAATCAGCCACAGTTAGACATACTGAAATTTCACTTTACAATAATGATGTCATTTTGGTCCTCTTCGAAGACAAAGGACAACAACCAACCTTGTAAGTGCCTCGAAGGCTATGATCATTTCCTTTTTTTCTTTGTATTCCAAATGCCCAACACAAGAACTTGTATACAGTAGCTGATTAAATGTTTACTGAATTTAGTTGAATTCTTCAGTTGATTATGGATGGATCACCAAACAATTTTCAGCAAAATTTGGAAGCTTTTTTTTGGGAAGCTTTTAATTTTCAGAATGAGTTTAGCATTGTAAATTCAAAAATGATCTCCACACAGAGAGTCTAGGTAGTCTAATTTCAAAGTGCAAGTATCTGTTCTGGGACCAGAAATGTCCTTCCTGTTTAGGTGTAGCCTTACCTGAATCACAATCTCAAAGTACAGAGAAACTTGGGGGCAGGGAACTGACTTCAAAGAAGGGAGGTTGCCCAAGCTTCCAAGGTTAGTGTGATCCTGACCTTTTGGAAGGAGATTAGTAGGAAGGAGAATCAGGAAACCACACAAGTAAGATAGAAGCAGAACATGCTTGCAAGTGGAGATATATACCTGTGAGATACCTTAAGCCATAGTTGCTGAAAGATAAGCCATGAGGATTTTCAGATCCTTTGAACCAGCGAGAAGTTGAATAATGGCCTGGAGGAGATCCTTCTGGTGATGTCTTTTGATTCGTGTGTAAATAGGATTTAAATGAGGCAGAGCTGCATGAAGTTGCCAGCCTCATTCTCTCTTCCAGAGTCATCACAGTCCAGGGAGGGATATGACTCATGATGCAGTGGATGACTCTGGTGTCTTTGATGTTTAATCAAGCTCTAAGTGCTCCACAGTGCCTGCTTCAGCTGCCTTCATGGCCATTGGAACCAATTATTCTCATCTACCTATTCCACTAGGGAAAGTCTTCACATGCTTGAAGTAGATACCACCATAACTTATCAATGGGTTTGAGACCAATTGGTTTCCCTCAACCTGGTTTAGCCCATATGCTGAAATGGTTTTGTGACTACTGTCCACCTGTTCCACCCAACTCTCACTTGAAAGAGAAGGAGGTATCTTGATCAGGGACTGTTGTAACTGGGTGCCAGAAAGAGTAGTTAGCCAGTAATCTATAGCTCTGGGGGGTATAGTGAGAGATATTCACTTAGGTTAATGACACTAAACATTCCCCTTCCCTGTTTTCTCCACTCTTTTCAAAAACCCTTTCCTTAGGTACAAATTGATGCTTTCATCCCTCAGCAAAGCCATTTGTTTTATCTTGTCTAGAATTATGTTTTACATTTACATTTTATTTATCTACCAATATTTAAATACAGTGCTTAGCTATTGAGTCCCCAAAACATTTTACCGGAAGGATTGAGGAATTGACTCATATTTTCAATATGATTTTTCAGGAAGAATGAGCAGATATGATTCCACCATGACTGTAGAATTGTAGACACTATTTCCATTCAGGATGCCTGCCTCTTGTCCTTGATCTTGACCTGATTAGCTAACTGTCAAGCCAATTGAACTTTTAGAGGGACATGCAATCTAATGAAAGTATAGGACTTGGAATGACCTGTTTGAGTACTGGATTTTACCATTCAGTTTTTATAGTTTCCCTATGGATTTTCAGAGGTTTGTGAGTTTTTTTTTTCAATCAAGTTCTGCTAAACTAAGGGATTGTTGAGTTCCTTTAATGATATACTTATCTATTCTCAGGGCCATGGCCAATATAATTTATTTAGTTTTGCTGGAATTTTTCCCCTTTTAAAAAATGTTTTAAAGGATTGCTTCCTGGGAGGAAGAGAAAGTATATGAACATGGGAAGTGTTGCTAGTATATGGACATATAGGGGAAGAGTATTCATTAAGTACCTATTGTATGTTAGGCACTGTTCTAAGCACTGGGAATCCAAATATTATTAAAAAGAAAGACATTCCTTGTCCTCAACAACCTTGTTTTGTAATGGGAAAAGATTAGGTATAAAAGGGAGCTGGAAAGAAGGAAGGAATGAGGAAGTCAGAGTTTTAGACAGGTTGGAAGTGGGCATGACTTGGTGAGTACTTATTAAATGTAAGTTCCAGGTAAAAACTCACTAACTAGAGGAAAAGAGAAGCCATAAATATGGATAGGTTTCTGAGAAGTGAACAGAGAAGGCCACTGGGAAAAAGGTAGGGAGGTAGTCTGGGGCATCTGGGACTGAAAAGGGTTGGTAGAGACTCAGACCAAGATGGCATATTTACTCCATGCCTGCCCTTGCCATTGAAGTGACCCACTGCCCAATGAGGAATTCTGTTTTTAAAAAAGTGTTCTAACTGGGACTATTTTTTACCTTATCTACTATTTTTTTTTCTTGCAGGAATACTGCTTACCATTGTCTCAACTGTTGATTTCTACCTGCTTACTTCAAGGCTGCCCACTGTGATGAACAATACATTCCATATGGAACTAATGCAGTTTATAAATGGATGGCTCACTGCCATTCTCAGGGAGCCTTTTAATATAAAAAATCAGGTCTCACGTTCTTCCCTCAAACCAACAAACTTCTCCTAATTTGGAGGAGGTAAGAGGCAATAATCTCCTTTTCTATCATTTAGACACACTACCCACGTTCTACAGACAAGAATGATTATACATCCATCTTGTATTTTACCAATCTTCATTGTGGTAGACACAACTCAAAATCAAGCTATGTTAAACAAATTTGTGTTGAATTCCAATGATCTTGAATGAATGAGTAGAAGATGGAGTCTAGGAGAGTCTGCTTATGAGGATAGTTCTTCTTTCTTCAGATACATTGGCTCAGGCAAGAGACTGGGCTGCTCCTGCTACATAGTAACCTGAAAGTCTACAGGTCAGAGGAAATACCATGGGAATGTTTTCAATGTGTCTGTTTCAGAGTTAGTGGAGGCCTTCTACAAATGTAATATCACAAGTCATAGAATTCTAGGGAGGGATTCTAAGTTGAATAATGATGTCTGCAGAGGTCCACAATGAAAATGCAGAAGTCAAGGAAAAGCAATAAGGGAAGAAAATAGTCCTGGTTAGTACTGCCACTGCCTTTTCATAAGCTGTGATGTCATCACAGGAGATTCTAAGTATACCTATAAATTTGCTGAAATAAGGGATCTCTCTTGGGCTATAGATGTACAATATAGGGAGTATGATGTGGTAAAGTAAGAAACCTCCTGCATCATGCCAATCCAAGACACAGAAGCCATCTGTAAGTGAACTCTGTGACTCTTGATAACTGGTTATGTCAGAGGATTACACACAGCCACAAAACAGTCATAAAGAATGGGAGTAATGAAGAGACAGAGATGGCTCCAATCAGAGAGAAAAAGATCTGCGTTCCACAAGCTATCAGTAAGATGTTTGCTTTTTCCATCTGGAGAAATCATATTGGAGCTAAAGCTGAGTGTCAAATTTGAATCCATGAGAGACATTTGACTTAGTAAAAAATACATGAGTATATAAAGGTGAGACTCTATTTAGACAAGGACAGTCAGAAGTATTTTAGCAGCAGAAAAGGAAGATAAAAAAGGTGATGGACACAATGATAGTGAGAAGTTTGAATTCTGGGAAGAATCTCAAGAGTATGCCAGTTTAAAGCACCTACTGTGTGAGGAACTGTGCTGAATGCTAGAAAAAATATTTCTATTGTACAAAGACACTTGTGTAGTCAGTCTAAGTGACTCTATGTTTAAAATCTTGATTTGGGTACATGCACAGTCAGCTGCAGAAAACAGAGTTCTGGAAATACTTTTGCACATGTGTACTTAGACATGGAAGAAGAAACTGAGACAACACACAATCCATATCTTCATCATATATGCCAATCAACATAATTTTGCCTTTATGTGGAAGTTATTTACTCCAGTCTGTAAAATCAACATGCAGTGTGAAATCTACATTGGCCACATCCAACCTGCTTGCTGCCTTGGTGTGCTAATAAAATACTTTTTATTTTATTAATAAATAAATAACAAATATATAAATAAATACACAAATATTTAAATAAATATATAAATAGATGACAAATAAATAAATAAGTTATGATTGAAATAATTTTGCCTTTTCATTATTTTATTTGTTTTCAGTGTTCTACAATCACTTCCATTTAGCTCAGATTTTTTCCCCTCCCTTCCCTTCCTTCCTCCCTTCCTGCCCTCTCCCTCACTGAGACAGCATATAATTTTATATAGGTTCTACACATACATTCCT
The DNA here is from genome assembly GCA_028658325.1 of Potorous gilbertii. Taxonomy (NCBI): domain Eukaryota; kingdom Metazoa; phylum Chordata; class Mammalia; order Diprotodontia; family Potoroidae; genus Potorous; species Potorous gilbertii. The sequence continues at coordinate 449,099,827 of CM053771.1, read as the reverse complement.
GTTAAATACATTTTCACCTTAGTCATGTTGCATAGAAGAATTAAAATGAATGGCAGAAATCATAAAACAAACCAAAATGTAAAACAAAAGAAAATGATCTACTACATTCTGCAATCAAATTCCATAGTTCTTTCTCTGGATGTGGAGGGCATTTTGCCTTAAGAGACCATTGGGAACTTTTTAAGTTCTTGCATTTCAGTGAAGTACTAAGTCTACCAAAAAAATCTTCACATGCTGTGGTTGTTGCTGTGTACAAAGTTCTGGTTCTGCTCCTTTCACTCAGCATCAGTTCATATAAATCTTTTCAGGTCTCTTTGAAGTCTTCCTGTTCATCATTTCTTATAGCACAATAGTACTCTATTACATTCATATACCACAGTTTATTCAGCCATTCCCCAATTGATGGGAATCCTCTTGATTTCCAGGTTTTGGCCATCACAAAGAGTGCTGTTATGAATATTTTTATATATGTAGGACCCTTTCCCTTTTTTATGATCTCTTGAGGATACAGTCCTAGAAGTGATATTGCTGGGTCATAGGGTATGCACATTTTTGTAGCCCTTTGAGCATAGTTCTAAATTGCTCTCCAGTATGGTTGGATCAACTCACAGCTCCACCAATGATGAATTAGTGTTTTAACTCTCCCACCTCTTCTCCAACATTTTTCATCATCTTGTTTTGTCATGTTAGCCAATATGATAGGTGTGATGTGGTAGCTCAGAGTGATTTTGATTTGCATCTCTCTAATAAATAGTGATTTAGAGCATTTTTGTATATGACTATAGATGGCTTTAATTTCTTCCTCTGAAAACTGCCTGTTCATATCCTTTGACCATTTATCAGCTGACGAATGATTTGTATTCTTGTACATTTGACTCAGTTCCCTATATATTTTAGAAATGAGACCTTCATCACAGACATTAGTTGCAAAAATTCTTTCCCAGTTTTCTGCTTCCCTCCTAATCTTGGTTGCATTGGGTTTGTTTGTGCAAAACCTTTTCAACTTAATGTAATCAAAATTATCCATTTTGTACTTTGTAATATATTCTATCTCTTGTTTAGTCAAAAATTCTTCCCTTCTCCATAAATCTGATAAATGCATCATTCCTTGCTCTACTAATTAGTTTATAATATCAAACTTTATAACTAGATAAGGTACCCATTTGGACTTTATTCTTGTGTATGGTGTCAGGCATTGGTCTATGCCTAGTTTCCACCACACTGTTATCCAGTTTTCCCAGCAATTTTTGTCTAACAGTGAGTTCTTATCCAAGAAGCTGGGGTCCTCAGGTTTATCAAACAGTAGATTGCTATATTTATTGACTACTGTGTCTTGAGTACCTAACATAATCCACTGGTCTACCCTTCTGTTTCTTAGCCAGTGGTTTGGATAATTGCTACTTTATAATACAGTTTGAGATCTGGTAGAGCTAGGTCACCTTCCCTAGTCTTTCTTTTCCTTAGTTCCCTTGATATTCTGGACTTTTGTTCTCCCAGATGAATTTTGATATAATTTTTTCTAGCTCTACAAAATTATTATCTGATAGTTTGATTGGTATGGCACTGAACAAGTAAATTAATTTAGGTAGAATTGTCTTTTGTATTATATTGGCTCAGCCCACCCAAGAGCAACTGATGTTTTTCCACTCACTTAGATCTGACTTTATTTGTGGGAAGTGTTTTGTAATTGTGTTCATATAGTCCCTGGGTTTGTTTGAGCAGGTAGACTTCCAAATATTTTATAGTGTCTACCATAGCTTTAAATGGGATTTCTCTTTCTATCTCTTGCTGTTGGGCTTTGTTAGTAACATATAGAAATGCAGAAGATTTGTGTGGGTTTATTTTGTAATTTTGCCAAAGTTGTTTATTATTTCAAGTAGGTTTTTACTTGATTCTCTGGAATTTTCTTTTCTTTTTTTTTTAATTTTTATTTTATTTATTTATAAATGTTCTACAATCACTTCCTTAAAATTAAGATTTTATACCCTCACACCTTCCCCCCCTACCCCCCTCCCTCCCCATGACAGCATACACTTCTGTATAGGTTCGACATATACTTTCCTATTGAGCATATTTTCACTATAGTGATGTTATGTAGTCACACTGACATAAATGGAAGAAATCATATAACAAATCAAAACATAATACACTAAAACCCACACACACACACAAACATGATCTGCTGCATTCTGCGAATGACTTCCATATTTCTTTCTCTGAGTGTAGAAGGCATTTTGCCTTAGAAATTCGACATTGGGATTTTTTTTTTTCAGTAAGTTCTTGTGTTAT
>CM053771.1:449014853-449097038 GCA_028658325.1 Potorous gilbertii | reverse complement strand
GGGCAGATTGGTGATAGGGGTAATCAGAATGTTCAGTGTATTGGGGAGGGGGGAGGGGAAAATGGGGAGAAAATTTGGAACCCAAAATTTTGTGAAAATGAATGTAAAAAGTTAAATAAATAAATTTATTTAAAAAATAATATAATGAGTGAACATTATTATTTTCCTCTTTTTATATATGAGGAAATGGAGACTGAGAAAAGTTGGCAAAGTCACCTCTCACACTTTTAGCTAGGTGTCTGAGGTAGGATTGGAACTCAGATCTTTGTGACTTTAAGTCCCCCCCATATTCACTATGCCACCTAACTATGAATGTTTTATATATATATATATGTATATATATATATACACACACACACACACACACACATGTATATACACATATACATACATACATATTGCTTGAAATATTTCAGTTACAAGTCACTTGTATGATTCTAAGTTTCCATGAATCATGGCTTCCAATTGTAATGAAACAGAGTAAAAGAATGTGATATTTAATCTCTTTTATCCAATAGACTTTCAAAGTCCTTTTTGAATTTTTTATTAATTAGCAACATACTTTCATTCTTATTCTGGGGAAGAAGGTTTCATATTGTTCTCCTGGGACAAGGTAGCCTTAAAAGAATCTGTAAAGTGCCCTTTTGAAGTCACTTTGTGAAATGAAATCCTTTGGGTTTCTAACCTTTTCCCAGTACAGGACGACTCCTCTTGGCATTTCCCAACTCTGCTTCTGCTGCTTTGCTATTAAAATCATCTCTACCTGCTTGAATTGGAATGCAAAGTTGGGAAAAAAACCCTTGATGTGTATAAGTAAAAATCAGAAGTAGGTTTTGATTTGGTGAGTGTGATTTTCAGATCCAGAAAGTGGGCAATTGGGAACAATCTATTCTGCTTATTTTTCTCCATCTGAGAATCCCCCCTCCCTTCATTGTTTAACAAAACTCACAGTTGCCATTGTTTCACACAATTATCACACAATTGTGTTATCACACAATTAAGGAGGTATCATCCTCCTTAAGAAAATCTGGCCTATCTCAACAGTGGAAATTTCTATAGTGTTTTGCAGTTATCTCATTTCATCTTCATAGCAGTCCTGGGAGAGAAGTTGGACAGGGTGGCAATAATTACTCTGATTTTAAAAACAAGAAAACTGAGGCTTAGAAAGGTTGAACCACCTGCACCAATTTGTATAGCCAGCAAAGTACCCAAGCAGGGTTGGGGAGGGTGTTATTGTTTTCATCTTAAAATCTGAGTTTTTAGTATACACCAGTCTAAAATTCAAATACACAAAAAAATTCAAAATGATTGTATGTGAAACTGTAAACTCCATTATTTACAAATTGTTTAAAATATGTACATAGCAAAAAGATCATAGCAAAAAATCCTGTTTGCTTCTTCCCCCCTTTTGTATTTTTGTGTATGTGTGTGTGTGTATGTGTGTGTGTGTACTGATGTTGTTAAAGAGTGGTATAGTAGATAGAGAGCTAACCTTGGAGTCAGGAAGCCCTAGATTCACATCCTGCCTCTAACACATACTAGCTGTATGATGATGGACAAGTCACTTGATCTCTCACTACCCTCAACCAATTCTAAGACTATATGTCACAAACAAATTGCTGATCTGCATTGGTAAAGAGAGTTTTTACACAAATTGTCTGCACTAAACAAATCACAGGTCTGTCCAAATGTAAACATATTTGCATGTGATATATATGTATATGTACACAACATGCACATGTGCAGCTGCATGTACACACTTACAACATACACATATATTCATATTTACATAAATGTATACATATATGTGCATTTTGTGTATATATATATATACACAATATATATACATATTTCATGGTAATCTTTAGTTGTAGTCTGTATTGTTCCGATTCTCTGCTTTTTTCTTTTTTCCTTTTATTCTCTACATCTTCCTAAAAAGTAGAAATTTCTCTTTCACCAGAAATCTTCAAACAGAGAGATCTGAGATCCTACGATTAGTTGTATTAGAGGCAATAGTAGTTTATTATATCTTTTGCCAGTGTTTGTTCAATCATTCCCTAGACATCAGAAATGTGACTTGACACCTTATTCTTCTAGTAAAATAACTAGATCTGGGATCTGAACCTAGGAATTCTAAGTTCAAGTCCCTTTTTATTTATACTATACCATAATCTTTGAATTTAGAAAACAGATAAATTAATGGGTTGTTAACCAAAGAATTTGGTTCTTTAGTAAAGCATGAATAAACTTTAATTGTGCATTGACTATACTTTCTTTGAACCACTTTGGCCGAAGAGTTAGTAGATATCAGAGAAGTCTGTTGCTTATCCTGGCAAGTGGTTTAAAAAGGGATATCCTAAAAAGGAATTTTCCCATTTCAAGAGGTGGCAGCAACCAGAACATTGATAGATTTCCTGCAGAAACACATAGTAAATGAGGCCATGCATATGCCTAATAAGTTTGAGAGCATAGTGGACAATGTTCATGAACCCCTAACTCCTTTGTGGAAGGGGGAGGGGAAGGGTTCAGCTATCTAGCTATCGTGATCACATAATATAACTTTTTAACTATAAAAGGAAGTCATCTTTGGCAGTGCCAACACTAAATATTGCCTTCTGGGGGACCTCAAGTTTGAGAATTCAGGGATGAGATGTGCTAGACAGAGAAGTGAATTTCCTGTTGCAGGACACTTCCTGGAAACAGAACTTAGTTCTTGATCAGCATCCTATGAAGAGATCAAAATCAATGAGATATTCATATAGTACAGTTCTGAGGGATAAGGTGATTGCTTATTCAGTAGCCCTAATGTATGTTTGCCTTCTGGTGGAGACTCAAGCCACAGAGTGACATTACAAGTCTGGGAGGGACCATTTGGGGACTTTGAGGGAGGTTTAGTACTCCACCAGTAGGTTAAAGGACTATACCAATGAAAACCCCAATTTGGTCCTATCGCCATGGGAACTAATGGACTTCATGTTTATTTACAAATCTGCTTCTGTGAGGCCTTTTGTGTTTTCCATATCTTTTTATGGACTCCTGTACCATTTGTTGGATTTCTTTACATATTCATTTTCTATGGAATTAAATTAAAGCTGTCTCATATCCGAAAAACATACCAGTAGCTTGCAGGCATGTACAGGAGCTAGAGGATCCCTTTTGGCAACATTTGGGGAAATTTATGAAATATAAAACCTAGCATTTATATGATGTTTTAAGGTTTAAAAAGTACTTTACAAAGGCTGTCTCATTTGACCCTCACAAGAATCACGTGAGGTATCTCCTAGTATTAGCCCCATTTCCCCAGGTGGGCAAACTGAGACAGGTTAAGTGACTTGATCAGGGCCACAAAGCTATTAATGGTCAAAGGCAGCAATTAAACTCAGGTCGTTGTGACTTTTAGTCCAACACTATCCACTTCGACACCTCACTTTAGGAAGCTATATTTGAAGATTTTCCTGGAGTAATTCCAAATGGGAGAAGTGAGATAAGAAAGGAAGTAATCTCTTTTAGGGGAACCCCACAGAATTGAACTTGGTCAAGTGAACCAGAGGGCATGAAAAGGGGATAGGAATTGTTGGGTCATGGTTTACACTAGAAAGTGGCAAAGTCAGTCTCTGAATCTTGTTATTTTAAGCTAAGTGCTCTTTTCAGTATATGATATAGGTTCAAGAGAGGTGTACTGTAGAATATTAATTTTTATATACTTCACAAAACTATTTTAAAAATCCCCCCATAATGGTACTGTCATGAGTTAGGTGAATAGATAGAGTTGAATCATTTGACAGTTGAATAAACACAACTGTTCTGGAGACAGAAAGGATTCTCTTAATATCTAACAATATCCATTTTTCTCCTGGCTATGTATAAAAGAAGTTTAAAAAGTACATGTTATGACAGTTTCAGGGTCTTTGTTGGGTTATATTAAACTGTATTTCATGAAAATGAATTATAAGCCCACCAGAGACTATTTAACTGTGTGCACAATATGGTCTTTTGGAAAAAAGTTGGATATAAATTCCATCACAGCTTTGGAAGATGAAGGTCAAGTCAGGGCAAAGAACACTTATAGGGTTTCTTCTTGAATTTCCTTTCTGGCTTCCAACTCTTAGAGGTATTTTAAAAGTTAGCTTGCTCATCCTTGATGCAAAAAATACCTTCTGCAGCATCTCTGAACTTTTGCTGTCATAAATATTTTGTATACAGAATATTTCTAATTTCCCTCCCACATGAAGAACATCCAAATACTTTAAGGCAATTATCGTATCTGTCCTTAGACTTCTCTTTTCTAAGCGAAAGATCCCCAGTTCATTCAATTATTTCTCAAAAGATATGGTTTTGAGTCCCCTTAACATTTTATTTTCCTCTCCTTGGATAACTTCCAGCTTGTCAATACCCTCTTTTTAAATTAAAATTTTACTTTTTATTTTTTCTTAAATTTTTAAATTGATTTGTTTTCAGTTTTCAACAATCACTTCCATAAATTTTAAATTTTCTCCTCCTCCCTCACCCCTCTCTTATTGAGATGGCATGCAATCTTATATGGGTTCTACACATACATTCTTATTAAACACATTTTCACATTAGTCATGTTGCATAGAAGAATTCAAATGAATGGGAGAAACCATGAGAAAAACCAAACCAAAACAAAGTATAACATAAGAGATAATAGTCTGCTTCATTCTGCATTCTGACTCCATAGTTCTTTCTCTGGATGTGGCTGACATTTTGCATCGAGTCCTTTGGGAATGTTTTAGGTCCTTGCATTGCTGTGAAGGACTTGTGTGTTGTGTTTGTCCTTTGTTGTTGAAGAAGACCATGCCATCAGAGAAATGATGACATGAATTGCACTTGACTTTGTTTGGGTGAGGGAGGGCTGTGCAAATCACCAGCCTCACTTCTCCTCCAGAGCCATCTGGATTCAGTGACTTGATATTTCTCAGGATGACTGGAGATGACCCAGGATGCACTGGGAGACCTTGGGTCCTTTAGGCCAAGGTCTTTGCAAGTACTTACTTAGGGTGAAGTAATGCCCATTCATTGAATAGGCCTGATTGAATAGGCATGTTTAAGAAGTCGCCAGGTCATGGCCCCTTTAATGAGGTCAAGAAAAGACAAAGACATCAGTTTGGGTGGGAACCAGCAACAGTTACTATGGATAATCACTCTGAAGCTAGGAGGATTCAGAGGAGCCCTCAGGCAGGGCCCCAGTGGAGTCTCAGTTTCAGAGTGCAGCAGGTTTAAGGTTTTGGGAGAGGACAGGACAGGGGACAGAAGAGAGCAGAGAAAAGGAGAGGAGAGGAGGGGAGAGAAGAGGAGAGGAGAGGGAAATCGGAGAGGAGCCAGTAAAACCCAAGTCAACTGGCATCTTTTGTTCATCCCAGTTTACCTTCCTTTGGAGAGGACAAGGAAGGGGAGGGGGAGGCAGACAGGAGAAGAAGAGGTGAGTTACCCAGCTGGCATTCAGCCAGATACATCTACTCATAGGATTGTGTTTGTCTTTTGTTGTCAAAGAAGACCATGCCATCAGAGAAATGATGACATGACTTGCACTTGAATTTGTTTTGACTGAGGAAGGGCTGTGCAAGTCACTAGCCTTACTTCTCTTCCAGAGTCATCTGAATCCAGAGTCCTGATATTCCTCAGGATGACTGGAATGACCCAGGATGCACTGGGAGACCTTGGGCCCTTTAGGTCAAGGTCTTTGCAGGCACTCTAGGTCTATCAGAAATAGTCCTTAGACACTGTGGCTATTACTGTGTATAATGTTCTTCTGGTTCTGTTCATTTTACTCAGTATCAGTTCATGTAAGTCTTTCCAGGTTTTTCTGAAGTCTGCCAATTCATCATTTCTTATAGCACAATAGTATTTCATTACATTCATATACCATAGCTTGTTCAGCCATTCCCCAATTGATGGACATTCCTTTGATTTCCAGTTCTTGAATATCACAAAAAGAGCTGCTATAAATAGTCTCTTAAAATATAAGATCCATAGCTATATATGTCAGCAAGTCAAGTCAAGTCAAAAAGTTTATCAAGCACTTACTATGTGCCAGGTATTGTGCTGAGCACTGGAAAAACAAATACAAACAGAAAGACAGGTCCTGCCCATAAGGAACTTACATTATAGTGGAGAAAGATAATTCAGAAAAGGAAGCTAAAATGGAAATGAGAGATGGGCATAGGGACAGGCTAGAAAGTCTAAAGAGTCAAGAGTGAAGTCTGGAGATGAGTGAAAACATGATTAGTTTGGATGTTCTCCTTAAAATGGAGGTTCTAGGAGGAAATAACCAATTAGGGGAAGATGCTGCAGGGGTCTAGGGTACTTCTAATGTGACAGGTAGTCCCAGGAGTGGAGTGAACTTTTCAGGGTAAAGAGGTTTCTCTGGCAGGATAAAGTCTGATAGAGAGTCAGGATTGCAGCCTGGAGAGGAGTGAAGATATGGTTGGCCTGGGTGCCCTCTAGTCTCATCAGGGCAGAGTGTACTATTCTTTTTTCTAGTCTTTGTACTTCTACAAAAGCAACACAAGAACTCATTAAAAGGCAATGAGATATAGTTGAAAGAGTTGGTTTCGTAGTCAGGAGGACCTGTATTAATTTCCTGCCTCTCTCATCTACTAGATATGTGAGGATGGGCAACCAGGGGTGGGGAACTTGCAGCCTCAAGGCCACATGTGACCTTCTAGGTCCTTGAGTGGGCCCTTTTCACCTAATTCCAGTTTTATAAAACAAATTCTTTTATTAAGGGGATTTGTTCTGTGAAATGTGGAGGCAAAGGGCTGCACTCAAGGACCTAGAAGGCCACATATGGCCTTGAGGCCACAGGTTCCTCACCCCTGGGTCTCAAGTTAATTAATCTTTCAATGTGTCAGGCAACTCTCTAATCATATTAATTATAGTTAAATTCCTAATCCACATCCATAGAAGATATTTCCACTCTAGAGATTGCCTATGTTGATGAAATAATAAGGTTTATCAATTTTTGGTGGCAAAAAATTGGAAATTGAAAGGATGCCTATTGATAGGGGAATGGCTGAACAAGCTGTGGTATATGAATTAGTGGAATATTATTATGCAATAAGAAATGATGAGCAGGAGGATTTCAAAAAAACTTGGAAAGACTTATATGAATTGATGCAAAGTGAAATGAGCAGAACCAGGAGAACACTGCATACAGTAACAATGACATTGAGTGATGATAACTCTTCTCAGGAATGCAATGATCCAAGATTATTACAAAAGACTCATGATGAAAAATGCTATCCATATCCAGAGAAAGAACTGATGGACTATGAATGAGGACCAAAGCATACTTTATTTATACTTTCTTTCTTTTTTTTTTTTTCCTTTTGGTCTATTTCTCCTTTCACAACTTTGACTAATATGGAAATATGTTTTACGTGATTACACACATATAAAACTTATATCAAATTCTTACTATTTTAGGAAGAGGTGAGGGAATACAGGGAAGGAGAAGAAAGAGGAGAAGAAGGAGAAGAAAGAGAAAGAGGAGAAGGAGAAGAAAGATAAAGAGAAGGAGAAGGATAAGGAGAAGAATAAAAAGAAGAAGAAGAAGGAAGAGGAGAAGGAGAAGAAAGAGAAGGAGAAGAATAAAAAGAAGAAGAAGGAAGAAGAGAAGAAAGAGAAGGAGAAGAAGGAGAAGGAGAAGAATAAAAAGAAGAAGAAGGAAGAGGAGAAGAAAAAGGTGAAGAAAGAGGAGGAGAAGAGGAAGGAGAAGAAGAAGGAGGAGAAGAAGAAGGTGGGGGTGGCTGAAGAGAATAGCATTATTAAGTACTAATTAAAGAAATTCAACAACAAAAACATCACAGGGTTCTTTCATTTCTTGGTTTATTCACTGCCTCCTGTCTTCCAAATGATAATACCAAAAGGAAAGGAGAAGTTCACTGAGAGAAAGAGAAAAGTCAGTTTCTCCTCCTCCTGCTCCTCCTCCTCCTCCTCTTTCTCTTCCTTCTCCTCTTCCCTCCTCTTTTTCTATTTCTTCTTCTTCTTGCATTTGGGGCTAAATGACTTGTCCAGGCCCACGTAGCTAGAGGGTGTCTGAGGCCAGATTTGAATTCCAGTCCTTCAGACTTCAGGGCCGGTGCTCTATTCACTGGGTCACCTCATTGCCTCCACCCCAATTTTTTCCCCTGTCATATAGGACTTATTGCCTAGGGCCATTAAAGTCCATGATCAAGGAACTGAGTTCTCCCAATTCATCTAGAGAAATTCTTTCATTGATTTTTCTTCCCTTCTTCCTTCTATGCCCCATGAGCTTCTTTCTCAGCAATCAGCATGTGGTCAGTGGCATTGTGGCTTCTGCAGAGTTATTGCTCAAGAAACCAAAAGACTGGGGACTGGTGACAGATGATGACATGTCAGGAAACTGATTCCTGGAGGCTTTGTGGAAGTAATTACTCTGAGAGGATTTTGGGTTTGACAGTACACAGCTTTGTTTATTGTTTCATTGAGGAGAGCAGACATGGAGACAAGATGTTTATAGAGTCAATCTCTAAAGAGATTTATTTATTCCCCCAGAAGCTACCTTTGTTTCACGCATGTTGTCCTTCCGTGAAGAAGGAAGGCTTGCAGGAGACGGGATCCACCCAGATCTGGCTAAGGCATGCAGGACAAAACGAAAACTTACTCTACTGGACATTTCCTGTGTTTTGTGTGCCTTCTGAAGTCAGGTTTTCTATCTCCATCTGTGTTTTGGAAGGGCTTCAGGTGACATACACATCTGATTTGTAGTCTGAACTTCACCCAAATTTGTGCAGCAAAATTGTTGGTTTAGTTTGTGAGAAGACTTTGAACTTTCCTAAAGAAGGTCGTTCAAAAAAAGTAAGGATCTAACTCTGTGTGCATGTCTCACTTGTTTTTGAGCCTGAAATAAGGGTGGAGCATTAGGAACATTTACACAGAGACAGAATACACTGCTTGCACCCAAAGAGAGTATATATAGGGAAGGATAAAATCTACTAGCTTTGAAAAATCTCTTTCTCTTCTGCGACTATTATTCATAGAGAAACATCTGATATTAACCATTTGGATTTACCTGAGGGGATGCCAGCAGCCCAGATGGCTTCTTGAATGTATTATTGTGATTTGGCAATGGAAAATGACTGTTTTCAGGACCAAATATTATCCAACTGGCAGGTGCAAGTTTAATTCATTTCATTCAGGGTTCCAGAGAAGATTCCTCTGAAAGAAGCAAGCAGCATTAGGAAGAAATACTTCTTCATTTTTTCTCTCTTTTTTTTTAAATAACAGATTGTGGCCGAAAGGAAATATTTTGAATTTCTAGAGTTGCAACTTTTTTTTTCAAGAAGTCAACTAGAAGTATGAGGTGTTTTGGCTTTTTTTTTTTATTTCAAAACCAAATATGGAAGGAGTACTGACTGACTCTGGAATCAGAGAACCAGGATTTGAATTCTGACTCTGGCTGTTACTATTTACGACCTTGAGCAAGTTACTTAAAACTGTCTGCCTCAATTTCCTCATCTGTAAAAGAAGGTTGTTGAACTACATGGTTCACAAGTTTCCTTCCAGTTCTGTAACTATGATCCTATTTTTAGTTTTAAGTTTATCCCTAGCTCATATGAAATATTGAGAATAGACTTGTACGTACAAGACATCTCTACCAATAGTTTGGAAAACCAGCCTTCCCAAGTAGGTCACAGACAGATAGTGAACCTCTGAGTTGGCTTGGCCTGGGGAAGTTTAATGCATAGGTTCTACCTCTGTAGGGATAGGCAGGGCTAAGGTTTTAAAGGAATGTGTCAAAAGAATCTGTCCTAAGGATCACTCTGACCGCAATTTTCCCCAGTGAAAACCAATGACAAACAAAGCATAAAATATCTAAAAACCAGAAACTGAAAGTGATGTTTATCTCACTGAAGCTTTCTCAAGTATCAAGAGGGAACAGCAGCCTGTAGGCCTGGTGAGTTTTATACTGATCTCCTGTCTTGACTGTTCCTCACCTTGAGCTCTATATATTTTCTCTAAAGTAGGAAATAAATGAAACTCTTTGCTTCTATACCAGGTTCTGCTTTTAGAATTTAGTGAGGGGAAGCAGCACCCTTTTCTCATACGTATATAAAATGGGAAGGTTGATGGAAGGTGCTCCATTGCTCAGGAACCCAAAAGCACAATATATCACCAACTGATAATCTCTTTCTTTTCTTTTGGCCTTGAGAATACTTTTTTTAAAATTTCAAGACATTGTTTATTTCTTTAAGGAGAATGTTGTCATTGTATCTTTTTCAAAATTAATTAATTTTATTTATTTTCAGTGTTCTACAATCACTACCATATAACTTAGATTATTATTTTTCCCTCCCTCCCCCCTACCTCCATCCTGCCTCCCTGAGATGGAATATAATTTTATATAGGTTCTACACAAACATTCTTATTAAATACATTTTCACTATAATCATGCTGTGTAGAAGAATTAAACTGAATGGGAGAAATCATATAACAAACCAAAACATAATACACACACACAAAAATGATCTGCTACTTTGTGTGATTGAATTCCATAGTTCTTTCTGTGGATGTGGAAGGCATTTTGCCTTAGGGATTTTTTTAAGTCCTTGCATTCCTACGAAGTTCTAAGTCTACCAGAAGAAACTCTTGCACAATGTGGTCATTGCTGTGCACAAAGTTCTCCTGGTTCTGCTCTTTTCTCTCAGCAGCAGATCATTTAAGTCTTTCCAAGCCCTTGAGAATACTTCTGAGGAAACTACCTGAGGTACACTTTGCTTTGTGCTTTGCTCCACAGTTCTGTAACTAGCATTAGAGGAAAAAAACAAGAGCATGATTCTTGTCTGTCCTTTCCATGCTGAGGTAAAAAACCTTCTATCCTTCCAGTGCCTGGAATATTCTGCCTTACTAAGGAATATTAAGCCCCAGATGGGATGGTGCTCTACAAGCAGGAGGCAAAGTACAGTTCTGAAATACATCAAAAGCAGCACGCTCATACACAGAGTGGTGAGGTCCAGGGCCATAACAAAGATGGGGGACAAATGAAGCAGAACATTTTCCTCTGCAGTCATGAAGAGACTGCTGTCCCTGAACCTTGAGGTCCTCCAATGACCAATGTTTCACTCCCTCAAATGACCCTTGCCCAACATACCCAAGGTTCAGTCACTATTGGTACTTGTTTCTGGACACCCTTGTTCCTTACCAATTTTTGCAATAGCAGCCCTTCTGGAGATGGGGCACTCCATCTTCCTTCATTACTACATTCATGGTTGGACTGTTCTCTGGACCCCAGTCTCCCCTCCCCTCAACTGTTTTCCCCTGGTTATGGCCTCCATGAATACAGCCAGAGGAAGTCCTTCATTTTACATGTGCCAGCCATTGGAAGGCAGTTAAGTTAAAAGAACAGTCAGTTATAGTTTGCATGGTTAAAAAAATTACAAAAAAAGCATGTCCTGATTAAATTAACCTTTAAAAATTTTTAGTAATATGAAGGATGTATGTAATACTGTAAGAAGTAGATGAAGACAAGGTAGAAAGAGTAGAAAGAGTACCCCATCTGATGACAGAAAGATTCATCCTTCTGAGTTCAAATCTGACTTCAGACACTTACTAGCTGTGAGCCTGTGTGGTCAAGTCACTTAACCCTATTTGCCTCAGTTTCTTACTCTGTAAAACGAGCTAAAGAAGGAGATGGCAAACCATTCTGGCATTTTTGTCAAGAAAACCTCAAACATGGTCACAAAGAGACTGACAAAACTGAACAACAACAATAAATCAGGATGTGATTTATTGTTTTGGTGATTGTCAACTTCAGGGATATCAAACTCATAGCCAGAATCAGATTCAAATGTGATTGGGAAGTATTTTACAAAATAAATAAAAATACAGCATAGATAATGATAACCAAGTCAAGTCAATATCTGACTGGTCAGGTTCAAAGTTAATTTGGAAATATTTTCCAAAATAAATAAAAATACAATACAATATAGACAATTTTAACCGTCAGTATGTGGCAGGCAGGGATCCATTTCTTTCTGAGTTTGCTTCTACTGGTCTAGACCAAAGACAGTGTCAGAAATGATGTTAATGACGCAGATTAAATCTAAAAGTCTGATGTGAGCACATATTTTATTTTTGAGATGTAATTTTTAAACATGTGCCAGCACCCCATCTGCATGGAGGTATAGGGCAAATAAAATAGGGTTCCTGCTGTCAAGGACTTTGCAAGTTAGTATGACAGCTGAGACACAAAGACAAATGGTAAGTATATAAAAGAGATACAAAAGTTTTCAGAGGAGGGCATGATGGAGGGGGTGTTTCATGCATAAGGTAGCTTTTAAGATGGACCTTGAAGAATGAGTAGGGCTTCAGTGGGTAGAGAGAAGGCTGAAGGAATAAGAGGCATACAGATAACCAAAAACAAAGACCCAGAGGTAGGAAAGCATTGGGTTATGTTTTGAGGACGGTATATCTGTATCTCTCTCTCTCTGTATATGCACATAGATATACATATGTGTGTATGTATAGATGTACATACACACATGTGTATATACACATAAACACACATGTATGTATATATGTACATATACATGCATATATACATATGTGTGAAAAAATATATATCACAAATTTTCTAATTCTACTTGTTTCTTCTTTAGACCTGTGAAAGATAGTCAAATAGGTCTCATTCCACCTGAGAATATTTAGACTATTCTTTCCTAGGAGGATCATTTAGTCCCGCCCCCCCCTTATTTTATAGATGAAGAAACTGGAACCCAGACAAGTGAGGTGATCTTCTCAAGGTCACACAGGTAAGTAAATACTCAAGCTGGAATTAGAACCCAGGTCCTCTCTCCTGTCTTATAGTACTTTATCCATCTGTACCACACTGCCCCTCATGATATTACAGTTTTCATTGCCCTGAGATTGTTTCTTGTTTCTTTTGTAACATGTTTCATCCTTCTATCTAAACTATAAACTCCTGGAGGGAAGGAGCTGCAGGAGTCATCTTTTCTTCTCTACAACATAACACATCCAGCCAATACTTATCGATTCAAGGAGTGAGTCAAAAAATCACTTAATTTCAGTCTTAGCTCTAAGTTCCTTTGGACATCGGCTCAAGAGATTCATTGACCCTCTTTAAGTCTGGGATTTGAAAGTAGGTAGCAGTTCATAAAAAAATACGAGATATTACCATATCTTTTTCAAAGAATAAGCAACCTTTATCTCTTTGGGGTGCTAACACATTTCTTTCTCCATCAACTTTCTTCTTTCATGTTTCCTTCTTTCTGCTATATTTCTTATCACACATCAGAACTAAATGGTGCTTGTTTTCGCCATTGCTGGCAAAATCTACCTTGGGTTATCTCTCTTTGTTCTCCGTTGCTCACTTAAATAAGGTGAAGGGACCTTACCCTTCAATAGTCTTTTGAAATGCTTTTCATCTTGGAAAGTCTGGAATACCAAATAAGAAAGCAGAGAGCTTGAAAGAAATGAAAAATAATAACTGGGGCACAGGAGAGGTAAAATCCACAGGCTCTCCAAATTGCCTTGTTACTGTGGAATTTTGTTACAATAAATCTATTTCTAGAAATCACATTCTTAGTCTACAGGAGCCAGAGATGAAACAGTGTAGGTGCCTAGCCTTTCTGCAGAGAATCAGAAAGTGAAAAGAAGTCCTTTAAAAAGAAAAGAAAAGCAATGCTTTGAACACAGGAGGAGAAGGGAAGTGTCATGCATACATCTTTACCCCTGTCCTTTTCTTCTTACAAGTTGCTCGATATTTTTATGTGCTGTGTTATATTTTGGTAGTTTCTTTAGGAGTTTGTGTGTTTTCTGGATCAAGTTTTTCTTTTTTCTTTTAAAACATCTGAAGTATATATAAGGAAGTACTTGAATCTGGAAGGGAAAATTACAGGCCCTCTCACTTGAAAACTGAGGCCAGAGAGGGGAGACTGACCTGACCAAAGCTATGTAGGCAATATATGAGGGCTAGATGAAGTGAAATAACTGTCAGCAGATTTCATGAACTTCTGTGCAAACGGTTTGTAAAAGGATCTTTTATCATTATATGTAATTGCCAGAAATTGCACTGTCCTTTCCAAAGACCAACCCACTAATAACAGAAAGACAAATCTCCAGTGGCTAGGTCATCTGATGATGATTTTAATTAATATTTTGCCACTGTAATCCATGAAATAAAGGAAAAATGTTAAAAATATTCTTCAATCTTTGCATGGACCTCTTCCACATCTGAAGTAGTAGTGGGCCATTAGGTACTTAGAGTCAGTCTTTAGACCATCAATGATCTTTAATGTAACAACAGAACTTCTGCAGCTTCTGGTCTCAGGACACCAAGGGTACTCTTTCTCTCCTTCTAAGCTCTGGACACCAATGTGTATGATCTGGGATCAGTCCTGGAGGAACCTGGCCTATGATGAAATGAATTTGACTTCTTTTCTTATACTTGGTTTTTAAAATTCTAACCCTATATGTTTGTTGTATATTTGAAAGGAACAGCATGTTGTATATAGTAGATTTGCACTTTGATGTGCAATTATCTTTTTGTTGTACAGTTATGGAAAAAATACCTATAAAAGAGGTATGAAGAAAAATATTATCTACATCCAGAGAATTGATAAATAGAAGTATGCATAGAATAATTTTACGTGTGTGTGTGTGTGTGTGTGTGTGTGTGTGTGTGTGTATACCTATTTGTATCAAATGGTAGCTGTCTCTATAGGAGGGGTGAGGGAAGGAAAAAAAGGAAATTCACACAATAATTTTGTGGTATATTTAAATGGACTAACAAGTTGTATATAGTAGATTTGCAGTCTCATGTGCAATCATCTTTTCTATTGTACTGTCTTGTGGAAATGCTTGTTTTATTCCATAAGTAAAAATAAAATAAAATATATGTAAAAGAAAAATTGTAACCCTGGAGCCATGGGAGAAAATGACTTAAGCCTCAATGTCTAGGGTCTGCCTTAAATGTTTTGGAGGTAGGTAACAGGATAACTGAAAAATATAAGCAACATGTTTAATATAAACAATGTTTAAAGGATAACTGCTTCCCTCATATGAAAGATATTACATGCAAAGACTAACAAACACTCACTGAAAAAAGATTGAAAGCAAAATACAGTAATTTACAAGCAATGTCTATTCCTCTGGGAGGTCAATGCTTAAAATATCAAATAGTGATGCAGTTTTTGATACTGCTGACACACATTTTACAATTTAGCCCTGCTATATTGTCTCCAAATATTTCTCCCCTGGTCTGTGTCTTCTGGCAAGTCTCCAGCCAAGACCTATGATCTTAGAACCTCTCATATTTAACAAGTTTGCTCCCAAGCTACAAATGTTTATCTTGAGATTTATGTTCTAATACCTTTACTCAGGAAAGAAATAAGATAGAAGTAGCAGTCAGGAACTTAGTGTTTACCTAATTCTACCTATGTCCTTTAGCTTCCATGTGCTGGCATTTCACCATTTATGCTCCAAAGAGAGTCTCTAAAACTCCTGCTCCATTTGAAATATGGTCAGAGAAGAGAGGTGGAGGATCTAATATCTCCCTTTTTAAAGTCCACTGAGTCAACCCCTCTTTGTGCTCAGAGGTCCACATTCTAGTATAGGGGTGGGGAACTTGCATCCTTGAGGTCACATGGGGCCTTCTAGGTACTTGGGTGTGGTCTTTTGACTGAGATCAAGTTTTACAGTGAAGTTTGGATTCAGTCCAAGGGGTGCACTTGATGACCAAGAGGGTCACAGGTGGCCTCAAGGCTGCAGGTTCCCCACCCCTGCTCTAGAATTACTCCCCAAGCACTCAAGTCCTTGGTTTCTTCTTAGTTTGGAAAGAAAGAAAACTAATGTGAAATCAGCCTCAGAGAAAAGTAGGCAGTGTTTTTGTTCAAGGTAATAACAGATTGTGGGGTCCTGAGGAGAGAGGGGAAGAGAAGAGTAGATGATAGTAGCACTGGAAACTTGGAAACTGGGAACTAGAACACCTGGTTCCTTTACTCCCTCCTTCCCCCCAGAACCTTGAAAGGTCACCTCTTCATGAGCAAGCAGAGAGATTCATGCTTGGGAACAGGGGGCGCTTTGGATGAGTATTTATTCTAGTAGTTGGTACGTAAAGGAAAACCTGATAGGAAGAAATGGCAGTTCCTACTGGACCCTTGCCTTACTTATACTTAGCTGTGTGTTTTTCAAGTTAAAATCTTAAATTTTCTGGACTTTCAATATTAATTTTATAAACACCTATGACTGATCTTATCTTTAAGTTGCCTGATGTCTTTCATTTGCAACATGAGGGTGTGGGAAACAATGGAATCTGCTTAATTGATTGACACAACAAAGAAACCCAGAACATGCTTAGACAACAAACAACTCACACATAGAAGAGTGAGAGATGTCTGCCAAAAACAACACCAGAATAAAATTTTATTTGTAAAGGCTTGTAAAAGAAGATGTTGGACCATTATGAGTACTATCATGTCATAAAGAAACAAGAAATAATATACAGTATTTTTTAAATAATAAATTAAAACACAATGCTATCTACTATAATCACTTAAAATAAGATTATAGACTTGTGCACAGAGAATTACAATAATTTATAAGACTACTTCAATAGAAATCTGAATAACAATGTCCAAAATAAAATAAATTGTTTTTTAAAAATAACCAAGCAGTATGAATATTAGCGGGGTTAGGTTTCAATAGAAAGCCACTGGGTGCATCAGAAAGTGATCTCTCATTCTTTTCACTGAGCGCACTCGTAGCAGTAGATGACTTGGAAGCTCTTTCTAGTGTTGTAATTTGACTAAGAGTAGAATTCACTCATCTGGAGATAGGGGATGCTTTTAGGTAGCCCATATGGCAATGACAGTCCATCAGTTTTTCTGTGTGCTTCATACCAACTGTTGGCTTCACGGCTTTAAGTCTTTTCAATAAAGCCAAGTTCTTGCTCTGTGTGCTTTGCTGTTCCTTCTGTGCATTGAGAGCATTATGGTACAACTTTGGTAGTGGAACAAGAGGTTTCCTAGGAATGGTACTCTTAGCTTTTGGTTTTTCAGCCTGTTTGGATAGTTCTTTTAATAATCTTTAATTTTCCTGATCAATCTGTCTTACCTCCTCCTTTGTAGAAGAGTAGTTTTTTTTAGGTGCTAGAGAAGGTTGATCAATACTGGTATCAGCAGAAATAAATGAAGGCCCCCACCATGTTGGGTGGATGCCCTATGGTAAAATAACTTAGTTGGGGATATGGACAAGAATTGCCCAATATGGGTAGGCAAAAGCAGGTGATCTGCATTACTTCAGGGAATTTTTGAATTGATAGAATTACAGATTGGTGATACTTGAATAGAAAATATTCTTACCTCATATATTTATATGTTTAAAAATGGTGATAATTCTACATTTTCTGTGTACAGTGCTTTTTAAGTTACAAAGCAGTTAAAATACATTATCTCTCTTTGTTCTCATAACAACCTTGTGGAAAAGATATATCAAGTTTTTAAAATCCCTTCTTTTATAGAATAAGAAACAGTGGTTTAGAGTTGGATAAGACCTCAGAGGTCACTTAGGCTAACTTGAGTCTGATCCAGAATCTTCATTACAACATACTTAGCAAATGTAGTTATCCCTTCCACATTGTGACTTTCCCTGTTGTGGTTTCTGTATATGTGGGTGAGCAAAAGAAATTAAATGGGAATATTTTGGGAGTTTTGTGGAAGCCAGAGATGACACACAAAGGCCATCAGAAGACAGAGAAAAAGTTTAGAAACTCAGAAATGCACAAAATATATGTGTAATGCAGCTTATTTTATCTTTTAATACTATAATAATTCATCACTCTTCTCTGGTATGAAGGGAGAGCCAAACATTTTTATGTGGATTTTCCAGATCATGGGGGTACTGCATCCTTAATCCCAGTGATGTGGAAGGGATAACTATAGTCATTCAGACTTTTAAAACCTGTAGTAAAGAAGAATCTATTACTTCCTGAGGCAGCCCACTCGACTTTTGAAGAGCTCTAATTGTTAAATATTTCCTTATGCCATGTTTTAATTTATCTCTTTGCTATTATCATAATTTGGTCTTAGTTCTACTCTCTGGGAACAGACAACATATGCATAATCTCAATTTTGGTTCATTTCTCTCTAAGTAGTTGAAGACAGTTATTGTGTTCATTGTCTTCTCTTTTTATTTTATTTTATTTTATTTTATTTAATAAATTTATTTAACTTTTTACATTCATTTTCACAAGATTTTGGGTTCCAAAATTTTCTCCCCATTTGTCCCCTCCCCCCTCCCCAATACACTGGACATTCTAATTACCCGTATCACCAATCCGCCCTCTCTTCTATCATCCCTCCCTTCCCTTACCCCATCTTCTCTTTTGTCCTGTAGGGCCAGATAACTTTCTATTCCCCATTATCTGTATTTCTTATTTCCTAGTAGCAAGAACAATACTCAACAGTTGATCCTAAAACTTTAAGTTCCAGTTTAGGCTAAGTAGCTCTAGTTCCTTCAAATGAAACTCATAGAACATAGACTCGAGGCCTTTAATTTGCCCTTCTCCAGATACTCTCCAGGTAATGAATTTCCTTCCTTAAATGCAATACCCCAAAATGAATACAATAAACCATCTGATCTGCCCAAGTCAGAATAAGCAGACTAGAATTTTCTAAATCCCAAACACTACTATTTCTTAATACAGTCTCATTTTGCATTAGCTTTATTATTATGTCATCCTATTGACTCATATTGAGTTTGCAGTCCACTAAAATACTCTTTTTTTTTTTTTTTTAAGGGCAAACTGCCATATGGTCATGGTTTCCCTATCTTGAAGGTATGAAGTTAATTTTTGGATACCAAGCACATTTAGCCCTATTAAATTTATTTATTTTAGATTTGGCCTGGTACTTTTGCTTGTCAAGAATGTTTTGAATTCACTGTCAATTAGTGTGTTTGCAATCCTATCTAGTTTGGAGAATTTGCAAACTTGATAAACTTACACCTTTATCCAGATGATTGATAAAATGTTAACAACACAGGGCCAAGGTAGAACCCAGAGGCATTCATTGTCAAGAATGTTTTGAATCCACTGTCAATTAGTGTGTTTGCAATCCTATCTAGTTTGGAGAATTTGCAAACTTGATAAACTTACACCTTTATCCAGATGATTGATAAAATGTTAACAACATAGGGCCAAGGTAGAACCCAGAGGCATTCTACTACATCTCTATCTAAGCTAATATTAAGCCATTATTGATTTTGCTTTGTTCCAAAAACACACTTTTGTCATTAACTTCTTGATTCCTATGGCACAGCCAAGGGATCAGCTAAAGAAGGGACCAGGAACTTTTTCTTCTGTTAAGAACTATTTGTTGAACCTGAGGGGTGGGGGCTGTGAAAGAGAAATCAAATAAGGACTAGATAAGCAAAACAAACAAACAAACAAACATTACATTTTCAAAATAAAGATATATCATTTGGATTACTTTTGAAAAAGAATTCAGTATGCGAAACACTATTCAATAAATACAATAGTAAATAAATTAAACAAATAAATTTCAATTATGTATTATGCCCAGTTAAGGAAAAAACAGAAAGGAAGAAAAATTGAAGATTAGGGAAAGATATAAATTAATGAGAAATAAAGAAACATTTATACCAGGGATGGGGAACCTGTGGTAGTTTCCCTACCCCTGATTATACCATGAATGAAAGAGAGACATAAATTGAAAATAGACCCACTCATACAGCTTTATTCACAGTAACATTTCTTGTCTTTGCCATTTAGGTTATTTTTTTCTAGAGATTTTTACAGTGGTTGTGTTTTTGCAACTGTAGGCATGTGGAGCAATATTACTTCTTGGTATTTGTCTCTTCTGAATGTAATTAAGCAAAGGGCTGGATTCTGAAGCCCAGAGGTTCTCTATAATAGAACCAAAGAAATATTAATATTGCATAATTACTTGATTTAGAGATATTTTTTTAAAAAGTAGATTTATAGCTCTGTATAGAATCTTTCGTCAGTTCATCCATTCATTCCTGCATAGAATCATTCATGAAAATGAAACCTTGAATAAGAACCTGAAAGATATCTGTCTCCAGAAATATACAACTTCTCTCTATAGCAAGTAAATTTCCTGATAGCTTTCCAGTTAGATCATTCGATTTTGATAGATCATGAGAAGTAAAATGGTGTAAGGAAAGGATTTATGGTTTAGGAATTGGGAAATCTGAGTTCCAATCTTGGTATTGTGACTGTGTGATCTAGAGGAAATAATTTTGCTTTTCTTGGTCTCTATGCTGGTTTGTTTTAATCTGAAATGTGATATAAATTAATATAAATTTAAAATAAAATGAAGGGGTTGGCCCAGATGAGATCCAAGTTCTCTTCTAACTCTAACATTTCTTGATTTTGTGGTCACTGTACACCTATTAAGAATACATTATGTGAATATAACTTGCACTAGACTCTTGAAAAAACTGGGAATGTTATTTGGATTTTATATTTTGTCTTTGACATAGATATGAAGACAGACTAGAACAGGGACAAAAGAGTCAGCATCAAATTAGCTGGAAATTTTGCTATATATGAGAATTTCTGCTTAATCCATCTATACTCTTTCCATTTGAATCTGTGTATATATGATAGATTGTGATATCTATTTTACTCATGTGGAAACTGAGTCAGAGATTAAATAACTTGCTAGATTATATGCTTCATGAGAAGATCATCAAATTTTATGCTACCCCTTGAGTAAATATTAGGCACTTAGTAAGTCTTTGATTTCCATGGCTCCACAGAGGTCAAGTGACTTGTTCCAGTTACAAAGACAGTAAATGTCACACAACTTTAGAACCACATTCCTTGAAAAGCCTATTAATCTAACACTAATTGATATGATATTGAAAAGAGATTATTTTATTTAATTTTTGAACAGATCTTTATTTTACCTTCTCCTCTCCTAAGGACAGGAGAAGAGTGGTTAGTTACCTCTTGACACCCCATTTCTGAAAGTCAGTCTAACTTCTGTCCTAGGCTACAGAAGAGAAAAAGGTTCATCTCAGATCTGGGCTGACTTTCTCTTCTATCCTCTTTCTATGATCCTTTTTCATTAATGTTCTTTGATAAACCTCAACACTTGATAGTCAGTTAACATTTATTGAGTGCCTATAATGAACTAAGTACTGAGAGTGTGTTTACTAAAAAGTAAAGGCAGTTCCTGCCCTCAAGGAGCTTAAGATTTAATGAATGAAGACAAAATACAAAGGGAAGCTGAAAAGTGAGAGAAGGGAAGAGGAGGAAAAGAAGGTACCTGATGTGAAAGCATGGTGGAGAGTTCAATTAGAGAAGATCCAAAGCATTACAGCTAGGTTAGAAATCAGGAGATGTTAGAGCTGAGCTCTTTCCTTAAATGGAGTTTGGAGTTCATGGCCCCATCCTTCAATCACAGAGTCAGTGTGATTATGATATGGCAGAGTCCTAAGTCTAATGAGATTTTACAGGAAGGTGAGGTTATTCCAATAATGAACATGATTGTATACGTCATTTAGAGCAGGCTCAGTGTCGTGCAATCAGTTTAAGAAATGAGGCCACACAAACTTTTTTTAGGCCACCAAATGTATGTTTAATCTCCTAAAACATTTCTCCAGAGAAGCAACAACCATTTAAAGTGGGATGAATTACATAAGAAGGGATAATCTTTGGTGTGTATTTTTGGGGGTACAATGGCATTGGGAAATGTCAATGAAACACTAGTTAATTTAAAAACTGAACAACATCAGCCTTAAGGCCACTGAGCTATTCAGGCTAGGCTTCCTCAGTGGGGGTAATGTGGTCTATTTAAACTAGGAATAGAGTGGATTTTATCAGATAAACTGTCAAATGGTTCATAGAACATGCCTTGCAGTATTAAGCTTCCACCGTTCATACTATTTTATCAGACACTAGGAGAGTAGATTTTCCAGTAAAACAGGAAATTGCCCTAAGGGCATGCTTTTGAACATTTATCCAAGATGTGCTTTAAATGCTGTTTCAGCTGTCAGTTTTAGCTATCAGCAGGAATGGCTGGGCTTTTGTTGTAGATGAACAGTTCTCTCTAATCATGAAAATCAACAAATTCTGTAGCGTCATGATGGCGGCAAAAATGAGGGAATTTTTACCAGAGAAGGACGTATGAATTGCTTTGGAATTACCATCCAATCTTGCATTAGCTATGTATTTATACATAGACATGGACACATGTATGTACATATACATACATACAGACAGCAGTATAAAGTTTATAAATGGAATATATGTACACAAATATACATATATATAATCACTGAATTGATCAGATTTTTGAAGTCTCTCAATGTTATTTTTCTTTATGTATATATGTATATGTAGATATGTATATATCATTTTCTATGCAAATTTTGTTTACTGTGTAAATTATACTCGATTTCCATTCCATGTCAAGTCCCAGAAATTTTCCCAAATCTTCTCTAAATTCTTTGTATTTGTTGTACCTTAAATACAATGATGTTCCTAGAAAATTGACAGTTGCAGGAAATGGTTTGTGATGTTTCACTACACTGATTATTTCAAAGTGGCCTTTCAAAACATGGCATCAACAGAGAACAAATTTTACTTCTTAAAAAATTGTAGTTGAATTATAGAATTAGAAACTCAGACTATCAGAACTTGACCAGGCCTAGATTTCATCTAGTTTACCTCCCACATTTTATAAATGAGAGCTTTGGAATGATTCCATGACTGAAATTCTCCAACTTTTAATAAACAAAAATCAGTAAAATTCTGTATCATCACATTTCAATAGAAAATACTTTAAATACAGGTGCTAAATATAGATAGTGCATGGACATCCTTGCTGTAAGCTATAAATGAAAAAGTACAGCCTCTCCTCATTTTGTTGTTTATGAAGTTAAACCAGACTCAGGAAATGGCTGAGTAGATCTCATGTGGCTAAATATTTTCTTCTCATTTGAGAAGAGAAAAGCCATTAAAGGCTTTTTGCCTCAGGTCATCTTTGGGGAACATCTGTTCATTTCCTTAGTACAGTAGATGAAATGAAGCTGCTTCCTCAACTCTTGTCTGAAGAGACAACATTTGAATTATGCTAGAGTCTGAATGTCCAAACTTAGTGTTGTCAAAGAAGTAAAACTTGGAACTAGAACCTATAGATGATAAGATACCAGGATATTTGGGTTGGGAGGGAACTTAGAAATCAGCTGATGTAATCTTCTCATCTTACAGATGAGGAAACTGAGACCTAAGGCATGCATAGAAAAATAAATGCACCAATCATACTGAAAATACAAATTTAAAAAATACTATGCAGGGCATTGTCTTTAGTGTTGCAGGTTCGAAGATGAAATCAAACATGATCCTGGCTCTCAAAGAGAGTATCAATTAGAGTATCACAAATGAATGAGGGATACAAAAAAAATTATGAAAGATTCAAGGAAAGAGAGATCTTTTCTTGTTGTAAAGGGTTAAGAGGAGGATCAATGATAGGAAGGATCAATGATGCCTGAACTGGGGCTGGAAGGAAAGGAAGAATTTCAACAGGGATGGCCAATGGGGACTTGATTCCAGGTTATGTGGGTGTAGCCTTAGAAAAGGTAAAGAGGCAGGAGAGTATAAAATAAGGGAGTAACTGCAATAAGGGGGAGTGTCTTCTTTGTATTGGAGTTAGAGTTCACTGGGTAGGACTTGGTCATATGGAAGTCACTTTGCAAGAGCAAAGAATCCAATTTGTTTGACACATCTTTTGATAAAATTCTAGGCTAAAACATTATTGGAAACTTTTTCTCTTCACATGCCATCATGATGAATAGATTGTAAAGTAGCCTCATTGATCTAAATGGTATCTGGAGGCAAGAAAATTACACTATGAAGTAACTAGAAATTTTATTGGAGACATCAAAAAAGAATTTTGTCTTAGCTGAGATGACAGGCTGGTAAATCTATTTTATTTTACAGAGAACATGTACTCTACTAAATTAATCTAAACATCTAGGGGCAGGAAAATTAATCTAGTAATAACAAATTCATTCATAGTTTTTGTAATTGCATTTCTGTTTCTAAAGCTAAAAGTTGAAGAGGAATTTTCTGCTTTTAGCCATTAACTAATTAAAATCTGGATTGGCTGAAATAACCTTAGCTTATCAGTAAGCTAGGATTGATACTTTCCTGTTAATACCTCTAATTACTTAAACAAATAAATAATATGCTTTTAGGATAGAAGTGAAAAAGAAACTCATTATGCATTTCACCAGTTGTTCTTTCCAACTGTGGATTAGGGTTTCCTAACATTAGGGCTTTTGAGTACTTTTAAGAGAAGAGAACAATCATGTTTTTGTATCCATTTTTCTATCAGACTACTGTATCTTCTAGCCAGCTCTCTTAAACTTTATTAAAAGTGATAAAACTTGAGATAAAATGTAAATGTATTTAGACATCACCAGTAATATTAAAATGCTGTTATCTCTACAGTTTGGCCAATTTTAATATTGGAGAATTTTGTTATTTTTTTCTTTTTCTTTCCAGGAACAGCTGGGTATTGCTGTGCATAAACAAGTTAATTAGAATTGATTTGGCTCTAACCAGGCCTCTCTGGACTTCAATAATTCAAGTAGAAGAGTAGACTTTTGTACAACTACTAAACTTCCAGATACTGCTTTGTTACCAATTCTTGGCCTTTGAAACTCAATGATTATGCTACAAAAGTTTGAAGAAATAAAAATGCCTTATATTTCATTGGATCAATTTCCATCTTCAGAATACTCCAGAATCGTTATCTCATTTTAAAAGGTAGTACTTTTTTCCAATTACATGTAAAAACATTTTTTAGCATTCACTCAAAAAAAAAATTGAGCTCCAATTTTTTCACCTCCCTTTCTCCTGTTCTTTCTCCTGAGATGGCAGCCAATTTAATATAGGTTATACATGTGTAATCATACAAAACGTATTTCCATATTGGTCATGTTGTAAAAGAAAACATAGACTCCCCTTCCAAAAAAACAAAAAATAGAGAAAGTGAAAAATAGCATGCTTCAATATGTACTCAGATTCCATCAGTTTTTTCTCTGGAGGTGGAAAGAAGTTTTCATCATGAGTCCTTTGGATTTTCTTGGATTATTGTATTGGAGAAAATAGCTAAGTCAAGCAGAGTTGATCTTTGTATGATATTGCTCTTACTGTGTGCAATATTCACCTGGTTCTGTTCACTTTACTTGGCATTAGTTCCTATGTCTTTCTAGGTTTTTCTGTGAGCATCCTGCTCACTATTTCTTACAACATACTCATATTCCATTACAGTCATGAACTGTCACTTGTTTAACAATTCTCCACCTGATGGGCATTCCCTCAATTTTCAATTCTTTGCCACCACAAAAAGACCTGCTAAAAACATTATTGTGCAAACAGATCCCTTTCCTTAAAAAAATCTCTTTTGCATGCAGACCTAGCAGTGGTATTGCTGGGAGAAAGGGTATGCACTGTTTTATAGCACTTTGAGTAGAGTAATAGGAGACGTTCTTAAATAAATGATTGACGCAATTATAAATGATAACTTTGATTACATGAAACTGAAAGCTTTTGCACAAATTAATGAGTCTAGGATAAGAAGGGATGTTGTTGGATGATTTAAAAATATATTTATTAAATTTCTTTGGTAGAGGTTTGGTACTCAAATATATATAAACAATTCGTATATATGGAACAAATAACGTATATATATATGTATATATATACATACATATATATATATCTATATATAATATGTTGTCTACCCAAAAGGCATTTTCTTCTAAAAGAGAGTATCTACAATCCCCCCCAAAAAGGCTTGTAAACTATTAACAATTGTATGAAAGAATGTAAAAAAAGAGAATGCAAATCATAACCATTCCAAGGGTTTCCCTTTCACCTTACAAACTGGCAAAGATAGGAATAGTCAATGATGGAAGTGTTTTTTTCACAACATGACCAACACAAGCAAACCAGTGCATTTTTTTGGTGGGTCTCTGAATGAGTACAACAGTTTTGGAAAGTAATGTACAATTATACAAATAAAATGACTAAAATGTTCATACCTCTTAATCCGGTGATTCATTCCCCTACTAGGTCTATACTCTAAGAAAGACATTGATAAGAATACTGTATGCTAAAATATTTATAGCAACATTTTTTCCTCTTTTATCTTTTATTTAAAATAAAAACTATGTAATATTTTTTTTACAGTTAAATGTAAAACATTTTAGCATTAATTTTTTCAAAATTAATTTATTTGTTTTCAGTTTTCAACATTCCCTTCCATAACTCTTGAATTTTCTCTCCCTCCCTGCCCTCTCCCTCCCTGAGATGGCATCAATCTTATATGGGTTCTACAATGCATTCTTATTAAACACATTTTCACATTAGTCATATTGCGTAGAAAAATTAAAACAAATGGGAGAAACCAGGAGAAAAAACAAAACAAAACATAACACAAGAGAAAATAGTCTACTTCATTCTGCATTCTGATTCCATAGTTTTCTCTGGATGTGGATGGCATTTTCCCTCAAGTGTCCTTTGGAAATGTTTTAGGGCCTTGTGTTGCTGTGAAGGGCTAAGTTTATCAGGGACAGTCCTCGCTCAGTGTGGCTGTTACTGTGTATAATGTTCTCCTGATTCTGATCATTTCACTCAACATCAGTTCTTATTCAAACATAAGTCTTTCCAGGCTTTACTGAAGTTCTCTTAGCATTAATTTAAAAAAAATATTTGAGTCTCAAATTTTCTTCCTCACTCTCTTCCATCCCCTCACCCTGAGATTGCCAACAATTTGACATAGGTTATACATGTGCAGTCATGCAAAACATATTTCCATATTAGTTATGTTGTGAAAGAAAATACACACACAAAGCCTACTCAAGAACAATAAGGTAAAGTAAGTATGCTTTGCTCTGCATTCAGGCTCCATCAATTCTTTTTCTGGAAATATATAGCATTTTCCATCATGAGTACTTTAGAATTATCTTGGGTCATTGTATTGCTAAGAAAAACTAAGTCAGTCACAGTTGATCATTGTACAATATTGCTGTTACTGTGTACAATGTTCTCTTAGTTCTTCATGTTGCACTCTGCATCAGTTCATGAAAGTCTTTCTAGGTTTTTCTGAGAGCATTCTGCTCATTTCTCATAATACAATAACATTCCATCCACAATCACATATTACAACTTATTTGGCATTCCCCAATCGATAGGTATCCCCTCAGTTGAAAATCCTTTGCCACCACTACAAGAGCTGCTATAAACATTCTTGTACAAATAGATCTTTTTCATTTTTTAAAAAAATCTCCTTGAAATACAGACCTAGCAGTGGTATCCCTGAGTCAAAGGGTATGCGTGGTTTTTATAGTCTCTTGGGCATAGCTCCCATTGCTCTACAGTGGTTAAATTACCAGTTTCACTGACAGCACATAAGTGGCTCAATTTTCCCTTCAAATATTTGTCATTTTCCTTTTCTGTCATATTAGCCAATCTGATAGGTGTGCGGTGGTACCTCAGAGTGGTTTTAATATGCATTTCTCTAATTGATAGTGTTTTAGAGCATTTTATAATGACTATAGATAGCTTTTTAAACTTTGAAACCTGTCTGTTCTTATCATTTGACCATTTATCAATTGGAGAATGGCTCTTTATAAATTTTGACTCAATTCTCTACATAATTGAGAAATGAGGCCTTTATCAGAGAAATTTGCTGTAATTTTTTTCACAGTTATATTTACTAACTGTGTATTTCCCTTCTTCCTATTTACCCCCATTTATCCTACTCTTTCTTCTTTCACCCTGGCCACCCTCAAAAGTGATTTTCTTTTTTTTTCTCTAAACATCTTAATGAGACTGAGCAAAGACCCTAAAAAGGTACTGTAAGGTTAAAAAGTAGAAAGCAAAACAGGATGGATTTGGGGCAGGGTATAGAAATGCCCCCTCAACCCACTCCCTCTCAAAGAGTACTGTTCTCTCACTATTGGGAGTTTAAGGCAACAGGGACACAAGCAGAAGTTATGTCCACACTTGCTCAGTCCTGATGAATGGAGATTCATGGAAGAGCTCCTGTGCCTCTGGGGTTGGTTGGCCCATCAGCAGGCAGAAGGCAGTGAGCTGCTGTCTGATACCTTCAGGCCTTTGCTCAGGAGTAAGATGTCTTGCCTGTACTCCTGGCTAAGGAATTGCTGCAGCATGCTGATAGTATCCACAGAGTCATGGGGCTTCAGGAAGAAGGTCCTGTAGTTCATGCCAACCTTACAGGTGAGGACCCCTTCCATTTTGAAGCATGTGTGGAACATGTCTATGGAGTATACCTCACTCCCAAGGTAGCCATAGTACTGGTGTCATAGCCTACTGACAGATGACCAAAAGTGGCTGGCATGTTAGGACCTGGAGTGGCTGGAATTCCTAAGATGTCCTGGCACAGTTGGGAGTACTCCTGGACTGGATTTGCTTTTGTCTGTGTATGAAGGACCTGGTCCACCTTGATGAGGACAATTTGATGAAAGTTGGAGTGACCTGTATTTGCCTGATAGGACTTGATACGTTTCTCCAGAAGGTCTTGGGTGATGGACTATTCTGTCTTACAGTGCTAGGATATACTCTTCAGAGGCTCCTTCTCACACACCCATTTTTCAGCATCTGTGACAGTGCTTCTACAGAGTCTCATTCCACATGGGTCCCACTGAACATGGCAAACTCTGCCTGAGAACAAAGTTGGTGCATCACGTGCCCAAATTTGTGGAAGTACATCTTCACCTCATTGTATTGCAGCAGGAAGGGGGTAGCTGGTGTAGGTTTGGTGAAGGTGGCCACTGTGACTGCAATAGAGATCTGTAGCTGCCATCCTTAAGGGAGCAACCAGGTTGGAGGCCAAAGCAGGATGCATGACCAAACTTCCCTTCTTGGGAGTGCAAGTCCAGGTAGAATTTTCCTATCACTTTTCCTGAGTCAACATCCCTTACAGAATACAATTTCACCTCTTCATGCCACATCTTGGCATTCTCTTCCAGTTCAAAGGTCAGTTTTTATATATACCTTTGGTGTCCATTTACATAGGGAGGTACTCCTTTAGCAAATTTTAGTCTGCATTATAGCAGGTCTCCTCCACCTGGTTCATGTAGTAATGCATGTACCAGGCATTGATCTAGTTGTCAAAATCCAATCTGCTTCTCACACTCTTTTTTAAGCTCCAAAATTATGGCTCAATCTTCTTCCCCAAGAGGCTTCACTTTCTGGGTCAGTTCATCTGTAAATGTGGTGATGTCTTGACTTGTTTTGGCCACATTCATCTCTAGGATGTAGTCTGCGTGAGTGTTAAGTTCTAGCAGGCTGGACTTTTGAGTCAAGAGATTGACTAGCTCCTGGAGGACCTCACAGTTCTCCTCCTTGAATCTACAGTTGAAGGTATCTTCAACCTTCCTCCAGGACTCAGGAACATGCCATTTCTTTAGGAGAGGAAAGTAATGAAGGTATTTGAGACTAACTTTTAACTTATCTTCCTTGGTCTTTTCCAAGGAGTTCAGAAAGTCCTCAGGAAGGTCACCCAGTTCTTTTTGGGTGAACAGCAAAAAGATACATCTTCATTCAGATTCTTATTGAAGACCATACGAAAGAGACTTAGCTTCCTTTTAACATATTAAAAAATTTTTTTCTTGAGTATATTCTGGGAAGTGCAGTCCATTCCATTTTCCTAGCTTAATTAACTGATCCAGGTATCTTTTGGTTTCTGACCTCAGTGAGTCAGCTGAAATTTTCTCTTGCAGCTGGACAATCCTCTGCTACATATCCTGTCTCATGCTTATCTGGGATATGAAACCCAGAGAGCTTTTGCCAGCCATCTGTTTGGATATCCTTGGAAGAGGAGACATGCTGTGGGAAGTCCAGAATGTTTCTCTGAACTGTGTATTCCACTGTCACATCAACCAATGCCTTGAGAGTACTCTCATAAGATATTTTTTCAAACTCCTCTGATCCCTCTTGATTGTACACATGCTTGGTTTTTACTTTCTTTTTTTAAAAATTGTTTTATTAGTTTATTTATTTTTAGTTTTCAAAATTTGCTTCCATAAGTTTTACATTTTCTCTCCCTCCCTCTCCCCTCACTCTGCAAGACAGCATGCAATCTGATATAGGCTCTATGCATATATTCTTTTTAAATACATTTTCACATAAGTCATGTTGCATAGAAGCATTATAATTATACATATGGGAGAAACCATAAAAAAGAACAAAACAAAAAAGAAAATAGTCTGCTTTGCTTTGCCTTCTGACTCCTTCGTTCTTTCTCTGGATATGTGTGGCATTTTCCTTCATGAGTCCTTTGAAATTGTTTTAGGTTCTTGCATTATTGAGAAGGGCTAAGTCTATCAAAACCAGTCATTGCATACTGTGGCTATTACTGTGTACAATTTTCTCTTGGTTCTGCTCCCTTCACTCAGCATCAGTTCATATATCTTTCCAAGTTTTTCTGAAGTCTGCCTGTTCATCATTTCTTATGGCACGTAGTATTCCATTACATTCACATACCACAACTAATTCAGTTATTCCACAAGTGATGGCCATCTCCTCAATTTCAAGTTCTTGACCACCACAAAGAGAGTTGCTATATTTTTGTACATGAGGGTCTTTTTCCCATTTTTATGATCTTTTTGGATTATAACCCTGGAACACTTGGTTTTTATAATGAGTTGATTGGTAAGATTTTCAATCTGCCCTGAGATGATGTCCCATCATAAATAGTTTATCACAGAACATGGAGACACATTATTCAGGACATCTCTTGGGTGTGTGCTTGTGGGGGAGGGGAAGGGTGAGGAGGGTGCCATGGTGGCAGCAGCATCAACCCAGGCTACAGTCACACTTGACCTGCAGGTGGTACTCCCTGTGGTGGCTGCTGCTCTGAGGGTTCCTCCCCAGCAGACTTTCAAAAGTGTTTTTCTTCTGATTACTGGCTCCTCCAATCCACTCTCCCTTCTATCAGCCCCACTTCTACCTTTTTTATGCTTTCTCTCTCCTACTTTCCTATAGAGTAAGATAGATTTCTATAACCAACTAAATGTGTGTGTTATTACCTATTTGAGTCAATTCTAATGAGAGTAAGGATCACATACTCCCCTCTACCTCCCTATCTTCTCCTCCACTGTAAAAGCTCTTTAATGGCTCTTTTATGTGAGCTAATTTACTCTATTCTTCCTCTCTTTCCTCTTCTCTCAGTGCATTTCTCTTTCTCAACATTAAATTTTATTTTATTTTTTAAAGATAACCATCCCATCATATTTAACTCACAACTGTGCCCTATTTCACTGCATATTCCTTCTAACTTCCCTAATAATGAGAAAGTTCTTTTCTTCAGTGAATTTTTGTATATCTTTTTCCACATGGCCAATCCTGCTTTTTAAAGAGTTCTTCTCTTCAGTGAATTTTTGTTTGTCTTTTTCCAGTTGATCAATTTTGCTTTTTAGGGCATTTTTCTTTTCATTGGATTTCTGTGTCCTTTTACCATTTGGCCTATTCTGTTTTTTAAGGTGTTATTTTCTTCAGTATTATTTTTTTTTGCATGTGTGTGTCTGTGTGTGTGTGAGTGTGTGTGTATTTCTTGACCAAGCTCTTGACTTTTTTCATGATTTTCTTGCATTATTCTCATCCCCCCATTTTCTCTTTTCCTCTCATATTTGATTTTCAAAATCTATTTTGAGCTTTTCCATTATTTCCTTTTGGGCCTGAAATCAATTCACATTTTTCTTTTTTTTTAAATTAATTAATTTATTTTTAATTTTCAACATTCATTTCCACAAGATTTTGAGTTCTAAATTTTCTCTCCATCTCTATTCTTCCCTCCACCCCAAGAAACACTGTATTCTGATTACTCCCTCCCCCAATTTGCCCTCTCTTCTATCACATGTCTCCCTTCCCTTATCCCTATCTTCTCTCTTTTCTTATAGGGCAAGATAGATTTCTATATTCCATTACCTGTATTTCTTATTTCCCAGTTGCATGCAAAAACAATTCTCAACATTTGTTTCTAAATCTTTGAGTTCTAACTTCTTTTCCTTCCTCCTTCCCCACACAGCTCCACTATAAAGGAAAGCAATTCAATATAGGTTATACCTGTGTAGTTATACAAAAGGCTTCCACAACAGTCATGTTGTGAAAGACTAACTATATTTCCCTCCATCCTATCTTGTCCCCCATCTATTCTATCCTCTCTTTTGTCCTTGTCCAAGCCCTTTGATGCCTTGATATAGAAGCTACTAGATCTTGTGTTATATTGCTTGTATTTCCACGGTATTTGAATTGTTTCTTTCTGGTTGCTTGTAATCTTTTCTCCTTGACCTAGGAACTCTGGAATCTGGCTACAATATTCCTAGGAGTTTTTCTTTTATGATCTCTTTCAGGAGGTGATCAGTGGATTCTTTCAATATTTATTTTACCTTCTAATTCTAGAATATCGGGACAGTTTCCCTTGATAGTTTCATTAAAGATGATGTCTAGACTCCTTTTTTCATCATGGTTTTCAGATAGTCCTATAATTTTATATTGTTTCTCCTGGACCTATTTCCAGGTCAGTTGTTTTTCCATTGAGATATTTCAAATTGTCTTCTATTTTTTTCATTCTTTTGTTTTGTTTTGCAGTTTCTTGGTTTCTCATAAAGTCATTAACTTCTATCTTCTCCATTCTAATTTTTAAAGAACTACTTTGTTCAGTGAGCTTTTGAACCTCCTTTTCCATTTGCCTAATTCTGCTTTTTAAAGCATTTTTTCTCCTCATTGGCTTTTTGGACCTCTTTTGCCATTTGGGTTAGTCTATTTTTAAAGGTATTTTCTTCAGTATTTTTTTGGGTCTCCTTTAGCAAGCTATTCACTTGCTTTGCATGATTTTCTTGCATCACTCTCATTTCTCTTCCCAATTTTTCCTCTACCTCTTTTACTTGATTTTCCCAATCCTTTTTGAGCTCTTCCATAGTCTGAGACAATTTCAAATTTATTTTGGAGGTTTTGGATGCAGAAGCCTTAACTTTGATGTCTTCCTCTAATGGTATGCTTTGTTATTTCTCACCTGAAAGGATGGAGGAAAATACCTGTTCACCAAGAAAGTAACCTTCTATAGTCTTATTTGTTTTCCCTTTTTTGGACATTTTCCCAGCCAGTTATTTGACTTTTGAGTCCTTTGTCAAGTGGAGGGTACACTCTAGGGACCTGTAACTTCTCAGTTCCTCCAAGGTGACACAATCATGGGAGAGGCATTTACTCTTCTCCTGGCCTGTGCTGTGTTCTGGGAACAACCAGGATCTGCTCATGATCTGTGAGTAGGATTCCCTCTCCACAACTGCCTCAAGCTCCATCATGCCAGTGTTCCTCTTCACCCCATGGCCACCACTCAGGGATGAGATTCAGATAAGTTGCTTGGTTCCCCCAGTGTCTTTAGGCTGAGGGCTCCAAAAATGGATGCTGCAGCTTCTTGGGTCTGGGGTTAGGGCAGGACCCTGCTCCCTTCTCACCCAGGTGAAAGAGCTTTCTTACTGACCTTTGAAGCAATCTCTGGCATTTGTGGGTTGAGAAATCTGGGAATGACAGTTGTTACCTGGGATTTTGTGCCCTTAAGCCTGCTCCAGTCCTGTCCATGCTTGGCCTCATGGCCAAGGTGGGCTGTGCTCTGCTCTGAGCCCAGTGTGATAGACCTTTCCTGTCAACCTTCCTGGCTGCCTTGGGCTGGAAATCTCTCTCAGTCTGTCATTTTGTGGTTTCTGCTGCTCTAGAATTTGTTTAGAGTCATTTTTACAGGAATTTCATGGGCTTTGGGTGAGAGCTACAGCAGGTCTGTCCTTCTACTCTGCCATCTTGACTCTGACCAATCAATTCCCATTTTTTTTTTTGAGACTTTGGATGGAGCAGTTTTGACTTAGTTGTCTTCTCCTTAGTTTGTATTTTGATCTTCCCTGTCACCATAGTAACATTTTGTGGTCAGGATTTGTTTGTCCATTTTCCAGTCTTTTTCTTGACTAACTTTATGTAAAATTTGTGCTCTGCTCCTGGAGTGGAGGAGGCACTGTTCCAAGCTTTAGGTGCAGCTGTTTGCAGAGGTAGTTCTTGTGTGTTTACTATTCTTCTGGCCTGTGATCTGTTCTGCAAGAAACCACAAACACTCTTTTCTACCCAAGAACTATGATCAGAGTCTCCTCTCCCCTGTGACCAGAAACTGATATGCTACTGTTCCTCCTTGACCTGGTACTGCAAGCTAGGACTTCTACTAGGATCTAAATATGAGCAATGCAACAGAGTCCTGTCCTCCAGGGCCAGCAAAAAGACTTCTACAATCTCCTTCTAACCAGTTGTCCTTCACTCTTACCATCTGAGGGCTGACAGCCCCAGAAGTTAATGGATTCCAGAGCTCCAGAAGCTACTGATTCAGCTGCCGTCAATACCTGCTGCTGGTTTGCTGGGATTTGTCCCATGGTGGTGAGGTCTTTAGTGGTGCAATCTGTGGTGGACTATACTCCAGTCTCACCCTGGTGTGAAAGAGTTTTTCTGCTCATCTTCTAAGTTGTCTTGGGCTGGAAAATTGTTTTGACTTGTCTTTTTATGGCTTCTATCACTCCAGAATTTGTTTTGAAGTATCATTTAAAGTTGTTTGGAGAGGAATTTGGGAGAGTTCAAGGTTATCTTTTCTCTGCCATCTTGGTTCTGCCTCTTCTCATTATTTCATTTTCACATGATCTCTATAATTCTTGTTTTGTAGGTTGATAAATAAAAGTGAAGAAAAAAGACTGGTCTTGATCATGTTAAGTAAAGAGTCCATCAACTATATTTCTGTTCCTTAATTGTTCCATTTCACTGTGTCTTCTCTGGAAGTGGTAGAACTTGTCTAAATATAAACTCATGTCTAAATCAATGAAATTTCACTTTCGTAAATTATACTACTCTATCAGTAAGCACCCTGACATATACAGAGGGGCCTACTATCACAGGTTCTTAAATTTGCATTTATGAAAGGAAAGGC
Source organism: Potorous gilbertii (assembly GCA_028658325.1). Lineage (NCBI taxonomy): Eukaryota > Metazoa > Chordata > Mammalia > Diprotodontia > Potoroidae > Potorous > Potorous gilbertii. The sequence continues at coordinate 449,061,996 of CM053771.1, read as the reverse complement.
AACTTTTGAGGGATCAACAATCACTTTAATTATATTCATCATACAGAAAAATATAAGCAGAGAAATAAAGATTAACAGATAGGGCTCTTACTGCCTGAATCAAAGCAATATTGCCATACAATTTACATACATCCCTGGATCAAGAGAGCCTTTATATCAAAGCAGTTGTGGGGGGCGAGGGGGAGGTCTGAACATATGACCACTCAGAATCTCAACCAGGTAATCACAAGACCCTTCTTATAAGTGAACCCCCAAAGTAAAATATTAACCTAATAGTATATATAATGAAGACTTGGCTCCTGATAGACTTAGAGTCAGCAGGCATGAAACCCATATGACTCAACACAGATGCAAACCATCAGTGCTCAAAGGGGACTGAATCCTCAAGTGTTCACAATCTAGACTGAGCCTGGAAAACAACTCCAAACACAAAAATCCCACCCCACTTGCTGCCAAAACTAGTCTGATTTTGTTTGGAATTCTAATCTAAAATTTACAAGACTTTTCTGCTCCCTGCCTTAAAATTCCTATGGATGGTATACCAGAAGCAGCAACTCTATCGGGATATCAAGCAAGGTGCTTCATCCCAATTAGAGTGGTTACCACAAAAGGCAGTGACCCAGAGAATCAGCACTGAGACACAGAAAATAAATGGAGTTACACTATGAATCATTTTCTGTGTATTTATGTATTTACTAAGCTTGGGGATTAGAATTAAATGGATTTGGATCAACTGAGATAATCCTTGCAAATCTTAAAACACTATATAATGAAAGTATTACTAATTTTTAAAAAATTGTTGCTATTAGTCTATTATTATTAAATGGCTAGGGGGCTTAGTGGAAATGGAGATAGCAATGATACCTACCTTACAGGATTGTTGAGAAGATTAAAGGACATAAAAGATATAAAGTAGTTTGCAAATGTTAAGGTGCTATACAAATATTAGTTACAACTACTAATATCAGTACTGTTATAATTTCATTTCTTTGTTCTTTTCTAAGCTCCATGAGGGCATATACTAGATCTTAAACTTTGTATCTTCCCAGCACTCAGTGCAGGGCACACAGTAGGAACTTTTTTTTCCTATGGAACGTTGAATAAATTAACAAAAATATTGATACACCAATAAAATTAGTTTTGTTGTCCACTTATGAACAATAAATAAAATTTTCAACCAAGTTTCAGCCATCTCAAAACCTGTTTCCTAAGAGGAAAAAGAAATTGGAGAATCAAGTCAATTGTCTGAATAATATTAAGAAAAGCCAAGGTGAAAAAAAATGAGGGTAATGTATTGTAATAGAGGAATGCACACTTGATTTTGAACTATAAGCCTTACACTCTCTCCCTGGTTCTGCTGCCTACTATTTGTGCAATATTGCTAAGTCCCTGAACCTGTCTGGCAATTAGTTTTACTGGTAAAATGAGAGGGTTGGATTAAATGAATGATCTTGTATACCTCTTCCAGAACTTGAGCCTAGATTGACTACCCAGTAAAGTATTTAACTATATGTAATAACTGTGGACTCAGCTTTAACTATTTATATTGCACCTTGCACTAAAGTTTAGTTTTAATTATATCACATCTCTGGCTAATAAATTCTGGTGACTCTTTATTCTTCCCAGTATTAACTACATAAACCCCAGTTTGCCTTTTAAAGCCCTTCACAAATTGGCTCTTTCTACCTTTTCAGTCTTCTTACTCTTTACAACTCTTTACCATTCAAATACTTTTTGATCCATCTGCATCTGCCTTTTTTTCTTATTGACTGAATGATTTGGTTCAGTGTGGAAAGGCATCATGGTGGAGTATAAATTGCCCTAAAGACTGAGTTGCCCTTGAGCAAGCGAGCACTCAACCACTTCTTTAAAATGTCTTACCTACGTGATGGTGCTCTTATAGGGATTAGTTTAAATTATACAAATAAAGGACTGACCATAAAAGGCTATATCAGTGAGAACTATTATTCTGACTAAAAATAATCTTACACTAGATAACAGTGCAGGTAGCATAGTTCTTAATGAAAAATTACTGAAACATATTTTCTATAGTGTTTGAATAGAATAAATTAATCTAAGCATGACAAAACAGTTTACCCTGCAAACAAATCTTTTCTGGACTGAGAACAGGCAAGGATAATCTTGGTCCAAAACGTCAAGTAGATATTAATCTACCCTATCCTTGGCATCCCAGATGAAATGCCACCAGCTCCTGAATTTATTTCTGGTTATATTCCCTGTCAGTATCAATAAATGGACCAGACTTATCATTAGCTGGCATCCTTCCAAGAGTTCCATGGTTTTACTCCTTGCCCTCTTTTAGAGGCTGTCCTCTTCCTTACTGTTAGCGTTGTTCAGCCAAACTACTGTTCTTCTTCCATAATGTTTCATCTTCCACGATTGTACCTTTATATAGGCTGTCCTGCATGTCTGGAATCCACTCCCTCTTTACCATGTTTGAATCTGTAAGGTCTTTAGCACAGTGCCTAGAAATATAGTAGGTGCTATATAAATATTATCATGCCATAACCTTCTTCTTCTGGCAACTTGATGCATATGATATTTTGCTCTTATCAGGACCTTTGGTTCCTTGGATTATTCCTCTGCTTTCAATCTGTCTCCATTTCTCTGGTTTCATTCACCTCTCTACTTAGCCCTAATCTCATGGTTCACTATTTATTGATTTACTGGTTATTACCTAAGAATCCCTTGTATCCTATTTTTCCTCATTCCTTCAGGTCTGAGGATCCTCATCCTGTAGTAACTTCCTCATCTCAGTTCTTTGGTTGTCCAAGACCAGGGGTAGGAAACCTGTGGCCTTGAGATGACATGTATCCTGCTAGGTCCTTGGGTGTGGCCTTTTGACTGAGTCCAAGTTTTGCAGAACATATCCTTTTATTAAGGGGATTTGTTCTATAAAGTTTGGATTCAGTCAAAGAGCCTCACTTGAGGACCTAGAAGGCCCCATGTGGTCTCAATGTCCAAGACTACAGAATGTTGATAGAAAAGTCATTAAACTGAGCTTATTTGACTAATTACAAATCTATATTACCTAATAAAATGAGATAATGTTTAAAAAGTATTTTACAAACCAAATCACTATGCAACTACTAGCTATTATTACTTTATAGACCATTGCTATAGGTTGACATTCCATCTATTTGAACATTTTCTATTTCTTATTTCTATCCTATGTCTCATAATACATCAAGTGACTTAGCCCTATCATGTCAGACTCAAAAATAGATCCCTATGAACTGCACATTGACTTAGAAAGCCACAAATTAATAATATCTTTGTTGTATTATATATTTTATGAATCTTGTTAAACATTTCCCAGTTAAATTTTAATCTGGTCCTGGTTCCACTTGGGAGTCCTGAGTCTTGAGTTTGACATCTCTGATCTTAACCTATGACTTCACGGATGAGTTTGAAGCTCTTCCAACATGAACTTGCTCATATTCTCTAACATACTCTTCAAACCCTCTCAAAAGCATTTTCCTTTCCTCCCGCCTTCCTTTCAGTCAGAAAGAGATAACTTTGCTACTCACTAAGTTTAATCCCCTTACTTGAACCCATGACTCATTTCCTCCCAATTTAGCCAGGACCTCTTTTTATTAAACATTTATTCCACCCACCTACCCTCCTCAAAAATCTTCAATTTCACCTTTTCCATTGGCTCATTTCCACCTGCTTAAAAACATCCTCAGGTCTTCCCAATCCTAAAAAAATGTGCTTTTCCTTGACCGTATTACTCAGTCAGCTGCTGTTTGCTCTCTCTCTTCCCTTCTGCTTATGTAGTCTGGGCATAATGATGTAGCACCTGTACCTCCTTTCTCTCTTTGTGAACTTGCTTACTCACCTGTATACATGTTGGCAGGTCTGGGAGGGAAGCTGATTTTAAGAGTGGGCAACCAGCCATAAGCATGGCCCAACTCTGAGGGGCCTTTGGTGTATTGGGGAACAATATGCTTACTCACCACTTTAATTCATGAGTCCCCATTGGCATGTTTTTCATTTATATAAAATCAGTCACAGGGATGCCATTTACATGAAACAGAGATGATATGCAAAATGAAAATTGTAATACAATAGTATTACAGAAGACACAAGTAAGAATAATCAAAATATAAGAGTTCACTTGTAAATAGGTGTTACACTCTCCTATAAATGCCCATAATGTCTGTGGGATAGAAAAGAAGCACACCACCCTAGCAGTGAAGTATATGAATAGGGAAACCCAGTTGTTCAGGGCACTTCATCATTCTGGTCTATAGGCTTGGATGACAGTGGTCTTCGTTGAGAAGGGTATCCCTCAGGCTTTACCCCTCTCTGTTCTATCCCTCTCTAGGCTTCTGCTGGACAAAACAACTTCTCCGCTACCTTTGGGGTTGTCAAAAGAGTGCGATCCTCCAAGATCAGTTACAAAATTCTTTCTTCAGTATTCAAAGCCCCCTCCTACACCTTACTCCCCTGTCACTCTTTGATCCAGTGAAATGGGCCTCCTGGCTGTTCCATGAACAAGGCTCTCTATCTCTGAGCTCTGGAAATTTTCTCTGGCTGTCTCCCATGCCTGGAATATCCTCCTCAACTCTACCGAGTGACTTCCTTTGCTTTCTTGAAGACTCAACTATATCTCATCTTTTTCAGGAAGTCTTTCCCAATATCTCAATTCTAGTTCCTTCCTTTTGTTAATTTTTTCTCTTTATCTTGTGGGATGTATGAGGTGTTCAAGAGGACTAGCATTTCTTGTTAATGGATTTGCTGAACCCATCTTTGGTGACCACCTGATTCACCTAACTCTTACATATGGCTTCAGAAGTGGTAGCATGTGCAAAGGCCACAACCCTGATAATGGCATCAGTAGATGGAACTAAAATAGATTGAGTGTAACCCAAAGGCCTCAGACCATGTCAGTGAGTTGAGAGCTGTTTACCCCAAGCATGTGAATGGGCAGAAAAGAACAATTTGTTTCAAAAGGCATGAAGGCAGCTGAAGGAGGAACTGCAGGAAACTTAGTGCTTGGCCGCACATCTGTATCCTGGTCCATGGCTAGTCATCCTGACTTTTGTCTTACACTGGACTTAGGTGACTCAAGAAGAGAGAGTGAGACTGATGACTTTGGGAAATTCTGCCTCACTTAAATCCAATTCATGGGCAATTTAAGACATCACCTTGTGATGTCATTGGTCATCTTTGAAGATGAGGGACAAAAGACAACATTTATCTTGTATATTTATATTTGTTTACACAGTCTCCTCCATTAGAGAATAAGCTTGTTGAGTGCAGGGGCTATCTTTTGCCTCTTTTTACATTCCTTGTACTTAGTTCAGAGCCTGGTATTTAATAAATTGTTATTTACTACATACATATTTATTGTTGGATTGATTATGCTTTTTAAAATTGCTATTGTTGTTGTAAAACAGCAACATTAAACTCTTTCAGTAAAAGAGCAGCCCTGTTCTTGGGGACTGTCATGTCACTTCCCAGGGCTACTCCCTTGGTGGAGAGCTGAAGTTCTGTTAAGTTATTTCTGTGTGGAGTAGTTCACCCCAGAACTATGCACTCTGAGGCTTAAACCTGAGAACAGCAAAGCTCCTCATATTTATACTGTGGGGCTCTGAATAGTTGCTTCATCAGAGAGCCCTATAGAAGGCAATCAAAGCCCTGAGGGTTTTCTCTCTCTCATTGTAAATGGTGCCAAAGGACAGTAAGTCCAGCTAGCCCTTCTCCAATGAGCTCCCTGTTACGGCAGAGCCTGGAAGACTTCATTTGGCTCTCTCAGATGGCTCAGCTCAAGGTCTTTGCTCTTACTTTCTGATTATACTCTGTTCTGCAGAGGGCAATCTTCACCATGAGCTTCTCTCTCCAGGTTGCTAGCTACTACATTTTCTCATTTTTCTGATCTCTGGCTTCTCATCATTTCATCTCTTCATCTGACTCAAGTGGCTCCAATCAGGGCCTCCTCATGAACACACCAAAACCTCCAACAATTAGAAATCAACCAGGAGTAACAAATAACATATATACAGTATTTGACCTATCAAAGATAAATCTTTGAGTTGCAATTTCTGTTACATGCTTCAAAACCCAGAAAATGGTTGTACGTAGTTGAGCTAATGGAAAACACCCTGCAGTCATCTCCACCTTCCATCTGTACTTGTGCCTTTGAGCTGCTTTCAAACAGGTCCTCTCATTACACTTATCTGAAGGGTCCTCAGAACTGTCTGAAGCTGCTTTTGTTATAAAGTCCTTTTTCTGCCTTTCCCAACAAATGAAATGCCTGTGTATGAAAGGGGTAGATCCATAAATCACAAACTTTTGAAAAATGTTATTTACTTTTGAGGCCTCTACTTTTCACTAACTATTCTGACCAGCTCCCATCAGTGGGACAAGCAAGTCAGCCTAGCTGAAGCAACAATGCCCTCTGAGGACACTATAGGGAGTGCACGCGTCAGGTGAGTAAAACCAGTTTCCACATCAGTTTCCACCTCAACTCAAATCCTGGTGGAGGTAGCCAAGGACCAATGACTGTGCTGGGATAACCTTCTTTCTTTCTTCTTCCCATGCCCTATACTGCCCCAATTTTTCCTCCTCCCTTCCCTCCCCCTCCCCAAGAAGACAGGCAATCTGATATAGACTATCATGTATAATCATATTAAACATATTTCCCTCTTAGTCATGTTGTGAAAAAAGAATTGAGAACAAAAGGGAAAAACTATGAAAAAGAAAACAAAATAAAAGGGAAAATAGTGTGCTTTGATTTGAATTCAGACTGCATTGTTTTTTTTCTGGTTTTGGATAGCATTTTCCATCATTTTTGAAATTATCTTAGATTGTTGTATAGCTGAGAAGAGCTAAGTCTATCAAAATTCTTCCATAACAGTCTAAGGACTATTGGATCTTTTCATCTATTCATTTTTTCTTTAATTCTTTAACATCATTCTTCTTCCTCCACCATTCCATTGGAACTAACATCACCACAATTTAATTGCTAAATCTAGTGACCTTTGTAAGTTTTTATACTGTTTATCACCTTTTGCTATTGAGTATTCTCTTCTCTCTGGCCTTCAAAGTCACCAAACTAGGCTCTCTTCCAAAATCTGTAATCTCTTCCTCTTTGTCTTTGTACCTGGCTTCTCATTTTCTTTTTGATCTCTTGAAGTAGATATTTGCCTAAAGCAAGTCTGTCCTTGCAATTCCATTCAATTTCATGGCCTCAACTATCCTTTTTATGCACATTGTTTCCAAATCTACATCCCTAAGCCTAACTGCTTTCTGAGCTCCAGTCTCATGTGTCATTATTTTCAGAACATGTCCACCTAGCTATCTCCCCAACAACTCAAATGCAACACATTCCTTACCAGTCTTATCTTCCCATCTAAATCTGAGCATACTTATTTCTTCATTGTTTTTGTGGTTTTCTGTTACCTATATTTATATTAGTGGAGCTATCTTTGACTCTTCCCTCCTCTTCAGTTTGGACATCTCGTTATCAGATAGAATCCATCTCATGACTTTAACATTCGTTTAATCCAACCCATTCCTCTATATTTTCACTCCACCACTCTAGTATAGGATTTCGTTATCACTCATCTGGACCATCACAATAACCTCCAATAGGTCTCCTTGCTTCTGCTTTCTCTCTGTTACAAGCTATTCTTTTATAACTCTGCCGATTGAGAAATCTTCCCTGTACATAAAACTGGTCAAAACTCTCCAGTGGCACCTTACTGTATACACTTTTTTTTTGAAGGGGGAAGAGGAACAGAAGTGACAGAATGCAGAGAGGGATTAATTAGCAAAGGTAAAGTTTCCTCAGCAGAAAGGCTGGAAGTAAGGGCCATGTCATAAGCATGAGCCAGCAAGTGTAGGTCACATATTTCGAAGGACAGGCAGTGAGGTAAGATATAGATCAGGCAAAAGATTCAGATGCCAGAGAATGAAGATATCTTTAAAAGAGTCCAAAGACAATCTGCCACAATGAGCGCTCCAACAACAGAGGCTAAGAAGAAGAAACAGTATGGCAGGAAGGAGTAGATAATAGAATTTGAGGATTGAGATGATTACTAGGAGGACAATATGGAGAGCTGAATCAGAGGTCAGAGAGGATGAGGACTTATTTAGTAGCTAAGAAGTCGCTGAGTACATTAGAGAAGTTTTAGTAGATAAATTCTGATAAATTAAAATATGCATACTCAGTCCTAGAGAGCTGATAAAGAAATACTTTCTTGCCTCTTCTTGGAGATGTGGGAAAGTAAACGGGGAATGTAGTAAGTTCACTATCAGATCCTGTGGCTGCAGTCATTGGCTTTACTTACATGTTTTTCTTTGTTAATAGGAAAAATTTAATGGGAAAGTAAGGTGTGCAAGCCATTAGGAGGAAACTATTTTGTCATGAAAACAAATTCAGTAGTAAAACTATAAAAAACATAGTGAATGAAAGTAATTCTTTCTGGAAGCTTGTCAAGGAAAAGGATGAGGTTTAATGTCATAACTAGTCAGCTAGGTGGCTCAGTGGATAGAGTGCTGGGCCTGTAATCATCACACTTTGTAGTTGCATGACCTGGGGAAGTCACTTAACCTCTGTTTGCCTTAACTGATGGAGAAAGAAATTGCAAATCACTCTAGTATCTTTGTCAAGTAACCTTATGGACAGTATTTACATGATATAGTACTTAGAGTCATGAAGAGTTGGACATGACTGACCAGCAAATGATAATGAGAGAAGATTACTAGAAAAGGAGCAGATTAATTCATTTTAGTATGGGACAGATTGGAGCATATTTGAAAATTTCAGGGAAAGAATATGATTTACAAATGGAGGCATTTTGGGTTACAAGAATCTGTAAGGTATAGTATCTTAAAGTATTGTATGATACATAAGCCTTATATAAACTTTCTTCTGTCAAAAATTATGACAAGCCCCACCTATCAAGACCTCCCCAAGGACAGATTAGATCATCTGATTAGATCATTGGCATCAGAAGATAATCAGGTTCATATCACCTGAACATAAATGGGCTGGATAGAAGGAATTGGAGGAGTGATGATTATCTCTGATGGTTTTTTTGGTTAGTCAGATTCATCGGGACCCCTAGAAAGAAATTCATTCTAGCCTGCCCCATGCCTGAGTTGCTGAGCCCTCATATATATAGGGGAGACCATCTCATCCAATGGAAAAGGTGGTGGATTTGGAATTGGAAGACTGCAGTTAAAATCTGTCCCTTACCAGCTCTGGGCTTTTGTTTCCCCTAGGTGAGAGAAATTTGTCCAAGGTCTTCCAAGTGGGCAGTAGCAGGGGCAAAATTTGAACCCATATCCCCTGAATCTATATTCCACACTTTCTCTACTTCACTATACTAGAGAATGGATGATACTAAAATCCTTTAAGCCTGTAAGTCCAAGATCCTTTGCTCTCGTCCTTGAAAGACCCTAATAATACATTGGCAGTTTCTATTTGGTTCATGGAGTTCCAGTTGAGCCTTAGGATAGGTTGTTCATAGACCTCTGCTATAGATTCTCACTAGTGGCTCTACTTGGAGAGCCTCTTTGTTGACAGCTTCCAATATCCAACTCTGATTTAAAAGAAAAGAAGGTGGAGGAAGACCCTATCCAAATGAAAACTAGAGTGAAATTCAAGGTCAATGCCTCAGAGAAACCTGGACAAAATTTCTTGTATATCAGACAGTTATAGCAAGACAACAAAAATCAGTCTCTCTCTGTCTCTCTCTCTCATCAGTCCGTTAAATACTCAAACTCTTCATTTTATATAAGAAGGAAATTGAAAAAGGTAAGGCTGAACAAGTTGCAAAATTGGGATTTGGATATAGTTCTTTTGATTCCAAATCTTATGGTCTTTTTCCTATTTATTATCTAAAATAGAACTATGGGTTACTCTATGGTTGTAAGTATGAAAAGAAGAAGGTAGATCTGCTGGTTTCTAGAGCTTTGTAAAAGGGGAAAAAATGATTTGAAGATAACTCCCTGACACACAGAGAGGTATTAGATTGCCTTCAAAGTTCTTCTTTCTTCCTCTCTAATAGGACTTAAGCTATTTTTCCACCTCTCTTCCCTTTGTTTATTTCAAGTTTGGAAATGCAACACATTTCATCTGTTGAAGTGTTTTGATGTAGTGACATTTTAGTGAGACAAAATTTGAATTCAATTTTAATCTTCAAGTATTCTTTCATCCACTTCTTTCAATGTGATTCCTTAAATTATGTAAAACCTACCTTCAGTCTTTTCAGTCTTCTTTCATCTCTGTCAGTCAAGTATGCCTTCATGTTGTGAACCTGCATCATGCCATGTCATGTTAGTATCATATTGACAAGAAAAATAAAACCATCTTTTTAGTCACCAAATAGCTCATCCCAGCTGGCCTCTTGTCCTCCCATGTTAACATGAAATGGGTTCATATTAATGGGTGTGGAAAAAAATACCACTCCACCACTAACTGTCAATTTTCTGAACTCTTTTTTGAAAGCACAGTCTGAGAAAAAAAAAAAGAAAGCCGTGAAAAATGAATTATCTCAATAACCATAGTTTCAAGAAAAAGTGGCTTGTTCTTAGTAGGAACTCAACAAATGCTTTTGAGTTACATGAGTTGAGAAAAAGAGAATCTGTCTTCTCAATTTTAGAAGTCTTATGACTCATTGAATTAAACAATTTTAATTCAGGTCAACAGAATATAGTTGAAAGAGCATCGGATTCAAAGGCAGAAGAATTAAAATGAAGTCCAGGTTCTGACTTTTTTAGCTATGTGTCAATGAGCAAATTCATTTAATTTCTCTGAACTTCAGTCTCTATGTTTATAAAATGGCCTTTGTTCCTTACCAGCTACATAGGGTTGTTTTGAGGATGAAAGACAATAGTACAGGTAAAACCCTTTACAATGATAAAGTGCTATAGAAATTTAAGTTATTATAGTTACTGTGCTTTTTAATTTTATTTTTAAAATTTTTGGATTGTACTTGTGGATTCTTTGGTATGTAGGGAACTCCTGGTGAGTTTTTTATTTGACTTACACGGAATGATCTGGATACGTTGTACCCTGGAGGTCTAAATCCAATTAGTGATCCTAGTCATGGAAATCTTTTCAGCAGTTCAGTCATGTATGATTGGACCAAATGGTGGTATCTTTTGTTGGGTACAAGGCAAAAAAGTTAAATCTGCTTATGCTTACCATATTCACTTAGTTGTTACCAATCTGCCTATCTTACAGGAATAGCCAGGCTATGAAGTATAGGAGTAGACTGGCTGAGAGCCTTATTAGAGATGAACAAGGTTCTCTCTTGCTCATTTACATTGCTGAGAGAGTTAATGTTTTGAGTCTGAAGGACACTATGACTGTTATCAGTTTTACTGGACAAGTGAAAATAAAGGTAATTAAATAGACCATACCTAATAACCCAACTCTTACAATTTAAATGCAAGAGAGAGGCCTGATAGGGTACTAGGGATATACTCATCATCCTAATTAAGTGCTAACAAGACAGTTGTCCTCACTTTGGTAACTTCAGTGTATTCCCTATGTTAACCATTTTCATCCAGTGGTCTCATCTACAATACTTAATTCTTCTCCATTCATTACAAAGTCTTCCCCCCTTCCACTACGCAGGCACCATTTCTACAGGCTTTGGTCTTTAGGCAATTGTCTCCCCAAAGTACTTCCCACGATTGCCTATCTAGTTTATTCATCCATCCACCTTTTCACACCTTCCTACACAGTACAGATTTGGTCAAATTGCCACACAGCTTGAGCTTGTCAGGGCTCCTAGTGTTTTCACTTTATAAAGCAAGCACAGCCCATCAATGAAAGCAAGAGGAGGTGTGCTGTAAGACCATTCTCTTTTTACTTAAAAATTGAAATCAATGGGGCCAATATCCATTGGTTTCAGTAAAGTCTGTTAGAAAAAAGTTGAACATTTTAAAGTATCAGTAGGGGTTTGACAGGTGAACATGCAGAAGATGGTGGTAATTTTTTAAGGCTTTGAGGGTCTTGTGGCTTAAGCCACATTCTAACTTCGTTGTACTGCATGTGAGTGGCCATGAATTAAAGTAACACTGTTTTTGGAGATCCAGGCCCAGCGTTCTGAAAGAAACTTCCCTTAGTAGAGTTTCTTACATCTATATGTCTCAGAATATATAGTCTTGAATTGATTTGGAATTTGTTTAGCTTCTGTATTCTTTAAGGAATTTTAATTTCTCTCATGTGAGTATCTGAATAGACTTCTCTCCCATCTCTATTATAGATTTACAAGATGCAGACATGAGTGTCCTTTTTCCTAGTCACCATTTACTGACTCATCTTTATGAGAAACAGACTGGACCAGGGCCCAGTTGTTCCAGTTACTTGTGTATATAAAATCACGTTCACAGACTTAGGAATTCTAAGGAGGATAAGAGATAGAAATGGAAAGGAGAAACTTCAAAATCATCTTGTCTAGTCCTCTAACTTTAATAGTTGAAGAAGCGGAATCTCAAAGAAGTAAATGAATTGCTCAGGATCACACACAGAGTTAGTGGCATAGCCAGGATTTTCCCTTGAGTTTCTAATAAAAAAGCAGCAGTTATTCTTCTTTAGCGGGCTGCCAACATTCATAAAAATGGATGAAAAAGTGAAGTTATCATGCTTCAACAATATTGCTAGGTTCTGGTGGATGACATAGTTTTCGCCTAATTTTATCCTGAGAGAAATCATTTGCTCTCTCAGTGCTCTAGGTAATTCACTAAGACTCATCTGAGTATTTTCTATATCAATAGTTCTCAAAATCTGGTTTGAGACCACTCAGGGTTCCTTTTAGAGTTTCCACTAGGTCAAAACAATTTCAAAATATTACCCAGATATTTAAATTCCTTTTTTAAAAAAATTATTTATTTTTAACACAGTTTATAACAGATAAAGTAATTCCAACTTTTGGTCAGGTGATAATTCTTTTTAAAACATTTACAATATGGACCACAAAAGAAATTTTTTTTAAAACATTAACCAACTGACACAAATAATATTTATGTTGCTAACTTCACAAGCTCTTGACCTAATTATCTCCACAGTATTATTAAGAATCAAAGGACCTTAACTTACTGTTGCTGGTTTAAAGTCCTATGCCTAATAGCTTAATTTTAGACAACCTCGGATGTTCCTCTACCCATAATCTATAATTGAATAGATCTGCTATTAAGCTTACAAACCTTTTGACTATAGGAAATTGCCACCAGTAGTAAGGACATTGCAGGGATACAATATCTCCCCAACTTCATGTCAATTTCAGGCAGGATTAGATTATCTACTTGCATTCAGTCAGGCTTAAAGTCTGCCAGGTGTCAGTGGGGAAATTGAGTCAGGAGAATCCCACCTCAGCCCATGCTGAACAGCTGCTCTCCCACCCTTCCCTTGAGATCACCTATGCAGTTCATACCAGCATCTCATCAGCTTACTGGCATCATGGATTGGAGGCTCAGATCTCCTTTCTTGCTACCCATACCTGGAGTTAGACTCAGAAGAACAGTCATTTAATAGTTCCATAACATCTCAAAATGGCAAGTTCCAATAACCAGGTTTCAAATATGATTATAGTTTCACTTTAGCTAAGGAACATCTTTTGAAGCAAATCTTAAGTGACTTACATGCCTTTCTATACATGTTCTACTTCCTGCTTAAATGGCAATCATAAAATCAAATTTACCATTAAAATCTTGACTATGCCAAATTTTACCTGAGGTTACCTTCCTCTAGGAAATTTAGACTGAAATTCTTTTCCCCAAACTAAAGATGTCATTGATTTATTCTCAGTAATTAATTCAGTCTATTGTTTTAATACTAATTGCTTTTACCTCACTTTGTAACATGTCCAATTTTTCTCCCCATCACCCCCTCCCCCCATTTCCTAATACTTTGCATTCTGATTACTCTTTCCCTCAATATACTTTCCCCTCCATCACACCCCACCCTTCTCCTATCCCCATCTTCTCTCTTTTCTTGCAGTTCCCTCAGGGGTTTTATGAGGAGACCTTCAACAATGGATGCAGGCTATTGCCTACTTTGGGAACCCTGTCTGCTGCTGCCTCTACTGCTGCCTCCTGAGAGGGCCTGAGTAATGGGGACACCCTGCTCCCTTCTCAGACAGCTGAAAAGACCCTCTCACTGACCTTTGGAACCTGTTGTTTGAGGGATGATGAACTGCCGCTGGAGATTCTGTCCCTGAAGCCTGCTCGGATCTGCTTCTCTTGGTGCCATGTGGCCAAGGCAGGGCTGGGCTCTGCTCCGCATCCAGTGTGCTACAGACATTTCCTGTTGGTTTTTCAGGTCTCTGTGGAACATAAATCTCCTTCACTCTGTTTTTCTGTGGCTTCTGCTGCTCTAGAATTTGTTGAGACTTCTTCTTTACAGGTATTTTATGGGCTGTGGGGTAAGAGCTAAGTGCCTGTGTATCTTTCTACTCTGCCATCTTGGCTCCTCCCCCTGATATTTAAATTCTTAATACAATGAACTTCAATAGAAATTACCCACATAAACTTTTTGGGGTCCTCAGTTATTTTTAAGAGTACAAAGGGGTCTTAAGAACAAAAACTTTGTGAATACTTGATACTTATGAAATCATAGATGCAACTCTATGAGTGTAAATAATACTGTAACCAATAGGAGTGAATTGAGATTTCCAATGAAGAATGTGGAGAGAAAAGACTCCTAGACATTGCTTTCAGAGGCACTCACATCAAACATGTTGGAGATGATGTTCTAGAAAAGGAGATTGAAAAGGAAGGAGCAGAGAAGCAGAGAAAAGAGGAAAGTAGATTCCCTCAGAAACCAAGTAAGGAAAGCATATCCAGGAAAAAATATTGGTGAGTGTATCAGAAGTCATGGAAAGAGCAAGAATGATGAGGACTGGGAAAAAAAAAACCTTTGGAGTTAGCAGTTAGGTAATTTTTGAGTATAGAAAAAGTCTATTTGATAGAGTTATGTAATCAGAAGTTAGACAGCAAGAGCTTAAGAAATAAGTGGGTGGTGAAGAAATAAAAGTAGTATAGGCAATTATTCAGTTATTTCTAGGATTTTAGCAGTAAAATTAAACACACATGTTTATATATATCCATATGTATATGTACACATACATATACACATATACATGCATACACACATATACATACACATATATACATACACACATATACATACATATAATTGTGTTATAGATTATATATATAATGAGGAGGAAGGACTGTGAGGTGGGGAATAAGGTAGGAAAGTGGGCTTATAATGAATGGCCTCAATTTTCTTCAAGAGTAGGAGATCAGGTGTTCTGCTGAGTAAGAGGAGGGAATGACAGTAGAGTAGCAGGCTTAAAGAGTGAGCCTGGGAGCATACATCTGTTGGGAGCATGATGGAGTCATTCAAGGCAACTCACATCCCAACTAAGATCCCAACCTCTCTTAAATCTAGGACCTTTCTTCTGTTGATTGTTTTCTATTTATCAAGGCAAAGATGGAGGACAGAGAGAGAATTCCTTTTTTTTTTTTGTCATGTGGGGTGGCTTGAGCAAAGGTCTGAAGAAAGAGGAAACAATACAGAAATAAGAATGTTGAGTAGTCCTATTTGACTGGACCATAAGACTAATAGAGAGGAGTAGAATGAGAAGTAGAATAGAGAATAGGAGTAGAATGAGAGGAGTAGAATAAGTTTTGGGGAAAAGGAGTAAAATTGTGGAGAGACTTGAATACCAGAAAATAAGTTTGTATTGTACCCTTTAAGCATCAGGGAACTGCTGAAGGTTGAGTAACATCCTCCCACGACACATTACACAGAACAATGATTTCCAGAACATTTTTTTCCCAGAAAAAGTCTTCATATTTCATATTTATATTCGTATATTCATATTTTGCAGGAAAATACTTTCTAGAAAGAAATCTAGAAATTTTTCTAGGAAACTGTAGAAAATATAAAGAACATAATCTTTGGGGAACATCTGGGAAAATGAAAATAGGGAAATAACCATTTAAAAAACAGAAAATTCGAGAGTAAATTATCATAAGATGATGTACTACAGACCAATTTTACCTACAGAAGCAAAAGACATTAATAAATACTTATAAAATATTTATAATTATATATAATATGCGATTATAATATATATTAATGATTTATTATTATATGTAATAAAAAATATTAAAATGGTGAATAAGTACTAGCAAAGGGATTCCTAGGGGAAAAATAAAATAGTCCTATCCTCAAGAAACTTACTTTCTATTGAGAAAACAACATGTATTCAAATAAGCAATACTTAATCACAAATTAATTACAAATATTTAATAGTTTAATACTTAAATTTGCTTAATTGCACACAAGCAATGTTTACTTAATAAAATATTTACACAGCAAACACAAAAGTAGTCTTCTAGGGAAGCAGGACGTAGACAAGGTGGACCAAGGATGGCACTTGAGCTGAATTTGGAAGGGAAAAAGGGATTCTAGAAAGCAGAGGCAAGGAAGGAATGCTTTCTGGGGTCAGCCTGGGATCAGCCTGTATGCAAAGGCATAGTCAGTCAATGAACATTTATTAAACTCTCAACATGGGTCAAACACTATACTAAAGTACCAGTCAAGAAACTGTAGTATGCAACAAAGAAAAAACAAGGTCTCCACACTAACTAAGCTCTCACTCTAGTGGAGGAGACAATATGTAAACAGTTGTATATATAAGATATATACAGAATAGATGGAAGGCACCAGCACAGGACAAACTGGAAAAAGCCTCCTGCAGAAGATGGGATTTGAGTTGAGTCTTGAAGGAAGCCAAGGACGATCAGAAGAAGTGAAGGGTAAGAGCATTATAGACATTGGGAATGGTCAACTAAAGGTATAGGATGGAGTGCCATGTCAGGAATAGCAGGAAGCCAATGTTACTGGATCATAGAGTAAATGGTGGAGAGTAAATATGGGAAGTCTGGAAAGGTAGGAAGAATTTTAAGAGCCAGACAGTTTGTACATTGATCCAGGATGGGATAAGGAGTCCCTGAGCTTACTGAGTAGAAGAGACATGGTTAGGTCTGTGCTTTAGGAAAATCACTTTGGCAGCTGAGTGGAGGAGGGATTCTGAAGCTATTGCAATTGTCCAAGAGGGCAGTGATATGGGTGACAAGTAAGGTGTTTGCTGTGCCAGTGGAGGGAGGAAACATATATGAGAGATGTGAAAATAGAAACAAGATTTAACCAATGGATTGACTCTTTGGAGTGAATATATGTGAGGAACTGGGGGTGAAGGAAGAAATAATCTAAGTGATGTGAGATAAGGAAGAGAAAAATAGATGGAATATTGTTTAGCAATACATCAAGTAGGCTGGTTTAGCTGGAATGCAGAATACATGAAGAGGAGAAATGTCTGATAAGCCTGGAAAGGTAGGTTAGAAACAGTTGTGAAGGGCTTTAAATTTCAAATAGAAAAAATGTGTATTTTGTCCTTGAGGCAAGGAGCCACTGGAGATTTTGGAGGAGGGGCGTGACATAGTAAGAAATGTTGTTTAGGAATATCACTTTGACAGATGTGTGAAAGATGAATTGGACTATCAATTACTCATTTTGCTCAAAATATTGTATTTATAGAGTTAATTAGGGCAGTCTAATTTCATCAATCAATCTTTATAGCTGTCGTTAGTTCTGAACAAGGTCTTTTTTTCTTTTCTTCTGTCATTCTTCTCATGCATTGGATAAATCCTGCACCTGCCCTCTGCCACCAAGGTATGGAAAAAAAACATCTGACCAGCAGCCTCAATTAAAATTCATGTTTTCTTAACCTGGGAATGATGTTTGTTGAAGTCTTTTAGCTTAAGGAAAAATATTTTTATTGTGTCATACCGAATAATAATTCCCATATGCTAGAGCCACATCCATAGTATTAGGAATTTTAAAAATGCATATCACTATTATTTTTTTTCTGTGGCTATAGTTACACAAGATGCAGGAAAATAGTTCAACTCTTAACCTTATAAAGTACCACTAGAAATTGGAGGAGAAGTTTGTCATTAGAGAGGCAGATTTGAGTAGTAGAAAGACCTCTGGCTCTGAAATCAGAAAAACTGAGTTCAAGTCTCAGCTCTGACACTACTTGTGTGACCTTGAGCAAGGTAAACTTTCTGAGCCTCCCTTTCCTCATCTTTAAAATGAGGGAGTTGTATGCAATGGTCTTCAAGGTCTCTTCTAGTAATATATCTATAATCTTATGATATTAAAGATACTGGGTTTGGTATCAGCAGAATTTGGTTCATTTCTCATCCTTGTCATTTATTATATGAACTTGAGAAAAATTTTTTTCACTCCTAGTCTCAGTTTCCACATATGTAAAGTAGGCTGTTAGACTAGATGATCCCTAAGGTACTTTTCAGTTATAAATCTCTTCTTGATAAGTAAAGGTATTGAAATTATATCTGTGTCATACCAGTACAGGTATACCTCATTTTATCACACTTTGCTTTATTGTATTTTGCAGATATTGTGGTGGGGTTTCTTTTTTTGTTTGTGTGTTGTTTTTTTTTTTTTTAACAAATTGAAGGTTTGTGGCTCCCCTGCATTGAGCAAATCTATCAGTGCCATTTTTCTAACAGCATGTGCTCATATTGTATCTGTGCCACAATTTGGTACTCTCACAATATTTCAAACTTTTTCATTTTTATTATGATATCTGTTTTGATGCTCTGTGATCAGTGATCTTTAATGTTACTATTGTAATTGTTTTGGGGCACCATGAAGGATGGCAAACTTAATTGACAAATGTTGTCTGTGTTCTTACTGCCACTAACCCAGAGTTCCCCCATCTCTTTCCCTCTCCTCAAATCTCCCTATTCCCTAAGACACAGTAATATTGAAATTAGGACAATTAACAATCCTATAATGGTTTCTAAGTGTCTAAGTGAAAGGAAAAGTCAACAGATGCACAAACTTCATTGTTGTGTTATTTTAAGAAATTGCCATAGCCACCTCCAATCTTCAGTAACCACTATGCTGACCAATCAGCAGCCATCAACATCAAGGCAAGATGCTCCACCAGCAAAAAGATTACTATTTACTGAAGGCTAAGATGATGGTTAACATACTTTTTAAAAGTAATAAACCATATTTTAAATTAAAGCATGTTCATCGCTTTTTATTTTTTTGCACATTGGTTTTTATTGCACATTGAATAGACTCCAGTATAGTATAAATAACTTTTATGTGCACAGGGAAACCAAATCAATTCATGTGACTCATTGTGATCACTGCTTTATTACAGTGGTCTGAACTCCAAGATCTGCCTGTACTTGGATCTTTGTAGTCATTCATTTCTTGGTTTAATGTTTTCATTCTGTTGTCTGTCAAGACCCTCATTGTTTCCATAAATATCATACCTTGTAAGAAAAGAGAAACCCATGTCAAATAGTTTCAACTAGGTTAAGATTGCTATAGTGTCAATGCTTTCTCTTCTTCCTGGAATCTTATATGATGTTTCCTGCTATGATTGTTTCACATTTTCTCCTCTCTTTTCAACCTTGCTATACTACCACCCCCTTGGGTAGCTAGCTGGTGCAATGGATAGAGCACCAGTGCAGGAGTCAGAAGGGTCTTAGTTCAAATCTCACCTCAGACGCTTGATACTCACTAGCGGTGTGAACTTGGGCAAGTCATTTAACCCCAATTGCCTCATCCTGGGTCATCTCCAGTCATCCTGATGAATAGCTGGTCACTGGATTCAAATGGCTCTGGAGAAGTAAGACTGGTGACCTTGCACAGCCCTCCCTCCCTCCAAACAAAGTCAAGTGCAAGTCATGTCATCATTTCTCTTATGGCATGGTCTTCTTTGGCAACGAAGGATGAACACACTACCACCCCCTTTCTTAGCAGATGATCTTGCTTCCTTCTTTAGCAAGACAACCAAAGCACAAATTCATTGTGAGCTCACTCCTTTCCATTATTCAAAGGACAGGAACATAGATTTAGGACTGAAAGGGAACTTAAAAGTCATGATGTACAACTTATTTTACAGAAAATGAAACTGGGTCACATAGAAGTGAAATGACTTACCTGGGATCACACAATTAAAACATTCTAAAGGTAGGATTTGAACTCAGGTCTTCCTAACTCTTAAGTTCCATACATCTTTAGTAATACTTTGTTCCTTTGTTATCATTTGAAGAATACCTGGCTTTTCCCGTTTTTAAGGTCAACCTATTTTTGTGTACCCTTGATCCCCTATCAAGTGTGCAACACACAGAAAAATAGTAGAATAGAAACACTAACCCATGATATGAATGGCAACATTGAGCCAAGACCTGGGTATAACAGAAATAACCAATACTTTTACTTATAGGTTCACAGATTTAGAGCTTGAAGCTACCTTAGACATCATCAAATTCCAAATTTCCTTTTATGGTTGGGGAAACCAAGAACTAGAGATAAAGTAGCTTCCTAAAATAATATGACTGCACCAGGATAGAACTGGAACCCAAATTCTCTGACTCCTTAGTGTTCTTTCCAGTGATATGATTTCCTTAGGATGGGGAGTTCACTAGCATGAAAACTCCTTTCACTGACACCTACTGATAATTTGACTATAACTTGTAGTGTTAAAGATAGGCACTGAGCAATTAAGTGACTTGCCTTTGGTCACATAGCTAGTATATGCCAAAGGTAGATTTGAGCTTGGATCTTTCTGAGTACAAGGCTCACCCTTTATCTACCATGCCTTGCTCTTTCTCCCTATCCATACTATGTCATTCTTAAATATCTATCAGCAGAAGTAGCTAGGTAGCACAGTGCATAGAGTATTAGATCTGGAGTCAGGAAGAACTAAAGTGAAAAATGACCTTAAATATTAGCTGTGTGACAAGTGGCTTGACCTGTGTCTACTCTAGTTTCCTCATCTGTACAGTACAGATCGTAACATCTACCTTGCAGGGCTATTGTGAGGATCAAATGAGACATCTGGAAAGCAAGGAAAGGCACTGTCCATGGTGTATAGCAGATGTTTGAGAAATGTCTCCTTCCTTCTTTCATTCCTTTCCTTTCTTTCTTCCTTCTTTGCCTTTCTTCTTTCCTTCTTTCTTTCTATACTCCCTCTCTCTGCTTTCCTTCCTCCCTCCTTCCTTTTTTCCTTCCTTTTATTAGTATTTTTCATTAATTGATTCATAAATATTTATTAAGTGCCTAATACATACAAAATATTTGTGCTGGGCACTGCACGAGATATAAACTTAATATAGCCCAGTTCCTAAATTCATGGAACTATGCGCTAGTTGGTGGGATAGAACCCAAACATAAATAAGTAAGTAAAATAGAAGATATGTATGTTAAAGAGTTGTAAGCAGAGTTCTATGTGAGGTCTGAAAGGGAGGGCCGTAACTACTGATTATCATATTTATATATGATATATTATGATAAATATATGATTTATATATAATCATATAATTATGAATTTCTAGAGATAGGGCTACAATTTGCTCCTTCTCCTCCTTCTCCTTCTTCTTCTCCTCCTCCTCCTAAAATAAACAAAACTTCAGAATAAAATAGGAATTTCCATATCAAAGTAGAGCAGATAATGAAGATTATAAATGAAATTATGAATCTTACTTTCATATCTCTCCTGCTCATTTCTTAATTTCCTTGTTTACTTCTGTGCCTTTATCCTCTTTTCTTCTTTTCTTAACAATGCTATTGCTAGCTCACTATTCCTTCCCAATAAAAAAAGATGAAAGACAAAACCTTTACAACCAATATGTATAGAAAAAAACCCCTTACATTAGACACATTTATTCTGTATTTCTCATTTAGTACCTCTTTGTTAGCATACTTTATCAATGAGTAATTTTTTTCATATCTTTCAGAGTTATTTTTCTTTACAATATTGTTAATGTATAAATCTCTTGAATCTTCTCCCTCTATTCTGAATTATTTATATGTCTTCCCAAGTTTTCCTGAAATGATTTTCATAATTTCATATGTTACAGTAATAATGTATTACAGTCACTTACCATAATTTATTCAGTCATTAGTGAGTATCCCTATTGTTTCTAGCTCTTTGCTTCAATAAGAAGAATTGTTGTAAATATCTGTGTACCTATGGGTCTATTCTCTCCTTTTTGACCTCTTTTAGGTATAAGCCTCATAGTAGTATCATTAAGTCAAAAGGTACACAGAAAATAATAAGTTCTAGGGTAGTCCCAAATCACTTTCCAATAAGACTGACCAATTCATAGTATATACTAGTAGTGCACTGATGTGCCTGTCTTCCACAGTCTCTCCAACAATTGTTATTTTCTCTTTTTGCTATGTAATCGGCATCACTTGAAACTACATGGTTGTTGAATCTTCATTTCTCTAATTATTTGTGAAATGAAACACTTTTTCATGTGGCTATTGATGGCTTAAATTTCTTCTTTTGAGAACTGGCTGTTTATATCCTTTAACCATTTAATCTTGGGGAGAATGACTCTAGGTAGATTCTCAATAAAGCTGCACAATCTAACATCTTGTGATGTGCCTAATTTAAATTCTGGTTTCAGTTTGCTCTACAATATATGTAAATCTATTTTAATATTGACATCAATATAAATAATATATATATATATATTTATGTGTGTATCTACATCAATATGAATGTCAATATACACATATATATGTGTGAATGTATAAATTATTTATATTATATTTACATATATGAGTATACATGAGTGTATATATATATATATATATATATATATATACATGAGTAAGTATAATACATTCATACATATATGTGTGCCATGTAGGCTTATGGCTAGAGTTGATACTTAATACTAAAGCACTCCCAGCATCTTGTGCACACTGGCCAAGGGATCTTGAAATCCATTAGGGTATGGGACTGCCCACAAGAGTGCATGTGGTGTGACTTTCTCCAGTTCACAATTACCTCTGGGTCCTTGTCAGAGTCCAGATGATTGAGAACTAACAGAAGAACTAAATGCTCCTGAACAAAATGACTACTAGCTCTTTAGGATTTTAAATTGAAAAGCTCAGATTCAACTATTTTTAAATAATACTTTATTTTTTTCCCCAATTTCATGTTAAGACAATTTTAGATTCAACTATTGAAAATACCATTTTAGATGGTCATGGATTAATGAAGGAAAGGCTACCAGTGCAGCTCATATCAAGAAAATGTTTGTTTAAAGGCCCAGCAAAGAGGTGGGCTTTGCCTATTGTTGTTAGTGGTAGGACCCATGATACTATGACCATCTGTATAACTGAATACAATGCAACCTTCCTGATGGAATAGACTCTTCTGGAAAGCAAGAAGGTCTTATTGGATAGACACCAAATCACAAAGCCATTTTGTCTATTTTTTAGGCCTACCCCACTTAAGTTCTATTGTAGCTTTGAATTCATGGTTCCAGCTTTATCCACGAAGATGCTACTGTGTCTTTTGTACTATCACTATATACATGTTTCCCACACTTTTCAGCCAATAATGTTCCAGGCTTGAGGAAATATTTAAACATTTAAAGCAAAACAAACAAAATTCAACTGCTCACACCTCTATTTTATGTTGACCCAGTCTTTGTCCTGTGGCTGTGGGTCTTCCCTTAGCTCAGCTATTTGGTAGAACTGGGAATCCTATTCCAAAGGAAATTTCTTTCTGCCCATTTCATTCTGGTTTTCCCCTCTGCTTGCAAGCCAAAGTGACATAATAAATAGGGACTGTCTTTATTAAGCTTTGAAGATCTTGCCTGCTTTCCGTCTGACTTTTCTTTCATTGGTCAGTTTTGAATTTTAGAAGTCCTTTGTGTGGTTTCAGCAATCATTTTCCCAAACAGTTGAATACACTGGCACAGCATTCTGACACAGACATGGAAAACTCTCTGATGAATTCATTATCAACTGCCGAGCTAGCTAGTTTCCTCTTTTCTTCCTCTTCAGGGGCAAGTTGCTAGATTAACAGAATTTCACATTCATATGTAAGAAGGTGGTAGTTTCAAGCTAAATCATTTTAGACATATCCTGTAAATATTAGAACACACAAGTTCTAGAAACATTTTGTAAGCAAGACGAGATAAAGAATATAATGCAAGGAGTCAAATAGCTTCATAAATATCACTGAGACTTGGAAAGATGAAGCTCATGTCTGGAATATGGTGCTGGAAGGGTATTCTTTATTCCAAATGAACAGGATAAGTAAAGAGAGGAGGGAAGTGAGTAGCATTGTATATTAAGAAGACAAAATCATATGAGGAAACCCAGGAACCAGAGGGCTAAGCATGATGGAGAGCCTTTGGTTAGTGATGAGTGGAGACAGACCTAGAAATGATATTGTAATTAGAGTATATTATAGAGCACCAAGTCAGAAACAGGAAATACATGGTGGAGTACAGGAAACAGATCACAGGCCTGAGACAGAGACATGATAGTATAGTGATGAGGGACGCAAATTATCTAGATCTTGCCCTCTGGAAAAGAACAAGGCAGTTAACAATTTAGTGACTTGTTTAATGTTAATTTCAGACTTTCCAGATGAAGAGATATGTAGGGTGAGTGTGAGGAGCTGATGTTGGCACTGAGGTTGTGAGCCTTGGGTTCTGGGAGGATGGTGTTGCCTTTAATAGTAATAGGGAAGTTTGAGAAGATGAGGTTTTAAAGAGGGAAAGGAGTTCTGTTTTCAACTTGCTGAATTTGTAATGACTGTAGTACATTGCTTTTGCTATGTCCAAGAAGCAGTTGTAGATTTCTTTCTTTTTTAAAAAATGTATTTTTTAAATTAATTTATTTGTTTTCAGTTTTCTATAATCACTTCCTTAAGTCTTAGATTTTCTCCCCCTTCCTTGAGATGGCATGCAATCTTATATGGGTTCTCACTTGTAGATTTCTGACTGGAATTCAGCAGAGACATTAGCGTTGGATATAAAGATCTGGAAATCTTCTTCATAGAGGTGTTACTTGAACCTCTTGGGGAGCTAATGATATCATTAGATAAGAGAATATAGAGAAGAGGGCTCAGGGGGCTAAGGATATAACCTTGGATGAAGAATCACTATAGGAGACTAAGGAATGGTCAGACAAGTTAAGAGTAGAACCTGGAGAGAGTAGCGCCATGAAAATCTAACTAGGAGAGAGCATCTAGAAGTAGGTGATCAGAAAGTCAGTGGTTCTATGGAGATCAAGACTGAAAAAGTCTATTATATTTAACAACTAAGAGATCATTGGCAACTTTGGAGAGAACAGGTTAAGCTGAATGATGTATTTGTAAGTCAAGCTAAGAAGGTTTAGAAGAGTGAGAGAAAAGGAATGGTGATCCTATTATAAATGGCTTTCTCAAGGAGTTTAGCTATTTATGATGGAGAAGATAGATATAGGACAGTAGCTAGGGGGTATGATCAGATCAAAGGAAACTTTTTAAAGGTTAGGGGAGATATAGGTATGTTTGTAAGTTGCAGGGAAGTTTGTCAGTTAGAAAGCATTTATTAAATGCCTTCTATGTTTCAGGCATTGTAATAAGCTCTGTGGATACCAAGAAAGGCAAGATAATCTCTGCCCTGGAGAAGTTTGGGGTCTAATGGGGAGACAGCATGTCTGCAACTGTATACAAACCAGCTAAATACTGAACAAAATGAGTGACATAAGGAACAAATAATTGGAATAGTTAACTATTTCAAAGAAAATAATAAACATAATATTTTTATATTTAAATAAAGCAATTCTCAGGGAAATTTATGTATTTGAAAACCTATCAACAGTAGAAAAAGAACTCAAAATAAAGTTTTTTAAAAAAAAGAAACAGTCAACAAATCAAAAAGTCAGAAAAAGAAATCTTTTTTTTTTTTTACTAAGGGGATTTTTTACTAAGGGGTTTTATTTTTTTTTCAAGACGGGACTGTTTTGGGGGGGATTCTACAATACATTCTTATTAAAATAATTTTCACATTAGTTATGTTGCATAGAAGAATTAAAACAAATGGGAGAAACCATGAGAAAAAACAAAATGTGACACAAGAGAAAATAGTCTGCTCCATTCTGCATTCCAATTCTGTAGGTCTTTCCCTGGATGTGGATGGCATTTTGCCTCCAGAGTCCTTTGGGAATATTTTTGGTCCTTGCATTCTCCAGAAAACTCAGGAGGAGAATGTGCAGCTGGTGACCTTGCACAGCCCTTCCTCACTCAAAGTAAAGTCAAGTGAAACTCATATCATCATTTCTCTGATGGCATGGTCTTCCTTGGCAACAAAGGACAAACACAATCATGTCTCTTCACCTGCTCTGCTATTGCACCCTGTTCCTGCTGCCTCAGACTGCCCCAGGGCTTTCACACTGTGCTGTGTCTTGTGTGCTCCTCCACCCTTGCCGAACAGATCTTTCCCATCCACCTTTCAGTCTATCCTGGTCTGTGAATCTGCCACAGTCTGTTTTCTGTTGGATTATGTACCTCTGGAATTTGGTCGGATTCTCTTTTTGGAGGTATCTGAAGGAGTTTGTCTAAGAGCTTAGGAGGAGAGGTCCCAGAAGAAGGAACAACTACAGAAGGTCTTCTTGATCCTTGCCTGATACAGGACACCATGGTCAAGCGAGTTGCAATTGTTGCAACTGGTGTGAGTGGCCTCACCTCCATCAAATGCTGCTTGGAAGAGGAGCTGGAGCCCACCTGCTTTGAAAGTAGTACTGACATTGGAGGGCTATGGCAATTCACAGAATATGGTGAAGAGGGCAGGGCAAGCATTTATAAATCTCTTTTTACTAACAGCAGCAAAGAGATGTCCTGTTACTCAGACTTTCCTTTCCCAGAGGACTTTCCAAACTTTGTGCCACACTCCCAATTTCTGGAGTATCTCAAGATGTGTGCAAACAAGTTCAACTTTCTGAAATGTATCCAATTCAAGATCATTGTCTGCAATTTTCTGCAATTGTCTGAAGATTTCTCTACCTCTGGTCAGTGAGAGGTAGCCACTGAACATGAAGGGAAGCAAGAGTCAGCCATATTTGATGCTGTGCTGGTTTTGTCACAGCATACTAGATGACACTAGATACTTTGCCAGGTAGCAACACCTTTAAAGGTAAGTACTTTCACAGCAGGGAGTACAAGTATACAGATCTGTTCAAGGGTACAAGTATCCAGATCTGTTCAAGGGAAAGAGAGTTCTTGTGATTGGCATGAGGAATTCTGGCACAGATATTGCTGTGGAGACCAGCCACATGGCTAAAAAGGTGTTGCTCAGCACCACTGGAGGTGCATGACTGATAAATCGATTTCTTGATCATAAGTATCCTTGGAATATGGTGTTCACTTCTTGGTTTCAAAGCACATTAAGAAATTCCCTCCCAACTTCAGTTGTAAACTGGCTATTTGGCAAAATAGCAAATAGCTGGTTTGATCATGTAAACTACGGTTTGATTCCAGGAAACAGGACTTCTATAAGAAGACATATACTGAATGGTGAGCTCCCAGGACACATAATTACTGGGAAGGTGTTGATCAAACTTAGTGTGGAGAAAGTAAAGGAAAGCTCTGTGATGATTAAGAATACTCCAGAAGAAGAGCCTATTGATATAATTGTCTTGGCCACAGGATATACTTTTGTTTTCCCTTTCCTTGATGAGTCTATAGTGAAAGTTGAAAATAATCAAGCCTCTTTGTATAAGTACATATTCTCCGAACATTTAGAAAAACCAACTCTGGCTGTCACTGGCCTCATCAAACCTTCAGGATCCTTGGTTTGAACAACAAAAAGTACAAGCCTCATGGGTCACAAGAATCCTAAAGGGCTTGAATAAACCACTACCACCAGGGGCCATGAGAGAAGACATTAACACAAAGAAAGCAAATAAACCAACTGGGTTTGATTTACACTTCAATCAGGTTTTGGAAACAGATTGTATCACATACATAGATGAGCTCTTGTCCTTCATCAATGCAAAATCCAACTTGTTATCTCTGCTCCTGGAGGACCCACTCACTATTGGCTTTTAAGGTTTACTTTGGCCCCCTAACCTCATATCAGTACCATCTGACTGGCCCAGGGAAGTGGGATGGAGTCAGGAATGCCATTCTGACCCAGTGGGACCAGACAATCAACCCAATAAAAATTCGAGTTGTATAAGAACCTCCAGATACTTTTTCCTACCTACTCAAAGTCTTTTTGGTTCTACTTGTGGCTGTATTTCTTATTCTCTAATAGCTGAAGCCTTTGGTATCTTAGAAAAAAATGCACAGGTTGATAGAGTAACCTCCTAGATCCTCCATCAGAGCAGAGCCTTCACTCCTGTGGGTCTTCCCAGGATAACTAATTTGAAACCTTATTCTTCCCACTTGGAATCCAAATGCATTCTAGAAATTCTACAGAAGCCCTATTGGCCAATAGTGTCCAGTGTGTACTTTTCCCATCCTTGTCCCTCTCCAGCTGTTTTCTGACCTCCCTATTCTACTAACCTATGGGGAGGATTGTTTTCTGCAAACCTTAAAACACTATATAAATGTGAGCTAGGATTATGATAAATGTTTTCATCTTTATTATCTGCATCTAATGCCAATGGAATAGTTTTTCCTGATTTTGATAGTTTCAGAGGAGATACCAATTTGAGTATCTATACTTCCTTCTTCTTTGTGAAAACTTATTAATTCAATTTGTGTACAACAGGCAGCCAAAGCTTTATAAATACTAGGTCTGTGTAGAGGTTGTATGCTATGCTTTTCACCAAAGAATAAAAGAAGCAGTGAACACTAAAAAAAAAAAAAAGGTCTATTCACTTAATGGGTGTTACCTCCCTCTAAGTGAGTACCTGAAAAGGCCTACTCTAAAAAGGTCAAGGTCTCCCATTGCACCCTGGTTATCTCCAGTCATCCTGATGAATATCTGGTCCCTGGACCCAGATGGCTCAGGAGGAGAAAGTGAGGCTGATGACCTGCACAGCCCTCCCTCACTGAAAACAAAGTCAAGCGCAAGTCATGTTATCATTTCTCTGATGTCATGGTCTTCAAAAAGGAAAGACAAAAACAATTTCAAACTTCAAATGATGATATAATTAACAACAGAAAATTCAATTCTAGATCTGCTTCCTACCATGGCAGATTTATGTATCGTAGTAGAAATGATGAAAAACTTGTGGGAAAGTGGCATCTCCTTAGAAATTGTGATACTGAAGGAATGAAAATATTCTGACATACCCTAGTTTTTGAAATAGCAGATTGTACAAAGTTTACAGACTGGAGAAGTAGGATCCTATGACCTAAATTTTACAGGGAAAAGTTAATGGGAATGGGATAGATTTCCCAGAAACTTAGCAACTATGATTTTAAAGACACAAAGAATAGATAGGAAGGAAAAACAGAGAAAGTCAGATGAATGTAAGATCTGTATTGTTGTCCTTGGAAGAACCATGTTGGGATTTCTAAATGTCAACATTCCCTTGACATATCCCTGCTTCTTTCTACTATGAACAGTGTCCTCAGATCTGGAGATTAAGAGACCTGTTCTCTGTATCAACCCTCTCATACCAGTTAATCTTCTCAGTACTAGGACTCTGCCCTGGGGCTGAGTGGTTCTAATTAGTGGGTACATGAAAATACTCCTCAAAATACCATCAGGTCCAAGACCATGCTTCATATTCCATTCAGCTATCCACCAGTACGTTAGGGTCTATCTTACATTGATACCTTGGCTAATTCTTGGTTACTAACAGCCCTATATGTGTTGTATTTCTCTATTAGAATGTAAATTCCTTAAATATAGGAACTGTGTTTTAGTATTTATGTCTCCAGCATATAATGCAGTACTTGGGAGGCAGTAAAATAAATGCTTTTCCATTCATTCATATTCATTTCTTTCTTTGGTTCCATTCATAATTATTCTGACTGCCTATAGAAAAATTCACATACACACACACACATATATATGTACACACACATATGCATATATATGTATGTGTATATCTATCTATTTATCTATATTCCTTATTAGAATACAAGCTCCCAGTAGACAGGAACTGTTTCATCTGTGCAGTTTTATCTCCATTGCTCAAGACAGTTCATGAAACATAGTAAGTATTTAATATGTATTTGTTGGCCAATTGAATGAGCTGAGGCTAGTAGGGAAAGTTAGATGGAAAAGGGGGTTTGGAAGAGTATTGGTTTGGGGCATTTAAGACCCTTTACAATCTGGCTCCAATCTATCTTTCTAGAGAAAACTCATATAATTCCATCTTATGTATTTTGCGCTTCATCCTTGTTGACATATTTAATGTTTCCCATACACTATACTCCTCTAAAAATCTGTACACCTCCCATCCCTAGAAAGCTCTACCTATTCACTCCCATCTCTTGGAATTTCCAGCTTCCATCATGATGCAAATGCTACCTCTTTTTTCAAAAAGACCTTTCTTTATTGGTCCAGTGGTTGGTGCTTCCCTTCCAATCACTTTGTATTTATTTTGTTTATATTTTGCACTTTTTTATCCATGTAATATTTTTTCCTCAGCAAAATGCAAGCCTTTTGAAGTGTAGGGTTATTTTTTTCTAGGTCTTTTTCCTATAGCTCCAGTGCTGAGTATAGTGCCTGGCAAGAGTAAGTGCTTAATTAAATCTTGCTGAAATCTACCGATTTGTTGTTGTTATAATCTTTGGGGAAAGGACAATCACTAACAAGGGATATGACCACTTCTTGGAGGGATGAAGGGCTAGATGATGACAAAGAGAAAGAAGGGTTTAACTCTGATTTGTTTCTGTTTCTCTACCAAGCAGAAGTTTTGTACTGGAAAGAGTAGAACACAAATAATTAGTAAACAGTTCATACCCAAGATTAGTAAGGAAATAAGAAAATATCAAGCTGACTTGGAGGAATTCAAGTTGCTCAGCCAGGATGAACTACACTCTGGGGCACTGAGAAAGTAGCCCATGTTGAGTCACTGTTGGTGATCTTTGAAAGAACTTGGCAATCAGAGGGATGTGGTCAGACTAGAGAAGGGCACATGTCCTGATTAAGAAAAATAAAGGAATGAGAATGAAGTCTGAAAACTATGAGCCAATGGACTTCATTATGATTCTTGTCAAAATATTAGAATATTGTAATAAGAATCATTGGTGACCATCTAGAACAAAAGGAAATGATCATAAAGATCATGGAAGACTAATATTAATTGTTGTTTTGGCACTTAGTAGGCTAAAAGATTAGAGAATGCTGTAAATATAATTCATTTCAATTTTAGCAAAACATTTGAAAAGCTCTCAAGATGTGGTCTGGATGATGAATTCAAAATGTATATCCAAGGAGTTGTCATTACTGATTCTATGTCTATTTGGGAAAAGGATCTTAAATAGAAAAAAAGGGAGAGAAGAAGGGAGGAAGGATTAACAAATTGCTTATCTTGTGCTACACACTTTTTGTACGCTGGTTTGTTGGTTTTGTATTTTATCCTGTAGGCATTCAGGAGCAACTACTGGTGCTTGAGTCATGTGATATGTGCTGTGCTTGCCTTAGAAAGAGGATCTTTTTAGTTCCAGTGAACTGGAGAAGGGAAGAATATAATAGAAACTGATAGAAAGCTATTGAAAGTAAGACATCATCCAGGCTTAAAAGAGATTGCCATATAAATGGAGAAAGGTTGTGAAGTTTTATGGAGATTAAATTCATAAAGCTTGGCACCGAATTAAATATGGCAGGAGTTGGGAAGATGGAGAGGGAAAAAGCAGGGATAAAACCCAAATTAAAAATCTATTGGAGTTGGAGAACTGTGAGAAAGAATAACAAAGTTTGTAGGAAAGGCAGGTTTAGAGGGGGAATTTATCAGTTTTATTTAGGAAATGTTACATTTGAGATGTTGATGGGGAGTCTGTGCTTTTAGAAATGGAGACACTTTTTACAAAGGTTATGAATTATTTCCTTCAGGAAAAACCCACTTGAGGGAAGCTCTCCTCCAATAATGTGCTTGGATTTCTGACTGTATGGCAGGAGAATGTGGGTTTCATTGGTGAACACATGTCCTGTAGTTGCCCTTTGCTTTTTTGGTGTGTTTTTTTTTCTTCTTTGAGTTGTCCAAATCAATCAATTGCCCAAACCAATATTTGGGACATTGTATATATGCAGAATGTAGCTCTCTGATTATTTGGGCTTCATTAGAGGGGAAGAAGAATTGAGTTGAACATCTTTGGTGACAGGATATAGATTCAAAAGGATTATGACAGGCTGAATCATAGGAACAAATTTTAAAAGGTAGACTTTAAAAGAGATAAATAATAAGTCTCTCCTTTGGGTTAAAAAATTCAACTGTAAGTGAAGAGAATGAGAGTGTGACAGGGGGACAGGTCTATAAAAACCAGTTTCTGTTAAGAACATCTAGCAGTTTTAGTGGACTCTAAGCTCAAGATGAATCAATAGCCAAAAAAAAAAAGATAATTTGATCATAGGCAACCTCATGATAGGTACAATTTTCAGAATAAGAAAAGTGATTATGTCTTCCTATTCTGCCTTAGTAAGACAGATCTGGAATATTTTGTTCAGTGTTAGGTGCCATACTTTAGGAAGGATATTGAGAAACTGTAGTGTATCTGCAGAAACAAGACCAGAATGATCAAGGGATTGAATCATTCCATTCAAGGATCGGTTAAAGAAGTGTGGATATTGGAAGTGTAGAAGAGAAGACTTAGGAGAAAGGGAAGAGTAGTCTTAAGTATAAGCAGTCTTCGCCCAAGTAGGCAGAACTAAGGGCAATGGATAAACGCTGAAGAGAAGCAGATTTAGACTCCATGTAAGGAAAAATTTCCTGAAAAATTAAAGCTGTCCAAAAATAGAAATGTATGCTTCAGGAGGTAGTGAACTCTCCATCACTGGAAATGTTCAGGTAACACCTAAATGAATTGGAGAAAGGACTACTATTTAAGTACAGAGAACTCTCTGGCAACTTTTACATTCTGTGCCTGTAATTTTTCTTTTTTCAGATGTCTTTGTCAATTGTCATTGAGCCCCACTTACTCCCTAATTAATGAAAATCATAACATCTTAATCATATATCTTCTAACAAAATAAAATTTTAAGACTTAGAAGGAGATTACTATAACTAGAAGAAGGCTTGTGAAATTGGGAAGGAGTGGCAGGTATTATCTTGTTCAGCAGGGATGTGTCCTCCATCTGGTGCTGTTGAAATTAGGTTACATTGTTGTAGTCAATATTCAGCGCTTCTACTGATGTTTATGAATAGCTACCACATTTAGGCAATCATTGTAGGAGGGAACTGGTATATCAGCACCCAGAAAATGTATGACTTATACAATTCCCTTTCATGTGACCTGTGGCTTAGTCAAACTATCTTTCTTGTTTTCTCACATGTTATTCCACTTCCTGGCTTCCCCCCTCCCATCCTCTCAGCCTTCATAGTTTCTGGAATGCTCTGCCATCTCACCTTTACCTTTTAGGATTCCTCAGACATGAGACCTTTCCTGATCTCACTATCTCAGAAGTTCTTAGTGCTTTTACATCATGGACTGGTTTGGCCATCTGGTAAACTCTATGGATCCTTTATGGGAATGATGTTTTTAAATAACTAAAATAAAATAGGTCTACAAAGGAAATCAATTATACTGAAATAGTTATCAAATATATTTAAAAACCAAGTCAATGGGGGTGGGGGAGTAGAGCCAAGATGTCAATGTAACAGTATGGACTTTCTAGAGTACTCCTGCCAAACCCAGCTAAATATCTGTAAAAATGGCTCTAAACAAATTCTGGAGCTGCAGAACTCACAGAATGACAGAGTGAAGCAAATATCCAGCCCAAGAAGTGTCTATCATGCCACCGTGAGAGCAGACTGCAGTCCAGTGTGGACCATGAGTGCAGAGAGGGGACCTGAACAGGACTTGGGGAGACTTAATCTCTCACAAGATGTAAACTATCTTTCCTGCTTTTCTCACATGTTATTCCACTTCCTGGCTTCCCCCCGACCCCATCCCCTTGGCCTTCATAGTTTCTGAAATGCTCTCCCATCTCACCTTTACCATGGAAGATCAGTGGAAAAGGCCTGTGGGATCAGTGCAGGAGAGTGCAATGATCTGGCCCTAGCCCCAGAGGGAGGGAGGGGGTGGAGGAACCTGAGGCAGCCACAGCAGCAGCGGCAGCTGAAGGCACTGTTTCTGGAGCTTTAAGCCCACAGATTGTGGGGGGAATAGAGCAGCTACCCCCCCATACCCACTGGAAACAGAAAACTACCTTGACAAAGAGCTCAAAAGTCAAGTAGGTGGCTGAGGAAATGAGCAAAAACTAGAAATAGAATAAGACTATGGAATCTTACTTTGGTGACAAGGAAAAACAAAGAATGCAAACAGAAGAAAACAAAGTCGAAGTTCCTCCATCCAAAGCCTCCAAGAAAAGTATGAATTGGTGTCAGGCCATGGAAGAGCTCAAAAAGGGTTTTGAAAATCAAGTAAGAGAAGTAGAGCAAAAATTGGGAAGAGAAATGAGAGTGATGCAAGAAAACCATGAAAAACACGTCAACTGCTTGCTAAAGAAGACCCGAAAAATGTTGAAGAAAATATCATTTTAAAAAATAGACTAACCCACGTGGCAAAAGAGATCCAAAAAGCCAATGAGGAAAAGAGTGCCCTAAAAAGCAGAATTGGCCAGATGGAAAAGGAGATCCAAAAGTTCATTGAAAAAAATAATTCCTTAAAGACTAGAATGGAGTGGATGGAAGCTAATGACTTTATGAAAAATCAAGAAATTATCAAACAAAACCAAAGGAATGAAAAAATAGCAGACAATTTGAAATATCTCATTGGAAAAACAATTGATCTTTAAAAGAGATCCAGGAGAGATAATTTAAAAATTGTGGGGCTATCTGAAAGTCATGATCAAAAAAAAAGAGCCTAGACATCATCTTTGATGAAATTATCAAGGAAACCTGCCCTGATATCCTAGAACCGGAGGGTAAAATAAATATTGAAAGAATCCACTGATCACCTCCTGAAAGAGATCCAAAAAAAAAAACTCCTCAGAGTATTGTAGTCAAATTCCAGAATTCCCAAATCAAGGAGAAAATATTGCAAAAAGCCAGAAAGAAACAATTCAAGTATTGTGGAAATGCAAACAGGATAACACAAGATCAAGCAGCTACTACTTTAAGGGATTGAAGGGCTTGGAATATGATATTTCAGAAGTCAAAGAAGTTAGAATTAAAACCAAGAATTACCTACCCAGCAAAATAATGCTTCAGGGAAAAAATGATTATTTAATGAAATAGAGGACTTTCAAGCATTCTTGATGAAAAGACCAGAGCTGAATAGAAAGTTTGAGTTTCAAACACAATAATCAAGAGAAGCATGAAAAGGTAATCAGGAAAGAGAAATCATAAAGGACTTACTAAAGTTGAACTGTTTGCATTCCTATACAGAAAGATAATATTTGTAACTCTTGAGACCTTTCTCAGTATTTGGGTAGTTGGAGGGCTTATATATATATATATATATATATATATATATATATATATATATATATATATATATATGGACAGAGGGCACAGGATGAGTTGAATAGGAAGGGATGATATCTAAAAAAATAAAATTAAGGGGTGAGAGGAATATATTGGGAGGAGAAAGGGAGAAATGGAAAGGGGCAAATTATCTCTCATAAAAGAGGCAAGAAAAAACTTTTCCAATGGAGGGGAAAAAGGGGGAAGTGAGAGGGAAAAAGCAAAGCTTACTCACATCACACTTGGCTTAAGGAAGAAATAACATGCATATTCAATTTGGTATGAAAATCTGTGTTACACTACAGGAAAACAGGGGAGAAGGGGATAAGTGGGTTGTGGGAGGATGATAGAAGGGAGGGCAAATGGGAGGAGGAGGTAATTAGAAGTAAACAATTTTGGGGAGGGACAAGGTCAAAAGGGAGAGTAGAATAAATAGGGGCAGGATAGGATGGAAGGAAATATGGTTGGTCTTTCACAACATAACTTTTATGGAAGTATTTTGCATAACTACACATGTATAATCTATATTTAATTGCTTGCCTTCTCTTGGGATGGGTGGGGAGGGAGGGAGGGAGAGAAGTTGGAACTCAAAGTTCTAAAACTGAATGTTAAAAATTGTTTTTACATGCAACTGGGAAATAAGAAATACAGTTAATGGGAGTATAGAAATCTATCTTGTCCTACAAGAAAATAGAGGAGATGGGGTTAAGGGAGGGGAGGGGTGTGTTAGAAGGGAGGGCAGTTTGGGGGAAGGGGTAATCAGCATGCATGTGTTGGGGGGAGGGTAGAGATGGGGAGAAAATTTGGAACTCAAAATCTTGTGGAAATGAATGTTGAAAACTAAAACTAAATAAATAAATTAAAAGAATGCCAAATCAATGGACCCTAGGGTTAAAAATATTGCCCTGTCCACTACCACCCCCTCCCTTTATCTTCAATTAATCTTATATATATCATGTTTACATGATGTTTTTCTTAATAGAATGTAAGCTCCTTGAGCTTATTCCATTGTGTATGTGTGTGTGTGTGTGTGTGTGTGTGTGTGTGTGTGTGTGTGTGTATGTGTGTTACTATCTCCAGGGGCATACAAGTGGTCAATGTACCTTAATTGATTAATAGTATTGAGCAGAGTGTGATAAGCTTGAGAGTAAAGGTAGAAAGGTCAGTAGAGTCTTGGATGAATTGTGTAGCAGTGGCTACCAGGGTTTTGACTCCCTGAATTTTTCTCCCCTTACACCTTCATCATAGTGAATAAGGGGAATTTATAAATACCTCTGTGGTTTTAAGAACCATCTCAGGCCCCAAACTAAGATGTGGTAGAATAAATAAATGAATAATAATCAATCTGCCTTCTACATACAGCTCAAGGCTGCCTATTTTATTTAAATTGACTGAACTTATTCACAATCTCTGTCCTTATAGAAAAAGGATAGCTGGCAGAAGACTCTGGGACATGACAACCATTGTTGTTTTAACAAGAGCAGGATTTTGGTGAAAGTTTGCTGTGAAGCAAACTATGCAGGATTCAGCCAGGAGTCTGCAAGTCCTTAAATCACATGGCTGATATACATGTGAACTTTCTTTCAAAGCCATGTGTCATACATTTCCTTGTAGAATCATGCTGTTCCAAGTCATATGGTTCTCTTGTGTTTGTGAATTGAGAGTGAAGAAATTTGCTTTTTGTTCTCACATACGGCTCCCAGATGTGACAGTACTCTTGTTCTTTTTATAAACTTAAACTTCAGTAACCTTATTACCATTAGTTTGTCCATTATATTATATTTATTATTATATAATGTCCACTATTATATTTGTGCTCCCGGTACCAAACACAGTAGGTACTTAGTAAATGCTTGTTTGGTTGAACAACCCAACTCAAATTTACAAGACATTTTACAGTTACAGAGCAAGCACTTTTTAACTCTCTGAATTGAGCAAAATATTATTAGCTCCATTTTACAGATCAGGAAATAGAGGCTTAGAGGGGGTGCAATTTCAGGGTCATGCACTCACCTATGAGTATGATTCCTAGGTCTTCCTAGCTACCAATTAGAAAGGTAGCCAGGGAATACTAAGTCAGGACTCTTCGCTGTCTCTCCAATTGCAGTTGACCTAGTCACTGCCCCTAAAAGAGTTTCTAGTAGGTAAGCAGCTAGAAAAATGAGGAACTTCCCCCTTTTTAGAAAGAGTAAATAAATAATAATGAAACTGTCCTCCACATGTAGTTCAAGACTGCCTGTTTTATTTATATTGACAACTTACTTCCAGTCTTCTGTCCTTATAAAAAAGGAAGAGACATTGGGGTCTGGATTGGAACCCTCATGTGAATAGCCATCCACAAGTCTCTCCAATAAATATAAAATGAAACTATCTACCTGCCTCTTCAGAACTCCTCAGAACCCACAGATTTAATTTCTAGTTCCTTGCTACAGTAGAGGAAGCATCAGCCGATGTATATGGAAAGACAATCACCACAAAGATTGTACCAACTTCAGGGATCATGACACTGATGACTGAGTGTTTTCCACTCCAAGGTTGATTGCTGATGACTTTTGGTGGACTGTTACTGACTTTGTTTGCCAATGGGAACTGATAACTGAGAGATCCCTCAAACTCAGAGAGTCAACTGGACACTCCTCTCTCAGAATCTTCATTCACCTGAAATTAGGAAAGAAGAAACACAAAAGAAAGAGATGCCATGAGAGTCAGACACGTGTCCTCCAGGAGGGAGATAGGGCAGCCACTCTTCACCCACCCAGTCAGCCAGAGCAGTTCTTGCCTCACTCACTGCCCAGAAAGATAGTGAGAGATCAGAGTCATCCTTTTATTGTAAAACTGTTTCAACACAGGACCTACTTGAATCCTTGTTTTTCCCAGCTCCACAGGCCGTTAGAGGAATTTTCATGATCACAAATTACCAGCCTCTCAGTCACACGTGGCTGGTAGTGGCTTTTCAAAATTCCTTATGTTGGATTAGAACCAGGCAAATGACTGGAAAATGTAGGCATGATCTGCATAACAAGCCAGTAAGGGCAAGCTTGAGCATACTCTAAGGGCAGCGTACTCATTGGCCAGCTCCCTGCATTACTTAAAGCTATATGGTAATGCAAAAGTAATTCACCTGTCAAGGAGCAGTGGTGGGAAATGGGATTTGCAAGAATTGAGAGCAGCCCCAGATGGGGAGAAATAGAGATGGCTTTGTTATTACTGCATTTGTTCTTTCTATTCCAGCCTTCCCTCTGAAAGTCAGTTGCTGTGGTAGCAATCGTATTTTCTGAAACCATCTGGCCTGACAAATGCCTGAGGAATCAGTTCACCAATATGCACTTATTAGGGGCCTAAAATGTCTCAGGCTGTAAAGGACATA
This sequence comes from Potorous gilbertii, assembly GCA_028658325.1. Lineage (NCBI taxonomy): Eukaryota > Metazoa > Chordata > Mammalia > Diprotodontia > Potoroidae > Potorous > Potorous gilbertii. The sequence continues at coordinate 449,023,192 of CM053771.1, read as the reverse complement.
TATGTTTTTTGTGTATGTGTATATATGTTTATATATATTCATATATATGTATTTAAAACGTAAAATGTGATTCCTTTCATCAATCAAACAGATTTACTAAGGACCTATTATGTGCTATACACTATGCTAGGCACTGAGGATACAAGGGAAAAAAAATGAATTATCCCTGCCTTTAAAGAGTCTACATTCCATTGGGAAAAGTGTATACATCCAAGTATATACAAATCATATTCAAATTATATACATGATAATTTTGAGGCTGGAGTGGAAAGGTGAGAGGCTAAGGAAAGGACTCATGTGGGAGAGGATGCAATCAAACGTTAGCTGAAGTAACAAGTAACATTTATGCAACAACCTCAATAGTTTATTGAGACTTCACAAAAGAGTAAGGATAGGGCACTTTGGGGAATGGTGAATGATCAGGAATCTCCTTTACAAAGCTTTGAAGCATATCTAAGATGTAAATGTATTCCACTCATAGCAACCATTAATTTATGAATAGGATATTAGTCAATTTTTAGTGTGTGTGAAAACACTGAATCAGGGCTTTGTTAATTATTTTGTTGATTACCTAGATTGAAGATAGTGATGGAGAAACTGTTACTAATATTGAGTGTACTGTGAATATATTTTTTCCAGAAAGTCAATTGTTAAATATTACACCATTGAATTAAGTAATAACTATTCAGGATTTTTTCAATGATTATTCCTTCATTTTCTGAAAGCACTGAGATCTGATGCTGATGAAGATCTATTCATATTAGATATTTTTGCTGCAACACTTTCCTATGGATCTGCAAACTTCTTGGTGTTTTTAAGTTTATAGGAAGGCAGAATATTCAGAATAGGATTGAACTGGGAAGTTAATCAATGAAATAAGAAATTCATCAAGCAGCAATGAGGTTAAGAAAGGTTTTATTTGGAGTCTTAGATCATATATTTAAAGTTGAAAGAGACCTTATTGACCATTGAATTCAACTCCTCCATTTTACAGATGGGAAAACAGACTCAGAGAGGCAAGATGACTTGCCCAGAGTTTCATAGCTAGTAGGCAAGTTGCTGAAGAGGGATATGAGCCTCAGGCTTCTTGACTCCAAGTCCACCCCCTAGCACTTCAAATCAGAGGGCTAAGAACAAGGACAGACTGGTGATTTCATTGGTCGTTTGACCTCCCAGGTGAAGAAACTCCCTTTCCCAGTGTCATTGAGCACTTTCTCTGCCACACAGACACTCAGAAAGTTGGACTAGAACACTGAAAAGAGAAAGTGAGTTCCTCAAGATCTTATACATTTTAAATGTCAGAGGTAGGATATGAACCTTGATCTTCCTGATTCAAGACCCACTCTTTATTCACCACCCCAGCATATAGGTTAAAATTCCTCCTCTGCTGCCTTACTTCCCTTTGACAATCTGGGTAAATTAGGTTGTTGGTCTGAGTCTGAGTTTTTCCTTTGTAAAAATGAATTCATTCAAGGGGGTGACCCCCCCCCCCCAATAGTTCCTTCCAGTTTTAAATCTAGAACTGGAGCCAGGTAGCAGGGAGTTATTTTAATAACCAGTCTGGAGACATAAGACAACAGATTCTGTAAATACAGGCAAACGTAGCTTTCTTGGCTTGCAATCCCATCTCTTCCATGAGGACTGGTATCACAGAAAAATATTTTCAATTTGATTTATGAATCTGTCTTCTGGGAATTTCATCCCACATGTCTCATGATCAACTCACTAATTGCTCCTTACCCCACCTTACTTCTTTCTATCTGCTGCCCTCTCTTATCTTTCTCTGATTTTGATATATGTATTTATTTCTGTTAATATAGAGGCTGTACTGATGATTCCACTGGTGAAATCAAAGATCCTATGCCCTCTGCACTGCAAAAATAAATAAATACATATATGTACCTATATACACATACATGTATGTATGTATGTATCTCAGTTGCCCATCTGCATTGGCTTTTGTTTTGACTCATCTCCTTTATAAACACATTACCTCAGTTTTAATGGTCTTAGCAATAAAGACTTAATCAACTAATGAGGTCACCATATCTTGGTCTCTTTGCAATGACCTTATGGAGAAAAACTAATTTATACAAAAAACCCTTCATTTTGAGGGTTTCTCAACAATTTCTATTACAATGTGTTCTTTTTTAAAAAAGTTCACATTTTGTCCTGTTTTGGTTCATATTATTTTATTTTTGAAACTGAGTCTTCCTATCTTGTCCAAGTTAGACATACACTGGCCACTCATCAGTCCAATGTCCCTACTGATTAGTGAAGCAGCTCTGACCTATTCCATTTCTAACTTCCTCCTTAAACATCTTACTGGCCTCCTGTTCCTGGCAGTTCACTATAATGGTGCCAGACTTAATGTAGACATCTGATTGGCCTAACTCACTATACCTACCTCAGAATTACCAGGAGATTTGCCAGCCTTAGCCTCCCCAATAACAGAGATTACAAGCATGTACAACCACACCAGCCATACTTCATTTTAACAGTAATAATTATGAACCGTAAATTATACTTAGGACAGATTTGTATACAATGGACTAAGGAGAGCTGAAATTTGACCCATTATCTGTTTAAATTCCATCAATATAGACATAATTCAGATAATTTAAGTGCTGAGTTTGGTTCTAAACCTTAGTTAATTGGTGATTATAAACTTTCTTTTGGCTATAAATGTAGCCTGAGGATGTGGGTGTATATCCTCCCTTCCCACTACCCACACTTCACCTGGTTGACTTGTTTCTAGTTTGTTGAAGGAAGAATTTTATTTTTCCATGTATATAACTGAGTATCTCCCCAGAAGTCCTTCTCAGATACCTCATCCTGACATGGAGAAGGCTCTGAGTCCTAGAAGGAGATCCCAGGAGAAAACATTCCAAAGCAGAAAAGGCTTTGATTTAGAGATTTTGTCTGCCAGTTCACTCTGGAGGCTAATAGATTGGACAATAGGTCCCTGCTGCCCTCCTAGCACAGAGTGAATGTGAATACTAAATAGTCACTGTTTCTCTTTTGGTCAGGAACCCTGAGGGTCTTCCCCTCCCAGTTAGATTTTTTTGTTTTAAATTAAAGAGGACATCCCTTGAGTAACTACTTAAAGAGGCTTATTCCCTGAATGGGCGTTTATCTTACTCAAAGTGAGAACCTGAAAAGACCTTAGCCTAAAGGGCCCAGGGTCTCCCATTGCATTCTGGGACATCTCTAGTCATATGGGTGAATATCGGGCCACTGGATCCAGATGGCTCAGGAAGAGAAAGTGAGGCTGGTGATCTTGCCCAGCCCTTCCTCCCTCAAATCAGTCAACTGCAAGTCATGTCATCATCTTGATGTCATGGTCCTCTTCGAGAACAAAAGACAAACACAATAACATATCTGTCACCAGAGGATGAGATCAGTTAAGTCTGAAGAGGCTCTTCAGGTACTAAAAATGGAAGAGATTGTGACATATTATGTTTGCCAGTAATCAGTGTAAAGTGAAATGTCAGTGGTGCATATATTTGTATTTCTTTTATGATTAGTCCCTTCTCCATTCATACCACAACCACTCTAGTCCTCATTGCCTCTTCCAACTGGTGTCCCTACAGGTAGCCACTCCCTTCTCTCTAGCTATCCTCAACACTTCTGTCCCACGAATATTACTGAAGTACAAGGTCTGACCATATCACTGCCTTACCCTAGAAGCTTTAGAGGTTCTCTATCATCTCTAAGTTCAAAAACAAACTCCCGATGGCTATCATTCATAATCAGGCTCTCCTTCCAGATTGACTAAACATTTCCCTCTCTCCTATACAGTATGTTTCAGCCAAACTTTCCCACTTGCTGTTGCCAAAAGGCCATTTTTATCTTCTCTCTTTCTACAGGCTGTTCACCATCCCAGGAATGTTCTTCCTCTACACTTTCATCTCAGAACTCATAGCTCCTTCCTCATAGCTTATAGTCTCACCTCAAATACCCCAACCTACAGGGTTTTTTTTTCTTATTTTAGAAACATATTATGTGACTAAAGATGACAATTTTATTCTTTTCTGTGGGAAGGGCTTTCCAGTAACACTAAGAGTCTTGTTGAGCAAACAAGTTATGCAACAAATTGTTGAGCCCACTGTTACTGGATGTCCAAGCAATCATCAGAACCGTGTCCTTTTACTTCAGTTTAGTGGTGCAGAATGCTGTTGATTGTCTCTGGGCTCTACACAGGCCTGCAAAGTCAATTTGAGGCCAGGAAGGGGAAAGGGGTAGAAAGGGTAGCTTCCAGCAGGTGATCTCCCTTTGTTAACTAGTAAATTTATTTTCCTTTTTATTTGACTTTCCACTTTATTTGCCCGAAGTGTACAAGATAGTTTAGAGGTGAATTTTTCCTGGGCCCTATAGGAACCCAAGTTGAGAAATTCTCCAACACTAGCTTCTCCTGGCTGGCCAGGTAGGAAGAGCTACCTGTAGAGTTCCTTTTTCCCACCTTTGCTATCAGTTTCCTCTTTTTCTTCCCATTTTTGACTCATCATTAATTGTCCCCAAACCTACCTCTGTGGGAGGGAGCTCAGACTTTGATTCATTTCATCTCTTAGGCCTACTTCCAATGTACCAGTGCTGGTAGGCTGGCTGCATCTGGTTCTTTCTCTCCCCTTGGAGCAGTCGTAGCACTGATGTAGATCAGATGAGTTTCAAGTCATTAAATTCTATTTGTCTAGTAAGATAGAGGACTATCTACTCTTACCATCTGACCTGCCACTGCTTCTTAAGAACCTCCACGCTTTACCATCTAGCTTCTAGACCCCCAGTTTTATGGTCTGTAGAGATGGAATTTTTTGTACCTTGATTCTGCCGTCCAATGTGTTATCTACCTCTCCCAATTTTAAGTCATCCAAAATTGATAACTCTACACATAATCCATGCCTTCCTCTAGGTCGTGATAAAAATGTTAAAAAGCACAGGATCAAAACAAATCCCTGGAGCATATCAATGGAGACAATGTTCCAAATGGTCATCAAACTGTTTATTATTATTTTTTTTGAGTCTGGCCATTCAGTGAGTTCCAAATGCTTTTACTTACATAATAGTCTAGCCAACATCTTTTCTCTTCTTCCCCATAAGGATATCATGAGATCTTTTGTTAAATGTTTTACTAACATCTATTTTAACTCCATTTACAGCATTTCCTTCATCTAGCACTTCAGTAATCTGTCAGAAAAGGAATTGAGATTCACAGGATCACAGATTTAGAGCTAGAAGGAATCTTAGAAAAATTATCAAGTTCAGCTCCTCTAAATGTGTGAAAAAACTGAGGGCCAGAAAGATTAAGTCTATTGCCCAGGGAGATGTAACTGGTGAAAATCTGAGGTGAAATTTAAGCTCAGGTTTTCCAGACTCCAAGTTCAATACCCTATCTACTGTAGCAGGCTGGCCTTGCGTGATCTTTCCCAAATTGGAAAATCCATCCTTCTCTAGTCCTATAGAACTTCTTGCTTTATTCATGATCTTTCAAATATCACTGACAAATATCACTCTACAATTGAATCTGCCACTTCCGTTTTTATCTGATGTTTGAATTCATCTGCTCCAACTTAACTTGAATTAATCAATGACAGCTATGTGCTCTCTTACTACTGCCTCCATTATTTTGGGCATACACTTCCTGTTTACAATGTCTGTTTTGTGCTCTCCAGTCCAAAAGACTCAGTTTTGTTTTGTTTTGTTTTTGTCAGAGAAAACATAAGCAAAAGAATTGGGCAGCTCTCTCTTCTTTCTGTAGTTAGTTACCATGGTAATGGTAAGATAGGCTCTTCCTTTCTTTGATGCTCCTCTTCTCCCTTCCTTTGTCCTGCTTCCCTTCTGTCCTCTCCACCAAAAAAATCCCCCAAAACAATAAACAACAACCTCCTTTTGGCTGACTGTTGCTTTTTTTTAACCAGCCTCAGCTCATTCTCAGCTTTAATACTTCTGACGGTACTCATAGGATCAGTCACCCTTTTGTTTTCATCATCTTATACTGTCCTTGCTTCTTTATCCTTTAAAATGTCTAAGCTGATCAGCATGTTCTTGTATTCAGTGTTTACATTTCAGTAAAGAGACTAAAACATAAATTTAGTAGAAAGTGAAGGTACATGAGAGATTCATGCAAAATACACAATGAGGGGGTGAGGAGAAAAGAATTTTAATTCAATATAGAAAGGTTATTTGAACTAGATGAATTTATGCACATATAAAATATGTGTATTTTTATAAATTTGTATGAAAAGTAGTGTATGTGACCCAATCCCGTCACTTCTCAGAGGCCCTAGGTAACCTTCTAGGAAGTTGACAAGATATGGTTTATCTGCATCACTGGAGACTTTCTACATTTAAGAGAGATGGAATCAATTATATAATTGTGGGATCAGAGACAGCGTTATAAGGGAACTTAGAAATTCCTTCTCTTCATGGTGCAGATGAGTAAGCGAGTTTCAGAGAGCTTATGAAAGTTCTCCATATTCACACAGGTTGTGATTGAATTTAAGTCAAGGTCTCATAATTCTAATTCTGATTCTGAAGTCTTTTCAACTGTACTGTATACAGATTAAAAACAAACCCAAAACCAAAACCTTCTATATGTACACATTATTTATCTATAACTTCAACACTTGGATATATCCATGATCTCACTGATGTCAGTACTCCCTCTACTGGCACAGATTGCAACTTGTCCTATGATCCTATATTTAATAATTTTGTTATTTCTTTGTCTATCTTTCTATATATTATTCATAAAGGACCCACTCAGTCTGACAGATACCAGTACATCACTTGGACCATCCCTTTGTCATCCCTTATTATTGCTGTATTACCTACTAACTTCTTTTCTAAGTGTATTTGCTTTTCTAATGTCTCTTTTTTTGAATGTGCCATTATTTAATGCTTTTATTAAGTATTCACTATGCATCAAACATTATGCTAAATATTTGAGATATAAATAGAAAAGCAAAACAGTCCTTGCTATTAAGGAACTCATATTCTAATAGGAGGAAAGAGCACAAATATGAGTTTTTAACTTCAAGTCAGAATGAAAGTTCCAGTGGTCTTGAGGTTGTAACAGCAAAACAGATGATTATTTGTATTGAAAAAAATATTATATCTGCTATTATAGTTGAATTATTTGACAATACCAAGTAATTTGGGGATAAGAAAATTCTTTTTCTGGTCTTTAGGAGCTGTAGTTGCTGAGGAAATGGGGTTGTAAGTTACTTAAACCACTGTCTGATTGGTGTCCTACAATTTTCATTCTATTGAAATTATATAGTCAAAAGTGTATAACATCTCCAGAAAAATATTGATGTTTAAAAATGATCTTTTATGGCAAAAGTAGTTTTGGAGCTTCAATGCAATTTCCTTTATGCAATACAACCTGTTTCTTTTTTCTTTTCTTTCTTTTTTTTTTTTTACCTATTTCTGCTCTTAGATTTTTATTCGTCTGTCTGTAATAGAAGTAACAACTGAAGAACTCAGTCAGCTACACATGCAATTACAAATCATAATCTGAGTAATATGCATTTTTCATTAACTTCTTTTTTCCTATATGGATTGCTAAACCAGTTTGTAGTCATAGTAGCAGCAATAGTAGTAGTAGTGGTAGTAGCAATAACAGTAGTAGCAGTATTAGTAGCAGTTATAGTAGTAGTAGTAGTAGTAGTTGTCGTAGTAGTAACTAATGTCCTCTTGGTCATCTATTATTGGTAATAATCCCAACTGTGATCTTTTAAAAAAAGTTTTCTTTTGTAATTGATCTTTCTTTATGGTATTTTAAAAGCAATACCTTAGATTTGGATTGCCTTTAGGACTTATATTTTCTGTGTTTCAGGTCAACTACTTCTCTTAACTTCATTTACTTAACTGCCATTTCTCCTTCCTCATATATATCATATGTGTAGTAAAGTTCACATAAGATGGTTCCATTAATGACAATAATGATGGTGAAAAAGACAACTATATAAATACTAGTTTTATTGGTTCCATTTCACATTTGTTTATTGCCCCAGTTTTCTCTAGATAAGCTCTCATGATGATCTGATTTAAATTCTCTTGCCAAATGTTTTGTTATTTTTTTCTATTTTTTTTGCTGTTTTCTGTTTGAAACTATTAAGTTTTTGTCATTCTCTTTCTCCATAATTTTTTTACAATAAAAACATACTTGAAATGGGTGTTGACTTTGTCTGCCAAGAAAGAGAAAATTTGGAGAGGTAATACAGTGTTTATTTGACTGAAAGGGTTCATAGGTTTTTTAGCTTATATGTTGACTGTTTTGTATTTATTAAATTTCCTGAAACATGACAATAATCAGATATAATTAGATATGCTCTATT
>CM053771.1:448972731-449014753 GCA_028658325.1 Potorous gilbertii | reverse complement strand
TAAAAGAAAATATTCTAAGCAGTTTTCTTCTTCATCAGAGAGGAATGGCAATCATCTGTTCCCCAAGAAAATAACCTTCTATGGTCTTATTTTTTTTTCCCTTTTCTGGGCATTTTCCCAGCCAGTTACTTGACTTCTGAGAGTCCTCTCCACCCTGGCCTAGGTCCGCCCAGCTAGTGCTTGGGGTCTGAGATTCAAATGCTGCTCCCCAGCCTCAGGGCTTTTGGCGGCAGGCCTGACTGCTCTTCAATGGGAGCTTAATTTCTGGTGCTCAGGTTGGGGCAGGGCTGCCTCCCAGGCTCAGTTCCCTCAAGGGGTTTATGCAGAGACCTTCTGTAATGGAGCTGCTGCTAAGCCACTGCCTGCTCCGGGATTCTCTGGCTGCTGCTGCCTCTGCCGCTGCTTCTGCCACTGCCTCCTGAGGGGGCCTGAGTCCCGGAGACACCCCGCTCCCCTCTCAGCCCATCTGTCTCATTGACCTGTGAGTCTGTGGGTGGAGAGACCTTCGCGGCCGCTGGAGATTCTATCCCTGAAGCCTGCTCGGATCTGCTCGCTCCTCTCTGTGCCTCGCGGCCAGGGCAGGGGAGTGTTCCGCTCCTGTCTGGGGTGCAATGGACCTTTGGGATCGGTTTTTCAGGGCTCTCTGGAATGGAAATCTCCTTCACTGTGTTGCTGCGTGGCTTCTACTGTTCCAGAATTTGTTGGGAGTTCTTTTTAGAGGAAATCCATGGGCTATGGGTTCGGAGCTAGCAAATGTGAGTCTTTCTACTGCACCATCTTGGCTCCATCCCAAAAATATTCTAATAGTTAGAACTGTTCAAATATGGAATGGGCTGCCTCAGGACGTCATGATGGAATTTCTACATAGAGATAGTGTTATTTATATTCAAAGATGTGGTAGGAAGACTTTCTGTTAACATATGGATTGAACTAGATAAAATCTGGGGCCCTATTTCATTTTTATCAATTTTGAGAATCTGTGATTCAGTTATCCTAAGGAGGGTTCCCCCCCCCAAAGAATCTTTAGCAATAGACTCCACCGTGATCCTGTTTTCTCCACTTACTGGTTATGTGAATATGAACAAGTTACTCTTGGGGCTTTAATTTCTTTAGCTGTAAAATGGAATAATAACGACAATACATCATAGGGGTTATTGTGAGGGAGAAAGGCGGAGATATGTGCAAAGTGCTTTGCAAAAATTAAAGCGTTATGTAAATGACATGATCATTAATGGGTATAACTTTTGGTTAAAAAGAAGATTTGCAAAGGACTCTCCTTATTGGTGGAGATTGGTTATTCAGTATTCCATGCCTTCTTTAGGGGCGGAATTGACAAAAACTAGAGAGAAGAGATATCCTGGTCTTCTGAATTCTACCCTCAAGAGGTGACATGCAATCATCTTCAGGTCCCTGAAGGAAGGGAGACTTTTGGGGGAATAAATCAACATGAAAAGAAGTCAGCAAATTTGGTTATGTCCTTACCCCTAGCTTATCATATTTTGGGGTATTCTCCTTGGGTAAGATCTGATACTCTTTTGGTTTGGTTGTGTTAACAGAATCCTAATGAGAAACTTTGCTTATTCTATGCATTATCTGGCATATATTTTCCTCTATAGATAATGCTCATTTTATACAAGTAGGTCTCTCAGTAGACATGGTTTTAGGGAAGGGAGGGAATGATGGAAGGCAGGGAGCTGCTTGCCTGTGTGTGGGTGGGGGGGGCCCACATGGTTCAAGGACATGTGGGGGCCTGGCTAGAACCAAAAGGAAGATCATGTTGGAGGCAGACACATGATGGGGCCCGGGACAGACACAGATAGGGGGAAGACAGTCACGTGGGGGAAGTCTACTTTCTCAGTGCTAGAGGTCTCAAACCAAACCTGCAGTGGGTAGTGTCTGTTCTTCACCTTTCACTTAGAGGAGTTTTTTGTTTTTATTTTTGTTTTGTTGGTGGTGGAGATAGCAGTGGAGCCATCTGAGAGAGAGAGAGAGAGAGAGAGAGAGAGAGAGAGAGAGAGAGAGAGAGAGACAGAGAGAGAGAGAGAGACAGAGACAGAGACAGAGAGAGAGAGAGAAAGAGAGAGAGACAGACAGAGAGAGAGACAGAGAGAGAGAGAGAGAGAGACAGACAGAGAGAGAGACAGAGAGAGAGAGTGAGAGAGAGAGAGAGAGAGAGAGAGAGAGAGAGAGGGAGAGAGAAATGGAGAGAGAGAGAAAGAGAGAGAGAGAGAGGGAGAGAGAAATGGAGAGAGAGAGAAAGAGAGAGAGAGAGAGTGAGAGCACAGTAGTACTGCAAAGTTACACAGGTGGCTTTTGGAATGCGAATTACTTTCAGAATTCTTTAAGTATAATTGGCCTAATACAAATTTATGTAAAGCAGAAACTATCTATATATACACTTTCTGTGATTTTTGTTTTGCTCAGCTTGGATAAATGGGTTATTTGCTACTTGCTAGTACTCATTGTGGAAATGGTTTTTGGTGGAGAGGAGTAGTCTTCTATATATAGCTTAGGACAAGAGTATAAATTGAACCTAAAAGTTATTCCTCCTATACTAATAATATGTAAAGGAGCGTATAGCTATATTTCTAGTCCAGTACTCCCTCTCTCTGAGGAGAGCAGAGTGAACAGCCTCTGTTCTTAACTTCCTGAATCCCTTCCTGGCAGGATTCAGGTGAAGGGTGGGGGAAGGAGACTCTAGGGGTTTCTACTTTTGCCTCCCTTGGACCTGTATCTTGTCTGACATGTGTACACATATAACTGACATAGGAAAACAAGCACACACCCCCCTCCACCCCCACACATATACATGGGCAAATGATGAAATGAAAAGGAGTTGGAAATTTCAGTAATTCCTACTGGTTGTTATTCTGCTTCAGAAAACCTATATTTAAGGCCTGCTCCTACCACAGGCCAGCTTTGTGTCTATAAAGAAGAAAACATTTTTCAGTTCATTTAGGTAAATCTTTAGGACTATAAGTTGTAGTTAATTTGACAATCAATCAAAACAAGGAATTCCTTAAACTAATGAAACCATAGGTTTCATAAAAGCCCACAATTCAATTCTGCTGGGTGTATATATATATATATATATATGTATAATATATAAATATATATAATATATAATATATATAGACACAAGTATAAAATATTTGTCTAAATTTCTAATGTCTAATTTGTATGACACGAATTGGAATAAAAACATTGTCAAATACAAATTATCATGTAGAGTGAACATTTAATATTGATTCTAATTGTTGATTGAGTCTATTGTTTTTACAATGATCAGAAAATAATACTTTTGTTCTTTACCACTTACATAGTTTCTAATCTTGAATAAGAAGATGAATATGTGTTGAAACAAAACAGCTCTCTGTTAAAAAGGCACATTTAGACATTATCCCTGGGTAAGAGAATTTACCTGGGTGATATTTGGAAACGTATTGAGGAAGAAAAAGGACAAAGAGCTATAACAGATGGAATAGCTCTGTTTTAACATGGGATACTTAAAGATTAAGGTCAAATTTACTTTGAAGAAAGACAATCAAGCAAATGCAAGAAAAAAATCTCACAAGAGAGTAGTGATTATTAAGTGGAAAGAGTTGGCTCAAGAATTCAGTCTCTCAGGATTATCCTAGTGTGTGTGCAAATATTCATCATGGGCCAGCCTCCCATCCTCTTTAGTTTTGAGAATTCTTTTCCTGGCAGGAACTTGGCTATAGGTTTTGCAGTAGGTGTGCCAGAATTCAATAGTACTGAAAGAACCACTATGCCAGTTGACTTCTTTCAATATAATGAGGAATCAAGTCATTAATTTCCTTATAATCAGATTAATCTATGGATTCAATATGATAAAGATCAGAAATAATTGTGGAAAAAGGACAAATTACTGAGGACTTGGAACTGCCTGCTTTCTCAGCTGAGTCTCTATTAGTAATGTGTGAAGAAGCAACCACAAAGGGCTTCTGTGTTCCTTTTAAAGGACCCTTAAGGGCACAGAGAGTTTGTAAGAAGTCTTTCTTTTGCTAATGTAGGCTGAATTACTGACAAAGCCCAGCTTTAATAGTCTGTGGCTAGGATCTAAACCATGGAAGGGAAGCATTTTCTTGGATGGCTTAGTAATGCGCCTGTCAAACATTTTAAGCCATCAACAAAAAGAAGCATTGTTAGGACAAGACACAACACAACCAGTTCTTGGGGATACATCTGCTGTAAGAGTAATGGGATGAACCATCAGGGCTCCAGCAATTCATAAATAAAGGGAGAACTTTGCCTTCTGGTATATATCTTTCCACCCTTTCCTGATGCCTTACTTGTTTAATAAGTTGATTGGTCTTATTGGTCAAAGATTATGTTTATAGCAACATATGATAATAGTGATAAAATGAGTACCTTACTAATGACATTCCTAGTCAATTTTTCTTTCAGTTAACCTTGAGCTTCTTTTGGAATATGAATAAATTAATGCTGAAACAAGAAAGAATTTTTACCTTATGCAAATGACAAGGGGACACTGAACAGGATGGAATCTCCCCCTTCTTTTCCAGTTGCAGATTTGTTTGCAACCATTTCTTCCAAAGGCCAGGAAACAGGGGAGAGCCTGTCAAATTCCATCTAGCTTAAGTGCTAAATCTAATATTCATTTATTCAAAGGATTAATGTACCTATTGTTCAGACTCAACAATGCCACCCTCTATTTCTGCCAAGAAACACTGCATCAAACTGAACCAAATATACTGTCCAAGATGGCAGGGCTCAGACATGTGGCTTACTTCATAGATTAGTCCATGCATCAAAGCGCCAAAAGACTGATACTCTTTTGTGGGACATTAGCATTTTTCTCCACTAAGGTAAGGAAAAAGAGAAGGGTCTTATAATACTATCATCTTTTTTTTTTTTTGCAAGGGTATTGACGTTTTTGCTTATTTTATATCATTTATTCTCATTTTTCAGAAGAAGAAGGGGAGCAGACAACATAATTTCTAATTTATAAATAGGCAACACTGCGGTACAGGAAGGGGGAATTAGCTTTCTTAAGAAAGCAAAGTTTATAAGTAGCTGTAGTAGAACTAAGATCAGAAATAAAGAACCTCTGGTAATGTAAGCAGTGAATGTCACCTGTGCAAAGTGTTGGTAGGACTATTTCCTTTTTTCTTTCTATGACAAATCACCTATCCTTTGGGGCCCAAGTTCCCTCATCTGTAAAATGAGGAAGTTGCACTAGATTGCTTCTGAAGTCTCTTCTAGTTCTGAATCTAGGATCCTAGGATTCTTCACTAATTTCTCCTGTCTCTCACTTTACTTCCTGCTTATCCTCTCCCATTGATGGTTATATGATACCAAACAAAGAGACAGCATTTTCAATGATGAACAGAAAAATGATCTTTTTCAATTTACTTTGTTTCCAAACTGGAATGTGATGATAAACATAAGTTAGGATGAGGTTTCCATGAGGTTCCTACCAGGTTCCATGGTTCCTGCCTCCCTACTACCTACCCTTTCATAAGATGACCCAGGGTAGAAGGTATATGATAGAAGATTTCTTGTGAATTTTAAGTTCAGTGTGAATATTTTTCCCAGCAACATCCTTGAAATTCAGTTTTCTCAGTCAGCAAGAAGTAAGAATGAAAAGTGAATTACTATCCACAGTGGAACTTATATATGATGGACATGGAAAAATTGAATAGGAAGGAGTTACACTACCTTCTATTCCCATCAGGAAACAAGTGTACAAATAATAGTGTACAAATGACTCAAATGCAATAGCAAAGCTTCCCAAAGAAACTGCTTTTCACTTCCATCATTGTTTATTTTAGCACCATCTGCTAAACTAAAGATTAGAAGTACAGACCAGGAAGTTTATACTAATGTTTTGGTATACCTAGATTTTCTTTCCTATGAGGACTGTACTTTGTAAACGTCCATTGGTCAATTGTCAGGAATATAATTTCTTATGTTTGATACTTCTTTTTAAGTGTACATCATTGTGTTTCCTAAATTCATGGTTATAGATCATATATGATTATAATTGAATCCAATTCAAGAAATATTTATCCATGGAGGGCCTACTATCTAAAAGGGATTAAGCTAAGTTCTATGGAAGAATAAAGGAAAGCTTTTGGAATAAGGATTCAATGGGTAAATATTGGCATTAGGAATAAGGAAAATATATTGTTTTTAAGGGTAAGGGTTAGAGCAAGCGTTAAAAAGCTCTGTGCGTATTGCAGAAACATAAAACAAGCTACTTTATGATAAACAGTCAGACAGATAAGTGGTCAATGGATATGAACAAATAGTTTTCAAAAAAAGAATTGCAAATGAGTAACAACAACATGAAAGAATGTTCAATTCATTGATAATAAAAAAAAATTGAAAAGCAGTACTGAGATTTCACTTCATACCCAGAAAGTTGGCAAATATCAAAAGATAGGAATGATCAGTATTGGAGAGATTATGGAAAAAGTCACAGTAATATACTGGATGGAGTTGTGAATTACTCCAACCATTCTGAAAAATAATTTGGAATTGGGTAAAAAAGTGCTTTTAATGTCCGTACTCTTTGACTCAGAGATTCCATGCTGGAAATAAGCCTCAAGCAGATCAATGACAAAAATAAAAGTCATATATGCCAAAATATTGATAGCAGTATTTTATTTTGTGCCAGCAAAAACCTGGAAATAAGGTAGAATTGAATGGAAGAGGACTGAATGAATGTGAATTATAAGAATTTATAAGAAACTATGCCTTAAGAAATGATGAATATGATAAATACAGAGAATAATAAAAATACATATTACCTAATATAAAATATAATAAATAGGAGCAGGAAAACAATATGTACAATGAAGGTAAAAATGTGGAGAGCAAGATTATCAAAGTTGGTTCCAAAGAAGAAATAGGAGAGAATATTGTGTCCTACTTCTTTGCATAATTGTAGGATTATGGTTTGGAGCATTGCATATAACTTCAACTTTCTTGACATGTTGGTTGTTTTTCTTAACTTTTGTCCCCTTTATTTCTATTCTTTGTTATAGGGGCTTTTCTATGGGAGAGAAACATTGCAAAACACAGGCACATGTCCAAACCAAAGATATCAATAAAAAATCTTAGTTTAGCTTTTTTAGCTGTTGTTTGTCCTTTGTTTTAAAGAGGACCAAAGCCATCACAGTCTTGACTCATGAGTGAATTGGATTTAAATGAGGCTGAGGTGCACAAAGTCATCAGCCTCACTGTATTCCAAAATCATCGAAGTTCAATGGCAGGACAAAGTCAGAACAAATGGTGATGGTCTGGAATGTAGTGGGTGATCTTGGAGTCTTTGGAACTTGACCAAACTGTATGTGCTCTATAAAGCCTATTGTAGCTGCCTTCATGGATGTTGGAACAAATTGTTCTCATCTGCCCATTCTACAGGGGAAAGTCTTCACATGCTTGGGGTAGACACCTCTCTAACTCACTAAGGGGTGTGAGGTCTGTAAGTTACTTTCAACCTGGATTAGCCCATCTTCCAAGAAGGTTTGTGCCAGGGTGTGGACACTGCACATGTCACAACTTCTTGGAGCCACAGGTAAGAATTGGGTGAAGTTGGATCCCAAAGGTGGATGAGCAGACCTGAAAAGGGCTGCGCAATTCTCCGAGAATACCCCCATACACCTAAGGGTACCTGCAGAGGAGTAATGGGATATTATAAGGTGGTAAAAAAAATTAGACGGGTTCATTAAACACAACAAATACCTCAAGGACACCTGTACAGGAGTAATACAAATTTGTTTTAAAAAAAGATAAATTGGTGTCACATAGTGAATTTGGTTTTGAATAGACATTTAGTTCTATAAATGACCTCAGTGTCAAACTGTACCTGAACAGACAATGTTTACAAAAACCCTCTCTCACTCTCTGTTATCTATCTCCTGCTCAAACAACTTCAGTGATAAGAAATATACTAATCTCTGAGATAGCTAATTCCTTTTTTCTTTTAACCTGTCTTAATTTTTAGGAAATAAAAAAATTTGTCAAGCTGAAATTTGTCTTCCTAGAACTTTGATGTATTGATTTAATTCTTTCCTCTGGGACCAAGAAAAGTAAGTCTAATCTCCTTCATATGTCAGCTTTTCAAGTATTGGGCATAGATGCTATTATTTCCATTTTACATGTAAGGCAATTGAGTGTAGGAAAATGAGTGTAGACCACCCTTTTAAGAGGAAAAGGGAGCTATAAGCTGTGGACTGATGTAATAGTAGAGTCAAAGGAAGCTTATTATTAATTTTTAATGTAATAAGGATGTTAGTACCCACCCCATGGGGTGTGATCTTCATTATTTTATCATAGGAAGATGTACATATTTGTGAAGGCAGAGAAAGGACCCAGTAGAGATTGAGAAATCAAGGGTGAAAGAGATAGACAATGGTTCTCAAATTGTGGTCTGAGAACCCTTGGGCTTCCCTAAGATGTTTTCAATAGGTCTGTGAGGCCAAAACTATTCTTGTAATAATACTAATATACTCTTTTCTTTTCCAAGTACATATGCATGAAGCTAGATTTTCTTTTCATATATTTTAAGACAACATCACAGCAGAATAAATCTAGAATATATACATTAGATATGAAAATCTAGCTATATTCTATTAAGCCAGACATTAAACAGATTTGCAAAAAATATACAAAACAATGCTACTATTCTCATTTTTGGTTTTTAAAATATAGTTATTTTTCACAAAAAATGTTACGTTATCATAAATGGGTTTATTATTGTTATTTTAAGTGGTTTAATAAGTATTTTAAAAATATGTCAGTTTCATTTTCTAATACAGCACATAAGCCACATAAAAAATAACTCTTTTGTATCCTCAATACTTTTTAAGAGTGTAAAGTCGTCTAGAGACCAAAAAAATTTGAGAACCACTGAAAGAGAGGATAATTAACAGATTGAGATTCCCAAGAAATCTAGAAAGAAAGTAGGAGGGTTAAGGATTGAGGTGAAGGACTTTGACTTGGCAAGAAGGTAAGAAACAGAAACAAAAGAAGGTATTTTCAATAATTAACATTAAGTCATTCAACAAATATTCACTGAACACTACTTTTAAGACAATATGCTAGGAAATGGAGAAAGGACATAAAGATGAGTGAGCCATGGACCTGGCTACCCAGGTTTGTTTTTTCTATATTCTATGGACTTACTCTTCCTGTTTTCCTCTATTTCTTCTCCTATCCTTCCTTTTTTTGTAGGCACTCAAGGATAAATGTAGAAGGGGAAAAGCATTAAGAAACAGAAAATGGAAATATTTTTCAAAGACCCTAGTAAAAAGAAATTTCTCTAAATTTTAGAACTGGGGGCTCCTTGAATGTATATAACACCCTATAATACCCTGTGTATAATGTCTAGTGTGTTCTAGATACTTCAGAAATATTATTTATAGTGAAAGAAACAAAACAACTCAATTCTCAAAACTCATGAAATGTCTGTGACACTTTTATAGATTATGAAGGCTCATATGTAACCTGTTTAAAATAATCAGATGATTATATCCTTATCGTGTCTGTTTTCTGGTGATCTGATGCCAACCTGTCTCTACCTTCCTGAAGTAGTTAAGGAAAGTTGTTCTTGGAAAGAAGCATTTAGTGTTTTTATAGAAGCTGCTAGTGTGTCTTTTAGGCAGGGTGCCCAGACTCAGACTGGCATGAAAGATAAATTTACGTATTTACCACAGGAGTCGTCCAGCTACCACACTAAAGTTTATTTGAAAATGAATAGTGATTCAGTCAGTGAGTAATTTCTTTCTCCTGTCTCAGGCTTGTAGGCAAGAACACCATAAATTAATGTTTTGCTCTGTTCCATTACCCACATATTCCTCAGTTGCTACCTTTCCTGCCTTCTCCTTTAAAAGCTCCATCTTTCTATTTTTCCTTGGGTCCCTTCCCTCATTCCTCAGTTGTCACCTTCCCTGTCCTCTCTCCTAAAAACTCCATCTTCCTGTTTTTGCCTTTGGATCCTGTGGACATAGGATGACCATGTCTCTTCTAAGTGGAAAGACAATGCCAGTAGGCAGTAATAGGAGTGATTGCTGGCTCATGATAGGAACTAAGCCTATTTACAAAGCATCCTGTTATTTTAGTCAAACAAATTCAGGGTGAGTCTCTATATAGAAATTAGATTCAAAATAAAAGTCCCTGGATTCATTCAAACAACTGATTATTTTGAAGAAAAAACAGAGGAAAAAAGTTGAATGAAATCAACATTCCCATTTTTCTCTACTACCCATCAGTTAACTGCAACTTACCATTGGACAAGTGATTTCATCTCCAAGGACTAAGAGAATCAAATGATGATAGATGTATAGCCAGAAGAACTTCAGAGATCTAGCCCAATTCCCTCATTTTACATTAAGGAAACTGAGGCTCAAGGGAGTTGAACTGACTTGGCCAAAGTCAGGTAAGTAATAAGTGTGAGATCTGGGTTTGAACCCAAATTCTTGGACTCAAGAGATAGTGCTTTGATGATTCCCAAAGTGCCTTTTAGCTCTAAATCCTATGACTGTGTAAAATGATGATTTCTTCTTTTGAAGGTAGATATACCAAACTGATACCCTTAAAATTGTACTTTTGTACTGATTGACTTATCATTGTAATGACATAAGATTCATCATGAGCTTGATTTTTTGCCTCAAGTAATTTGGTATTAGAAGTCAGTTCCCTTCTATCATCTGTTCAGAATTTAAAGGAAACTGTGTAATTGGTCAGGTTCACGTGATTTCTATTCAGTTTTTATGGGTTGTGCAGAGTCAAGAGTTCTACATCTAGTATATCTAATTGTTTTATTAGTTTCCTTGGGGCATAGACTTGCCAGAGGTCTCAGTATTATAATTTCTATTACATAGCAAAGGTTAATCACTCAATTGGGGTGGACTGAACTCTTGAAAGGCACATGCCTTGTTTAGAGTGAGGCTCCAGAACTAGGAGTAAGCCTGTTCAATCCACCCCAATTTAATTCAATATTTGCATTTTAAAAATTATTGATCCATTTTGTTTTATTCATTTCTGAATATGCCTGTCTTTTACGTAATGAACCATTTTTCAACCCATGAATTTTTAAAAAGAGAGGAAAAATCAGTTCATCATAACTAAACAGCACATCACCTGAGTCCAGGGTTGACTACAAATAAAGTTTTTCCCCTATCTTCTATGTCCCTTGTCAGTTTTTCCTACCTATACTTCAGCCCCCTTCATCCTAGATTCCTGTAGTAGCTATTCATGATCCCAATAGTATTTTATGCTGCCAATCTTTGTAGGTCACAGATGGGTCCACTTCCATTTTTTTAGGGCTCTGCTCTCTGTTGGAGAATTGCTAAAATTCACATGGGATCTAAAGTGAAAAGGACCTAAGGCATTGGGGGTTACATTTTCCTCCTCAACATTTTTCCATGTTAGTAGTAATAGGTCCATTTTATTTTATTGTTTTTGTTTTTTATTTTCTGGTTTTTTTCCTCCAAATTTATTTGTTTTCAATTTTCAACAATCATTTCCATAAGTTTTAGATTTTTTTCCCCTCTCTCCCTCCTCCCTCCCCAAGATGGCATGCAGTCTTATATGGGCTCTACACACACCTTTTTATTAAACACATTTTCCTATTAGTCATGTAATAACTCCATTTTAGAATTCACTTCCATTTCAATGTGAACAGGTAGGCATATCCTGTCTTTGCACTTTTTTGTTCTCCTCTATAAAAGAGAACAAAAGTCTTGAGCAAGGTCAACCAAGGCCAATGTCAGTCCTCATCCCTGGAGAGACCAATAGCTGACTGTGAACCCAAAATAACTATACGCTTTTCTAAATAAAATAAAAAGCTGTGATAAATGGCTTACTTATAGAATTTACCCTTCTCTATGGATCAACCAATATGCCATGATTTTCAATAATGAATGAAATAAAACTTTTTAATGAACAGTACAGTAACTTGTGAGCAGAGGATTTTACTTCCAGAACAGACCTTTAGAAAATACTTAGTATATCCAATAAGGTATGTCAGTGAATGATAATTTTTTGATATAACTCCATGAAGATAACCTTTGCATTTGGATCCAGGCACCTTCTGAGGGGGTTAAACTGCCTTCACTCAGAAGAGTGATTTATAATGGTGAGAGTTTGGGGCCTTTCCCTCAGTCAGTGGGGGAGATAGTCTGTGACTTAAGAGTTTTGTGAAGTCTTTAAATCCTACCAAATATACAGTTATTTGTTATGCTTATTCTTTTTCCAATTCCTTCTTTAAATAAGTTACATATGCTTTGATTTCTGTATTTTATATAGAGAGAATATGTTATATACACACATATGTGTATATGTGAATGTATGTGATATATTACACATATATGTTACGGTCACCCAACCACATACATGTTATACACATGTCATATACACATGCATGTGTGCATATATGTGCATGTGCGTATGTGTATACATAGATGTATGTATATATGTGTGTATATCTATTACATATAATATATATGGAGAGAGACAGAGAAAGAGAGAACATCTCACAAGTTCCTTTAGGAATCCTTTTAGAGTATTTCACAGAGAAACTAAGTGAGAAATTGACCTTTTGCATTTAAATTATTCAGAGTTGTATCTCCTTTCCTCTCTACAACTTAACAGACGTAAACAAACATTTATTAAGTACCACTATGTGCCAGGCAATGTGCTAGGCAATAGAGATACCAAAAAAAAGGCCAAAAAAAAATCCCTACTTTCAAAGAGCAAAATATGAGAGAGATGGCACATAGTAAACTATGTACAAACAAGACATGTACAGGATAAATGACCCTAATCATATAGGAAAGACACTAATAGTAAGGTGGACATGGAAATACTTCTTACAGAAGGTGAGATTTTAGCTGAAATCTGAAGGAAACCAAAAACTAGACATAATGAGGGAGAAAATTTGACGTATGAGAGATAGGGAAAATTCCTGGACTTGGCAGATGGAATGTCTTGTATGAGGAACAGAAAGGAGATCCCTGTCAATGGATTGTAGAATATGTAGAGGAGAGAGTTAAAGTATAAAGAATACTGGAAAGGTAGAGAGAGTCTAGGTTATGAAGAGCTTTAAAAGTCAAACACAGGTTTTTATATTTGACCTTGGGGGTAATAGGGAGCCATTGGCATTCATTTAATAGTCATACTTGTGTTTACTGGAAGATGGATTGAAACGGGGAGAGAATTGAGAGGGAAACCAATTAGAAAGCTCTGTGTGGCTATATTCCATGCGTGAGGTGATGGGGTCTTGCATGAGGGTGTTGAGAGTATCAGAAGAGAGAAAGGAGCATATACATGAAATAGGTAGAATCAATCAGCGGGACTTGGCAATTGAGTGGATATGGGATGTGAGAGAGTGAGGAATGGAGGATGATACCTGCCTACAGCTTGAGTGACTGGGAAGACTATGGTATCTTTGACAGTAATAGAGAAGATAGGAAGAGGGGAAGACTTTTTGGGAAAGATAGTTAATTCAATTTTGGACATTTTATGTTTAATATGTCAACAGGATACCCAATTTAAGATGTCTAATAGGCGGTTGGATATGTGACTCTGGAGCTCAGGTGACGACAGGTGAAGGTTAGATAGATCTCAGATATATTTGCATAGAGATGATAACTGAATTGATGAGATCTGATAAGATCACCAAGTCAAGTAGTAAAGAGAGAGAAGAGAAGAGGGACCAAGGCTTCAGGTCCATTCTTCTCTTGCTTCATTCAAGAAAGAGGATTAAATTTCCATTCTTGCTTTATATCTATTTTACCAGCAGGGAGAAGGGGTAGTATTTATTAATAAGAACAGTAACAATAACAGCTAACATTCCTACAGTACCTCCTATGTACCAGCTAGTATGTTAATATTTTATTATTATATAACCATTGTAAATTATATAATTATTAACATAATTTATAATATATAAACATATAATTATAATATATAAATATGTGATGTACATATAAACATGTAATAAAATAGATACTACATATAAAATATATACAAATATAATTATAGATTATTACAACTCTTATTTCATTTAATCCTCATAACAACTTTGGGAATTAGGTGCTGTTATTGTTCCCATTTTAGAGTTGATCAAACTGAGGCAAATAGAGGTTAAGCGACTTCCTAAAGTCATATATCTATTAAGTGTCTGAGGCTAGATTTACACTCAAGTCTTCCTGACTCCAGGCCCAACGTCCTAGCCATTGTACCACTTAGCTGACTAAGTATCCCATAAATCCCTTTAGCATCCCTATTAAATAATTTCACAAAAAGTTAAGGCTGAGATATTAACTTTATGGTTTTCAATTGATTCAATTAAAATCATTAAGCCTTTTTACTGAAGTAAAGTATTCAAATATTATTAGGCTATGGACTTTATTTTCAATAATTTTATCATCTACTGTAATATAACAGGAAAGATTTATACACAAATAATTATGAAAAGCAGAAAACATGATAAAAGCCTGGGAGAGGTTAAGGCAAAACACTATGAGAAATTTGGGGATGGAGAAATTGTTATTAACTTGAGAAGAAGAGAGTGCATAAAGGAAGGATTTGTGGAAGATTAGGAGCCAGAGATGGATCCTGAAGAATGGGGAGGGGGGACTTCAATAAACAGAGATAGTGGGAGGAAGGAGACTTCTTTCTAGATTGAGAGGCAGCATAGAGTGCTGGAAGAATGTTAGATACAGATAATCTGGGTTCACACTCCAGTAGGGTTAAAATAAGTAAGTTATTTAACCACTCTGGTCTTCAGTTTCCATTATATACACACAAGAACACACACACACATACATTTACACATGCATATACATACATATATACATACATACATGCATATAAATATATATATATATATATATATATATAATGAGATGATTGATTTAGATGGTTTCTCAGGTTCCTTTCATTGCTAATATCTGATCATTTGATCCTATGTGATAAACAGGTGGTGAGAAAATGAAAGAGTGAAAGAGGGTAGGTTTAGAATAAGGAATGCAAAGCAGTTCCATTTGTCTAGAAATTAGACTGTGAGAAAGAGAAAGTAACATGAAGTAAGCAGGATAAGAAGGATGGAGGAGGACTGACTTGTTCTCAGAGTCTATCTATGCTATTCCAATACAACCTCACTGAACCAGATTAATCTAGATTTTGAATTAAATGACCTCTAAGATCCCTTTCTGCTCTAGAGTTTTGATTTTGGAATTTTATAAGTTACAGGTTCAGTTGTATGTACTTTAATTGTTAGACAATGGAAACTACTGACAATTTTTGAGGAAAGGAGCGACATGATTAGAATGTTGAATCAGAAAGATTTCTAGGGCACCATTGGGAAGGATGGGTTGGAGAGAGATTAGAATGTGGCAAGAAAATCAATTAAAAGGCAATTTACAGTACTTTGGGTGAGGAGACAGGAGCTCCTAAGTAGGGTTAGTTGTGATGAAAGTACAGATATGATAAATTTTAATCAGGTAGACTAGATGGGACATGGAAACTAAGCAAATATAGAGTTAAGGGAGAGGAAAGGTAACTCCAAGGTTTTGAACCTTGAGGACTGTGGCACTATGAACAGAACCAGAGAAATTTGGAGGAAAAAAGAGGATAGGTTTAGAATGTAAGATAAAGACTGACATTTTGGACAAGTTTGAGTTGGAGGGAGAGATACCTAATAGGTAGTTAAACCATTTATATATCATTTGAAATGAAAAGAATCTTTAAATTCTAAATTTCAAGAATTCCTTTTAACATTGTGTGTTTATCTTTAAAAGACAAAGATGGGGAAAAAAGGTTTAAATAAGACAGAAAACACAACAGGATAGCTCTAGAGTGCTTTTGTACCTACTTTATCATTTAAAAGATATGTGCTCAAAGGATTTTTTGGTTCACCTGGTAGTACAGTTCAAGTTATGGAGAACAATGAAGTTCCCCAATTAAATTTAAAGATTGGAAATAGTCATAGAAGATTTCTCCACATTGTTGTATCAGAAGTCTGGGACACAATAGACAAAACAACTCATTCTTAAAACTGAAGAGACTCCTAAAATTTTATAGCCTCAAAGCCTTTAAAACACAATTTATGTCCTTGTTAAAGTAGTCAAATGACTTTGTCCAGGCTGATTTTATTTCCTATGTTTGTATGCCAGATCTGTCTATTCATGTCAGCAAAGACCTTGTTGGTTGTGAGTATAAGGCTGAATATGTTTTAAAGAGTTAAAAAAAGAACTCTAAGACTTGATAATTCAATTTCATTCAATTCAGGAAGTATTTGTAAAGTGCCACTATGTGTCAGGCAATAGACTAGGCACTGGGGATTTAAAGGCAATTGAGAGACAGTCCCTGTGCTCAAGGACTTCATATTCTACTGAAAGAACAGAAGTTCCCGGTTTCAAAACAAGAAAAGAACGGGACTGGTGCACAATAGTCTACAGAACTAAAATTTAATTCCAAGCAAAATGATGTAATGTATTATTAAGCTATAGTTAGTGAACACATAGGAGAGGAAGTAGTGATTACAAAGAACAAGAATCACTTTGTGCAGAATAGATAACATCAAAACATTATTACCTGTTTTGACAGATTCACTGGACTTGTAGGTCAGGAAATAAGTATAGATATAGTTTCTCTAGATTCTAGGATAATGTGCGACAAAACATTTTATGTTATTCTGGGGAAAAGATGGAAATATGTGAACTTGGCAAAACTACAGTTTAACTGATTAAGAAATGGCTGAATGCCTAGATCCAAAGATTCTTTTTCAGTGCTTTGATACCAAATGGGAAGTCAGCAATGGAGTGCCCAAAGACGTGTACTTCTTTCCTTACTGGGCAACATTTTCCCCAGTTACTTGGATAAAGACATTGATGACATG
Organism: Potorous gilbertii; assembly: GCA_028658325.1. Classification (NCBI taxonomy): domain Eukaryota; kingdom Metazoa; phylum Chordata; class Mammalia; order Diprotodontia; family Potoroidae; genus Potorous; species Potorous gilbertii. Next base: position 448,997,856 of record CM053771.1, on the reverse strand, counting down.
CTTAACAAATTTTTAGACAACACAAAGCTAGGAGGGATAATCAATATGGTGGATGATGGAGTGTCTAGAAATGTCTCAACAGATTAGAAAATTGGGGTGAATCTAGTGAGGCATAATTTAATAGGAATAAATAATCATTTCCTTAGATTAAAAAAATTAATCCCACAAGTATGAGTTGGTGGAGACAGTGATTAAGTATTTATAGAAAAAGATTTGAGAATTTTAGTGGTGTGTAAGCGTACCGTCAGGGTCAAAATGTGATATATGGGCAAAAAATGTGCTTTTGATCTTCAATGACAAGCATAGCTTCCAGGAATAGTGATTTAATGGTCCTGTTATACTATGCCCTAGTCAGACCATATATTAAGTATTACATGAGCATTTTATTAAGGTCTATATAGAATTAAATGGAGTAATATATTAAAGTCTAAGGAGTGGAACCAAGATGGCAGAGTAGAAGAAAGGACCTGCTCTAGCTCTCATAAAATGCCTATAAACATGACTCTAAACAAATCCTAGAGCAGCAAAAGCCACAAATTGACAGAGTGAAACAGATTTTCAGCCTAAGACAGCCTGGAAGGCCAACAGGAAAGTTCTATCACACTGCACAGAGCAGAGTGGAGCAGAAGTGTGGGCCGTGTGACATCAACAGGACTGGAACAGGCTGTAGGGCACAGGATCATGGGTATCAGATGTGGTTCTCAGATTTCTCAATCCACAAACACCAAAAACAGCTTCAAAGGTCAGTAAGAAAGCTCTTTCACCTGGGTGAGAGGGCAGCTTGGTCCAGTCCCAGCCCTGACCCCAGGGTGACAGTCACTGTTGAAGCAGGTTTCACATTTGGAGCCCTGGACTAAAGACCCTGGGGGAACCAAGCAGCTGATCTGGGTCTCAGTCCTGAGTGTTGGTCCTTGGGTGAGAAGGAGTGCTGTTGCTGGTGTGGTGAAGCTAGTGGTGGCTGTGGAGAGGGGTTTCTACTTGCAGCTCCAGGGCAGAAAAGAGTACTTATGGTTCCTCCCAGACCAGAGTGTAGGCCAGAAGAGGAGTAAACTCCTCTCTCTTGATTGTGCCACTTTGGAGGAACTGAGAACTTGCAGGTCCCTAGAGTATAACCTCCACTTGACAAAGAACTCAAAAGTCAAGTAACTGGCTGAGAAAATACCTAAAAAAGGGGAAAAAATAAGGTTGCTTTTTTGGATGAGGAAATCCCTTTTTTGGATGAGGAAGAACAAAGCACACCATCAGAGGAAGACATAAAAGTCAAGACTTCTACATCCAAAAATCTCCAAAAAATGCAATAGTCTCAGTTCATGGAAGAGCTCAAAAAGGATTCTGAAAATCAAGTAAGAGAGGTGGAGGAAAAATTGGAAAGAAAAATGAGAATGATGCAAGAAAATCATGAAAAGCAAGTCAACAGCTTTCTAAAGGAGACTCAAAAAATGCTGAAGAAAATTACACCTTTAAAAATTGACTAACCCAATTGGCAAAAGAGGTCCAAAAAGCCAATGAGAATTAAAATACTTTAAAAAGCAGAATTAGCCAAATGGAAAAAGAGGTTCAAAAGTTCAGTGAAGAAAATAGTTCTTTAAAAAATTAGAATGAAGCGGATATAAGCTAATGACTTTATGAGAAACCAAGAAATTATAAAATGAAACAGAAAGAATGAAAAAATAGAAGACAATGTGAAATATCTCATTGGAAAAACAACTGATTTAGAAAATAGACTCAGGAGAGGTAATTTAAAAATTATTGGTCTACCTGAAAACCATGATAAAAAAAGATCCTAGACATCATCTTCCAAGAAATTATCAAGGAAAACTGCCCTGATATTCTAGACTCAGAGAGTAAAATAGAAATGGAAGGAATTTACCAATCATCTCCTGAAAGAGATCCCAAAAGGAAAACTCCTAGGAATACTGTAGCCAAATTCCAGAGTTCCCAGGTTAAGTAGAAAATATTACAAGCAGCTAGAAAGGAACAACTCAAGTACTGTGCGAGTACAATCAGGATAACACAGGATTTACACTAAGGGATTGAAGGACTTGGAATATGATATTCCAGAGGTCAAAGGAGATAGGATCAAGAATCTCCTCCCAGCAAAACTGAGTATAATACTTCAGGGGAAAAATGAAATTTCAATGAAATAGAAGATTTTCAAGCATTCTTGTTGAAAAGACCAGAGCTGAATAGAAAATTTGACTTTCGAATACAAGAATCAAGAGGATCATGAAAAGGTAAACAGGAAAGAGAAGCCTTAAGGAACTCATTAAAATTGAACTGTTTACATTCCTACATGGAAAGATTTTATTTGTGACTCATAAGACCTTTTTCAGTATTAAGGTACTTAGAGAGAATATATATATGTGTATGGGTATATATATATATATATATATATATAGGTGTGTATGGGTATGTATGTGTGTGTATATTATATATGTGTAGATGTGTATATGTTCATAGGTGCATGTGTGTATATATATATATGTGTATATGTGTGTGTATATATATGTATATATGTAGAGGGCACAGGGTGAGCTGAATATGAAGAGAGAATACCTAAAAAAAAAATAAAATTTGCTGTTGAATGGAATGTACCAGGAGTATCAGAAAGGGAGAATGTAGCAAATCATCTCACAAAAGAGGGAAGAAAGAGCTTTTATAATGGAGGGGAAGAGGGGGGAGACAAAAGGAAATAATTGAGCCTTACTCTCATGAGATTTGGCTTAAGGAGGGAATAACACACACTCCATTGGGTATGGAAATCTAGTTCAACCTGCAGGAAGGTGAGGGGGAATGGGATAGGAGAGGGAAGATAATAAAAGAGACAACAAATTGGGTAAAGAGATAATCAGAAGCAAACACTATTATGGTCAAGGGAGAGAATGGAATAAATGAAGAGCAAGATAGGACAGAGGGAAATGTGATTAATCTTTTACCGCATAACTATTATGAAAGTGCTTTGCATTGTTACACATGTATGACCTATATGGAATTGCTTGTTCCTTAGTGAGGGTGGATGGGGAGGGAGGGAGAGAATATGGAACTCAAATTTTTAAGAATGAATGTTAAAAATTGTTTTAGCATGCAACTGGGAATTAAGATATACAGGCAATGGAGTATAGAAATCTATTTTGCCCTATAGGAAAATAGAGGGTAAGGGGGATGAAAGAAGGGTAAGTAGTAGAAGGGAGGCTCAACTGGATGAAGGGGTGGATGGGGCGCATGCTGTCCTGGGGTGGGGGGTGGGGAGAGATGGGGAGAAAATTTTGATTTCAAATTCTTGTGGAAGTGAATATTGAGAACTGAAAAATAAATTAATTACATATTAAAAATATATTTAGTATTACATAGAATACTAAATAAAATATTATGTAATCCATTCATGTGACTCAATTTTAGAATAAAAATCTTCATCCTTATTAATGTAAAGGGTAGTTAACTTTATGGTGGCAAAGTTTGACTAAGTATTCACTCCTTTACTTTCCCTTTCTGTGCAAATTTACAAAATGATCTGAATCCTTTCTGGCCATACTTTTGTCTTCCCACTGAGAACTCCCACTTTTCCACCTTCTCATGTGAAACAGAAGCTTTGCCTAAGGTGAGTAGGACCTGTTGGTTCTAATAGTGTTCTCTTTCTAGTCTAACATCAAAATGGTCCTGAACTCCATGTGGTTCATTTTCTCTGGTTTTCTGAAGCTTGAAGGCAAAAATGTTATTACTTATATTATAATCTTAAAATCCTTTCACATATTGCTTTCTGAGTCCCAATTTAGGAAATTCCTACTCTGATCCATTTGAAGTCTTTGTATTTCTAGCTAACTGCTAGGTCCCTCCATTTTCCTTTATCTATCATGGAGTAAATAACCAGTCATCCACATTAGTCATAAGTGATCATAGATTTTATATAAAATAAAATCACTTCAAAAGATTACAACTAAATTTGAAATTTATACATGGAATTTAAGAATAGATAAAAACAGGAGCAAACTGTCTACTACTTGCAGGCAGAGATAAAATAAAATAAGAATTGAAGCATATCACTAGTTTTTGCAGTCTCACTTTGACCACGTATCTTGGCAGGATATCTTCACTAATCTGAGTGGGGAGGAGGGGAAGATTCATGTTCATATTCAAAGTCCCCATTCAAAGTCTCCAGCCACTGGACTGTCACTCTCCTAATTTAATCTCCTATCTCTCAGTGTGACTGTTTTTCTTTAGAAGTAACTGATTATTCTGTCATAGCCTATTCCTTTTCAAAACTTTTAGGTACAATAAAAGTCTAATACCCAACCCCTCCCCCCAACAAAGGTATGCTCTTTCTCTCTCTCTCCTTCCCTCCCTTCCTTCCCCCCTCCATTCTACCCGCCCCCCCCCCCAATTCAGTCAGGTCTCGGATCCCTGCCAGTCCAAACACCCTGTTACACTAAAAATAAGAATTGGTCATTAAAAAAGTCTTTTGCAGGGGAGACAATGAACTTAGAAGTGATCTCTTAGGCATCCTTTTGGTCATCAGCTGATATTTGATCTCATTTCTATGATCTATCTGGTTTTTACTTATTTGCTTCACATTTTTGTGTATCTGATCTGTTTCATTGATCAGCTTCTTACACAGTTCTAAGTTATTTTGACTATAGCTTGTAGTGTAGTTTGGATCTAGAACTATCAGTCCTGTTCTTTCTCTTCTATTTTCATTGACTCCCTTGATCTTTGGATCCTCTGGATGAATTTTGTTATTTTTTTCCTAACTCTCTAACATAGTCCTTTGGCAGTTTGATTAATGTGCCAAATAAAATAATTGATATAATATTATCATTTTTATGATATTGGCTTGTCTGAACAATGAACAATTCATATTTTTCAAATTATTTAGATCTGTCTTTGTGTGAAGAGTGTTTTGTCATTGTTTCAATATAGTTCTCGATTGTGTTCCAGCTGGTAGCTTCCAAGTGTTTCCTACTGCCCCTAGTTATTTTAAATGGAATTTCTATTTCTAAAGCTTGCTGGATTTTGTTGATAATGTAGAGAAATACTGATGATTTCTGTGGGTTTGTTTTATATTCTGAAACTGTGTTGAAGCTGTTAAATGTTTTGATTAGTTTTTTAGTTGACTCTCTAGGGTTCTCTAAGTAAACTGTCATATCATTTGCAAAGAAGTAATTGTTTTGTTTCCTTTTTCTTCATTCTTATTCCTTCAATATCCTTTTCTTGGTTTATTGTCTAGTTGCTTTTTACTAAGACATTTGTAGCAAGAATGTGCCTGTAATCAGTCTTTGAATTTCTGTCTCTGCGTTTAGCTTATGTGATTCCATTCCTCTTATATATCATTAAATGGGTAGCCTCAATATTCATCCTTTCTTTATTTCTATTTTATTAGCAGGGAAAAAGAACAATGTCTTTTTTCATAGGCAAAAGGCTTTAAAAACAGAGAGGTACACTAGGCAATACCTTGCCTTTTTAATATTTTACTATGTCTTGCTTCCTTTTATGATTCCCAGTTCCCATTTTCCAGGCCCTGCAAAACATGACTATTTAAAACTAACCCCTGGGATAAAGAATGGTATATTTCTGCTTAGGCATAATACAAGCATTCTGGGAATTTGGGCTCAGTCTTAGTGTCAAGAAGGCAGTAAAATAAATACCCCCTCCTCCCAAAGCCCGTTCCAAGTTCTTAGCAAGCAGAGTACAATTGCTTGTGGAAGGCAGGCTTTGCTGCTGATGAAATGGTATGCCAAACTTCATCAAATTGAAACTGTTTCAACAAAGAGTAACCAGGTGGAAGAGATGCTGAACTTTCCATTTAGACTGGGCCACATACCCTCTTTGGAGCAATCCTACTGCAATGGAACTTGGAGCAGGCATTCCACTATTATGTTTGTTACAACCAGTTCTTAGAGGATAGCTAATGAAGCAATCACATCAGGTCCTGAGTTCAGGGGCACCACTGCTGCTTCTAAGTGGTCTAGAATTCAGAAAGCCACTCTGTGGTAGAGGAAGTGAGTTTGCTAGACAGAAATGAAAAAGAAAATGAAGGGAGGCTGGAGGAGGAGTCCGAATACAGCAGAAAGAATGCTAGCCCTGGTGTCAGAGGGCCTGGATTTGATTCTTGCCTCTGAAATTTACTACTTGTGTGACCCTGGACTCAGGTGACTTAATTATTCTTTCAAGGGCTGCTTCTACATCTGTAAAATAAAGAATTGGACTAGATCCCTACTATAGTCCTGCCCAGCTCTAGAGCTATATATTCTATAACTATTTCCTAATGATCTCCCCAATGGGAAAGGAGTGATATTATCCTTCCACATTTTCATAGATGTCACAACCATTCCTGTTTTGATAACTTATTTTCTGTTTCTAGGCTGTCCCTGATGATTATTTAAATGTGATTTCATAAAACTGTGTATGGATGGGGTATAGGGGAGGGCAGACTCCCTTACCCTATGGGGCTTGGTCTATGTTGATTATTCTCTTAGTGTAGTGCTAGCCTCTATGCATTTCATTCAAATTCACATATAATATCATGTGCTAGATATGCATTTGAACTTTTAACAATATGTAGTTGCCAGATAAAGAGAAAGAGATTTTTCTTTTTTTAAATAGATGTTTTAGGAGAACATAAATAATTCCAAAGAGGCTTCATGAACTTTAGTTAGTTCTTCCAAAATTCAGTGTATGAGTGATGCCCTTGGTCCACCAATGCATCCCTCATCTTGTGTAGTTCTTATCCATGTCTATCCATAAATCCAACATAGCTCTAATGAGAGCTCTGATTGATTGAGATTTGGATGGGACCATAAAAGCCACAATTCTACCTCCTCATTTTATAGATGAGGAAATTGAGACCCAGAGTGATTAAGTCACTTGCCTAGGGTCACACAAGTATTAAATGACAAAATTTGAACGTGGGACTTTTGGCTCCAAAACCAATACGTTTGCCACCTCTCTGTTTTTCCTCATTTGAAAAATGGGCATCATAACAGTACCTACTTTGTGTGGTTGATGTGAGTATCAAGTTTTGTCAAACTTAAAGCATTATATAAGTGTTAGCTATGGCAATGATGGTGTTTGTGATGGTGATGTTGGGATTGTTGATGATGATGGAGAAGAAAAGGAAAGTCACTCAAAAGACCATGTGCACCTTATATTTTGGGGGGGAGGCAAAAAGATTCCAGAGAGTTTAGAGAAGGAGTAGGTACTATTTTGGGGCAAGCAATCTCAGAAGGATTGGAAGCTATCAAGAATGAAATTAGGGTGACACGAATAAAACTATTCTGAAAAGGAAAGGGTCCAGAACCTGAAGCAATTACTACAACTGAAGCTGCTACTACTGGTAGTAGCTGCTAGAGAACTCATGGACCAATGAAAATTTTGAAGCCACATACAGAAGAAAGCAAGCATCTGAAGATGGATGGAAAGTCCTCTGGGGAGAATGTCAGGGGAGATGAAGTCCAGAATGAACTGTGGTTGACAATGAAGGCTAAGAACATTGAAAATTAATTTTTAAAAACTATGTTGGGAATAGCAGAAAGCTGGAGGAGAGATTGTGTGGGACTGAATGCAATGAGGATAAAAGATTACACTGAACAGGTTTAAACTACTCAAGTCTTGTTTGGCTTCTGTTATCTAAGGTGAATAACCTATGGACTGGACAGTGTAGAACAAAACTATCAGGGACTAGACTCCAAAGACACATCAAGAATCAGTCAGATAGGATCTAGCTGCCCCAAATCAACAGGCACAGGAAAAAAATGTATCTTAGACCATTTAGTGGTCTTCACATTTTTTGATAACATATTTCTTTAACAAAAATCTTTTGAGCATGCACTATCTATCTATCTACCTATCTACCTACCTACTTATCTACCTACCTACCTACCTATCTATCTATCTATCTGTCTGTCTATCTAGCCACACGTACATCACATGTATATATTTCTAAATATTTGATATTTTTCTATTATGAAATTTACCATTCATTTTCTTCTGAAAAATTATTATTTATTTTTGACATTAAAAAAAATTGAGTTCCAGATTTTCTCCCTTTCACCCCTTCCATACCTAGAGAGAAGGCAAGCAATATATCAATTATACAAATGAAACCATGTAAAACATTTTGATATTAACCATATTGTGCCAAAAAAGCAAGGAAAATAAAGAGAGAAAACTATGCTTCAATTTTCACTTAGAGTTAATCAATTCTTTCTCTGGAGGTGGATAGCATTTTTTTTTTTATCATGAGTCCTTTGGAATTTTCTTGGATCATTGTTACTGTGTACAGTGATCTCCTGGTTCTGCTCACTTCACTTTGCATCGATTCATATAGGACTTCTCATGTATTTCTGAAACCCTTCCCCTCATCATTTCTTAAAACACAATAGTTCTCCATCAAGATCATATGCCACAACTTTGGCTGCTCCCCAATTGATGAGCATCCCCTTGATTTCCAGTTCTTTGCTACCACAAAAGAGCTGCTATAAATATATTTGTACAGATAGGTGCTTTTCCTTTTATTCTGATCTCTTTGGGATACAGACCTAGTATGCACTGTTGTATAGTCCTTTGGGCCTAGTTCCAAATTGTTCTCCAGAATGGTTGAACCAGTTCACTACTCCTCTAGCAGTTCATCAGTCTATTTTCCCTCATCCCTTCCAGTATTTGTCATCTCTGATCGGCATGAGGTGGTACCTCAGAGTTGTTTTAATTTGCATTTCTCTAATCAGAACATTTTTATCTAGCTTTGATGTATCTTCTGAAAATTTCCTGTTGGCATCTCTTGACAATTTATCAATTGGGGAATGACTTTTTTAAAAAATTTGACTCAGTTTCCTATATTTTTGAGAAAAGAGGCTTTTATCAAAGAAACTAGATGTAAAATTTTTAATATTTCATTTTCTATGGTATCTTTTATGAAAATGTAGTTTTCCTGATTCCTCTCTGTCTCTCTCTCTCTCTCCCTCCCTCTCCCCCCTTTCCCTCTCTTGCTCTCTCTCCCTACCTCCCCCCCCCCCTCATTGCAATGTTTGCCTTTCCTTTGTCTAAGATCATGATAAAGGGTCTTGGTCCTACCACAACGATACTAGCAGTACTTACTGCTAATAATAATATATATAGCACTTCAAGTATCATCTTATTTCATCCTTGCAACAGCCCTGAGAGGTAGGTACTATTATCACATGCATTTTGTGAAGAAACTGAGGCAAACAGAGATTAAGTGATTAATCACACAACTAGTGTCTGAGGCCAGATTTGAACTCAGGGCTTCCTGGTTTCAGGCGAGGTGGTACTTTTTATTTCAGCTCAAAAATGTAGATTCCGCTCCATCTCCTTATTTTAACTCTCTCTGTGTGCTCTTCTTGGCCTTGGAACTGCAACCAGAATCGCTTCTCCCTTGAGACCAATCACAATCACTCCTTTCCACCTTGGAGCATAGTTGCATAACTGTGGAAGGACAATTGAGTTGCCCGTCGGTACCAGCTGTACGCAGGGGAAGCAAAGGAGATCATCTGCAATCTCTTTCTGACCAGTTGTCTGACCCTCTCATCATTTCTGGGCTGAGAGGTCCCAAATCTGCTGCTACTGTTTCTGTGGCTCTCAGGGCCCCTTCCACCGTCTAGCCTGGGTGCTTCAGCCATGTGCACTTTGGGCTAGCTACCACCCTGGTGTTACAGACCTTTCCTCTTGACTTCTTAAATTATCTTAGACTGGAAAAATATATCACCTGATGTTTTGTTGGCTCTGCCACTCCAAAATTTGATTTGATACGTTATCTTAAAGTTATTTGGAAGGGAATATTGGGAGAGTTTACCTATATTTGGGAAACTGAAGAGGTTGCTGCCTCTGATCCACCATCTTGACTCTGCTCTCCCATATTTACTTTTTAAATAAATTGTATCATTTCACTCTAATGCTAACATAATATATGTGCATAAAATTATAATTAAAGGAGGATAAGATAAAGATGCAATAAATCCAGTAGATAAAGCACAAATCAGGAAGACATGAGTTCAAATCTGGCTTCAGACACTTACTAGCTATATACCCTGGGTAAATCATTTCATCTCTGTTTGCCTTAGTTTTCACATCTGTAAAATCGGTGTAATAGTAGTTACCTACCTCTCAGGGTTACTGTGAGAATCAAATGAGATAATATTTGTAAAGCATAGAGTTTAGCACATAGCAAGTGCTATAGGTGTTAATACTGTCATTATTGTAATAGTACCAAAATTTTCTTTTGCTCTCAGTAAAATATTAATGATAATATTTTAGTTATAACAATGTAGTTTAATATACTTTTATTTTGAAAAATCCCTGTGTATGTCCTGGGGAATATGACAGCTAAATAATAATTATTTGTTGGTAATTAAGTTTTTAGTTAATTTGATCAGTATGACCAGCCAAGCAAGTAAATTTCCTTTTTAAATATATTTTTGAATTGAAAGATAGATGGTACAAAAAGAAAACATAGTAGTTAGTGAATATCATAGCTTTTTAGCTGTGGGTTTTAGATATTCACAACACCTAGGGTAAAAACAACTCACAAAAGTGAAATGTCTCTGATTTAAACTCAGCAGAAAGCTTCAGCATAAATTAATTTCTTTCTGTTTTCATGGTCCTGCTTACTTCCTAACTTGTTATGCCTAAATTTTCCGTTCATGCTTGAATATTACAGTTGTATTTTTGTCAGAGTGTGAGAAGCCACGAAAAGGCCCCCTTGGCTAGACCATAGAATGTGGGTAGGAATTGTGTAAATGCTGTAAAAGTGAGTTAGGGTCAGGTTATGAGGAGCCTCCAGAGTTTTTATTTGGTCTTAGAGCCAATAGGCTGCAGTTTATTGAATTGGGGGTAGAGAGTGACAGAAGTGAGACTTGTGCTTTACAAAAATCACTATGGTGTTCATGTGCATAGTGACTTATCCTGGAGAGAGGTTGGATCATTTCATTAACCAGACAAGGGGTGGTGAGGGCCTGAACTAGGATGGCGCCTGGGTGAGTGGAGAGGACAACTCAGATGGGAGAGATGCCCTGGAAGTAGAAATGACAGTTGTTGTTATTTATAGTTGTTATTTATAGAAGTGGGATGACACTGAGGGTTAGAACCCGGGTCTAGAAAGATAAAGGTATCTTCACTTTCTCTAGGGAAGTTTGAAAGAGGGGGTGAGTTTTTGGGGAAAGATAATGAGCTTAAATCTCCAATACATCCTGTATGACTCACTCAGTCCCAACCAAAATGAAAAGGAAGAAGGGGGAGGGAAGCTTATTTCCTAGTCATGGCACTGGGGTTGCAGAGCTCATGAAGAGATCCTGTGGACCGTGTGCAGGTAGAGGCAGGATTTTCCTAAGATCTTTAGATCTTTCTCAAGTAGTTAGTTACAGAAGTGTTTGTTTGGGTGAAACCCAGAAGTTCCAGGTCACATAGCATGGAAATAGCAGGGATAGGAACACATTGACCTCTGAAGGTTTCTTCTAACTTTATAAATAAGACTTTGGACTGTTTAGCTGCCTTGGGATGTGCTATGCAAAAAAAAAAAAGAGAAAAAGAAAGAAAGACTGATTGCTTAAAGGTTACATCCTTACTCCACCCTACCCCTTCACTTCTTAATGGGAAGAATAATTCTGTAGAAAAAAATGCCTTAAGGGAAGGGATTTTCCTGGAAAAGAGGAGTAGATACAAAAACATAGTTAAAGCTATCACATTGCTTTCAAGTTATGTTGAAAGGAAATAAAAATACACAGAAAAGGAATACGTAGAAAGAGTCTGACTTTTGTGGTGCTTATCTAGATTGTGTTGTTCATACAGAGGCAATCCATCAATTTTTATTTTCAGTCAGTCCAGTTGTCTCTGACTCTTCATGACTCCACTTGGGATTTTCTTGGCAAAAGTACTAGAGTGGTTTGCCATTTCCATCTCCAGCGCATTTTACAGATGAGGAAACTGAGGCACACGGAGTTAAGTAACTTGCCCAGGGTCATACAGCTAGTAAGCGTCTGAGATCAGATTTGACCTCAAGGAGACGAGTCTTCCTGAATCAGGTCCAGCACTCTATTCACTGTACCACCTAGTAACCCTGTCCATCAATATCCTGCTATAAAAACTGCACTGCAGTAAATGTTTGATATGAAAAAAAGGTGCATACTTTGGTTCCAAACTAGACTTTAACTGGCAAAAATTAATTTAAAGATATGTCTTTTAACAAGAAAGATGGGTTACAGTACCTGGGAAGACACCAAAATGTCATCAAGAGTGAGAGAAAAGGACAATATAGGTCCATGGAAAGTCTGCTTTGCAGACTTTGGATCCCCAAGCATGGTACCTGGCACAGAGCTGGTGTTAAATCAATACTTGTTAATTGATTGACTGAAAGCAGCCTAGAGTTAGATTTTCCTGTGGGTAGTAGATATTCACAACACTCAATGTGAAAACAATCAGCAAAAATGAATTTTCTCTGATTTAAACTCAGTAGAAAGTTTTCAACATAAATTAATTTCTTTTTATTTTCATGGTTCTGCTTAATTTCTAAATTATTATACCTAAATCTCCTATTCCCAGTTTTGGCCATATTTTTTATCAGCATTACTCTGATCTCTTCTAAGAAGACATTTTCCATCCTTTATCTTAATAGTATTCATATACTGTGATTCCTTTTAGTTTTATAAACTATAAACCTGCGGAAAAAATACTCGATGTGGAGTCAAGGAATGTAGTTTTCAACTCAGATCCTGCCAATTCCTCTTCTGGGCAAGTCACTTTTCCTCTCTTGGTCTCCAGCAAAACAAGGGAATTGGACTAAATGACTTGTAAATTCATTCTAAATTACTTGATGCAAGTCAAAACTTCTTAACAGAGGTATTCAGAGTAAAGTGTTACCTCTGGAAGTGGTGGGGTTCCCCTCTAGTGAAAATTTTCAGGCAGAGACCAGGTGACCAATAATTACTTAAATTGTGAAAGGTATTCTTGTTCAGGTATGTTTTGGAACAGATGACTTTGCACATGCCTTCCAACTCTGGGTCTTGGCTTCCCTCTTATTTTGATCATTTAAAGATGCTGAGTCTCTACTATCAGTTAGGAGCCAAGAGAGATATAACTAACCTGGGGAGGTTGAAGGTGGAAGGTTTTTTAGTGTAACTGAAGCATGAAGAAGGATATTACCCCTTTGCTTCACTACCATCTGGTACTTTCTTTCGCCTTTCAACTCTCTGAGGGTTGCCCTGCAAGCCTAGACTACAAAGGTTCTGTTCTCTCCCACCCAATTGATTGATCTTCTGACTCATGCTTTCACCCTCTAACCCCATCAAACCTATCTTCTTTTCTGCCTCTCCCATCAAGTCCTGAGGAACTATCCAGTTTGGCTGTAGGACCAGAGTTATCTGGACTTTGAAACCTTTCCTGACCTTCCCTTTTAAGATCCTCTCAAGGGCTGCCCTGTAAGACTACATTGTAAAGTCTATGACTCTGTGCCATACTCCTTCTCACACATATCCTAGCGAAACATATGCTACCTAATGTATTTTATCCCATTCTTTGCAGAGAATTTGTTAATGATGCTATATAGCTCACTCAAAACCATTAAGCACAGTAAGTCTTTGTGATGACGTAGGATCTTGGAGAAGGAAAGTGGCACTCATCTGAGGGCAATTTTTTTCATGACTGTCTATGGATTCTGGCCCTGCCACCCTCTTTTTGATATTTTTTATTGTGTGTAATAAATTTGTTTTATATTCCCTGCCAGGCAATATCCTCTCAATTATCCCTACTTTGCCTACCCACCAACTTTGCTACAGGTGCCAGGGTTCCTAGTTCTGAATTAAAGGTGGGAAAAATAGGACTTTGATTTCAGAGAGTTCAGAGGCAGAACAATGGAGCGTCAGGGACTGAACATTGGTAAGTAGGGAGGTTCAGGCATAAATCAAAGAAATGTGTTATACTTATTTCAGGGAGTGTACTAGAGAATTAGATAACGTGTTTGATTTTATGTCATTCTTAAGGATCTAATGGTCCGAGAAGCACCTTTTCAGCTCTTTCTCCAGCAACAGCATAGGCTCAAAGAAGGAATGGAGGAAGCTTCCTCACCTTTGTTGACTTATAAATGATAAACATTTTAGGCCTGCAAAGAGTTTGACATGCTTGTCTCATTTGAGTCTTACCTTTCAGGTAGATACTACAGATGTGGAGAAATGCATAAATCTCTGGACTTGGAAGTCAGGACCTGCCTCAGGCACTTAGGAGCTTTGTGACCCTGAGCAAGTCACTTAATTGCTCTCAGATTCAGTTTCCTTTTCTATGAAATTGAGAATAGTCCCTCTCAGAAATGTGTTGAAACCCAAATCAAGTAAGCATTGCAAACTTTAAAACATTATGTAAATACTAGCTATTAGTATTCTTCTTTTTACAGATATGGAAACTAAGGCTGGGAGAAATTAATCACTTGCCCATGGTCACTCAGCTAATACATGTCAGAAGAGGGTTTCAAATCCATGCCCTTCTGGCTTCAGGTCTACCTTACTACCTGAAGATATACTTCAGGGGTAAGCATGAACATCAAAGAGATTGTTTTTTCTTTGTTTGTTTTGTCACTAGACATTTCCTTTATCATTTTCTCACTTTGTCATTTTTAGGGAAAAACAGAATCCATGTTCTTTTGATTTAGAAATTACATGTTTGTATGGCAGAGAAACTGACCTGTTTAGATATGGAAGGAAAGTTATTGAAAAGTTCAAAGAAGACTGGAAAGAAACTTCAGAATCATGCTGGATTGAGTCTCTACATATTCTTGTCTCATTTCAACTGGGCCCTCACTGCTGTGGTATCATCTCTTCATTCAGTCCCAACATGCATCTTTGGGAGTTAATCTGAAGTATTCTGAGGATGAGTCTGGAGGCAACTAGGAGAAACTCCAAATCAATCCAGAGATTAGAAAGAAAGATTGATGGAGGATGGGACAACTTTCTTCTGATAGGCATGTTTTCCCCTACATGCTTTGTCTGTTTAATCTCCTGCAACTGTGGAGTCTGATGAACCAATTTTCTGAAAGGGGAGAGTGATGTTATCTCCTGGGTAAACTTGAAAAGTGAATAAACACTGCATTCCTTTTCCATTAGAGTACGTCACCCTGCTGAATCTTGCATGTAAAAGTTTACCAGAGACAATCTGGAAACACTAAATGCTACTTACTCAACTAGTACCTTATAACCACAACATGTGGCCCTTTGGAGGGAAAGATTGCAGCAGAGCCAGGAATCTTGAAATTACACAAACTGCCTTTAGACAGCAAACGCAGCAGGTCAACAAGACAGGAAGCCATTGAAACGATATAAAGTCTCCCGTTCTGGCCATATGCTCAGCTCGGCAATGTGTGGATAGTGAATCTCATTGTGAGACAGCATCACCTGCTGGGTTTGCGATGAGGCAAACTGCCTGTCTGTCAATTTTAGTGAGTCTACATGCAGTCCCACTGAGTCCCAGCAAATGCTGGAAAGCTTTGGAAGATAAGTGAGTGCACACAAAGTCAGATACAAACCTTTGAGACCTCCCCACCCCGCTGCCACCCGAATACAATTTGGGGATTTCCTGTCCCCTTGTTTTCAAAGCACATAGAGCTTTAGTGAAACTGTTGGGTATATCAACAGTGGAACTCTGAGGTGATCAGTATCACCAGGCACCCAAAAGTCTTTGAATTAGCTGGTTTCATAAAGATGATACTTGGAAGCAAAATGCCTCAGGTAAAATGTGCTCAGAAGACCTGCTCGATTGTTGAGTCCCGAGAAATAGCTTTAGAAAATTCCTTTCAACATCTAGGATGGAAATCGACTAATCAATCAACAGATATTTATTGAACTGCTTTCTTTGTCCTTGCATTGTGTTAGATTCAGTGTGTCAAACAGAATGATTCTCAGAAATAGCCTCTGTGCTTGAGGAACTTGGAAAAAGGGGGCAATATCAGCTCCTCTACACTTTTTTCTTAAACTGCTATGCATGTGGAGTATTTAACAATAAAATATCCATTAAACTATTCCTAACATTCTCAAAAACATGATTCACAGTCTGTTTTAGGAAAAGGCAGAGAAGCATGTGGGAATTTTATACTGACTAGGTCTCAGAAATACAGCAAATATCTCTAAAAATACTCATATGTATGTGTATATATTATATACATCTATCTATGTATGTGTGTATACTATATACATCTATCTATATATGTATATATAAGTGCATATATATGGATATGCATATATACATATACATATATGTGTATATTTGTACCTATGTAATATACATACACCTGTGTGTTTACATGCATGCATGCATGTATGTATATATTGAGGTGCTTCTTGCAGCTAGGATAATATAGCCAAATAGGATGATATAGCCAGATCCTGATTAGTGTGAATAATGAATTCTCTGAAGTGATAGCATTTTAATGAATTAGTACTACATATTTCCCTTGGGCTTGAACCATTGACCATATTTTACATAACTGTAACTTGGAATAGTGTGAATTTGAATCCCTTGACCACAGGATTCATTATTTGCATTAATCAGGCAAGTTTTTCTCACAAATGTATCAGTATGATAGCAGACCTGAGTCTCAGCTGGGTCTTGGTCCCTCAGCCATATGCCACTTTGCCTCAAAAATCATTTCAGTCTGACCAGACCAACAACGGGCATATGATAGTATGGTTAAGTGTAAAGAACCCAAACTTGAATCAGAGAAAATTAGGTCAAGTTCTGCCTCTGACAACTTACTTGCCTTTGTGATCTTGAGAAAGTCACTTAACTACTCTATCTCAGTTTCCTCATCTTTATATATTCCTTATAGACTTTAAGGGCTCCTCATCCTGACTTCTGGTTGTGTTGCATTGGGTCCTCTTGAATCAGACTTGGGGCATCTCTTCCAGAGAATTCTAGGTGTGCTACTGAGGGCTTATGAGGTTTTCTCAATTGCTATCCACTCAAGCCCTTATTTCAGGATCTTTGTCATAATGTGTTCTTTCCACTGCATGAAGGAGCTTAGACAAAGCTAAGAGACAGTTCATGATTTTACTTTTATAGTTCAAAAGAAAAGTTCAATCGTCAGGATTACCATCCTCCTGAACCATGGTGGTTTTTCTCTCATAAATCCTAAAAGGACCTACTGCATGTTCTGAGCTGGGGAGAGGTTCTTCTTATTCCTTAATCTTTAGTATCTTGGAGTACTAATGAATCATTTGAAATATTGATGTATTCTGTCTTATTTCATAATCAGACCATCACCTTTTTTCAGATCATACATTCTTTCCTTTTTGGTCCAGACCTTTAATTTCAAAAATTTAGATCAGGAAGGGTCCATCAGAGGCCATCTAATTCGGCCCCCTAATTTTACAGATGAGTAATTTAAGTAAAATAAGACCCAGGAAGGTTAAGTATCTTGCCCAAGGTCACATCTTGCCCAAGGTCACATCTTGCCCAAGTATCTAGCCCAAGCTAGTGTCAGAAATGGTACTTAAATTCTGCCCTTCTAACTCCAGATCCAGTCCTTGTTCCACTACGCCACCCTAGCCAGTGTAGGAGGCAGCTCTTCCAAAGCATCCCAGCAACTCTTATGTAAGGAGGCATCTTAGAGAAACCAAGCTTTTAACTGACTTACCCAGGTTCACACAATCAGAATATGCCATAAGTAAAATTTAAATCCTGAACGGGGCCTGAGTTGAATGCCGTGCTACCTCTCATACATATCCTGACCTTACATATATATTCTCAAAAATAATCTTACAATACATCTTTGCAGGTAACTTATTGTGATACAATAGCCCATATAATTCCAAGCAGTGTAAGTCTGTATGACAGGGTAGGTGCCTGAGGAAGGAAAGTGGGATTCATCAGAAAAAAGAAAAAAGAATTCTTGACTATCTATGGAGTGTGCTACTGACTCGTCTCCTTTTTTGTATTCTTTAGTGTGTATAATAATTCTCCATTCCACATATTTCTGCTGGCAAAGGAAATAAAGACCCCTAGATGAAAGGTAGAAAAAAGTATTTCCACAGGAACTTTGGGTAAGGGTACGATTCTAAAATAGTCACTATTGATGACTTCTGGATTGAACCAGATCACCTTTCCTTCATCAACATATAAACTATTCAGTAGTTCTCTGTTTCTTTGTTTCCTCTTGTCTTCCTTCAAGGTTCAGCTCATATTCCACAGTTCTTAGGAAGCCTTACCAAGAGCTTTCCTCAATTTACTTTGTCTCATATTTATCTACCTGTTGTATCCCATCAACTGAACATAAGGGCCATTAAAAAAGAGATTTTTTTTTATTTCATTCCTACTATCCTCAAGACCTCAAGTAGGTGCTTGATGAAAGTTTGAGAATGAAATTGAATTGAACTTCATTCTATCCTGCTTTATGAACTTGGACAGTCTTTTTAGCTACTTGAGTCACAATTGTCTCACATGGAAAAGAAGACACTCACAAAATTGTTGTAAAGGTCGAATGAAATAATGTACACGAAATGCTTCAGGACTGTAAAATACTCCTATGGTATTGATTATTGTATTTGCTATATATTTCTCAGTCCCTAGAGCCCAGGACATTGCCAGGTTTTTGAGGGAAGCAGCAAATGATGAGAATAGGAAAGAAATTAAAATAATATTTGAAGGGTTAGAAAACATCTACTATGTGCCTCTACTTTCCACCCTTGGGGTATTAACCTTTCATAGCAGCAATATTTCAGGGCAACTAGGTGGTGAAATGGGTAGAACATTGTCTTCATTAGTTCAAATCTGGCCTCAGACTCTTACTAACTGTGGGACCCTGGGCAGCCCGCTTAACCCTGTTTGCCTGAGTTTCTCATCTATAAAATAAGCTAGAGAAGGAAATGGCAAACCACTCCACAGTATCTGCCAAGAAAATTCCAAATGGGGTCACCAAAAGCTGAACATAACTGAATTGACTGAGCAACAAGAAAATAATGGTCCTATTGGGAGAATTCTTTCTCCATTGTTTGTCTTTCCATGGAACTCCTAATAGATGGCACTATTTAAATATAGTATATTGTGACTATTAGTACTAAATGATGTTGTTCATAAATTAAATAATTCACTTGTTGAATTCAAAGTAAGTGGATCAGAATAGTAACAGTAGGTTATATTGTTTTCAATAGACAACATTAAAAGTTGAGATTAGGTAATGCTCAGGAGGTACATACACATGTGTTTACTTGTTCAACTTGAACACATTGCCAGGAAGAAAAATAACTTGTTTCCTGTTTCTGAGTCCCTGTTATGTCATACCTTTTAAAGAGCCCAACTCAAATAAGCTATTAATTCAATAGTTCGATGTCCAGATCTATTGAGATCAAGGTGCCAAGAACAAGACATGCTGTTTAGTACTTTGGGTTTGAATTGGATCTATTTTAAAGCATACGATGTTTACTTGAACTATTCTGTAATCTTCTTTTTAAAAGATTCATAGTACCAAAAAATAAACAAATACGTTTCCCAGCACTGTGAGCTGACCGATGTTGTCCAAGCACTGTTCTGTCTTATCCCAAAGGAGGTATTAGTGACTTGTTGTAGAGATTGTGATGAAATGCCATGATGACTGGCAGGGTGATATGACCCAGTGGTTTAGGGTGTTTTTTCTTACAGGCCTATCATCTGACCATGAGAGACATGGAAGATAGACGTAGATAGAGAGCTAGTAAGATACGAGCTCAATTCAACTAGATATAACCATTCCTATTTGCTTTAGGTTCTTTTCTCCTGCCTTCCATCTGCTAAAGTATTGCTGGTGATGGGCTACTGAAAATTCTGGTTAACCTAAGTATTGTTTTGCATACCTCTAGTTGTGCCGGTAAACAGTACTATAGTTGTGTTTGACTGTGTACTTCTTTGAAGTCATTATACACACATATCCAGTGTACCTGTCAGGCAGACAGATGAAACTAAGGCAAGATAATTGGGAAAACAAATGGTCCTTTTCAGGTTTAGTTTCACTTTTGAACCTGAATGTACCATTTAGATTGTTGAGTTATACTGTTACATGTTTGTCTGGCACATAGTAGAGGTTTAATAATTTTTTTCAAAATTGAATTCTGCATCTTCTCCATATCTCAGAATCAGACCTCTCACATTTAATAGTTGAATTCAGATAAGAAAAATGATTTAAAACAACACAGGCATAAGTGACGTAACTGCGTGAATGTGGATTTGGGAAAATAGAATTCAACTATTTGAGGACTTATCTGGAAGAACTTTGTAGTTCAGAGAAACGTGGTTGGGAAAGCTGACTACTTATCATAAAATAAGAAATTTATAGGACTTTTAAGAGACAAGGTCTTTGCCTGAAGGGAAGAAGGTATTTTTTAAAGGTAGTATCTCATTCTGGACAACTTGACTTTACTTCATATGATGGACCCTATTAGTAAAAGGGGACTGTGACTAAGGGAAAATTGTTTCATTTTCTTCCCCAACACTTTCTTTGATTTGGAGCTGACAATACAGTGGTCTATCCTCAACTCTCCATTATATGCCCTGCACATAGTAAGCTTATAAAAAGCAAAACATATATAGCTCCTGGGTCTGTGAAGGGTCACTATAGATGGCAAAACAATGTACAATGTTCTAAAATGTCCTCTTCCTAAATAACCTCTCCACGCCGCCAGCAGCAACATTGAAGAACATGATGGAGAAAAATGCTTTGATTCATTTTCATATGCCATGTGATACTTTCTTCTGTTTCTGCTCATTGCAAAGTCTGTCCCTTAGGGAACACGAGAACTGGAGAAAGATCTGACAGAAATTCCATAAGCTGGACCCCACACCCTCTCCTACAGAGTGAGGAGAGTTAATATATCAGCTGGAAGTACAATTTCTAGTTCTGCCTGTAGTTTTAGATAAACAACTAGACCGAGCAAAAACAGATTGTTTCCCTGATTCCCTCCCTCTGGGTAAGAAATTGGATTCATAATGGTTGGTGATTGTTGAAAGAGAGTCAATTGCATTTTTCTAACCTTGTCCTGATGATGATCTGTACCTTCTTTAGATTTACACAGTTCTGATTTATTAGTTCCCCACTTTTCCCATGAGTGGAGTCACCTGTATGTAATCTGCTCTGGTTATGTTAGGGTTTATCAGAATATATGGTCCTGCTTGGTTGTATTTTGGTAATTTGACATTTTATTCATATTAAACATCAAGAATACTAATTAACAAGAAAGATAACAACATCTTTCAAGTATGTGCTCTGGGAAGATCACTGCCTCTTTGAATTCCAAAGTGTCTAATTCCCCCTGCCCCCACCATAATTAGGTACTTCGATATTCCTTTGAAAAATTAAATTGAATAAATCTCAGGCAATGGACAAGGCAGGATGAAGGAAAACAAAGGTAAATATCCATTCCATCTTAAACGTGATACATCTATATAGGAAATCGATAAATAAGGATCTGATAGCAGGAGACAAGGGTAAAGAGAGGAATCTAACTTGACTCTAAATGCCCTACTGTTAATTACTCATATTTATTCATGGTTTCTCAAAAGTCCAAGTGTGGTCTTAAGCTACTTAATAGCAGCTGCTTGGGATACCCCATATGACATTTTAAAGTTTTGCAAAGTGTTCAGCATACGTTATCTTATTTGAGTCCATAACAACCCTGTGAAGTAGGTACCACAGATATTATTTGAAGATGAAGAAACTAGGACACAGGGGTCCATAGTCCAAAAGCTAGGAAGTATCAGAGGCAAAGTTTTGACTCAGACATTTCTGATTCTAAGTATAGTACTCTCTCCATTACACCATGCTATTTTTCTCTGATACCTGCAGCCCATTTTCATCCAAGGGACTATGTCTAATTCCTTGAAGCAACTTCAATGCAATTCAATCTATTTCAAATCAACAAACATTTATTAGGTGTTTCCTATATACTGGGGACCTAAACTTACTACCAGTTGTATTCCTGGTACTACATTAGGTAATGAGTACACACAACAAAAAAATAAAATAAAATTCAAAGCATATTGTCAACTTTATACTCAGCATTTTATAAACTACTGAATTCAGCATTGGACTCCATAATTGGAGAATCACACAGTCACAGATTGTGAAAGTTTGGAACGGATTTCAGTGGTCACCTAGCATACTTTTATCCAAAAAGGAATTCTTTGAAACACTTGAGAATTGGTCATCAAGTTCCTGCTTGAAGACCTACTGATTCAGCCCTTTTAACTTTTGAATAATATTTTTGTTTGGAAGGTTTTACTGACATCCAGGCCCAATTTGCTTTACTGAGATTTCCAGGCAGTGCTACTGGTTTTGCCCTCAGGGGAAAAATAAAACAAGTCTGACCCTTCTTCCAGGTGATGTCCTTCCAAATACTTTAAGTAAATGAAGAAAGGAAAGGGTTCAGGGGAGAATTGCAAAAATGAAGTATTTGCTTAGGGAAAAAATAGCTTTCAGTCGGTCCTTGTTTAGCCTGAATAACGTAAGCCTAAGGTGATTAAATAAGAAATTTCAAATATTTGATGGGTTGTTTTTATAGAGAATGATGAGCACCTGTTCTGCAGGTCTACTAAGGACAGACTACATTACATAGCATTAAAGTTTTAAGTGAGTTCTAAGGAAAGTTTTCAAGACAGTAAAGGAAATTTTCACGCTCACCTGAGGGAGATTAAAGAAGTCTATGCTGAGAGTCTCCTAAAAGCAAGATAGATTCCAATATACCTAGACTTCAATTCAATTCACAAGCATTTATTAAGCAATGACCTGATACTATGCCAGACCCTGGGGATACAAAGACAAAATAAAACAAAATGAACAAAACAGTTCCTCTTCTGAAGGAGCTTACATCCTACCGGCAAGTCACCACCCACAAACGTAAATATTTTCTAACTTATTATTTTGAGATTTTCCTTAGTGAATTATAATTGAGGAGATCAAGAAGATGACATGTCTGTATGAGATTCTCATGGTAGAAATTCTACTAATTAATGGGTAGTTGTTACAGATTCTTATAACATAGTATATTATTTAGCCAATGAAATGTAGAAGAATGTTATGAAAATGTCAGTTATTTTAAAGTCTGTTAAGTGTTTGCATTCATATTTTTGTAGCCATAGAAATAAATGGCACTGTAGAATGAATCTTGGAAGGTTTTATAAATATGGCTTTTATTTTATAGAGTATTTGTGCCTTTAATTAGAGCATCATCTGAAAGTAATATAAAACCCCAGAGACACATCATCATAATTCTCCATGTGATTTCCCTTTGGAAAGAGGACAGACTCTTGGTTCCATGTCTCATTCTTGTTATTTTAAGGAGATCGTAAATTTTTAGCTGAGAAGTGGTGATCTAGTCTGATATTCATATTTTACAGTTGAGGAAATTGAGGCCTAAATTCATCTAGGTAGCAAGAGGAAGAACCAGGTTTCAAATTCAGGTCTTTAGCCTCGGAGTCTTTCTCCTTCCCCATGCCACGTTGATGAACACTTGAGAACTGCTTCAGTCTCCTGGATTCCACAGACATGGAGCTCATGAAAAAGGTCTTACTTGGACCGCTATCAAAGGAAGTAACATTTTAATGGCTTTTTTTTCCACAGTAAGTTTTTAATAAATAAGAAATATTGACTAATTAAGAAAATATTTACTCATTAAAAAATTTACTCATTAATATAGCCTCTTCTTTATCTCATCATTTTCAAAGATAGGCAAGAGAAAATATTGGCACTTGCAACCTTTTAGTACTAGCAATAGATAGGAAAGAGTCACCTATGTGGTTTCTGCCATATAACATCTGCATGGAATATAGTGTTACCCTTTAAAATTCAGTAAAAGGCTAGTATCTACCATTTAGGATTAGGACCAGGAAACTATGGTAAAGGAAATTAATGTGAATATTCAAACAGGACCTCCTCAAAAGCTTGACAGCTCAAGAATAGGGGGAAGATATAAAGTGTTTAGACCAAAGCTATGATGTGAGACAAGCAAAAACTTAGAATCACAGAACGTTAGCAAGGAATTCCCCGGGTTCCCTCACTCAACTTCCCTTTTCAATAGACGAATTTTTACTACCTACTGGTTCCTATATTTGGCTTTGTTTGATATGATATTAGAATCAAAAGAGATGTTAGAAATTACCTAGTCCAAGGGTTCCTAGTCTTTTTGTGTTGTGAACCTCTTTGGCAGTCACATGAAGTCTATAGACCTTTTACAGAATAATGTTTTTAAATATATAAAATATAAATGTGGAATTACAGAGGAAAACAATTACATTAAATATAATAAAAATATATTAAAACTAAGTTTCACTATAAATATGCATACATATATACCCACAGAGTTGTTTGCATGTTATTTTCTTTACTAGAATGTGCATTCCTTGAGGAAGAGGACTGTGCTTTTGCATATGTGTGCGCACACATGCATACACATATACATAGGTTATATATATAATATACATTTTATATACATATATGTATACATGTATACATATATGTATATAAAATTATTAGTCCGAAGTCCAATGCCTCACACATAATAAGTCCATAATAAGTGAACTTCATTCTAGTCCTAATTATGTAACTAACTTGCTGTCTGACCTTAGGCAAGTCATTGGATCTCTGTTCTAATTAAGATTTCAGGTTTTAGAGATAGAAGGGATTTCTAGTCCAATCTCTTAAAATTTCTCATCTTTAAAATATAGCTATAAAGCTGAAAGGGATCTCAAAGGCCATTATAAGGCAGCTCTATCATTTCACAGATGATGAAACTGAGGTCCAGGGGTGGGGGTTCAGTCTCTTGCATAAAGTCAAACTGGAAATAAATGATAGAGTCAGAATTCAAACTGAGGTGTGTTGACTCCAAGCTTGACATTCCAAATCCAGTGTTCTTCTGCCTCTGGGAGGAACAATATTCTTACCCTACCAACTAATGGGTTTGCTGTACCCTTATTAAATGAGTTAGTGTATGTCAAAGGACTATATAAAAAAAGAATTGTTAGAATATTAAAGGTAAGTCTTCATCACCATCACCATCACCATCACCATCACCATCACCATCACCATCACCATCATCATCACCATCACCATCACCATCACCATCATCATCACCATCACCATCATCATCATCATCATCACCATCACCATCACCATCATCATCA
>CM053771.1:448891027-448971027 GCA_028658325.1 Potorous gilbertii | reverse complement strand
CTCAGTGGGGCTGGGTAGGGAGGGAGGGAAAGAAAGAAGGTGGAGTTCAAAGTACTAGAAACGAATGTTGAGAATTATTATTGCATATAACCAGGAAATAAGAAACACAGGTAATGGGGTATAGAAATTTATCTTGCCCTATAAAAAAAGGGAGAAGATGGGGATAAGGGAAGGGTGGGGTGTGATAGAGGGGAGGGCTCATTGACATAAGGGGTAATCTGAATAAAGGTATTAGGAGGTGGGAGGAAGGGATAGATGGGGA
Source organism: Potorous gilbertii (assembly GCA_028658325.1). Classification (NCBI taxonomy): domain Eukaryota; kingdom Metazoa; phylum Chordata; class Mammalia; order Diprotodontia; family Potoroidae; genus Potorous; species Potorous gilbertii. Next base: position 448,970,765 of record CM053771.1, on the reverse strand, counting down.
GAAGAACAGAACATGTTATAAAGTGATTTAAAAGCAATTAGTATTAACACAATTGACTGAATCAATTACTGAGAATAAATCAGAAACATCTTTAGTTTGAGGAAATGAATTTTAGTCTAAGTCTCCCAGAGGCAGGTAACTTCAGATAAAATTTGGCATTGATGGAAAAGTTAAGGTTTTAATGGTAAATTTGATTTAGATGTATAGAAAGGCATGTAAGCCGCTTAAGACTTGCTTCAAAAGATGTTCCCTAGCAAATGTGAAATTATGATCATATCTGAAACCTGGTTATTGGAACTTGCTATTTTAAGATGCTACAGGACTATTAAGTGACCATTCTTCTGAATCTAACTCCAGGTATGGATAGCAACAAAGGCAGTCTGACCCTCCAATCCATGATGCTAGTAAGCCTGTGAGATGCTGGTATGAACTGCAAAAGATGATCTCATGGGAAGAGTAGAGCAGCTTTTCAGTCTGGGTTGAGGTAGGACTCTCTGAACTCAGTTTCTCCACTGACACCTGGCAGACTCTAAGCCTCACTGAATGCAAGTTTACAATTTACTCCTGCCTGGAACTGACATGAAGTTGGGGAGATATTGTTTTCCTGCAATGTCCGTGCTCTTAGTGACAATTTCCTATAGTCAAAAGGTTTGTAAGCTTAAGATCTATTAAATTATAGATTGTTAGTAGGGAAATATCTGAGGTTAAGTCTAAAATTAAGCTATTAGGCTTAGGACTTTAGACCAACAACAATAATTTAGGGTCCTTTAATTCTTAGTAATAGTATGAAGACAATTAGATCAAGGGCTTATGAAGTTTAGCATACATAGTTATTATTTATGTCTCAGTTGGTTAATGTTTAAAAAAATCCATTTGTAGTTTATATTGTAAATGATTTAAAAGAAATATCACCTGACCAAAAGTTTGTAATTGTTTTATGTGATATGCACTATGTTAAAAAATGAAAAGTAAAAAAAATAAAAGATGATAGCGGGGATGGAAGGATCAAGCAAAGATTTTTTGAGGATAAGGAAGACACGGGCATGCATGTGGACAGTAGGGAATGAGCCAATAGACAAGGAGAAATTCAAAATTAGTGATACAGTGGAGATGACAGAGGGGATGATCTGTTGAAGGAGATAGAAAGGAATGGTTTTTGATTGAGTAAGTTAACCTTTGCAAGGGATAAGGCCACCTTATCATGTTAGATAGAACTGAATGAGGAGAAATTGGCAGAAGACATATGAGTGACATGAGATCAGGAAAACAAGACAAGAGGGAGATCATCACAAATGGACTCAACTTTTTCAGTAAAATATGAGATGATTTTTAGCTGAGAGGGTGGTAGAGAGGGAGCTATGAGAAATTTAAAGAAGGATGAAAAGGTCTGGAGGAGTCACTGTGAAGAAAGGAATAGTAAGTTGATAAAACAGATGGAGAAGCATTTCCTAACAACAGTGAGGGCCTAGATGGGGTTGTGTACAAGGGGACAGAAGACATTTTACTTAGAGCATCTGATTACTTTAAACACCTTAAGCTCTGCTAAGCTGATAACATAACAGAATATTTCCTTCAAAGTGGTATTTTAGTTCAATGTAACATCAATTTAGCAGAGGCTAGAAATTTGTTTTTAATTTTGCAATAAATGCTAATTATAAAGGTCAAAAGCAACCATTACAATTTGTTTTTTTTTTCAGATTCTCCTTCATTTAATCCAAACTGAGCCACCTTTAGCTTCTATCATGCTACTTTTAAGTGATCCCCTTGCTTCTCAACTCCTTGTAGTATTTCATCCTGAGACCATTCCCATCACTCTTGCCTTTAGATATAGTTCCTCAACATTCTGATATACTAGAATAATGATATCATGTAGTGTGATTACCTAGGTACTGAAGCCTATAATATTCTCAAAATATCAATATACAATAATGGAAATTGAAGTTTTTAAACTGAAGATGTTGCTTGCATTTGCATTTTTATGATCATAGATTTAGAGTTAAATGATACCTTAGAAATCAGGTAGCCCAATGAACTGATTAAAAAAAACATTGATACCCAGAGAAGTTATATAACTTGCCTCAAGGTCCAAGAATCAGTAACTATCAGAACTGGGAGTTGAAGCTAGATCCTCTCCCTCCAAATCTAATACTTTTTTCCTACCTTGTCATACACACTATAAAGTTTTTTCATGTTTTGATAAAAGTAGACAACACATTATCCTAGTTGTTCTATTATCTACCTGAAAGACTTCTTTCATGAAAGTTTCCAATAGACCAGTGGAATAGGCTAAGTACTCAAGGCAAGTCATCAATGAATATAGCAATCTACTGTTTGATAAACCCAAGGACCTCAGCTTCTGGGATAAGAACTCACTGTTTGACAAAAATTACTGGCAAAACTGGATAACAATGTGGCATAAACTAGGCATAGATCAATGACGACACTATACACAAGAACAAAGTCCAAATGGGCCCAAGATCTAGGTATAAAGATTGATACTGTAAACAAATTAGTAGAGCAGGGAATAGCATATTTATCAGATTTATGGAGAAGGGAAGAATTTTTGACTAAAGAAGAGATAGAAAACATTATGGAGTGCAAAATGGATAATTTTGATTGCATTAAATTGAAAAGTTTTTCACAACCAAATCCAATGCAACCAAGATTAGGAGGGAAGCAGAAAATTGGGAAAGAATTTTTCAACTGGTGTCTGTGATGAAGGTCTCATTTCTAAAATACATAGAGAACTGAGTCAAATGTACAAGAGTACGTCATTCTCCAATGAATAAACGGTCAAAGAATATGAACAGGAAGTTTTTAGATGGAAAAATTAAAGCTATCTATAGTCATAGGAAAAAAATGCTCTAAATCACTGATTAGATAGATGCAAATCAAAACAACTCTGAAGTATCACATCACACCTATCAGATTGACTAACATGACAAAACAGGATGATGATAAATGTTGGAGGAGATGTGGGAGAGTTGGAACATTAATTCATTGTCCGTAGAGCTGTGAGCTGATCCAACCATTCTGGAAAGCAGTATGGAACTATGCCCAAAGGGCTACAAAATGTGCATATTCTATGACCCAGAAAAATCACTTCTAGGACTGTATGCCAAAGAAATCGTAAAATTGGGAAAGGGTCCCATATGTACAAAAATTTTTATAGCAGCCCTCTTTGTGGTGGCCCAAAACTGGAAATCAAGGGGATGTTCATCAATTGAGGAATGACTGAATAAATTGTGGTATATGAATGTAATGGAATACTATTGGGCTATAAGAAATGATGAACAGGAAGACTTGAGAGAGGTCTGGAAAGATTTATATGAACTGATGCTGAGTGAAAGGAGCAGAACCAGGAGAACTTTGTACACAGCAACAACCACAGTGTGTGAGGAATTTTTCTGGTAGATTTAGTACTTCATTGCAATTCAAGGACTTAAAATATTCCCAATGGTCTCTTAAAGCAAAATGTCTTTCACATCCAGAGAAAGAACTATGGAATTTGATCACAAAATGAAGCAAATCATTTTCTTTTGTATTATGTTTTGGTTTGTTTCATGATTTCTCCCATTCATTTTAATTCTTCTACACAACATAACTAATGTGAAAATGTATTTAACAGGAATGTATGTGTAGAACCTACATAAAATTGTATGCCGTCTCTGGAAGGGAGAGGGGAGGTAAAGGGGAAGGAGGAGGAAGGAGGAGAAGAAAATCTAAGTTATATGGAAGTGATTGTAGAACACTGAAAACAAATAAAATTTTAAAAAACACTAAAGTTTAAAGAGCTAAAAAAAAAAATAACCTACTTTTCAAAGACTCTTACAAATGTTATTTTTTTCAAGGCTCTTTTCATGAGTACAAACTCGTTGAATGAGTGTTATTCTACTCTCACTATTTTGTACATGAAACTTGGAAAGGAGGCCTTTCATTTGCACCTCTTAAAATGCATTTCATGTTTATACTTACTTGTAGTTTCCCAGGCAGAACCACACCAAGAATATCTCCGTGTCTCCCAGGACATTTGGTTTTAAAAGTTCTCAGAAACTATTTAAATCCTTAGTTCATCAACACATTTCGTATTTTAACCTATGTAAAAAATTAGTCCCCTTGACTTCCCTCCTATTTCTTATTAGTAAGGTTCCCATTTCAATATCCCAGGTATTTGTCCTATTTTCCTCAGTATCTTCTCTTTGATCCAGCTTAATTTTAGAGGTTATTTTTTAAAATGATGTCATACCTTACTATTCATTTCCCTGAAGCAGGGAATACTAAAAGTTGCTGATACTCCACTCAATATTTATTAGATTTAAATCAAACAACTATCTATTCAAGTCTTGTTTTGAAATGTGCTGATTCACAATTTACAAGTTTCAATGAATCAATCAATAAGTATAATAACTTCAACAGGCCCATCAGGGAAAGTTAATAAAAAAGGAAGAGAGAACACTGCTAACATGCTTTTCAGATTCAATACATTTTTTCATTTTGTTCCCTAATTAGCAATCACTTTATCCTGGATTAATGTACAAATTCTTCAGGGAAATATGTCAAAGGAATAACTTGAGATAAAAGTTTTAAAGAATGAATCAATGAAAATCTCTTATCAAGTGTTTATTATGAACCCAGCACTGTGTTAAACATTAGGGACACAAATGTGAAAGCAATGTGAAGCTCCCTTTCAGGAGCTTACACTATAACAAGGTGAGACAATACATATGTGAAAGTGATGGCCAAGAAAGGAAGTTTTGATCTAGAGAATCACAGGATAGTGACATGAGCCATAAAAACATTAGATGGAACATCCTTTCCATCAACAATTGCTTTAAAGTCTTAATTTTGCTGCCTAGACAAGAGATGGAGAGAACCGCATAGACTCAAGGTAGGTGGTGCCAGAAAGATAAAACAGACTAGTTGAGGTTAAACTCACTTCCTCACAAATCAGACACTTCACTCCAAGGTAGGATTTCCACATCTGAATGGATTACTTTCCCAGGGACTATTGGGGGGATATTTTCTGTAGGTGAGGAGAAGCAGAGTAGTATCAAGGAGATGGTAAGATGATTTGGATAGATAATTAGTTGGAATGTAAAGCATGATCTGGGAGTGACCAGTTTCAGTAAGCTAGTTCAGTTTGAAGTCAATAATTTGTTAGATCATATGCTCAACACAGGCAGGAAATACAATAGAAACTTGCTATATTATTTTTCTTTCCTTATAGCCTTCACATTGGTCTATTCTTTTTCAACCTCCTCCATACACCTTATTAAACTTCAATCAATCAAAATGATGGATATGTAATCTGATAGTATAATGAAATTCTTAATAGAATAAGAAAATGCAGGTGCTATTATGACTTTTACAAAAGTTAACTAAAAAATAAGATGACAATCCATTTTATGTCATAGAAAACTTGGAGTACTTGGATTTTCTTGATAAGATTCAAAGTCTATTTTATTTTAAGTCATGTTTCACATTGTTTTCATTTTCTTCCTTTTACATTCTTTGAAAAGCTCTTCATGTAATCCACCTACCAAAGCAGTTCTCCAATTGGAATCCACTCCTTCCTCACCTCTGCCTTGTAGAATCCTTCTTTTCCCTCAAGATATAGCTCAAACACCAATTGTACATGAAGTCTTTCCTGATTCACCCAACTGCTAGTGCCCTCCTTACATATTCTCTCCCAAACTACCTTGAATTTAACTACTTGGTATGTAATACCATTATAATTATATACATATATATACATAATTATTTCTTTCCCATTAGAATGTAGCCTACATGTGAGTAGGGTTTGTTTAATTCTTTGTATTTATATCCCCAACATGTAGCATATAGTGACTGCTTAAAAATCCTTATGGATTTATTTATAATTTGCAGTGTTACATAGTTATTTGGGATACTAAATGACTCTCCCACCATAATGCAATTGGTACTTCCTGCCATCAGTGGCAGGAAGTGAGACCAAAGTTGACTCTCTAAATGTTGTGCCACAGAGCAATTTTTAAAATTTTCATTTCCAGTGACAGCCTCATTTTTATAATGTATCATTTAAAAGATATTTATCTTTCTATTTTTTTCTTTAAGAATCTAAATACAAAAATTTAAACTATGTAGTATGGCAGAAATTGGATTTAGACCAACATCTGGTACCTTACACCAAAATAAGCTCAAAGTAGATATAAAACATGAATATTAAAGTCCTCCACTAAAACAACTAGAAGAGAACAAGATCAAGTACCTTTCATAGCTATGGGTGGGAGAAGAATTATTAACCAAACAAAGGATAGAGGCAATTATGAAAGATACAATAGATAAATTCCATTATATGAAATTGAAAAGCTTTTGTATGATCAAAATCAGCAGAACTAATACAAACAAGGAAACAATTAACCAAGAAAAAATATTTGTATCAAATATCTCTGTCAAGGGTCTAATATCTAAGATTTATAGGGAATATATAAATATAAAATACAAAAAGCCATTCCAATATGACTAAGTTGTCACATGTAAATTAACACTTTCATGATAATTTCAAACTACTATTTGAAAGATTTTTACAAATCATTTAAAGATAAATGAAAAACAAAGCAACTCTTAAGTTTTATCTTGAATCTATTAAGTTTGGAAAAATGGCAAAATTCAGGAAGTCATTTTGGAGGGACTATAGAAAGACAAACATGTTAAAATTGTTAATGAAACTGTAAATGTCTCTATTATATAAAGTGATTCAAAATATTCCTAAGAAAGTGACTAAAGTGTCCATATCTTTTGATCCAGAGATCCATGGATGTCAAAAACAGAAAAGAAAAAAATATGTAGTCATAGTAGCACTTTTTGAAATAGCAAAAAGGAAGCAAAGTAGCCTCCTATTAATTGTGGAATGATTAGACAAATTTTGGTATATGATTGTGATGAAATATCACGGCCACAAGAGAAAGGATATAAATAAAATAGGAAGGAATGGAAAGAGTTATGTGACAAAAATGACATAAGCAGAACCATGAAAACAATATACATGGTGACTCCAACAATATAAATGAAAAGAATAAAGATATCAAAATTGAAATCTATTAAATTATGATCAAACTTGACCCTGAAAAAGAGAAATGAGAATGAACCTCTCTCTACTTTCTTTTCAGAGGTGAATGATTAGGGATATGGATACTACATTTGCTGTCAGATTTGATTGAGTCTTTGTTATATGGGATGGTTCTCTAGAAAGAGATAAATTCAAAAATGAAAGTGATATTAAAGTACATGAATACATTTAAGTAGTATTTAAAGTATAATTCGCTTTAGTTGTAATTTATAAAGCCCATTAAATCAACTACTTTTTTTAACAAAAATATTAGCCACATTATACGTATCACTAAAACTAAAGCACTAATTCCTAAAACATCTTATAAATTTGCTTTAATCCATATCTCAAGCAGAGTAAATTACAAATAGAACTCCAACATTCCGATTGACTCTACACAAGTCCAACAGAAATCTTTGCAATTGTAAACATGATGTGCCATATTTATTTACTTTCCCAGATAGGCATGGGTTTGTGGTGTCTGGTAGAAGGCAACTGACCCAGAAGAAAAAATTTTCTGACTGCTCAGTTACACTTTGAAGTTACTGTTAAAGTGTCCAGAGCAAATATTCCGCATTTTTTAACATGTGATGTACATCATGTACAGCAAATGTGCTGGCTGAAAACAAAGTCAGATTTGGGAAATGCAAGAGGAGCCTTCCTAGAAATGAGCAGATTATTCTATAAAATGTAATGAAAATTGGTGGGATGGGAGAAGGGGAAAATAAATGCTTTGAGACTGAGATAAGGTATACCCTGTGACTTTCCTTGTGAGCAGGCGTCTCAAGCCAGACTACAGGAGACATTAGAGAGGTTTACAGTAGCACCCCAGTGTGATAAAGAATGAGATACAATGCATAATTGTCAGCAGTTTCTTCAATCCATCTCAGGCCCAGGCTACCATGCAGAACATATTACCTCAGGCTCCACAAGGTCATGAGGGAGGTAACTGACTGTTGGGATGAGTAAATAGACCTTATTGTATGGAGCCCTTGTCACTGTAACAGCCCCCTGGAAAAAATGAAATTCTATTTTGCTCAGCTGCTCTACTTAGTTTCATGAGAAGGATAAATGATCTTTGAAAACATTAATCCTGAGAGTTCAAAATTAAGTTTATCATTCAACCATGGATTTAGTTATGAGATTAACTTTAAAAATAAAAGTCATTTCCCGCCCCCCTCTAAAACTACCTTCAAAAAATAGAAAATGCTCTAATAATGTAAGAGAACTTGAACATAAGATTTATATTTTAAAGAATCTAATGAGATTCTGGGGATCTGCTGATTTAAAAAACAAACAAACAAATTACCATCTATTCTAGCATCTCTAAAGATGTCAGAACTTGGTTAGATTACAAATCAAAGCACTGTTCCCAAAGAGATTTGTTGTGTGCCCACAAGCAAACAATACCAACACATTTGCTGTCTATTATACTTGGGTTCCTAACCTTTCTGTATGTATCATGAAGTCCTTCAACAGGTTCAGCAATGTTTATGCACCACTTCTCAGAACAATGATTTTGTATAAAGGAAGGAAATGAATTTCAGTTAAAGGCTACTGGATATCAAGATGTAATTTTTTTTTCTTATCTCAATTCACAGGTTCTCTGAAATATGGGACCCATGGACCTTAAGTTAAGAATGCCTATGCAACACCATATCAGTCTCTTTAGAAAAGTTTTGAGATTGTGCCATATACCTAAGTTTATTGTAATGGTACAAGGAAACACTAATATGTCATCATACAACCCCATTCTCAAGCAATTCAAGATAGTTTCATTAGCGCTATATTGAGCTTTGAGGTAAGAATCAGCATAGTTTAATGGATATAGTGCTCAGTTCAGAAATTCAAAGACCTGAATTCATTTCTCATTTTTGCTGCTTACTATCTCGCTGACCTCTCTGTGCCTTAAACGAATGCCATCAATTTATCTACTATGTCATAGATAAGCTGGATGAGAGATTTCCCCTACATTAATGAAATCATCTATGTATTTGGAGGTAAAGACAAGACTACTAATTCAATATTTGGGAGGTCTTTTCTCATGCCTTTAATATACTGTTAATTTAAGCTACTGGATTTAAGTTGTCCATTACTGCGTACATTTTTAGATTTATGGTTTGTTTTCTTTATTGTCCACATTTACAGATAGCGTATATTAAAGTATTTTCGCTATTGCCTTGTAAATATTATTTGTAAGTCATTTTGTTATGTATAAATACGTGCATATATATATACACATAACACAATTATACATATATATTAGATCCTCAGAATTAATAATGATGCCCTATGTTTATTTTAGGTCCTCTCACAGCATTTAGTGGGACATTTATTTATGTCCCCTTACGGAATTTAGGGCAGTTAGGTGAATAAAGCACCAGGCCTGGAGTTAGAAAGACCTGAGTTAAAATCTGACCTGCGCTACATGACCTTGGGCAAGTAACTTAACCTTGTTTGCCTAGTTTCTTCATCTGTAAAATGAAATGGAGAAGGAAATGGCAAAACACTTCACTATCTCTGCCAAAAATACCCCAAAAGGGGTCACAGAGAGGTGAATACAACCAAAAAACAACTGAACAACAAAGTATTTAGAATAATGCAATATATGCAAAAGAAATTCAAGATTTCTTATGGACATGATTAAAGGAGAAGGTTTCCATTAAGGGTTTATTCTATTTTCTAGGGTAACAACTTGATTGTCTTTTAGGATAATAGCTTTAGAACAGGAAGGGATGTTGGGAGTTACATATTCCATTTACGTTCATTTTACCAACAAGAAAATTGATAAGCGACTAGTCCGAATTCCTATAGATAGTAAGAGAACTAGGATTTGATTCCAGGTCCTCTGAGTCAAAAATCATCATTCTTTCTATTGCACCACACTCTTTTTTAACTCTTAGGCAAGGAAAGTTAATTCACATTATAAAACTATTGTTAGTAAATGTCCTTTCCAGAAAATTTTTTAAAGCATCTTGGATAGGATCTATGACATTTTTAAAAAATAGCTCTAGTCTCCTAGGGGATTTGAAATAATTTAGTATTGCATAATATTTCAATGCGTACATAGTTGATTGCTAGTAAAATGCACAAAATGTCACTCTTTCACCAAGACATTCCCAGAAAATATATAAATATCACAAATATGAACATAATTTCATTTCCATGACCACCCAAGCCAGATCTGTGCTTATCTATGGCCTGCTGAAAAACAAATTACTTAAAAAAATTTTATTTTTAGGAGATTATTACAAAAACATCCAAAGGAACATCCATGGTACATTGTTTTCATGTTTTTGAGACCAGTGTCACATCATTTTGGATTTTGTCACTTTCAAGAAGTCTGAATAAAATAATGTCCTGAGAGGCATTAGCCACAGTTAGACTTTAGTTGGCTATTAAACTCTGACTTTATTTTGTTGCTGAACTTCAAGGTATTTTTTATACCTATGGAGAAACAGAAGAAATTAATTGAGCAGTTTATCACTTCTCTGAGCAACTGATTAATTTTTTAGAAAACTTAAACTTTCAAAAAATCTATCTTCTCATGCTTCATAACCTGTATTTTTTCATTGCATTATTTCTAGGAACAATATTTCTGATATCTTGAATCCATGATTCTGCTGTGCGTTCCACTAACCTTCCTACTACTTACTTTAATATCGGGCCAATAGTAGAATTTGGGATAAGAGCCCTTTCTGATCTCCACCACATCAAAGGATATTTAAAAAAAAAAAAAAGGAAAGCCTAGCAAATAAAAAAAAGCACTGGATTCTATGTTCAAAGTACTAGATTTGAACATGTCTGACCTGGAGCAAAGCAATTAACATCTTAGAGTCTCAGTTTTTCATCTTTCAAAAGCGAGGTCGTAGATATTGATAAAAATGGATCTCATTGAATAGCTAGTCTAAGCATTGATTAGATGACCTCTAGTGGACTGCAAGCTCAATATGGCTGCCAAAATCAATAATGGAATCTTAGGGGATGTTAACAGTGCATTGGGGTTTCAAGAACGTTATATACATCTTCTTATTTGCTCATCATAACAATCCATCAAGGGAGTTACTTTATTTATCCATAGATTACAGGGAAAGAAACTCTGGGTTAGGTAAGGGGAACAAGGGCAAGTGTGATTAGGTGAAAAAGGGAGATGATAAGAACACATTACATGCTGAACTGGTCAGACCACATATAGAGTAAATTTTATGTTCTGTGTAGAGCACTACAGTTTAGAAAGGACAATGGTAAGTATGAGGATATATAAAGAAGAAGGACCAAGATGGTGAAGAATCTCAAAATCATGCTTTATTCTTATTATTTGTCCATTTTCAGAGAGGATCAATGACATCACAGGGTAATGTCTTGACTTGTGTGAATTGAATTTAAGTGAGGCAGGGATGTGTAAAAACATCAGCCCCACTCTCTCTTCTTTAGTCATCCAAGTCCAGTGGCAAGACAAGAGTTAAGATGCCTGGAAGATATCCACTATATCCAGGATATAGTGAATGACCTTGGTATCTTCTGTGTCTGACCAAGGTCAAAATGCTTCACAGCATCTGTTTCAGCCACCACCATGGTCACTGGAACAAACGGTTCTCATCCACCTATTCTACTAGGGGAAGTCTTCATTAATGGGTTTGAGGCTTATCAGTTACCTTCAACCTGGTTTAGCCCGTCTGCTGGGATGATTTTACAAGGTGTGGTCGCTGCCTCTAGCTTCTTAGAGCCACAGTTGAGAGTTCAATGAAGGTGGACACCAAAGGTAGATAAGTAGTCCTGAACAGTGCTTAGAAAGCTCTCACACCAGAAGCGATAGTCCTCTCTGAACTTCATATGCTCCCTATCATGCTTTATCTTGACCTAGGCGTATTTAGCCTAGAGAAGACTTGCTGAGTTTGTGATAGCTATCTTCACTATTTGAAGAACTGTCATGTGGAATAGGAATAAGGCTTATTATCTGTTCTAAAGGATAGAACTAGGAGAAGTGGGTAAAAGTTGCAAGGAGTCAGATTTATGTTTGATTTAAGGAAAACAAAATATCTTAACAAATAAAACTTCTATTCTTTACCTCTCTTAGAAGTACCTAGTTATTTACGTGATGTCTCCCCCTCTCTAGTAAAATACAAGCTTCTTTAAGGTAAGGATTGTTTTTGCTCCTATTTGTATCCCCAAAACTTTCCGTTGTAGTAAAGATTGGAAACTTAGAGCCATTACTTGAGAAATGGCTGAAGAGAATGCGGTATGTAAATGCAATGGAATATTGTCGCGATGAAATATCGTGCTGTAAGAAATGATGAATGGGATGAGTTCAGACAAACATATGAAGACTTATGAATTAATGCAGAGTGAAGTGAGCAGGAGCAGAACAATTTATATAATGGTTACAACATTGTAAAGAAAAGTATTTTCAAAAGACTTGGAAACTTCAACCAATAATAAACCATCACAGCTCCAAGGAACCAATAATGAAACATGCCTCCTGCTCACTAAAATAGAGGAGACAGTCTTGATGTACAGAATGACACATATGTTTTTGGATATGGCCAATACATAGATTTGTTTTGCTTGATTATAAGCTATTACAGGGAAGGATTTTTGAGGGAGAATAAAGGGAAGAGGAAGATGATAACAATGCCTCCTGCAAAAAAAAAAAAAAGAGCAAGTGGGAGAAAGAGCATCCATGAAAAGAAAAGGAGTTTCAGAGGTAGACTTTTAAAAAAATAAGCTGGATATGTATACATTTGCTTTTTCACATACATTTATTTTTCTATGTTGAAATATTCATAGCTGTTAAGTTGGAAAAGCTCAGAGTAGCAAAAACATAAAATAAAATGCGAAGACTCAAAATAAAATACCATTCCTTTATCCTACCTAAAAATCCTGCTGACAGCTACAATCTGCTTCATCAGAAAAAGATACTTCTCTTTCCCTTCCCAATTACCAACTCTTCCCTACTTTTAAACACTCTTTGCTTGAGTGGTTATCTGCAATTCCCAAATACTTTGTAAAACCTTAGATTGTTTTGATAATTTATTCTCATCCTCTATGCATCTCCTTCTGGAGGTTTCACCTCATATTTTAAGGAAATTAACCTAGAATTATTTCATTGTTCCCAGATCAGCATATTAACCTGTTATAAACAAGCCCTGTAACAAAGTCTTTCATGACATAGGTAGAGAATTATGTGCTACATAAAAATTTAGTTAGGTATGTAGTTGGAGGCCAAACTCCTAATTTTCTTGACTCCAAAAGCCACATAGACACATCTCTCCATGCTTCATTGTCATTTTTCTCTGTCTCTCTGGCAAAGGATATACAAAACTAGGATTCAAGAAGCCTGTCTTTGTCTGACAAAAAATGTATCTCCAAAGTATGATCATGTCTTAAAAATGATATTTAACCATTCCAGGATACCCCCAATTTCTCAGAGACTAGGCATTATTAGAACAAAATAAAAGTAAATTGGCTGGAAAGTAGTTGATATAGTTATGCCAAATTTTAAAATTATTAAATTTCAACCTCTATACTCTTTATATCTTCAATTTTAGTGAGAATGATAATGCATTATGGGCAAGGGAAGAACACAGCAAATATTTCAGACATCCAAGGTAATTTCTAAGAAAAAAAACTCACAGTTACTATCATTAACATTTATTTTTCCAATCATTAAAAATAACTTGTATAAAGAACTTGTATAAATGACTTGTATAAATCTGAGCACTTTTCATGAAGTATTTTCCTACGTTCATTTTGCTTAAATTATGTTTTGGAACCAAAAATAGAACATCAAGCTATTTTCATGTCTTTTATTAAAGTTACATATTGAACTACTCACAGGCAAGTTTGATTCAGGTTTTCCTCATTCTTTTTTCATGTTTCTTTTTCCATCTATGTCCATTCACTGTAAGGAAACAAAATGCTTTTGTCCATTGGACTCATGTTCTCAAAAAGACTAAACATCTTTTGAATGATTTTGAAGATTTAAAATTGCACTAAGTAAACTTATCATGGCAGTTGTAAGACTTTGCTATATTTTCTTCCAGATTTCAAAGAGGATTAAATTATTTACATGATAGATTTGTTACACATGAAACTAATATTTATCCTAATTTCTCTGCATTTGTATCATGTGAATATAAACTTAGAAATTACAACAGAAGTTGTTAGTTAAATTATAGTTCCATATACACATGTATATACACATTACACACATATATACATACATATAAATGTATATGCATACATACATACACACATATGTATTTAATTCAGTAAATATTCATTAAGCACTTACTATGTCCCAGGCACTATACTATTTTATACATATAACATACACATATACATATACAGTAATAAATTTATTAGAAATTTCTACCTCTATATATATGTAGCACATGTATACTACTACATGTATACATATGTGTCAGTTAAAAAATATTTATTAAGCACCTACTATGTGTCAAGCACTTGCTAAGAATTAGGAATGCAGAGAAATGTAAAAGTCAATCCCTACTCTCAAAAAGCTTACAATATAGAGATAGTAACATATTTTATTAGCATTAATGTTTAACTCACAGGACCATCAAAGGACTCAAAATAGATAATGTGCTTTGCCAGCTTTTAAGCACTATTTTTCATTATTATATCACTACACAATATTTTATGAGTAGTACATTTATATGTGTATATAAAAAGAAAAGTTTGGGAGAGAAGAGGTATTAGACTGACTACCAAATGGAAGGACTACAGAGCTGTTGTGTTGACCTCATTGTATATCTGGGAAACATGGATAGTCTCCCAGCACCATGCCAGGAAACTGAATTCCTTCCATTTGAAATGTCTTAGGAAGATTCTGAGGATAACCTGGCAGTATAAGATAGCAGACATTGAAGTCATTGCTCAAGCTGAACTGTTAAGTATTCAAACTATGCTTCAGAGAGTGCAACTCCGATGGGCTGGCTACATTATTCAAATGCAAAATGTATGCTTTCCTAAAAGACCATTTTATGAAGAACTTGCATGAGGCAGGCAATCACATGGTGGCCAGAAGAAGCGATACAAGGACATTCTCATGGTCTGTCTCAAGAACTTTGGATTTAACTGTGCAACATGGGAGACACTGGCACAGGACTGCTCAGCATGGCATGTACACATCAGAAAGGGTGTTGTGTTCTATGAGAAAAGCAGAATTGAAACAGCACAAAGTAAATGTAGGATGCAAAAATTTGGAGTATCCACCCCAAATATTCATACAGACTATCTATGCCCAACCTGTGGCAGAACATTCCTAGCTTGTATTGATCTGATAAGCTACAGTTGACACACTGAAACTTCACTTTATCATGGTGATGTCATCTTGGTCCTTTTCGAAAATAGACAACAACCAATGAACCACATGTATAAGTATGCATGCATATGTTAATATATGTGTATATGGAATAGATATTAACAATCTGGAACATAACTAGAGGAAGATAAACAATATGGTGAGGGGACTTAAAATTAAGCAATCCAATCCAAGAGGAGAGAAGACAGGAAAGACATGATAAATATCTTTGAAGGTTTACAATTTGCCTTGTAACTGGTAATAATAAATAAAATTAATACAGGAAAGCACATTTGAATATGTGAAAAGGTTTTCTAAGCTTTGAACTGCCCACAAATGGAAGAGTGTGTCTTGAGAAGTGAATTTCCTATCACTGGATATCTTCGAGGACAGGGGACATGAACAATTGACCAGTAGCCAGGGATATTAAAGAAAAAATTCATGCTTCTGTTTAGAGCTCTAGTAAATGATCTCTGAAGTTCTTTCCAACTCTCAACATTCTGTATTTCCTGCCAATTCTTTTCAAAATGTTCACCAAAGAAATTAATTAAGATGTTGAGAAATGTTAAGAGCTACCTTTCTGTCTTTCTCTCCCAGTTTGCAATTTAGTGTGTTTGCCTGCTAAGGTCTAAGACAGCCTAGAAAGTGATGAAGTGACTGAGGACTTAAAGTGTATTGTCTGGTGCTATTGTGACATGCATGATGGTCTTCATAAAGCCCTGCCTGTGTGAAACTCAAAGGAATGTAGTTTGCCTGAGGCTACTTCTTTTACGATAGATCCATGAAAATCAGTGATATGGCAAGATGCACAATGTCAATCTATACTGCTGTACAAGGAGCCCTTGATATGAAAAACAATGTATTCCATCCAAGACATCATGAGATTAAGGGTGAAGTTAGATTTCTACTTAAAAACAATTATCACATTATCTAAAAAGGGGCTTTCAGGATCAGCTTGGGAATTTTTGGTACCTCCTCATCCAGAAATTTACTGCTTAGAAAAATATAAAATATTATAGTCCTTTCATTTCTGTTGATTTCAGTTAACTCAAATTTGTCCTCCACATTTGGTTTTTACTACTCAAAAAAACCCAAAGATTTTTTAAAATAGAAAATGGAGATTTGGCATAGTTTTCCACAAAGTTGCTAGACAACCATGGAGACTGTGTGCATGGAGGCACACCTTGGGCTGCTGGGGAGTATTTCCACATGTTCCATGACAAAATATCCCTCTCATCTTGCACCTGCCATGTCTCTAAAAGTGGTTTACCCCAAGTTTTTGTGCAAACTTCAATATTTCAGTATATACATTTTTTTCCCCTGTAATCAGATACAAAGAAAGAACAGAGTTTTCATTTTATTTTCCGTTGCCACTTTTTACTTCTCACCAATCTTTAGAAATGAGAGAAAACAACCTTGTTCAGCAGTCAGATCAGAGAAGTCAGTTCAAACTGGGCTTTGAACAGAAGGCAATGTGGTACCATGGACAGAACACTTGTGCTGGAGTCAGAGAATCTACATTCGTATCTCATCTTTGACCCTACTTGTGTGACTTGGGTTGCGTTTCTTAGCTTCCCTGATCCTCTGTTTCCTCCTTTGTAAAGTGAATTGATTGGATGAGAATAATACACCCCTAAATATGATGATCCAGGCATTGAGGGTATGAGACAAAATCCTGAAGATACTTACAAAGTGTTGCTAAGTTTCTTGAAGGTAAGGGCTGTTTTGGTTTTTGTCCGCTTCTCCATGGCCTCGGAGCACTTCAAACATTCAAAGTCCTTGATAAATATTTGTTGAATTGAATTGAACTGATGCGAATAATGAATGAAAAAAGACTTCATGCTAAGAAACTTTGATTCGAATTCCCATCAAGAAATCCCATGAGGATCAATTTTCCCTCTAATTTCTGATCTCTGACAGATACACTTGGGGCAGGAAAATGTGCTGATCTTTACTCTAAGTCTGGGCATTTTATCCAGTGCTGTTCTCTCTGGCTCACTATTCTATCACATTTTCTCCTCTTCTCCTACCTATTCTAACTATGGATCTCCCCAAGGCTCTGTCCATGGCTCTCTTTTCTTACTAATTCTCTTCCTGGGAGCCTCCATTCCTCTATATGGCTTCAACTATCACTTCAATAGGAAAAGAGAGACAAATTTCTATTGATACGATTCTCAGATCTGTGTAACTGGTCATCCCCACACCATGCTGCCTACACTTGGGCCATCAGTTCCATTTTCACTCCACTGGACTCTATTCTTGGGGTGCCATACTCTGATATATCAGCTTTCATATTATCTTGCTTGGAGTCAAGCCTCCACACCACTCTCTATCCATCTTCATCGTATGCTCTGCCCCTCCAACTCCCCTTCAGTGTTATCCTTACTGCCATCACTGTAGGTCTAACAATTTCCCATTTAGAATATTGTGATCACCTCCTAACTGGTCTCCAAACTTCTGGTCATTTATTTCTCTTTTTGATGAACCCTTCACACAATTGCCAAAGAAACCTTCCTAAGGCAAAGGTGCTATTTCCCTGCTTAAGAATCCTTATTGGACTCCTATTGCTTAGAGCGCAAAATACAAATTATTTAGCCTGTCATCTAAGGTACTCCAAATTTGGACTTGCCCTACATCTCTCTTCCTGTTTCAACTCCCTTTTACACATGCAGTATTTCAGCCATCCTGGACGAGTAGGCATTCCCCAATTTCATTTAGGCCCCTTTTCCTTCGTACATTTGCACAAGCCATTATCTTTTATATATATTCTTACTTATCGAAAAAATATCTCTGTCCTCTTGTAGGACAAAGTCTTCCCTAGTTCCTCATCTACAATTCCTCCTCCAATTTCCTTAGAGTACTTTGTCTGGATCTTTTCTGTTTCTCTAATCATATTTTCACTTGCATCATAGACATCATAATCCTATTCTCCCTTATTAAATGATAAGATCTTTGAGGGCAGAGACTGTAGACTATTTTGTCATCTTTCTATTCCCAATACCTAGCATGGGGCCTTGCCTCTAGGGTTAAGGACTGGACCTCCTGACATTAACCAGGAAATTCCTGGCTAAGAAAGTTCTCTTGACCAATGCAAGTGGTCTTCTTCTCTGTAACTGCTTTAGAGAGTTGCTAGAGCACTGAAAAGTTATCTAACTTGCCTAGGGTCCAACATATGGGATAGGTCAGAGACAGGATTGGAAAACTTGCCTTCCCTGTTCTGAGACTAGCTTTTCCTATCTACTGTGACACATTGTTCTTCATACAGTATGAAATGAAGAAGGCATTTTAATGCAATTTTTTCTAAATTGAATTGAAATCTCACTATTTTAAATGAGATTTCAATATGTTCCATTTTCAGTTATAAGCGATGGTGTAAACTCTGTAAACTCAGATGAAATGTACATAAAAAGTGATGGTGTGCAGTTGTATTCAAATACCCTAACAACAATCTTAACATAAGACCTCAGATTTCTTTGAGATACTACTTAAGCATTGCTTATTTCAATAAAATTAAAAAGTAACTCTCTACCCTGTAAAGTATGGAAATAAATGACTGGTAAAAATGAAAACTGCTTTAAAAACTGCCTTCTGTGATCTTTATGGAAATAACAACGTCCCTTCAAACAATGAGGCTGAGGGTGGGAGAACCAACTGTTATAAATACATCACTAACCACGTCAGTGTATTTCCCTTGACTTCCACAGTAGTATCTCTGGGGAAATAAAAACCCTGTTACACACTCATTTGAATTCCTGTAATTGTACTTTGCACATCAGTTTCTTGAGACTTAACCTCAGACATATGCCACAGATTTATCATCTCTCTAGGGTCAGACTCAGCAACTGATGAGTAAATAAAATAAATGAAGGGTATTTGGGGGGTATTTTTCCAGGGGTAAGGTTGGGGAAATGTCTAGCTCTCCATGAATTTGATGATAAATCAAGACAGAACAAAAACTGAGCAAAGAGACAATTTCTACGTGGAAAAATTAGAGCTTTCTAGAGGAAACTATATTAAATATATATCCTTCCCTATGTGTTGATAACTATAATTGTTTCAAATTTCTAATCCACTGAAAGTGATGACACATCCAGCTTTGCAAACATGCCAAATGCATCATTTCCTTCCGTCTCTCCCACCCCCATTCCCCTTACTTTTGAAAAAGTAACTAAGGATATTAAACCACACAAGGTTATACCTTAATCCTTTATTCTATGTAATCCTGGGAGATCCTAACATCTGGCCCCTTTGGGGAAAAAGCTGCTATTCAAATAAACAGGTGTGTTATTGATCTATAGTACATCTGAACTTCATCCTCATCCAGCTACAACATGTCTGTAAGAGGGAAGATGCTTATTATTTAGATTATGATTCTTGCTTTCATGGTTGTTGATGTTGGGGGAAGAAAGAGGGCAGGTCAGGATTTGTGGGCCAGCAGAAATGAAAAGGGATGACTTTTAATTACTTAGCACCAGCCTAATTCAGACAAAACATGAGGAAATTTAAGGATAGGCAAAAGGGTTCAATGGTTCAGTAAGATCATTCTGAGATCTTTCTTCTTTCTTAAAGTAAAAACTGAGTTGTTTTTCTTTCTTAAAAGTCATTATCAATTGAAGATATAGACTAAATCAGAGTGCAATAAACAGGTCAGTCTATAGAAAGTGTGTATCAAAGATGTCAGATTCCACTATGGGGCAACACATATCCATTATAAATTATGTGCAATTTTTTTTCATTTTGGAGTGGGCAGTTCACATGTATAACTTCATTGCTATGAGAAACTCTCTCTCCCAACTCTACAACTTACTATCTTAGAGAGTTATCTGGGGGCACTCAAAAATTAAGTGGCTTGCCCCAGACCAAAAAGTCAGAAGCAGGGTCAGTTCTCTATTCACTATATAACATGGGCTTTCATGTTCTAAATTGGATCTTAATAATCCTTCCAGAAGGGAAAGTACAGTACTAATCTATACTCATGGTATTCATTGATTCATTGAGTCAATATTCATTGAGTACTTCCTAATAACAGGAACTTTGGTAAGGTATATTAGGGATATCATAATTGAGCATAGTTTCTGTCTTTGGTGGGTAAAAGTCCAGTAGAAGATGTGATATTTTCACAAATAACCATCTTACAAAGCTAGTAAGTGTCAAAGGCTATATTTGAACTAAGGAAATCCTGAGTCTTTCTGACTTCAGGCACTCTGAACAGTATGATTCCACAAAGCTGCTCTAGATAATATATATGACATTTGTTTATATTCTCCTACAAGTCACCCATGGAAGACCTACTAAATATGCAGAAAAATCTTTCTTTGGTTCTTTTAGTATTTCATGGGTGGGGCAGCTAGGTAGCACAGTAGAGCAGCACTGTAAGAGTTAGGAGGACCTGAGTTCAAATCTCACTTCAGACACTTGTCACTCACCAGCTATGTGACCTTGGGCAAGTCACTTAACCCCAATTGCCTCATTCTGGGTCATCTCCAGTCATCCTGATGAATATCTGGTCACTGGATTCAGACGACTCTGAAGGAGAAGTGAGACTGGTGACCTGCACATCTCTCCCTCACTCAAAACAAAGTCAAGTCTAAGTCATGTCATTATTTCTCTGATGGCATGGTCTTCTTTGTCAGCAAAGGATGAACACACACACACAATTTCATGGATAGATCAGTACAACATTCAGGCTCTCCATCTGTTATCCCTCTATCTCCTTAAATGAAAGTCTACCTCATTTTCTATCTATACTACAAAGATTCTAATTCACTCCAATTCACTGTTGAATTAATTGATTTGATTAATTGATTGATTAATTCAACAATCAATTAATTGCTCTAATTATTACAATCAAGCACTGCACAACTATCGTATCAGCTGTCATCATCATTTTTACTGGTTGTATATTAATAAAAGTAATTAGCAAGTTCCCTCAAATTACCATGAAGAAGAAAAATGAAAAGTCATGTAATTC
The DNA here is from genome assembly GCA_028658325.1 of Potorous gilbertii. NCBI lineage: Eukaryota > Metazoa > Chordata > Mammalia > Diprotodontia > Potoroidae > Potorous > Potorous gilbertii. The sequence goes on along the minus strand of CM053771.1, from coordinate 448,949,381 downwards.
ATTCTCACACAGCTGAAACTTCAAAGATTTTAGATGGAAGGCAGTGGTGTCATACTCCATATATCAAGATCCCTGAGGGCCATAGGTTGACATAGACAATCACACGTTTATGTATTTTTTTTAAATTAATTCACCAGCATATTAAGATAACAATTATATTTTAATCTGGTTCTGTTGCACTCAGAAGTGCTATAGACCTTATGCAGCCCATGGGTCACGTTTTTGACACCTCTGGTGTAAGGAATACAGTATTGGACTTGAGGATAATGAGACTGGAGTTCAAATCCTACTTATCTGCTAATTAGCCTCTCTGAACTTCAGATTTCTCATCTGTAAAATCCAGGTCAAAGCTATGATCTAATGACTCTCCACATAAATTAGGACTTTTTGGTTTTGTGTTGTTTGCTTGTTTGTTTGTTTTGCCAATTTTTTATCTTTAACGTCACCCCTGAGAGTACAATTCGAATTTTACCAGGTAAATGAAGCATATAAGCTTATGGACCCTGACAACGTTTTCTGTTTTCAGCAAACGGCTATATTCTCCCTAGTAACCATTAAAAAACCCCACAAAACTGAATTGTTGTACTCAGAACAGCTGCTGTTTCTGTTATAGCAGTGGTAAGTTTCTCCCAAGTCAGCAGGATGTTGCTTCTGCCTTTCAAAGTGATGATGGCTTACTTGCATCACAAAACTCCCCTGCGTTTTTTTTTAGGTGACCTTGTGTCACTTCCTCATTTCATTACCCATTTTGTATTTTCTATAAATATTCTACCATTATAGGATACAGTGCTAGAAGGTATTAAAACTCAAAGAATCATAGATGTCGAACAGGAAGTTACCTTAAGAATCATCTAATACAGCAATTCTCAAAATATAGTACACAGATACTTTCAGGGGGTCTATAAAATCAAAATTATTTTCATAATAATACTGAGATGTTATTTGCCTTTTCCACTATTATTGTGTACTTTCCAAAGACTGGAATGACCTATGATGATGTTATTGTACTGGGGGCTAATAGAATGTGTTTTTTGTATTTTCTAGAATTTTCCAATGCAGTATAGATTAGGGCAGCTAGGTGCCACAGAAAAAGTTCCAGGCCTAGAGTCAGACATTTACTAGCTGTAGGACCTTTGGAAAGTCATTTAACCCTCTCTGCCTCAGTTCCCTCATCTGTAAAATGAGTTGAAGAAGGAAATGGCAAACTACTCCAGTATTATTGACAAGGAAACCCTGAATGGGGTCATGAAGAGTCAGACACAAGTGAAATAGCTGAACAACAGAAAAAGAAAGGCTTAATGTTAAAATATGTATGTCTTCAGAGAATAACTCTGTTCTCAGCATTTCTACTATGTCCTTATTAGCCATCTTCAGTTATACCCGTTATAATCTCTGTAACTTCATTATTATCTAATAAATTGTTATTTTACAATCCCAAAGTTTTTCTTGTGCCCATATGGAAAAACAATAAATAAGAATACTTTGTTGTTTTATTTTATAATTATATTTTATCACTTTTAAAACTTTTCTATATTTTCAAACTTTGCTAAAATCTATTTAAGAATTTATTAATATTTTATTCTTAAAGAAAAGAAAATATGTTTTTTTATTTCTAAGAATGGATCACTGGCTATAAAAGGGATATTAAAAAAAATACTTTCTGAATCCACAGCTGCAACTGTGTGCATCTGAAGATGCTGAAAAATATGAAACTGACATTTAAGGAAGTTCTATCATTCATGGAAGAGAGAAATTTGCTCTTATGAAACTGGGTGAAATGGTAAATAGGAAATGAAAATATGATGAAAACTATAATTTCTTCAATTTTATAAATCTTTAAATTTCACCTATCCTATATAGAATATTTTATATTATAATGCCAATGACAGCATTGTCTGAAATCAATCATTAAATTTAAAGCAAAAAGAAAATGTAGATGTACAAGCTCTTCAAAAGCTAAAAATTACTTGCAACTGCTTTTTTTACTGGAAATCAAAACCTACTGAAAGAACTTTCAAAGCAAGTTATCTTACTGCATTGACTGGAGAAGCAGATACAATATTTGATAGTCTAATAAAGCCTTGCTCAGTTGATGTTGAAAAACTCCTGATTGGATGAAAAGTTAGTAAAAGAAATCACAACAGTATCATTTTCTGACAATACAGTTAACACAGACTAAAAACTTAGCTGCAAACATGGAGACTAAATTAATATTTCATCTACAAAATGATATTTTTGTCTTTTTGTGGCAAAAATCTCTTTATGATCCCATAAAGGGGGATCCCATATGAGGTTTTCCTGGTAAAGACACTGGAGTTGATTGCCATTTCCTTCTCTAGTTTTTATAGGCAAACAGGATATAGTTACTTGCCCAGGGTTCCACAGTTAGTGTCTGAGGCCACATTTGAACTCAGGTCTTCCTGATTCAAGACATGGTACTCTGTCCCCTTATCACACAGCTTTTGCCTAACAACCTGACTAATCTGCCTACAAATGTGGCTGGGCTTACTTTTTTGCTTGTCTTTGTTGGTACCAGCACCAGATATTCGTGGCAAGTCTTTTATATGAATGCTCAGCAACCAACAAAAATAGAACTGAAATACTCAAAGTGTTGAATAACTTTTTTGAATCTCATGGTTTTTCCAGAAACAACTTTGTGAACATTTTTACTAATGGTGTAAGATCAATAATGGGTAAAACTATTGATTCCCCAGCACAACAAGACAGTGGTACTAAACTGTACTAGGAATTATATTTTTTATCGTCACACACTCTCAGGAAAATAAACTGAAATGTCAATTTCACCTAAGAATGTCTTTGATGAAACAGTAACCATTGTCAGTGATGTTTGGAGAAAGTACTAGCCATTTTTTTTTCCTCTGGAGACCATCTTTACTTAAAAGAATGACCAGTGGGCAAACTATAGTTATTCAGTCTTGGGCATTTAGCAGACATTTTCTCAAAAAAGATTAAAGTGAGTGTATCACTTCAAGGAAAACCAACTAATAGTATTTGTTGCCAATGACAAAATTTGAACTCTCAAGCAAAATTAAAATCTGCCACTGTGGCACCAGCAGCTTCCTAATAAAAAGCTTTTCTTGTGAGATTGGTGGTGATACGAAAAAAAAAATGCAATTTTGTTTTATTGTACAACAAAATGCATCAACATTTGTAAGATATACACAACTCAGCAAATTGGTATCACAGTGCTTTATACCCCAGAGGATTTTAATGTCACAAAAATATGAAAAGTTCGTTGATTTGGTCTCAGAGTCTCCATTGCAATCAACCTTTAACAAACTATCACTTGTCAAGTTTAGGTCTGGAATCATACACAATTAACTGAAAAAGATTGCTAAAGTATTCCTCTTTTTCCAACATTGTGAGGTCAGACTTTCTTCATATACTTCAACTAAAGCAATACATCATAACTGATTGGATGCAAAGGCAGATATGAGAATCCAACTGCCTGTATTAGCCAGATATTAAAGAGTTTTGCAAAAATATAAAAAATGATTTATTCTTACCAAATTTTTGGAATATGTAATTATGTTTCATTGAAATTATCTATTAATCTGTAAGGATTTATTCTTATTCTCTGAATTGATAAATATATGTTAAAAACATGTTTTAATTTCTAATGTGGTAAATACTGATAAAGTCCAAATAAACAAAAGCTCTTTTGATTCCAATAATTTTTAAGAATGTAAAGAGGTCATAAAACCAAAGAGTTTGAGAAGAGTTATTCTAATCTAACCCCATTTAGTTTTTGTTTGTGGGTTGGTTGATTGCTTTCTTTTGTTTTACTGCTAAAGAAGCTCATGAAAAGAAAGGAATATATTCAAAATAACATAGCTAATTAACAACATAGCTGGGATTCTCATCCAATTATTCTAACTCCAAATGCAGTATTCTTTTTACTATAAAATACCCGTCAGCATTTTCCGAATCTCTGAACAGTTATCATGTCACACAAGTTAAAGTAAAGCAAATTTTAAACAAAATCTCCATAGATTAGAAAGAGCATAGCAAGGTTAGCTTTAATCCCTCTCTGGGCCTTAATGGCTTCTAGATTTACATCTTCCTGGGGACAAGATAAGGAAGAAGGAAGGAAACAAGTATTTATTAAGCACGACTCTATGACAGGCATTGTGCTAAGTGCCTAAAAAGAATATCTCATTTGATCCTTTGTTGATAGATCCCAAGCAATCCACAATCCTCTCTCTTATAGGAGTCTACCTAAATATAGGGGAAAGTGATTGCACAAAGAAGTCCATTCTTGGTTCAGTATCACCTTAGATACGATATGTTGGGTTACCATAGAGTGATGCAGCACCCAACCACCACAGGGTCTGTAAGGGCATTTTTTTGTAATGGTTTTCTCTCACCAACTAGGCAGGAGGTCAAAAACAGAGCCAAGCCCAGGGAAGCTTATTTAGGAACTAAATTACAAGTTTTCATACAATTCATAACAATTCTGAAACTTACTTGTGAGTTCCTAAAGTCCTAGGAGGATATCTTCCTGTATTTTCACGTTATCAAGTATATCTTTAAAAATTTACTATTTGAGTATTCAAGATAACATATGCCACCAGCATTATTAAAACACATCAAATCTACTTCCAGGGAACATTGACATTGCAAGTTTTAATATTTGGACCCACATCAAAGTTTGTTTCTCTAATGTGCTGTATCCTTTAGTTAGTCATAACTGACATTATGACTGGCATTTCTCCAGAAGCAGTTATGCCTCTTGATTTATTCATTCATTTTAATCTTGGAATAATTTGAAATGAACTCTGGGTTTGCATAATTGAAAAGTTAAAGATTAGCTGACATTGAAGAAGAGATTCTGGGGAAAAACTACTTTGGTAGGCACAGAATTTGGGGAAAATTTTTCTTCTTTCTGGTTTTGAGTGCATTGAAAGAAAACTTTCCTGATCCCTCTTCATGCTAGTGCCTTTCCTCTTGATCATCTTCAGTTTATCCCATCTCTTTCCTCTTTTTCACATAGTTGTTTTCCTATCTCCCCCATTAGGCTAGGAGCTCCTTAAAAGTAAGGACTGTCTTTGGCTTTATCTTGGAACTTTGTACTGTGCCTGGAACATAGTAAAGCGTTTCGTAAATGCTTACTGACTGACTGCCCTCAGCTATACCTCCCCCAAAGTATGCATAGTGAAAAATAGACAAGAAAACTGAGTAGAGCCATACCTGAAAGGTCAGGGTGCCTCTTACCAAAACACTTGGTGAATACAATGCACCTGATAAAGGAAGACTTGAAAAATCCTTTCTGAGGTTCTTTCAGGATTAAATCAGTAAGGACAGCAAGAGAAGTATTTCCTGAATAACAAATAAGGCTTTGTAGGTGCTTACCCCAAACAATAAAACCAGTTTGTCACAATGAGAGCTATCTTAAGGGGGCAAAAAAAGTAGATGTAGAAGGCCAGAAGGACATCTCCACCCTTCCCCTCCCCCATATCAGGTAAACTTCCTCACTGGCCAAGTGACCAGGCTAATTCAATTATTCAGCTGAAGGAGGTGCCCAAATGACCCTTTGTTTTCTGTGTAGATAATGCACACATATCTGCAAATTTCTCATAGTACTTTGCCCCAGCCTCTCCTTCTCACTTATCATCATCTCTTGTATCAGAGCTATTTATGTATGTCTTTTCCTCTCATTGCAGAATAAGCTCTTTAAGAATAGATTATGTGTGTATGCATGTATGTGTAATATCTTGGTGTCCCCAAGACAGGGCACAGAGCTTTGCATGTAATATCTGCTAAATAAATCTTTGTTGAACTGAGTTGAATTGAAATAGGTGGCTTTTCCAAGTGTAGTAATACACTTTCCTCATTCAGATACTGAGTCTGAAACAATTCATAAAGAAACTAAAGTTACTAAGCAAAGCAGTTTACCTTAAATCTTATAATAAATGTAGCATTCATGCTCCAGGAATATGAATGACAATTTTGGTAGAAAAAAACATTTTTTGAAAGTATTTACTCTAGTGATTCAGAATCAGAACTACTTTTTTTGTTTCCAAAAGCAAAGTCTATATAGTACTGGCCTTTGGTCTGTGTTCATTCACAGGACCATGGGGTAGGGAAGAGTGGTGGTGAGAGGAGGTAGGCCTGTGCAGATCACATTGTGTGGGCTCTCGTGATGTTTTTATGCAGATAAAAATCTGGTTTTAGTTAGCAGCAGGGGTAGCCTTTAATGGCAAAATAAGAAGGAGAATTGTTATCCAGAAGCATGTGGACAGTGGTTAAGGGAGAGGTGTTACCAGACTTTTTTGTCCTGAGAATTATCCCTTCTTTTTATGCCTTCATATGCTCTAAAACTTCAGCCAGTTGAGTCTTAGACACTCCCTGCACCCCAAGTACTGAGCCCACAGTGATCATTTCAATTTCCTGCACCCTAGGAATAGTTGCAGAAAAAACTAAATGTGGGCTTAATGGTCACTAGTAAGGTCCTTTCCCTTGGGAACGAAAAAAAAAAAAGATTTTGTGTGTGTGTGTGTGTGAGAAAAAGACATTAATTTTTTGCGTTAATAGAAATATAACTTTCAGGAATTTCCAGAATCTTCTACCCTTGTCAGATCACATTAATTAATCAGTCCAGCAATAAGAATTCACGAAATGTCTACTATGTTCAGCAACCATGTTATACATTGATGCTATAAAGACGAAGGTAAAACAGTCCTCCAGAAGCTAATGGAATAGACAACATAAAAATATGTAATAAATAATACACAAAGTAAAGAAAGGCATTAACATCAAGAGAGACCAGGAATGGTTACATAAAGAAGATGATGCTTGGTATCTGAATGGAAGGAAAGTGGGAATTCCAAGAGTTAGAGGTGAGGAGAGACAGGCCTGGTGGTAGGTGGAGAGCGGAAAGGTCAGTTTGACTGTATTGCAGATTGGCAGGTAGTGAAGAAAGGAGGAACTTACATGCAATAACCTGGAATAGTGAACTAGAGCCAGATTATGAATAGTTTTCAAAGCCAGAGAAGGTTGCATTATATCCTAAAAAAAAAGGGTAGGAATCACTGGAGCTTCTTAAGTGGAGGATTGACATGGAATGTTAGTTTGATATTGATGTAGAAATTGGGTTAGAAAGGGGAAAAGCTTCAGGATAGGAGACCCGTTAGATGGCTATTACAGTAGGACGAGAGATGTAGTGAGGGTCTGAACCAGAGTGATGGCCTGAGAAAAGTGGATGATTGGGGCAAATGTTGTGGAAGTTAAGCTGACAAAACCTGGCAAAAGATTAGATATGGAGGAAAATGGATGAGTGATGAGTCAAGGATGGCTCTGAGGATATGCACCTGAACAACTAGGAGTATGATAGCACCCTTGAGAGAACTTGTAGGTCAAAAGAGGGCTGGATTCGAGGGGAAAGAAGAGTTCTTTTTTGAACATACTGAGTCTGGGTAGCTTAGAATTGTGCCTGATACTTAGTTTATATTTTAAAAATATGTTCATTAAATAAAAGAGGTGGTACAACCAGATGCCTAGGCAATATATGAAATACTGTGTTCAGCTCTGAACATCATATTTTAGGAAAGGCATTGATAAACTGAAGAGGACATAAGTGAGTATGGTGAAGTTTGTGTTCATGTCATAGGAAATTAGGTGAAACTGGGGAATTTTTGTTCTAGAGAAAACTAGGAACATGATTACTCCTTTTGAATACTTGACAGAAGAAGAGAGATTACACTTGTCTACTTGGTTGCATTAGGTAGAAACAAGGAAAGTGCAAAGAAGCAAATATGGCTTTAAAGGCAAAATGAAATGGTCTGCCTCAAGAAGAAGTGGGTTCTCTCTCATTCTCTCTCACTTGCTAAGTATGCTGTAGAACGAAATATTTTCTTTCAAGTGTGGGTTGCATTAATTTACACATAAATAAGTCTGAAATTCTATGATTCTGTAATTTAAAATTTTACCAGTTTGTCAATAAGCATTTACTGAGCAACTACTGTTGGCCAGACATTAGATAGAAGCTACATTTTTTTAATTTAAATGGTATGGACATTTCTTCAGTCAATAAAGAAGGAAGAAGTCAGCCTTTAAGAGTTACTGGGACCAAAAAAAGACATAACGGCAGAGTAGAGTCCTTTGGTAGTAAGGCTTTCCAAATAGGGCAAGGCAGTCCATTTAGCAACACTTACACAGTTCACTGCAGGTCCATACTTTAGCCTTTCCAGGGGAAGGCATGCTTTGATTATACAACAGAGTAGAGTTTTTGTTTGTTTCAATGTTAATTATTTGTAATACAACAGTATGATTTAGTATATAGAGAACTGGCCCTGGAGACAAAAAGACCCATACTTGTAACCAGGGAATCAAGCCTGGACATTTGCGTAAGATTCTCCTTGATGGAGAGAATTACTCATTGTTCTTTGCTTGTATAACCCTGGAAAAATCACTTAAATTCTCAATACTCAATACTCAATCTCATTGGTAAAGGGAATTTCCATAATCAGGCTGTTTCCAATACCAATGAAATCATAAGTCCATTGTTGTTGTGGTTCATCATGTACAATTTTTTGTGATCTCATTTGAGATTTTCTTGTCAAAAAATAATAGAGTGGTTTGCCATTTCCTCCTCCAGTTCATTTTACAGAGGAGGAAACTGAGGTAAACAGGGTTAAGTGATGTGCCCAGGGTTACAGAGCTAGGAAATGTCTGAGGCCAGATTTTAACTCAGATCTTCCTGACTCCAGGCTTGGCACTCTATCCACTTCCCCAATAGATCCATTACCTATTTTCTACTAATTAAGTTAGCTGATACTATCCTTGTCTACAGGTGGTCTTTTATGAAAGTTATCCAGTACTTCTAGTCATAAAGTTGTAGATTATTCCTAGGGTTGATTGTTCATGAAAGTACAAATGAGAGATGTTTTTGAGTGAAGAGAGCCAAAATTTTAGGGAATGGTCTATAACAAACTCTAGCACATAACTTCCTCAAAGCCAACTTCTATCATTCTAAATCAAAATGATAGTGAACATTTAAAATCACAAATATGCTTTCATTCTCAACTGTGTGGAGATTTTGCATGTTTTATAGATAAAGAATCTGACTCTACTTTTCAGAAAACAAGAAGGAATTATTTTGGTTCCTAGCACTTTTAGATATGGAGTAGCTATTACTCAGATGCTGACTTGTTCTCATTCCCCAATCCAGCCTCTCAAAAAAAAATATAGCATCTAGAGACTAAATTCCTATTTTTCTATGGCTTCTTTACTTTACAAAGTTCATTATATTGCAACTATGTGTGTGTGTGTGTATATATATGTATATATTTTATAAATGTATACATATATGTATATATACATATATGTGTGTGGTATGTGTGAATGTATATATACATGTGTGCATATGAATATGTGTATATATATATACACCTCAAAGATGTTGAAAAGTCTGACTTTGATAACTTATTAATACATCAATAAATGTGGATTATGTTAAGTAACTTCTAACATAGACTAAAAATAGTGATCATGAATGACAAAATGCTAAGGTAGCTTCATTATGACCTTTTTTTTTAATGACTTCACATTTGATTAGTATCCTCTAGCCCTCTGGAGAGCAGAGTGAAGAGCTTCTGTCCAAATCTCCATTTTAAGAAGGGCATCCTGACATCCATCTTTTCTTTTCATCCTTGACTGCAATATTTTGGACTTGTCCATCATGCCCCCATGCTGAGTACCTTTGTTTCCCACCACTAACCTCATTCTGCTTCCCTTTTTCATGTTGTCATCTCCTATTAGATTGTAAACTCCTGAAGGACAGAGATTTTTTTCTTTTTTTCATATTTTTATCCCCAGAACATAGCAGAGTATGTGGCATATAGTAGGTACTTAATAAATTTCTCTTGATGGACCTTATTTTGCTTTTGTCATGTCGTCACTGGTGATGAAATCTCCATGAGAGCAGAGCTTGTTATAGTTTTTGTGTCAATGTCCCCAGCATCTAACATACTGCCTAGTTCCTAGAAGATACTTAAAAAATATTTGTTGACTGCTTGATTGGTTTGTTCAAGCTTTTGTACCACATCTTTGGACCAAAACAATGCTAAGGTCTTCCAAAAAAATAAATCAAATCATATGTAGCTTGTTGTGCCTGAACTCCCAAATAACAAAACAACTGTGGTTTGGGAAGCAAATTGAACAAATTGCCCTTACAGACCAGTTATTTATATATATATTTATCTGTCTGAAACTTACTTATTGAGAGCACATTTCATGAATATAAATATATTTTAAGGACTTGCTAGAATTAACAAAGCTTGTGGGTCTATGTTGCCAGAAAAATGCTGCCAATAAAAAACCCGGCTGCATCCTTTTTACATACTTCATCAACCTCAGAGTGTTGTTTAAATGTCAGCTTTTATTTCTTCAATACTTTAAGATTCTGGGGGTTCACCAGAGGGTATGCCCTCCACTGGGAAAAATCACAATCCTTCTATAACTTAACAGATGGTCTTTGAAGTTTTCTGTGGTCAAAAAGATCTACAAACCCAGCCAGGCTGGTACCCAGACAATGAATATTACCAGGTCAATACACAAAGCCTATTCAGGAATATATAAAAAATAGGATTCAGAGAGATCTTAGAGAGCTTTTCTAGTCAACATCATGCAACTGTGTAGATGAGGAAACTGAGGCCCACTGAGTAAAGTGACTTGCCGAGAATTCTAGAGCTCTTAAATAGAACCAAATTCATATGCAGGTGTTCATCCTTAAAATTCATTGTTCTTTATACTGATGTACATAGGCCCTCTGTCAAGTTCAACTTGACAATCAACATAAATAAAATAATTTAAAAATAAAAATAAAAAATAATTTAAAAATAAAAAATAAAATAAAATAAAAACAGCACTATTCTGTAAAAGACACATCTTTAACACAGAGCTAGTGTGGCTTTGTCCTAGTGTGCCAATGTAGGAAAGCATGCTTCCTTCTCGGGTGTAGCCCACCCAGAGTTGACTAACATAACTTCATCTACCTGTGCTGATTCTAAAACATTTTCCTCAGATTCCCATTGCCTAAGAACTCCTCTTGCAATCGCAATGGGGTTAAGTGGCAATCTGCCCCCTTTTATAAGGTAATAGAATCCATACTATACCACTCACAATCCTTCATTCCTCCAAAACTGCTTTTTCTCCCAAGTGAAAATAATGCTAGTGCTGCTATTGTTACATATATGACATTTTTTCTCCCTCCATAATAGTGTATTACCTAGATCTAGAGAGGGTTTGAAATACAAGACAGAATGAATTTGATAGGTTGCCATCAAATGATAGCCAACCTAGCAAGAAACTGAAAATCTCTGTTGAATGTAAAAGTAACAAAAACAAAGAAAGGATTTGATGAAACACCTAATAAGGCATAGTATGTAAGACACTAACCACAGCATCTATTTGCCTTGGTTTCTTTTTGTCATATTTTCAGGTTGTCTTTTTTTTCATCTCATCATGGGTTTATTTATTCTTTTGAAGTCAAAGTTCTACCATGGAAGTTGCTAATTCTTCCATGTTCACTAGGCCTGATTAATAGAAGTCTTTCATTGTATCCTTGAACTTGAAGGCTTAGGAGACATGGTTCTTTGCATAAATTGTCCTCTTTCTAGCCTAAGGTCCTCAAAAATAAAGATCATTTTCAGGAGGTTAATGGTTGATCTTGGTGATCATAAGAGTACATAGAGAAAACATACTATATACAGTAAGTGCATTGTTTACCAATGGAGGATCATAGGATTTAACCTACTTTGAAGCTAATTTGGTTAACAACTTCAGTTGCTAGAAAATATTAACTGTGAAACAAATTATTATGAATCCAGAAAAAAGTGAGATATGCCATAGCCAAAGCAAAACCTGAGGATTATGGCAGAACACAAAAAGAAAAATCTTTTTTGATGCTTTCTCAGTGAAACAAGTCCAATGGAGGAGGAAAAAATTACTTTAAAACAATGTTATAAAACCAAAAGAAAACCAATTTACCGCTACTAAACATAAAGATTTTAAAATTTAGCTACTTTGAATTGGGACAAATATTTCTTAATCACCTACTATGTGCCAGGTACTATGCTAAGCACTTTACGAATATTATTTCATTTGATTCTTACAACAAGCCTGTGAAGTAAGTACTGTTATGATTCCCATTTTACAGTCTAGGAAAATGAAGCAGAAAGAGATTAAATGACTTGTTTGGGGACACATCGCTAGGAAGTATCTGAAGCTGTGTTTAAACCCAGGTCTTCTTTATTACAACATCAGTGCTGTATTTACTCTACCATCTAGCTGCCTATAGATTTAAATATATGATGATATATATTAAATGCTTTGTTCCTCATGTTATATAACTCTTAGCTATTGTTATCAGTGAAATTAGAGATCCACTTTGGAAGCAAATACATTGGTCAGATGTAAAATACTTGGTATATCTGTTAGCCCCAAAGTATAATGGCATATTGAGTAAAGATTTGGAGTCTGAATAATTGAGTTCAAATCCCAGCTCTAATTAACTAGTATTTTCTACCTGTACAGCCATTTGCTATGATCAAGTACATGTACAACCATGATCCCCCTTGGGATGAACTCAATGATCTTTAAGGTATTTTCAGGTTTAAGTCCTTTGATCCTTCATTTTACCATTATAGGTAAAAGAGATTCTGAAATACTGGGTTTTATTTTCTTGTGCTATAAAGGGGGCCAGTGAATCATCTCAATTGACTGCCATTTTCTCTGGACCTTTGTATGAATCATATCACTGTCAGCCTCCCTAGGTATCCTCCTTTGATAAGCATTATGACTTGGGGAAAAGCTTGTAAGTCATTGTGGTTATGACTCATTGATCAGTTCATCATCACTTTACTGACGTCTTAAATTTTGAAGATGATACATAATGAATCCCATGTAGCTTTTCAAATAACAGACCCTAGTAACAAACCAAGCATTTCTACTTGGCCCTCCTTGACACTAAGAAACATTTTGTAATTACAAGACTGAATCGTAGAATATGGAGTTGAAATTCAGACTTCTCATCATAAATATACCCCTTTTCAATGGTTCTCCTTAAATGATTTGAAAGAAATACGATAAAAGTCTCCTCACATTCTGCTAATTCTTCTCATCCTTAGGGCAAAACCAGCTTTTCCTTGGAGATAAAAAGGAAAACTACATGGTTAGACATAAAATATCTACCTCTGGCTTCCAAGAAGCATTCATAAGTGTAGAATCCCAAAGTAAACAGGGTCAATTTTGTTTTTAAAATGAATCCATTTGTATTTGCATATTTCAGATGGACTTATTTAAATAAGTTGTTTTCATCACTTAATTTAAAATAGACAAATTGTTGATGCTTCTAGTGGTAAACATTTTCAAAGCAAGGACTTCTTCATGAAAACAAAATTTCTTAAAATATCATGTTTCCTAACGAAGTTTAAAGTAAAAACACCATAGTGGAAAAATAATATAATATCTGTTAACAATGATGGAAAAATTCCTGTGGTGAAGGGGATAAAATATTTTTATATAGTTAATTCATTGTAATGAACTGGGACCACCAAAAGATCAAGTCTCCAAAAAATCTATATATGAAAGCAGTTCCTGTTTCTGACTGTAAATTTTTATCTACCATTTCCAAATTCAGATGAAATCAAATAAAACTTAATGGAGAATTCATGAGAGTACATTTAGGGTTAGATTGATATCTCTTAGGCAAGGAGACATAATATAAATCTGCTAAAAACTATAAAATAATTAATATACTATACAGGTAGGTGTGTGTGTGTGTGTGTGTGTGTGTGTGTGTGTGTGTGTGTGTGTGTAAATAATCTTGGTCAAGTACTATGCTTTTATTCAAGAAGGAATTTGCAGTATGGAAACACTCTCCAACAATGCAGATTAGCAACACAAATATAATTTTTGTGAATTCATAATCACACATGGACAGAGAGGTAGTAATGCGTGCTGGGTCTGAAATTAGAAAGACTTATCTTCCTGAGTTAAAATCTGTCCTCAGACACTTACAAACTGTGTGACCCTGGGCAAGTCACCTAATTTGGTTTTCCTCAATTTCTTCTTGTAAAATGACATGGAGAAGGAAATATCAAACCATTCCAGTATCTTTACCAAGAAAACCCTGTATGGGATCATGAGGAATCAGACAACACTAAACAGTATAATCACACAGCCAGTACATTGCAGTCAGAGAGGACTTCCCTCTCTGTTTTCCTGATTCTAAAACTGTCCTTTAATCCACTGGGCCACATTACCTCTCTAGAAGGCATAAACATTAATTTAATATCATTAGTATCATCATGGGTTAATATTTGTTCCTTTTCCATCAGAAATGTCTTATACACAGCATTCTAGTAAATCCTAGACCAGATTAAAATGTAACTTGGAAATATTTAACAAAATTGATAAAAATATAATAAAACACAGATGGCATTATTATGTAGTTTTATAAATCAGTATACAGCCTGCAGGGATACTTATGTAGGTTTAATGCCACTCCCCTAGCATCTCCCAATCCCCCTTTCTATTTGCATTTAATGTAAATGCCCTGGATTATCCATAGATAAAATACTCTTTGATCATGGATAGACATCTTTGGAAACTTAGGCAACTAAGAAATTATCTCAAATTATCCATATGTAATATACTCAAAGTCAAGCTGACAGTCGAATTTATCTGGATAGTTTGGGCTTAAAATATATATTTGAAATTTATCTATATTTTTGTATCTTAAATCATATCTGAAGATCAGGAAATAGTGAAATCTAATGGCAAAAGCAATTAAATAATGAATACATCATCCTTTTTTCACTAGAAAGGTGAGGGGTCTAATGAGTACAGCATCTACAGAGAATATCACATCACTATGTCAGTTAGAAATAATTTTGCTTAGTGGTTGGTATCAACAATGCATAGCACTATGGCTGACACATAGTAGGTGCTTTAGAAATGCTTGTCATGTTGAATCAAACTGAATTGAAGCATGGGGGGACAATATATGAAATTCAGATCTACCTAAGGACATTCCAAGAGTACTGATCTACTGAAAGAGAGCTTGCTTCAAAATAATTTTGCACACTTCAAGTGCTGCATTTCCTGTGGGATTACATGAAGAATAATCTCAAGTCAATCCACAGTTTGAAGAAAGACATTTCAGAACCTTTGTTACCATGACTAGTGCTAACTGCTCTCTATTAGAGGCCTGAAAGACGTGGGTTGATTTCCAATGAGTCCAAAGAAAAGGGGTTTTATCAAAAGTTTAATTGACCATGGTTTTGAGGGGCTTCATTGACTCACACCATGGGCAAGTTTCACCTTGCTGACAGACACATTCCTTAAAAAACATTTCATAAAGTTTGGACTGGAAGAGTTCAAGTTACTCATCTATAAGCACAGTAAGTGAACTTTCAGGAAAATCATTGTTTCCTGTTTTATTTTGGTTACATGGTTCCAGGCTCCAGCAGCTGAGTCTCACATGATGAGAAACTTTTCCCCCCTAAGGTGTCAGGAAGTTTTAATTTAAAATATTTCCAAACAAAAGCAAGGGTCAGTTATAAGCAGAAAATTAAGAAAAGCTGCACAGGCTGAAATAAATCCAACCCTGATGGGAAGTCCCCTTTTGTCTTTCATACTCTTTGCTTACTTTCTTTTGCAAAATTATCTTTTCCTATTTAAGAGAAGAGCCATTTTGAACAGAGGAATTAAAGACTATTGAATATGGAGTTCGAATTCTGGGTTAGGTTTCAATTTTGGTTCATTTCAATTGTCTAGGCTTCAGTTTCTTCATATTTACAATGAAGAGTTTGAAATAAATAATTCCTAAAATCCCTCTAGGCCCTGAATCTTAGAATCTGTGTCATGGAAGTAGTCAAATCTTGATTATTCACAGGTAAGATTATCCAGGCTTCCTACTTCTCTTCTCTGCTTCATCTGCTACACTTATCAGATCATTCTAGGTAAGTAGTCTCCAACTGATTTTGATTATGCAAACCTATCACTTAAAAACAATTAAGCATGAACTACTAAATGTCTATAATTATGTATTTATAAATTTTATGCTTATATTACTACATTAATTAGTATTAACATGTTATAAATCAGTACATTGTAAAACATAAATTAAAATTGTTGACATAAAGATAAAATTATATTTTAATCTACGGTCAATATGGAGTCACTGGGATTTATTGAGTAGGGAATATGACCAGATCTGTACCACAGAAAAATCACTTTAGTGGCTATACTGAGGAGAAGCTAGAGAAGGGAGACACTTGAGGCAAGGAGAAAAATTCAAAGGTTGTTGTAAACAACCTAGATGGAAGGTGATTAGGGCCTGAGTAAGAGCAGGGGCTGTGTAAGTAGAGAGAATCAAAAAGTGCTGAAGGTAGAAACAAGATTTGGCAACTGTGTACGTAAGTGGAGTAAGATTGATGTAAATCAGACTAAGTCTAATCCTTCCCCCATATTACAACCTCTCTCTCTCTCTCTCTCTCTCTCTCTCTCTCTCTCTCATTCTCCCTCTGTCTCTCTGTCTCTCTCTGTCTCTGTGTCTCAGACACACACACACACACACACACACACACACACACGCACGCACACACCCCTTTTCTTCTCTAGGTCAAATGACTCCAACTCCTTGGGCCAATTTTCAGGACATGAACTTGAGAATCCTCCCTCGATGTCTACCCTCCCTCTACATGTCCTCCAATGTCCTTTCTAAAATTCAATGCTGAAACAAATACAACACTCCAGCTGTGGTGTCCTCATTAGAACACCAGAAAAGAAACAAAACAAAAGACGGTCAGAACTACTGCTTCCATCACGCTAGTTACTATGTCTCTTAATGAATGACGCTGCTATGTGTTTCAGTAGATAGAACCCTGGACCTGGAGTCTTCAGCCTCAGAACTTAGTAGTTGTGTGATCCTGGGCTGGCCACTTAATTGTTTACTCAGTTTCCTCACCTGTAAAATGGGTTTAATAATAGCACCTAATCCCAACGATGTGAAAGAAAATGATGGAATCATTACAAAGCGTCTCGCAAGCCTTCAAGGGCTATTTCATAGTATTACTAATGAACTCTCAATATAAATAATTTAGTAAATAAAATATAAATCATTACCGATGATGATGGTGGAGCATTTATTAAGCATTCACTATGTGACACATAGGCCTGGGGTCAGGAAGATTCATTTTCCTGAGTTCAAATCTGGTCTCAGACCCTTGTGAGCTGTGTGATCCTGGGCAAGTGACCTAACCCTGTTTGCCTCGGTTTCCTGATCTATAAAATGAACTGGAAAAGGAAATGGTAAACTACTCCATTATCTTTGCCAAGAAAACCTTAAATGGTATCACAGACTTGTACGCAACTGAAAAAAATACTGAACAAAAAACATTATGTAAAACACTAGGGGTCCAAACAGAAAAAGGGAGAGTGCCTAATCTCGAGAAGATCATGCTCCAATTGGGAGAGACAACACATAGAGGAAAATTCAGTTTCATAAATGATGAAAAAGCCCCAAACATCCTAAGTGTCAACAAAAGGACAGATGACAAAAGCCAAGTATCTTTAGGTTTCATCAGGGAGACAGATGACAGTACTCGGGGTCTACAGAACACTGAGGCAGGATATATGGTAAGGCGTAATAGCTCTCCATCTCTCCAGCAGGAATAGCTATTGCTTCCCATTCTATATTGTGTAAGAAGACACTGAAAGAAATTTACAGGCAAGGAAAATATTCATAACAATCAAAATGGAAGTAAAAACATGAATTTATAGTAGTGAGTGGTCTTAAAGTTAACTGAAACATAACGTAGCTAAATTGTTATTTTTCAATTTTCTCCACATGGAGAAAATAATTATTTCCAATTCCCATTTCTTAAAACCTGCCAAATCCATTTCTATTTCAATGAGTTGCGCTAGGTCCTCAGGCTTTACCCTTCTGCAAAGATTAATCATTAAGAGTTTTAGTGCTTGGTGTTATAAATGATAACTGAATTGAGTTTAATCTTAGATGATTTATTCTAAGGGAAAAACATACTCTGTTTATTGCCCCTAACTTGTTAGTCTATATAGTAACCCAAAGGCAAAAAAATAAGATGAATAAACAAAAACATAAATGTCTTAACCAGAGCTTTGAGTGTGTTCAACACAATGTGCTTGAGATGCTCTATTCTGCATGAGAACTTTATTAAAAAGCAATAGAAACTTGCTTACAAACTCCTAAAAAACTTGTTTTGCATTTGTGTACCCATTTAGGTTCTCCTTTAGAAGTTTTATTGACATCTTGTTTTCATATTACATATATATTTCATATTACATATACTATCCCCAACTCTTAGGGAAAAAATACAATCAGAAAACTAATATAAAGTCTCCAAATAATAATAATGTCATCCAAAAATGGATACATTTTAAGTTAGTAGCAGCTCTCCCATCTCTCTATTTTAAAAAGTGAACAAAAAGCAGTTTTTCTTCCTCCTACCCCAATGCCATTGGAAAAAAGAAAAACAAATTTTTTTGCAACAAATATGCATAGTCAAGTGGAAAAAATTCCCTCAGTGGATATATAAAAAATACATATGTCTCATTCTGTACATAAATCTGTCCCATCTCTGCAATGAACTATGTTTCATCATTGGTCCTTTGGGATCATGGATGGTCATTGTATCTATCACAGGCCTTACAGTTTTCAAAGCTGTTTATTTTTACATAGTTGTTGTTTTATGTAAGTTGTTTTCCTGGTCTTGCTTCTTTCAGTCTTCCACAGTTTATAAAAGTCCTTGAAATTGTTCATTTTTTATAAAATTTATATCAATATGTAATAGGAATTCCAGTAGTACAGTTAGTTTTAGGGCAGTACATATTTTTTTGTAATTCTGAGAAAATGTATAACCCTTTCCCAAACTTAAAAAGAAAAATAGAGAATAAGTAAGGAAGGTTGAAATAGAAAGATTATTGGGTTCAGAGTTGAGAATGTTCCAAAAGTCTTAGGGCAGTTCTAGATGGTTCAGACTTAAAGTTCCATTAAGGTTTTGGGGCTAGCTAGGTTTGCTATTCCTTTATCCAGTATGATTTTTTTAAACTCATATTTATTATGACTTCCAATACAATTGGATCATCAGATCTAGTCCCTGGAGGGTAGTGTGAAGATAGGACTTTCTTCCTGTTTCACATTCCCATTTATGATACTGATGAATCCTGGAAGTCATGGCAGTTTTTAGAAATGAAAGTTGTGGCTTTTTTTCTGGCCGCAGTGGATCATCTTTATACTCTCCCCCTTGGAAAACATTTCCTTTCTCTCTTTAGCCTTCTCCCCCCACAAAAAAATTCTACCCCCCAAAAAAACCCTTTTCTTTTTAAAACAATAATCTATGTATAGAAAATCTCTTTGAGGATTAAATTTTGAATTAAACTGAAAACCATTTTCCAACATGGTCAATGAAATGGACATTTTTTCCTTCTCCCTTTTGATCCAGTAGAAACCACTGATAGGAGAATTCTAGTACACTTCCATATAGACATTTGGCTTTTGACACATTTTCCTGTACTTGATAAGAAGGGGATTGAGATCTAAATCATCATTGATTAGAAAAGTGCAAATTAAAACAAGTTTGAGGTGGCACCTTACACTATCAGATTGACTAATACGACAGAAAAGGAAAATGACAAATGCTGGAGGGTATGTGGGAAAATTGCATTAATGGATTCTTGGGAGAGTTATGAACTAATTCAACCATTTTGGCAAGCAATTTGGAACTATGTCCAAAGGGCTATAAAACTGTGTATACGCCTTGATCTAGCAATAACACTACTAGGTCTGTATCCTAAAGAGATAGAAGAAAATGGAAAAGGTCCAATATTTACAAAATATTTATAGCAGTTCTTTTTGTGGTGTCAAAGAATTGGAAACTGAAAGGATGCCCATCAATTGGAGAATAGCTAAACAAATTGTGGCATATGATTGTAATAGGATATTATAATTTTATAAGAAATGACACAGAGCATGATTACAGAAAAACCTGGGAAGACTCATATGAAGTATTGCTGAGTGAAGGGCGCAGAGCCTGGAGATTATTGTGCACAGAAGCAGTAATATCATACAATGATCAGCTGTGAATGACTGAGCTTTTCTCAGCAGTACAACATAAGACAATTCTAAAGGACTCAGGATGAAAAACATTATCCACTTCCAGAGAAAAAAAACTGATGGAGTCTGAATGCAAATAAAGCACACTTTTAAAGAACTTATCTTTATTTTTGTTCTGTATTCTCTTTTGCAACGTGGCTAATAGAAAAATACATTTTGCATAACTCCACATGTATATTCTATAGCAAAGTGCTTTCCTTCTCAAGGAGCTGAGAGGGGAAAAAGATGGATGGAGGGAATTTGAAACACAAAGATTATAAAAATGATTGTTAAAAATGTTTTTACAGTAATTCAGAAATCAATAAAATAAACACATTCTAAAAATCCCAAAAAATAAAAAAAGGGAGAGGGGAGTGCAGAAAGGCAAAACTTAACAAAATTGAAGCCTAGAGGGTCTTGTGAAAGTATTAGTGTGAAAAAGAAAGAAGTTAGATTAAAATGACTAAAATCAAAACCATAAATTTTCAGGACTTCTCATAAAGTAACTTTTGAAAGTGTACATTTTAGTTACAACTATAACGTTAGAAAAACTTTCCTCTGGCTACATTCCCTTAAATGACATTTTTTTCCATGATATTTTTTTCTCAGTAGGTTTTGCCTTGGACTTTCACACCTGGAAAATTTTTATCTAGTGCATGTCAGTAATAGGAACTAAAGAACACATCTGAAATAATCTTCATCTCTAAATCTTACCTTAGTTAATGTAAAGTTTGGCTTCATTATCCCAAGCAGTTAAAACATCATTTTGTCAGTAAACCAAAAATAGAAAATAATTCCAACCTACTTTTTGTTCATGCTGTTTTCTTGCTTGTGGTCACAGTATCAACCCCATATTTTCATTCTTTCAATCCCACTCCAATGTCTCCTTCACTCCAATGAAGCCTTCCTGGAATACACAGTATTTAATAAATGCTTTTAAAAATTTCATTCATTCATTCATTTCCCTTCTTGACTAATATAATCTTCCTCTGACTTCCCAGAGCATTTTGTTCTTTCCTATGGTGTGGTACTTAATACATTCTATTATATAATTATTTTTATAATCTCCATTATTAGAAAGTAATTTGTATACCCTGATTACCAAATTATAAACTCTGTGGGGCAAAAATTGTATTTTACTCACCCTAATATTCCATGAATTAATTATCTTGAACACAGGAGGGGCTCAACAAATAATGTGGAATTTAATTACATTAAAACAGTGGATAGAACTCATGGCTCAGAGTTAGGAAGAGGTGAGATACTTACTACCTGTATAACCCTGGGCAAGTCACTTCACATTGTTTACCTCAATTTTTCTGTAAAATGAAATGGAGAAGGAAATGGCAAACCACTCCAGTATCTCTGCCAAGAAAACTCCAAATGATGTCTTAAAGAATCAGACACAACTGAAATAAACAAAGCAAAGGTAAATTAACAAAGCTCGTGCCACAAGAGGTTCTAAGTTCCCCTGCCACTCCTCAAACACTTTTTGTTTTTATTCTTGTTCTGGGCCTCTGATTTTATCAGTGTGGGGAGTATTTAGTATGAAAATACTTCCATCCATGGAGATCAGCAATTTCTGTAATTTAGTTTCTGGAAATTATTTGAGGCACTGACAGCTTTGTTAACTTTTTCATGATCTCAGCAGCAAAATACATCAGAGACATTCCTCGAACCCAGTTCTTCCTTATTTCAAGATTTCCTGGTCTTGTCTCTTCCATATACCTCTCAGATCCTTTGTGATTCCATTAATTAAAATATTACTTGACTTTCAGAAAGATTATGAATTATTTATTATGTACTTATTTATTTAATTACAAATCAATTATATATAATATATAGTATGTACTCTATATTACATATGTATAATATACATTATATATAATTATAAATAAAAATTAATTTAGTTAAGTATTACTTTTTTAAAAAACAATGTTTTTCATCACTCAACACTACAAAAAAACTTTATAGTCAGAAACTTTTTAATAGTTTTCCATGAATTAATTAGCAAGTATTTATCCATTGTATTTACTATGTGTTGTAGGTACCATTTTTATGTATTTTGATAGATGCATGATTCCTTCAATGTGCATATTCTTTCCACCAGTGCAGATAATAACCCATTCCATTCTGTTTACTCTGTGCAATATTTCCCATGGACTTTTTTTCCCATTGACACTTGATCCAATGTTGTGGACCTCTCTTTTGTGGTGATGTAGATAGAGTGCAGGGTCTCGAGTCAGGATTTCAAATTCAGTTTCAGACACTTACTAGTTATGTGACCCTGGGAAAGTCACTTAACTTCTCTTCTCCTTGGTATTTCTTCATCTGTAAAAGGGGAAGTATAAAAACAACAGCAATGACCTCCCAGGATTTTGTGAAAATTAAATGAGATAACATTTGTAAAGCAGCTTTTGTGTATCTGACACATTCAGTCATTTCTCAATTGTGCCCAACTGTTCATGGCTCCATTGGGGATTTTCTTGGCAAAGATACCGGAATAACTTGCCATTTCCTGACTCCAGGCCTAGCATTCTATCCACTACACTATGGAAAGTGATATATAAATGTGAATTTTATTATTGTTGTTTGAAGAAAGGAAGGCCTGAGTTTGAATCTCACCTCAGACACCAGCTATATGATGCCAGGCAAGTCACTTAACTCACTTAAAAGTCTCACTTGGCTATCTGTCAAATAAGGCTAATAACTCCAACCTCACAGGGTTGTGAGAATCTAATAAAATATTTATGGAGTGCATTGTAAACCTTAAATCTCTATGTAAATGTTACCTATGAGGGATCTTTTTTCACTTAATTTCCTCGTCACATATATCCTTGATGATGAGTTTGGTACCACTCTTGCTGCACAACTCATTCTTGGTGCTATTATGTATCTTATTTAAATGGACCATGCAACACTTTTTCAGTGTCCTTTGTATCATATTACAATTCTCGTCAATGACATGAAAGCTCTGTGAGACGCAATTACTTCAGAATTTTAGTGGTTGTTCAATCATTTTTCGGTCATGTCCAACTCTTTGGAACCCCATTTGGGGTTTCCTTGGCAAAGATACTGGAGTGGTTTGCATTCCCTTCTTCAGCTCATTTTACAGATGAGGAAACTGAGGCAAACAGGGTGAAGTGACTTGCCCAGGATCATGCAGATAGTAACTAACTGAGACCAGATGTGAACTCAGGAAAATGAAACCTAGCACTTTATCCACCACACCACCTAGGTTTGGGGAGGAAGAAAGAAAAGAGTTCTCTGCTATAGAATCTACCTCACAAGGTTGCTGTTGAAGATAAAATGAGATTATGGATCACAAAGTTAATAAATGGCATAGGGATGATTTGAACTCATGGCTTAAGATCTGGATTTAATGCTCATTCTACTGTGTCTGGAGTGATCTGGTTAGCTAGAAGAGAAAAAGGAAGGTATCCCAGATGAAAGGAGTTCAGGCACAAAGTCAGAAGCAGTATAGGAAGGAACATGTGCCTGGAAGACAGAAGACATGCCTTAGAATCTTAGCTCTGCCACTTACCAGACATGGGAAAAGTCAAGTGGGTAAGTCCCAATGTCTCTGAGCATCCATTTCCTCACCTGTAAAATTAGAATATCTACCATATTTCACCACATAATCCTCTTACCCTATTTTGGTTTTAGTCCAAACATCGGCTTATAACCTTATATCATGTAATCTTCCAATGATATAATTCTGTTTGTCACTCCACTTAAAAAGGAAACTGCACAACAATGTATTTACCAGTGCTATATGGATCTTCCTTTTTCTTCACCTCATTAAAAGGGCCATGTGCTGGCCACTTCTTAAACAGGCCTGTTCAATGAATGGGCATTACCTCACCCTAAGTGAGTACCTGCAAAGACCTTGGCCTAAAAGGGTCAATGTCTCCCAGTGCATCCTGGATCATTTCCAGTCATCCTGATGAATATCTGGTCACTGGATTCAGATGGCTCTGGAGGAGAAGTGAGGCTGGTGACCTGCACAGCCCTCCCTCACTCAAAACAAAGTCAAGTGCAAGTCATGTCATCATTTCTCTGAGGGCATGGTCTTCTTCAGCAATGAAGGATAAACACAACAGTCAACAACAATAGATATACATTTATTTCTTAGGCATTGTGAGCCAGGGGCCTAGAATTCTCAGTTACCTAGTTAGTTATAAATGTCTGAGAATGAATTTGAACTCGGGTCTTCTTTACTCTAGGCACAGCTCTCTATCCACTGTACCTAACTGACTAAGAGGCAATGTGAATATCATTACTTATTTATATAGCACTTATACTTGCCATTTGTTAATTGGGATATATAACACCTTGACGAAATATTTGAACAACAATCATTTCTGTAGAAAAAGCTGAGATACAGAGGTTGAGTAATCTGTCCAACGTAACCTGAACTAGGACTCATAGTACTGGGTATCTAGCACTTTTAACTATGCCAGTGCATTTATTTTTAAGAAGATATATGGGCATATATAAATCAGTATGCATATATATGTATATATATATATATATATATATATATATATATATACATAGAGATATGCACATATAAAAATTTTGACTTACCTCCTAATCCCTTTTGTCTATATTTCACACTTCAGAGAGATATCCTATAAATGTTAACTCGTGGTACTTAACAAATAGTGTCCTTTGTTATCTTTCTGTACCTCAACAGTAGTACAATGGAAAGACTCTCGTACTTGGTATTAAGACTGGTTTCTATCTACCTAAACTTTACTGCTAAGTAACTATATGATCCTTGGCAAGTGTCTTAACATTTACAAACTTAAATTTTCTCTTTTGTAAAATGTAGGAGTTGGACCAAATCATATTAAGGTATCTTCCAACTTTAACATTCTATGAATGTATAAGCTTATGGGAAGTTAAATAAATGTTAAAGCAGTATGAAATGCCATGTAAAATAACTGCAAATGCAAATAAAATGCGAAGAAAGATAACTGCCAATATAGGCAGCTCTATTATTTCACTCTACATCCTGTAAATTGTGAAAACTGATGAAAAATAGGCACAGTTAGTGTTGGAACTGCTACTAGAAGAAAGGTATAGATGTGAATTGGTTTAGCCTGTCAGGAAAGAAGTTTAAAAATGTGCAACAAAAATGCCTAAACTGTCCATACCCTTTGACCCAGTGAAACCACCACTGGTCAGATTCTCTAAGGCTCTCCCTAAGGAGCAATAAAGATCCAGTAGACATAACTTAATCATAGTACTACTCTTTATGGTAATGAGGAGTTGGAAACAAAGTGCATTCCCACAGATTGGGGAACGATCTAAAGAAAAAAACCAACTTATTGCATGTGAATATGATAGAATACTAGTGTTCATTAAGAAATGATAAACATGAAGAATTCAGAGAAAAATGGAAAGGGTTTTCTTAGCAGGTGATGAACTTTTTCCTCTTTGGAGCTGTCAAAGCAGAGGCTGGATGATCATTTAAAGATGAAAATAGGAATTTTTTTGGCATATGTTTTTGTACTAGAAGCCTCCAAGTTTTCTTCTGACTCTAAAATTCTTGAATGGATAGTAATTAATGCAAATTTAAATAAGTAGGACCAAGATAATAATCTTTAAATAATGCAAATTTAACAAATATTGAGAAACAAAGAAAAAACCCACTGAAATTCCTATAGAACAGAGACTGAAAAATACTTTCTTCTTCATTGAAAAGAGATGGGATTACCCAAATAGAAGGCTTTACACATTGCCACTGGTGGGGGAAGAAGGATATTTTTTTTCTTCCCCAGAAATGACTATGATATAACAAAAGAAATCAACAAAATTATTTTCAATTATGGAAAAAATGTGTAAAAATAATGAGATCACATTATTCAACATCTCTTTCTCCTGCTTTATCCACTCTTTGGACAAAAATGTCAGAAAGATTCAATTACTATAATTTGCTGTATCCTAAAAATCAATATTTAGCTATAGGGATTGAACCTCTGATTTTATTGATGCAAGGACTCTAAAATGAGGAAATTTCCAGAACCAAAGCAGTTAAATATCTTTTCAGTAGCTTTTATTACTATTGTAGAGTTGCCTAGAGCATCCAGAGGTTAAATGACTTGCCCAGAATTGCACAAACCAGTATGTTTCAGAGATGGGACTTGAAATCTTCCTAATTTCAAGACTTGTTATCTTTCTAAAGCACCAACTCTCTTTCATTCAGACGAAGGCATAAAGAATTTAAGTTACTGTTATGCCAATTAAATGAATAACATCCTAAATTTATATAACAGGTCTCACCAATGACAAATAATTCTATAGAGCAATCATGTCACTCATCAACGTAGTACATAATCCCTGAGGACCAGAGCAGCCCCAGCACAATACTGCCTTATAAAATTAGACCGGATGAGGGATGTGGTGACTTTGAGAAGTTTGTGTTAGGGAAAATAGAAAAGGGCTTTTTAGTTCCCTTTGGGGAGGGTCAGAAGATATAAGAAGAATGGGTTTTAATTCTTTCAGTTTGGGGGCCAAAGTATATCTGGTACTTTGGAAAAGAAAACCAAAATCGTGTATACTAGGTACCTAAAAATGTGACCAGCGCTGTATCCCTAACTTTAGATATCATGGAATATTTAATTGGAAAGAAAAAGAAACAACCAGTATTGGAAGTCTGGGAATTAGATGCAGCAGCAAGTATTTTAGAAATAAAGAAAAAAAATCAGATCTCCTTAACTTGCAGGATCTAGATTGCCTAATGTGCCAGCAAAAAGAAAAGAAAAGAAAAATCAGACACAATCACAGACCGATTATAATTATATTAAAGTATAATCAGTCACTTAAAATCGTCTTTGGCTAGCAGAATCCTCTAGGGCGACCCTCTAACCTGCCTGTGGAATTGGAGGAACTTTGCGCTGATGCTATCCAGGCAACAGTGAGAACCAGCACCAGCCAGAGGGGAAAAGGTTTCAGCTGTGCAGGAAGACGCGGGAGGAGTTTGGCAATGATTGATGGGAAAGATACGAATGAATAAAAGTACTTGTGGATGGCGAGCACGGACTGAGCAAGTTGTGGATGCTGCCTGTCTGGCATCCTCTGAGTCATTTCGTCAGAGCCAGACCCGCCTGCCAGTCCAGAGGGGCGTGTTTAACCCCATGTGCAGCCCGGAGCAAGCTGAGAGCTGAATGTGCTTTGCAGAGCTGGGATCATCATCCATCCAACAGGCATAAGCACCAGCCCCCGCCCGCTGGGAAGGAGAGCCCAATAGTTTGTTTCCGGACGAGCTGAAAGGTAAATGGCTTGCTTTTGTTTTAAAAGTACCATCCAAATAGTCCAAACCATGGGATTCTGCCCTACTGCAACCTGTTTAGTTTGGGGAGTTTTAAAAAAAAGTAGTTTAAAAATATAGATGTGACAAGTTAACGTGTGTACTGGGGGAATGTTTCGGTTATTGTTTTCATTTGTTTAAGACTATATAAAGGAGAAAGATCCTGGTGAGTTAATAATAGAGAATATTCCCAGTTGGACTGTGAAAAAAAAAACCCGAACTGAAATTGTTTCCTTTGGGCTGTGAAAGCTTCCACCGTATCCTCGGGGCGACCCTCGAATCTTTGCTCTAGCAGAGTGATAAACTTCGCATCTTCTCTCCCTCCCTTTATCCTCTGCGAGAAGAAATGGGCAACCACTGTACTCCTGACACAAAGACTGGCACACAGGAGGCACTTAATAAATGCTCGCTTGCTTGGTTGGTTGTCAGCCCCAAGAAATAGGGAGACCCTGGCATGCCAGTATGTGACGGGTCCTTTCTGCCCTCCTGCTGCTTAAACCTCTTCTTCTTTAACAGATGATAGGCAGCCTGGAGTTCTGAAGATGTGACAGTAACGGAGCCGAGTTTGCCTAGGCACCCCTTCTCCCTTTTTCTGTCATTCCCCAATCCCCCCTTAAAGACACCCATCCCCACAACTAGGAGTGAGCCCTTTTGTAGGGACAGGAAATGCAACACTCCTCCACCACTACCCCTCCTTCCCCACCCCACCCCCTTTCTTTCTCTCTTGGGATGGAATTAAGCAGAACTTGCGCGCGGGAATTCCCGAGTTTTCCCAGTTGCATAGACAGGAACAGCCTCAGCACCCAGCTCCGAGGTAGGGGGAAAAGGGGTGATGGGACTGTTGATAGGAGTGACTACTAAACAGCTGATCTAGTGTCTCCACTCCCTCTCCACTCTTCTCTCCAATCCCGACCCCCTGCCTTCCTTTCCAGGCTCCCGACGCCAAGCCAGAGAGCACTCCCCTGGCATTTGCACTCTTATTTCGGACAGAGCAGCATCATGAGTCCACATCGCAGCCCTTATTGTATCCCACTGCCGCTGCTTTTCCTCCTCTGCTGCACTTTTGGGGTCTGGGGAGAAGAGAACGAGCTCCTGTCCGCCCGAGACACCCTGCCACCACTGGAGGCCAGGGAGGCGATGACCCCCACGGCCAGAGCCGCGTGGCCCAAGGCAGCCAACGCTAGCCAGCCTCTTCCATCGGTACCGCAGGGGCGGTCCCGCGGTCTGTCTCCCACCATGTGCTCGGGCCAGACAGAGATCAAGGAGACTTTCAAATACATTAATACCGTGGTGTCCTGCCTGGTGTTCGTGCTTGGCATCATCGGGAATTCCACCTTGCTGAGAATCATCTACAAGAACAAGTGCATGAGAAATGGGCCCAACATCCTCATCGCTAGCCTAGCCTTGGGCGACCTCCTCCATATCATCACTGACATCCCCATTAATGTCTACAAGGTAAACGGCATCCGAAACAAAGTGGTTCTAAACACCTGTATGGCTGGGTTTGGGGTAGGACCTGGGCTAGGGCAGGATAAGTACTTGGAGGTTGGAAGACAAGAAGGAAGGATCAAATAATTTTTACATTTTTCGTTTTCCAACACTTTCTCTTTCCCCACTCTGATTTCATATCTCTGAGTCTCCTAGGGATTTGGGTCTTTAAACTCTGATCCCCCTGAGAGTTTTGAAAATGTAACACTTTAGAGGACAGTGCAAATCTGCAAAATGAAGTACAGGATTGTCTGGGAAAAGGCAGTCTAACACGGAAGGGCAATGACCAGGTGGGATGCCAAAGACAACCTTTTTGAACTTCGCCTACTTCAAAGTTCTGCCAAGTGTCAAACCTAGCAGTCATTGACAATGACAAAAGGAGTAGAATCTCAGAAGTCCCTTGTAGTAAAGACATGGGTGTTACTCTATTTGCCAATAAGCCATTCTTAAAAAGTCCTTGGGACTTTCTAATCCAGTCTCCATATTTAGAGGGTCTTAGGACCAAGAGTCTCAGAGCTGTGGGTTAGGATTGAGGCAGCCCATGGATGAAGCCACATTCATGTGAAAGCTTTTATTGAACTACTAAGAAGAGATGATCCAACTCTCAGCAAACTGATAGTTTCATTGATTTGGAAAGATCAGTGGGTTCCGAAAACCTCGGGAGGTGGAACATTGGGAGGTGGAAGTATGGAGGCATGCCTATTAAGGAATACTGAAATAAACCCATTCAGAAAATTACAGCTCTCTATAGGACTTAGGTCTCCACCTAAGTTGATTTTAGCAAGCAATTATTGCTTACCTACTATATATAGAACCACAGGGCTGGGAGTTGGGAGCATTCTATGCAGACAGGCTGAAGGTATTTTGGATCAGTCCTTAGGATAGTGAACAATGAATTGCACTGACCCACATAGCTCTTCTCTGGAGTGTTTTAATACATAGAGATACAGTCTTGTTCATGTAGCGTATAATGCTTAAGAAACATTTAAAAATTTTTTCTTAGTGTATTTAGAGAGAAGCATCATGGGATAGTGGATGAAGGACTGGCCTTGGAATCAGGAAGCCCTGGTTTCAAGTCCTATCTCTCACAGATACTAGTTTGTGATTATGGGCAAATCATTTACAGTCACTGCCCCAGGCAATTCCCTGAGATTTGTTCTGAATAATGGACACACACACACACACACACACACACACACACACCCTCCCAAAAGTATGTTAGAAGCCACGTTTCAAATTATTTCACATTATTTGAATGTAACACTTTTTCATGCAAATGGAAATTTGGGCCACATTTTAGGACTCATAGTTGTAAAAAAGAAAGTACTCTGGGTTGTGGGATTCACTGAAAGTAAGCTTAAGCACTAAATTAGAATTTACTTTTTTACTTTGTAATTTAATCATTTGTTCTGGATTCTAGCCTCAGGCAATCTTCAATGTGGAAACTAGTACATTGCTCAGTATCTAAAGCTAGACACCTGATAAGTTAGTTCACTGAAGTTGAAAAGCCTCAAAATTTCCCAAATCTGGCTGGAAGCCAAAGTCCCTGATCCTCTAAGAAACGGGCTGAATGAGGACCTCACACAGAGATTGTTCAGGATCTGGCTGGTAATCTATTATGGGGACTAAGGATGTATTGTGTTTAGACTGTGTCCCTAAGAGCTGGACTTTAGGACACTTCCAAATATAGCCAGCCTATCCTCTAAATCACCTTTTAACATCTAGGACTAACTACTTTCTCCAGGTAAAATTCCTGGACTCAGAGTCCTGTCCCCCTTGGGTGTTCTGATGATGCTGAATGAAGACTTCAGCCATAGAAACATTTTGAATATTCATGCAAATGAGGAAAAGAAGATTTTTAAGCCACTCTAAATGCTCTGCTATAGTCAGTGGGTAAGAATGTTATTCTCTGCCCCCCATCCCTATTCCCATATAGGAGAGGAAATAGTGGAGCGTACAGAACTTGGAACCAGATGACTTAGGTATGAGTCAATAATCAATCAAGAAATATTTATTACATGCTAAATACTGACCATCTATGCTGGTGATATGAAGACAAAAAATGAACTAGCCCTTGCCCTCAAGGAACTGACATTCTTTATAAGGTATACCATTATCCTCAACAAGTAACTTGACTTAACTAAGTCTCAGTTTCCTCATTTGTAAAATGAAAATGACACTAATTGCCTTACCACCAGTGAGGTTCCACACCAGTCTCATTGTAGCATTGGTCAGGAAGGGTACCAAAGTAGAGGGGATTCTGGGCTCTTGAAGGCTATACAAGTGGATCAAAAGGTCTGTTAGGATTAACTTATCTGAAAAGGCTTGGAATGCAGACCTGTTGACAGAAGGGATGTTTTTTGTTGGCTGAGGACCAGCATAGTTAAAGTCTGTGAGGCTCCTCAGAAGAAGGTTGCCCACCAGATAATTGATGTTTCCCCAGCCACAGCAACACATGAAGAATATAGTTTGTGGACCACATCTGTGGGGAGGAAATCAACATTACCACAGAACTTTTCAGTAAGGAAAGTACTTTATAAAGGAAAACACTAAAAAAAAAATTAGTATGATTAATACATATGGGAACAGAAGAAAGAAATAGCATACATTTATGTAAGACTTGAAATTCTTCTACATATTTTATTTCATTTCATCCTCACAATAACTTTAGTGGGTCTGTAAGGTGCAAATTACTATCCCTGGGTTATAGATGGAGAAAATAAGGCATAGAGAGGTTCAATGATTTGCCTGGTAGCTAGTAAATAGCTACCCAGGAACTTAAACTTTTTGACCCCAAATTCAATACCCTTCCTCTCTTTTCTTCTGTTTGATATAAATCTCACATCTCTTCCAAAGTCACTTGTAACTTTCCTCAATACTCTCAACCTGAAGGAGAGCTTGGCAAGCATTGCTACACATTGGCTGGTTCCTATTCAGGGTCATACGTCATATTGATGCTAATGTCTTGACCCTATTAAAAGGTAGCTACTTCCAGAGTCTATGATGCCTTTCTATACTAAGTCTTGCACTTGGAGGCAGTAGTATGGGGACAGTTGTCTTTCCACTTAAATGAGTTGGAGGAGGGACAATTTTACTTTTCCTCTCCTTAATTGGACAATTAAAATGGACAATTAAGAGAGATAGATAAGACAACTCTTACAAACTACTTTTGGCCTGTGATAGAAGACATTGTAATAACTAACTTGGCTGATAGCTGATATAAGATGGATAGGAGTTAACTCCTTAATGAGCACAAAAATGGCAAAGCTTCCTGATAAGGGTGAGGGGTCAAAGATGATATTTGGGATTATTGGCAGGAATGGGTGTTGTTAGGGAGCTTTCAGGGAAGTTAAGGATTCTGACGTCCCAACAAAGTGGCAGAGTTACTGATCTTCAACTCTTTACCTTTTAACCAGGTAATTAGTGCCTTTAATATGATAGGTAGTCAAATATTTGTGAATTGAATAAAGATGATCTAGTTAATTTACTACTTCAAAGGTTGAATGTTAAGGGTTCAACTTTTAAACTAAATCTTTAGCTTTTGAACTAGTTAAATGAAGTTTACTCCGATTTCCAGATAATAGAATTTAGGAGTGGGGAAAGAAGCTTCCTTTTTGCTTTTTATTGTTGGAACTTTAAGTGTATCAAGTTAATATAGGAAACTGTAAAAGCCAGGAATTTTTGAGTGGCAGTGACAAGTCCAGCTTAAATCATTTAAAGAAAGTTGTTATTAAGAGTTGTGAGAACCCAAGGTTAAATTTGTTTCAAGTTAAGAATAATGAAGACACGATAGCCTAATTTTTGATGACTGGGAATTATTATTATTTTATTAGAAACTTTGATTTACTTAATGGGTTGAGGAAATTCCCTCTCTAAGTACAATTTGGCAACCGTCCTACAGTTTGTATTCTGGAAGAGTCATGTGGGGCCAGGAGAGGGTTAATGACTTTCCTACTGTGGTCACAAAGCCTATGTGTATCAGAAGCAAGACTTCTTAATTCCATTGCAAGCTCTCTATCTTCTGCAATATACTGGGAATTAATTAAAGACTACAAATAATCTGGTACAAATAAGGCCTGAACAAAGTACATCACAGTTGCCCCAAGATATAGTGCTAGGAGAATGGCACATATTTCCATTGGTATCTATTTCCTCAACTCTAAGAATAATTTCTTCTGACCCACACATCCATACAGTATCAAGACTCAGAAGATAACTTTCTAATACGACACTTTTAATTCTCAATTCTTGGGTCTGCATAGGGTCCACAGTTTTCAGAGGTACAGCCATGCACACGCTTTTGACTTCAGGGCAATACAAATTCTAGAGCCTAACTATGAAGGTAGTGAGGCAAGGGTCTGGATCACAGAACAGAAGGTACCATCTGGGAAGATATATCCTTCTTTTAGGATCTAAATGTAACCGTTGGCATGTCAAGACAGGAAATTGCTTGATTGTGTTCACATTAACGATATATGATTTTGAAAACAAAATTGATCTCCACTGTCCAGTGTTAAAATATCTTACTTTGTTACAGGGAAGAGCAATTGTTAGTGTGAGGTAATAAAGACTTGCCTGGAAGTCTTGGGAGTTGGGAGAAGGTAAATGGTGTGTGTGTGTGTGTGTGTGTGTGTGTGTGTGTGTGTGGTATATGCTGTTTTGTATTCATTCATTTCTTCCTGTTGCTTTTGTCTTCCTTTCTCCCCTTCTCTTTTCTATGCTCTGCCAGTCTTTATTAGAATTTCTTCCTCAAAAAGCATCCCCTTTCACTCAGAAATTAAAACTACCTTTCATTGTACAGACCAGTTAAATGGTGTGTTTAGTATTAGCCTCCCCCAATCACTTTTCCATTCTCCCATTTGTAACTTTCTCCGCTTCTGTCTTACTTTTTCTTACATTTGTCTCCTGAAGTTTTACTGAATTGTATCTTTATTTATCTACTTCCTTTCTCTTACTTCCTCAGGAGAAGTTTATCTTTACACTATTTAACTAGTTCCTCCCAAAAGAAGGGAAGGAAGGAAAATGGGCTGGGTGCTGCCCATAGACAGCTTAACATAGTAGCAGAGAACTGGAAAGGACCTTTGAGGTCATTTCTCCAGATGAGAGACTGACTCTAGAAGGGACTTTAGAGGTTAATATAGTCTAGCTTTTTTATTTTACAGATGATAAAACTGACGAAGCCCAGAGAGATAAAGTTACTTGCCTAAGGTACCACAGTTATTTAACAGTGGAGAACACAGGTTTCCTGTCTCTAAGATGCTACAATGTCTACCCTATTACACCAGGCTGTAGGATAGCTGACTTTTATTCTGTGGCTAGAGTAAACCTCAGTGATACCATTCCTTCGGAGAAAGTGATTTAGGCGAGAGAGGAAAAGGGCTGTTACCAGTTGAAGTCTGCAGATAGTAAATGTTTAGATAGTAAAGATGAAGACTGGAAAGCTCAAATTTATTCATTTCCTATTAAAGTTTTGCACACTCGGGAAATTTGTTCATATTTTTGAGAATGATAAAGGATAAAAATGTCCAATATAGCAAACATTTATTTTGGAAAAATAAAATTGGGGATATTTGTTATGAATCCAGAAGACAAAGAATTTGGAGATTTAATTAAATTATAGACATTAAAGTCCCAAAGTGTGACCAAACTATTAAGCAATATTTAAAATTTCTTAGCTGTCAAATTAAGTGATTTTAGTCTTTTAAACTATTCTTTTCCTACTTGAGTTATCCAAACAAGACTGAATAATATTTTCAAAGCTAGTGGATGGAGGATTGTGTAACTCAGTTTGCATTGTGTCTCTGATCCAGGGATTTGTGATCTTGCTTTTCCAAAAGACAAATAAATGACTATATATGGTTAAGCATGTGCGCCCATT
Organism: Potorous gilbertii; assembly: GCA_028658325.1. Taxonomy (NCBI): domain Eukaryota; kingdom Metazoa; phylum Chordata; class Mammalia; order Diprotodontia; family Potoroidae; genus Potorous; species Potorous gilbertii. The sequence goes on along the minus strand of CM053771.1, from coordinate 448,914,539 downwards.
ATGATATAGTTGATTTTATTTAGAAGAACATGTCACAAATTAATAAATGATTAAGTGTTTCTAAGTGCCGTTGACAGGATCAAATGTGGATTGCAATAAGATTCAAGAAATAATTTATAATGTGAAACATTCTCTTTCTTAGCTTTGAAATACTAAGAGGCCAGTTGTGTTTATGAGAATATTATATACAATGAGTGGTACCACTTTAACTGAAGAACTCTCTAGTTTTGTAGTTATTCTTTCTCATGATGTGTGGATCTGAGTCACTATTTCTTTCTTTTCACCTGTGAACATACCTGTAGAGACAGCAAAATAGTTAAAATGTGAAAGAGTGTAGAATACTATCAGTTTATCAGCTGATACCTACTGAGTTTTAGAGGTATAAAGAACCTTAGACAGCATTTAGTCAAGTTCTTAATGTTTTTCCTATCATGGAATACTTAGTCTAATGAGGCCTATCAATCACATCTTAGAATGTTTTTAAATGCATACAATAGAATATTTAGGATTACAAAGGATGCTTATTAAAGTAAAATCAAAATAGATAGATGTATATATAATTATATATAACTTTATATATAAAATTCATGTATCTATCAACTTTTTATATAAGCTATTATATTATGATAAAATATTTTATCATATTCTATATGTAAAAATTCATTTATATAGACATATATCTCTTTCTCTCTCTCTCTCTCTCTATATATATATATATATGTGTGTGTGTGTGTGTGTGTGTGTGTGTGTGTGTATATTTACAAACTCAAAGCTAAGAACACATGGTTTAGTCAAACCCATTTGATCTATAGCTGAGATCACTGAAACTCAAAGAAGAAGAGGGAATTCTATGGGTCACATACAACTAGAGAGGCAGGTTCAAGATTGCAAGCCTAGGTTTTCTGGTTCCAGTAAGTGTTGTTTCCATGACTATATAGGCTTCTCTTAGTGGACATATTTCTGGAATAGTGTTTTTACAATTTCCCCCACCAGGTAAAAATTTACCTTAGCCGTTTCAATCTGAAAATATCTTTTAAGAAATAACTCACCCTTCAACACTGTATCATTTTGCCATGGACAGGTGTTCCCTGAATACTGTTTTAGGCTGCTTACCCTACCCAAGCCTTTCTTCCCAACAGCATGCCATAATGCTCTGGATCACCATTGGTTCTCCCAGAAAGGAAAAAAAAGCTTAGCTTTCCTATCCATATCCTACTCCCTTAGGACCTTTATTTCTTTTCATTATCTCTTTATTAATTTAATAAAAAAAATCTAGGCCACTATGTTAATGTTGCTGGTATGTTAAAGCAATCACCCCTCCTCCATTACATACATTAATATTTATACATATAACAATCCATTTAATTCAATTAAATAATTATTTATTAATCACCTATTATGTCAAAATGCTTTTCAGGTTGCTAGGAGGACAAAGATGGAAATAAACAATCCATCCCCTCCAAGAACTTCCAAGAAATGGAGGGCAGGAAAGAGAGTTACATCATTTACACACATAGATTGGAACTCAATTTTCTTTTTCTTTTTCTCTCTTGAAATGACATTTTCATTTTCATCCATTTTAGTGCAATATTTATTTTCAAGTATAATCAAGTACCAGGCCAAAAAGCAAACAGTGTCCTTTAAAACAGCTTGATAAATCTGACTATTAATATAAAATATTAATATAAAATATAATATGAAATATTATAAATAATATAAATATAAATATTCTGACTATTAATATAAAGAACACTTGGCTTTAAAAAGTTTAAAAATTCCTCTAGTAAATTACTAGGATTTAACAATACAGGTATGTTAGAGGACAGATCCAACCATGGTTCTTTTTAGGGGAGCCAACTTGTCATAGTCTTGTGCTGTAGACATTGTTGGAATTTTTAGAATATTGTGAATATTGTGAAACTAAATATGAACTCAGGGATGAGCTCTATAGTCTCTCCTCAGAATATTAGCTTAGTTATACAGTTGAGGTCACTAAGTTGAACCATAGAAACTCATAGAAATCTGGAGAGGTTGTGAAGTAAATACCCATGCAATTAAACCAATAATCCCTCAGGTATTTAAATAAGACATATGGTGGCTTCTTTCCAATATGAGCATTGGAAGAGTATGTTATGATCTATATTTATATAATGAGGAGGGTATCATTGTTCCCTCTATTTCATAAGCATAAGCAACAATTTCATTATAATGGCTGTTGGGAGAAACTATGGTTTGATTTTTTATTTTTAGGTATAGTTAAGAGGAAACCTCTGACACAGTACTAGCTGTGTGTTCCATTGTTTTTCAGTCAATTATGTCTGACTCTCATGACTCATTTGGGGTTTTCTTGACAAAGATACTGGAGTGGTTCGCCATTTCTTTCTCCAATTAGCTATGTAACCATGAGCAAATTACTAAACCTCTCAGAGGTTCTTTACACCAGGGATTCATACTCTGGGATTCATGAACTACTTTGTCTTATTTTAATATTTTGATAATGGCATTTCAATAGAATTCATTTCCTTTGTAATCCTATGTATTTTATTTTATTCATTCAAAGTCATTGTTTTTATAAGGGATCCATAGACTTTGCCAGATTGCCTATGGGGCTCCATGCCACCCCAAAAAAAGTTGAAGAACTCCTGATGTAGATTCTCCCGATAAGTTGTTATTTAAGTGGAGGAAGTTCCCTTGCTAACAAAATCAGTAATTCATTTTAAGCTAAATCTTACCTTAAAAATAAATATGTAAATTAAAGTAAAGTTAAATTTCATCCCAAAATAATAATTTTATAGTCATCCTTAAGGATGGGTGGCCAAGGAAGGGAATTTTGGCACAGACAGAAGATTTGTGAGTGGAATAATAAGACAATAGACTATCATACTCTCGATAGTAATAGTGATAATGTTGGTTGTAATATTGATTAGCTTATCATTCCTTGGGCAAGGTATGGAATGGCAGGGGATGGTGAATATATACATTCAATGGCAGTGCTGATGTCAAGATGCTCAGAAATTGACCAGGCTGGATTCTCTGCCTGGATGGGAAGAAACATGTTCTAGGATCAGTTATGTGATGGTTCAGGGTCTCTGGAATTCTGATTTGAGCACTCATCCTGTATCTTCTTGTAAGTTCTCCAAGGAGGTCTACCAAATGTACTGGGAACCTTCTAGATCTCCTGACTTTACATGATTACCAGTCGAGGGGAAAAGCCACCCACGTATTACCATAATATATTACCATCCCACTTCCTTTTCTAGGCATTCATAGCTTTGATAAGGTTCAGGAAAAAAAAAATCTTACTGCATTTGGCTTGAAATTTATTTAACTCTAATAGCTGTGGATATGATTGAAAAAAGAAATAAATGGAAACTAATGTGCTGGGATAAATGTGTACTAATTAGAAAAATGGAAAAAATTCCATAAAATTCTTTTTCTCCTTCAGGAAGCCAAGATAAAAACAACAGTAATGAAAAGCCCTTTCCAAAAATTAATGAAAGGTAACATTTTCATTCTCCCCCTCTCTGCCTATCAATATATTTATACAGTGCTAGCTATTTTAAAAGTAGAGTTCATAACTCGTCAGCAATATTAAACACTGCAGCCTCAATGAATGTTTATGATTCACCTATAAATAGATTTCTTATCCATATGATTATAAAAGCAAATTTTCATTTATCAAGTCACCTCTTAAATTATATTTTCCTCCTCATACTCATTATATCCATCTTCACCCTGGACAGAATCCCTCAAGCAATTAAAATTCCCTGTGGAATTCCATCAGATAGTAATGAAACAGTAGGTTCTGGAGTACATCAGCAGTTTCTCTGACAGGTTTTAGGTTAGGGGATAGTGTAGGACAGTGGAAAAAGAGCTGATAATTAACAGCTATGAGTTGCACCTCTTCCAATCTGCCTGGAAGGTCTAAATCCCTACAAAACTATCTCAGGTCCCCAGCCCTCAGTTCCAAGTCATTTTCAAGGGCAAGTCTATGTTTCATAAAACACCCAAAGTTAGATATATTCTATCCTCAAATTATTATAAAATCTGACTCAAATTAAGAGAAGTAAAAGATTGATAATGAGTGGAAATGGTAGCATTTGAGATGTCTGCCTAGAACTATCTTGTTAATGGTGTGCATAATGTGCATTAGATGGAATGTTTTGAAAACCACAAATGGCCCCATATCACTGTATATGTTGAATAAGAAAAACAGGAAGGGAAAGTAGTATGTATGGGCCATGAAAACAGTGACATTCATTAGTGAAAGCTTGTTAACTTTGGCATTTCCTGACTTTATGGGGCTTGACTCCTTTCTGCGTTAGCAATCTGTTAATGGTGTTTTCTCTTTACTTAATTTCCCTGTGAATGTTTTTTAATTAAAAAGAGAAAGGGGAGAAAAGAAAGTAGGCAGAAAAAGGAAACCAAGAGCTTAAGTAAAATCCTCAGCCTGCACATTATTGTTAGGCCTATGTGGTGGCATCCTTTGAAGAAGAGAATATTATACAATATTTATGTTAAGTACAATTTAAAAATTAATAGCTTTAATAATATCATGCAGAACTTTAAAATATTTTGTGGGCATTCTTCCTGCCTGGAGCAGAACTGCAGCATTTTCAGTCTCAAAGCTATAAAGATTCAGCAATCACAAATTAATAGATTATACTTAATTTGTTTCTATTTGTCTGTTCTTATTTGGGGATCTTAGCTCATAAAAAAGGTGTGAAGAACTACGTTAACCTTAGGGAGAAACAGGAATCTCGTGTTCTATCAACAGGACTATGAGTCATATCAGGTACAGTCAGTACTGTGTTGTTCCATTCCTAGGCCATATAAGTACAATAGCCATTAGCTAAAGAGCTCATTAGATTAGAAATAGAAATGTAAGTATATGGATAGTATCAGTGAAGGGTTCTAGTTCTAATATCTAGTCTATCTAAAAATCTAAATAATCCAAAAATCTATTCTGAATCTAGTATTTGATATCTATTCAATCTCCAATGATTTTCTTCACATGACTAGACACAGAAATTTATTATTTCACTGTTTACTATTTAACTATTTAGAAAATCTTCACGTAGTAAAGGCAGTGTTTTGCAGTGGAAAGAATTCTGAGTTGGAAATCAGAGGACCTGGGGAATAAATCCTGGATTTTCTACTTAATGTCTCTGTGCCAAAACGTTTACCTTTTCTGTACCTCAGTTTCCTCATCAGTAAAATGAGAGAGTTAAACCAGATGACCACAAAGATCCCTTTCAACTCTAAACCCATAATTATATGAACATTTTCTGGAAAGTGTAATACATTTAATCAGGAGATCTGAGTTCAAACCTCAGCTCTAATACTCACTAACTTATTAACAACATGGGCAAATTGTTTAATTTCTCGGAGTCTTAGTTTCTTCATCTTCAAAATGGGGACATTATTCCTACTCATATTACCTACTTCACAAGATTGTTCTCAAAAAAGTTATTTTTAATAAATCTGAAAAGAGTTATATAAATGTGAGCTATTATTATTTTGTTATTTGTGTGCTTTAAGTCAAACTTTCCCCACTCTACAATAACATAACTTTAAGGTTATCCTAATGCTTTAGAAAGTTCTATAAGTAGAATTTTGACTCTAGTTGGTGGATATTGTCAGTGCACAGTAAGAGAGAAAAGCCAGCTGTGAGAATACTTACCATTTCCACCTGAGAAATAAGGAAAGAGAGTGATCTGTTCCCAGGTTTGAGAAAAAAGGGAATGAGATATTTTCAGGATCTTTTAAAAATACCCGTGGGTATGGGGGAAGAATTGCTCACCTCTCTTGAGTCCTCACAGCACCAGAACATAGCTAGGAAAGGCACCACCAAGTCCTAGAAACCACCACATTTTGTTCAATGGAAGGTGAAAGAAGATGGTTCTCGTCACCAACAAAACCTAGGAGGTAAATGCCATTTATTCTTAATTTTAGAGAACTCTCCTTGGTTGTATGTGTGATATCTTACCAGATCATCCAGTCCTTTTCCCTGCAAGGATGTGTGACTCAGTTTGGGAGATATCAACATCTTGACTGAGATAGCCCAAAGCTTCTGCTCTTTAGACCAAGGGACATGAGGACTGGTAAAGAGTACTGGTCATATCATATGTTATCAAATTTAGCAAAGGCTCTCCAAAGTCAATGTAAAACAAAAACATGGAACTTTTCAAGGAGCTCAAATAACTGCCTATCAAAATCAGGACTCTCACTGATGAATAGGAAAAAAATAAAAGACTAGATATGTGATTTAGGGAACTCCCAAGTTGCCTAGGACTTCCCTATTAGGACTTCCTATACAAATGAAGGTCAACATCTCCTGAACTCACATTCTTAGAAGTTGCCTGGAACCCTGAAAGACTGTGAATTTTCCACAGTCTAGGGACTTAACCCAGGCCTTCCTAGCTTTGAGGCAAGCTCTCAATCCAACATGCCATTTTGTGTCTCAGTATAATTACATAAATTCTTCCTAAACAGAAGGTGCAGTTAGGTGGCACAGTGGATAGAATACTGGCCCTGGAGTTAAGGACACCTGAGTTCAAATCTTGTCTTAGATGCTTACTAGCAGTGTGACCCTGGGCAAGTCACCTAACTTTGTTTGCCTCAGTTTCTTTGTCTGCAAAATGAGCCAAGAAAACCCCAAATGGGGTAACAAAGAGTCAGACATGATTGAAAACAACTGTACAACAACAAAACAGTGTAGTAGTGTTTACTCAATTCTGATCTTCTAGCACTACTTGGTATATAAGTTTGAAGGTAAAGTGGGTGGGTACAAGAAGGGACTTTGAACTTTGAAATACAGGATGCTGCTGAAGTTTGGCAAGGTCAGAGTTTACCAGCTAGAAAGATTTTAGGCCTTTTCCCATATGAAGAAGATACTAGAGAACTATACTGTGGTTACCTATTGTTGCTAAGTTGAACTGTAGTGAGGTTGTTAAAATTTTCAGTTTGCTTTTACAGTTTCACTGTGATAGCTTCAGGTCAGAGGTTGTGGTGCAGACCTCCATCTGGTACAAAGAGCAATGATCCAACTTCTTGCTGAGCCAAAGAAAATAGTATCCCTGAGAGAACACCAACCCAGCCCAGTTCAACCTTGAAATAAGATCTCAATTCAGCTAATGGGCTTGTTTCATGAAACTGGATTGTTTCCACCCAATATCTCCCTGAGATCTGAATCCTCTAGTGGCTACATTCACTCACACATCACCACAACATCCATATTTGTTGGAGTTGTTTCCAGAGGGAATAAAATTTTTGGAGACATCCAGATGTTTTGGTGTCATGTAGATAAAACATTCAGATGATTGGTTGAATACCTACAAACATATATGTGTGTATACATACATACATATATACATACACACACTCACGTTCATCTGGAGAATTCATCATCCTTTAGACACAAGCTTGTTTCTAAAGCTTTCTCTAATCCTACCTTTTCTGTTAGAGAACTTTGTAGAAAGCAACATCTCTTTTTTTCTGCTTCTTGAAGGAAGAATCTATATTTCTCAGGACTACTCCAATTTAATTCAATAAACATGTCAAGCATATATTTAGTACACGTTGAGTAGGCATGAGGAGAGAGCTAACCTTAGGCTCAGAGTGGCTCAGGTTCAAATCCTGTTCCCATGTTAGCTGTGTAATCCAGGGCAAGTGACCAAAGCTCAGAGTGTCCCTAGATGTTCACTAGGATTCTAAATTGCAGAACATTTACTAACCTGCACTAATTGGCACAAGGAGTTTCTTTACCTTAAATTTCCTTGTTCATGTTGTTCAGTTGTGTCCTACTCTTCATGACTCTCTTTGGGTTTCTCTTGGCAAAGACACTGGAGTGGTTTTTCATTTCCTTCTTCAGTTCATTTTACGGATGAGGAAACTGAAGCAAACAGGGTTAAGTGACTTGCCCAGGATCACACAGCTAGTATCTCAACTCAGGCCACCTTGACTCCAGGTCCAGCACTCAATCCACTGCACCACCTAGCTGCCCTACACCTAGTTTCAGAAAAATATAAGTTCAAGTCATTGTTCTAGGTGCTGGAGATAGAAAGGAGCCGAACAATCCCCACCCTGAAGGAGCTTATAACCTGGGGATGGGAGCGGGGATAAGAGGTGTTGGCTCTAAAAGACCCAGTACTAGTGATGTGAACTTCATTTCCTCTAAGTAAAACAAGGGATGTTTGATTAAGTTGTCTCTTAACTTGTATTTGTCTCACATCAAATCTTAATAGCAAAAAACCAGTTCCAAAATACTTGCAAGGTTTATGATTCTAGGTAAGTCATTTAATTCCTGTCTGCCTCCATTTCCTCAACTGTAAAATGGGAATAATGTGACCTACTTCACAGGTTGTTGTGAGGGTCCAATGAGATGATATTTTTAAAGCACCTTAAGACAGCACCTGGCACCTAATAAGTGGGTAATAAATGTTTTCTTCTTTCTTTCCTTCCTTTCCCAGAAGTAAAATGAACTTGATTTTTACCCACCTATTATTAAAAATGCCTCACCTACTAGCATTGGGTTAAGTATTGAACAAAGTGTCGTTCACTCAGCTTGAAAAATTCAGGGAATTTGGTGCATGAAAATTTATTTTATTTAACTATGCTTATTTGTTACAAGGTTTCTCTTTTTCTAGCTTTTTCCATGTGTGGGGGAAGGTGAGAGAGAGGGGTAGATTTTTGTAAATTAAAAAAAAAGGATTAAATTAACTTAAAACAACAAGAAAAGAAAATTGTACATTGATGAAAAAACAGTAAAACCTAAGCACAGCCTTTCCAAAGAAAATTTTCTTTCTTTCCTTCCTTTCTTTGGTGGGGATGAAGGAACAGTTATTTTTGAAAACATTTTATTTTTAAACAGAGCCTGGAAATATTTCCCTTTGTATTCAAAACCCCATGAACAATTTATCCAGATGTTCACCTAAAATTATTCATTACCAGTTTCTGATACCAGTTGTTCCAAAGAAAATTCCGTTGTTTGCCCTAAAAATGATAAAACCATATATTTTTAATTTTCCTTCTACTAGTAATTGAGTCATGGAAGGGAGAGGGAGAAAGAGAGAGGGAAAAGGCAGGAGGGAAGAGGAGGAGGAAGAAGAGAAGGAGATGATGATGATGATGATGATGATGATGATGATGATGAAGAAGATATTTAGTTCAAATGTATGTGACTTTAGGGATCTAACTCAGTGAGGAAAGCTGTTCTCTGTCAGTACACGTTAGTACTGCTGTGCAGCTTATAGTCTAGGGTTGCTAAAAAGTGAAATTGTGTGCCTACAGCCAAATGTGTGAGAGGTCAGTCTTGAATCAGGTTATCCTGGTTTCCTGTTGTCCCAATGTCCTCCCTTTCCCCCCCCATACCTCTCTCTCTCTCTCTCTCTCTCTCTCTCTCTCTCTCTCTCTCTCTCTCTCTCCCCTTCTCTCTCTCTGTGTCTCTCTGTCTCCCTCTCTCCCCCCTCTCCTCTCTCCTCCTGCTCCTTTCTCCCCCCTCTCGTTCTCTCTCTCTCTCTCTCTCTCTCTCTCTCTCTCTCTCTCTCTCTCTCTCTCTCGTTCTCTCTCTGTTTCTCTCTCTGTCTCTCTGTCTCCCTCTCTCCCCCCTCTCCTTTCTCTCCTCCCTCTCCTTTCTCCTCTCTCTCTCTCTCTCTCTCTCTCTCTCTCTCTCTCTCTCTCTCTCTCTTTCCCCCTCCTCCTTGTTTTAGTTATTCACTCATTTGTGTCTCACTCTTCATGATGCCATGGACAGCATGATCCATATTGTTCGTGGGGTTTTCTTGGCAAAGATACTGGAGTGGTTTGTCATTTTCTTCTCCAGTGGTTTAAGGCAAACAGAAGTTAAGTAGCTTGCCTAGGGTCATACAGCTTGTAAGTATCTGAGGTAGATCTTCCTGACTCCAGGCCCCTTGAGCCATCTATCTGCACCCCCCCACACACACACACACACAAACACACACCCATTTATGTAGATGTTAACCCATATTTATTTTAATTTATCTTCATCGCTTTGTCTTAGCCTTCTTTACTTATGAGCAGAGTGAAAATCTTTAACGATTTTTACCACTTTTAAGCATAGATAGTTGTATAGATCTTGGAAATGAAATAAGGGTGTATTCATAACTTAGGGACCAAGTTGAATTTTCATTCTTCTCTCCATACTCTTTTTTCCATATACTGAGCAATTTTCAAAGACTATTCCATGAGAAGAATAAGTAAGTACCTGGGTTTCTGATGTCCACTTGCATGCTAAGCACAATGAGAAAAGAGGCTTTGCTACATACTGAAGCAAACTCAGTTCAAAAGACACCTGATGAAATTATACATAACCTAGCTTCATGTTTTCTCCCTGCAGCTGCTTGCAGAGGACTGGCCCTTTGGAGTTGAAATGTGCAAGCTGGTCCCTTTCATTCAGAAGGCGTCCGTGGGCATCACAGTACTCAGCCTATGCGCTCTAAGTATTGACAGGTAAGATCTTCCATCTAAGCTAACAATGCTGTAAATGCTCAATTACTGACTAAAATGGAGATGGAGGTTTAAAAGACAGTATTGCTGAATATGATCTGACTCTCTTAGCTTTAACGTGTTCTGTGTTGATCCTAAGGTATCGAGCTGTTGCTTCCTGGAGTCGAATTAAAGGGATAGGAGTGCCGAAGTGGACTGCGGTGGAAATTGTTTTAATTTGGGTTGTTTCTGTTGTTCTGGCGGTCCCTGAAGCTATCGGTTTTGATATGATTGCTATGGACTACAAAGGAAAGTACCTTCGAATCTGTTTGCTTCACCCTACTCAGAAAACTTCCTTTATGCAGGTAAATAAGCTGTTGTCCACCTTAGAAAACTATTCTTGCTCCTTGGACATTTAATTATTTCATTTCTCAATCTTTCCCCCTCCACCCCCTCATTTGCAATGGAAGATTACTGCTTCATAATAGACTGTGTCTTGAATTAGAAGTAAGATCTGAAAAATCTGGGTCCCCTGGAAGTCAGAATTGTAGCAAAATATGTCACATGGTGATCCAGCATATTCATACTTCGTAGAATTTAGAGCTGGACAGGAGAGTAAAGATTAATGAGTCCAAACTCATATTACAAATAGGGAAACCATGGTACAAAAAGGCTTGACCCAAGTTACAGAGATAGTAAGACAGCTAGGTTTGGAAGCCAAGTCCTCAATTATAAATCTGTTTTTCAAGAGAATTCCAGAGACTGACACAGAGCATAGGTCATATCTCTGACCACTTCTAAATCTAATGAAACTGAAATTTAAGTTTGAGCTTGACTTGCCTGTTCAGACAAATGGCTGGGACAAGGAAATGCTGTCTACCCGATATTAAATCAGGCTCTGAGAAAGCAGATGAAAAGGCCATTTTGGTTCTGACCTCTCCTTAACACTGAAGGTCTCCAAACGAGCCTAGCTTCTCTTTTTTTGTCCCCAAAGCTAAAGTAAATGCTAAAATTAAATAGAACTGTTTACCTTATTTTCTTTAATAAAAGAACGCTTCAGTAGCAGGTGTGACTCTGACCTCCAGAAGCCAGGCATCAAGTCCCCAGTACTCTGACCCTCAGTGCCATATATGGGGGACTATTATGACATAATAACATGTGATACCATTTCCTTTTTATTATTTCTTTGAAGAAAATAAATTATTAGTCTTTGGAAGAGGGTAAAAGGTATGGATAAATGGAGAAAGAAATGGTACTGTATTTCCTTTTCTCATTGCAAAGAAATATTCAATGCATGTGGTGTTGTTTTGTTTTTTTTTAACTCTCCCCCTACATATGCTTGTGCAGTATTGGATAAAGAAAAAAATCTCTTTTGAAGACAGTTCAAGAAAGGGACAAATTAGAAGTCATAAAACAGAATGACTTTTTTGTGAGGGACTTGAATTTATACATTGTAGAGCTGGTTGGGATTAAAAAGAGCTTCCCCTTCCACAATCTGTGAGCTAAACATGACAAGTATCATTGGCCTTATTTTACAGATTTCGTTGATCAGACTGAGTGCGGAATGCAAATCAGAACTCTGCTGATACTAAGTCCCCAAACTTGACACAATGTGATCGTAGACAAGACCCTTCATCTCTCTGAGTCTGTTTCTTCAACTGTAAAAGGAGAGGGTTAGATTAAATTATGTCAAAGTCCCTTTCCACTCTAAATCTCAGGATCCCGTTTGATATTATAGACATCGTCTCAGAACTCACTGCCTGAATTGATTGATTTCATAACTTCCAATTTTTATGTAATAGAATTTCTTAAGAAGAGGGTTTGATATAGCCCCTAATGGCATTTCTTTTCTCCCTCCAGTTTTATAAGACAGTTAAGGATTGGTGGCTGTTTAGCTTTTATTTCTGCTTGCCCCTGGCTATCACTGCATTTTTCTATACTTTGATGACCTGTGAAATGTTGAGGAAGAAAAGCGGCATGCAGATTGCTTTAAACGACCACTTAAAGCAGGTAAGAAAGCAAAAAACTGCTAGACACAAAATTCTTATTTTGATCTCAACTACTTTTGATATCCTAAGAAAGGAAATACAACAAAGGAAAAAATGGTACTGCTGATTGCTAGTGACTCCAACATTATACTCCATATGCCTAGGATTTTTTGTTTTTGTGTTTATGATCTATGAATCTATGTAGTATAAGTTTAGGGTTTTGAGCTAGTACAAGGGCAGTTAAGTAGCACAGTAAATAGAGCACTGAGCTTGGAATCAGGAAGACCTGAAGTCAAATCCAGCCTCAGACACTTACTGTCTGTGTGAACCTGGACAAGTCACTGAATTCTGTGTGCCTCAGTTTCCTCATCTGGCAAACTATTCCAGTATCTTTGCCAAGAAAGCCCGAAATGGGTGGGTCATAAAGAGTTAGACATGACTGAAAAACACTGAATCTAACACAAAGGTTCTTAACGTTTCTTGTATCATGGGCTTCTACTCTGAATAATGTTTTGAATTGCTCAAAATAATTAAGATTACAAAGGAAACCAAATGTTAGTGAAAATAACCATGTGGTTCTCATCCAAGTTCGTGGAATCCATCAAATTTATCTAAAATTTGTCTGTGGATTCCAGGCTAAGAACTCCTGATCTTAAAGAGTGTTTTATACTCTAAAATAGGCATTATAAATCTTTACTCAATAACGCTTTTAAATAAATTAAATTTCAGTGAAAGCTTAGTGAAAATAAAAATGTACTTTTTCCCATTTGAGTTCCTAGGATCCCTGAGTCTATCTACAGAATTCTTGGGATGCCTGGGCTCCAGGTTTAGAATCTTTAGAATCCCTACCCTCAAAAGACTTGGATAGAACCTATAATGAGTTTCCCAACTGATGTTTTATTCCTGTAACTCTAATTTAGAATAAGTATTTGATTTAGAGCTCATCATTCAGAATGTCTTCCAGTGTTTGTTCATTTTTTGTATATATCTTATCTCAACTATTTTATTTTAGGAAAGCATTTCTGGTGATGGTGCTAGGCCCCCTCTAAAGATTAGCTCTCCTTTCCTTCCAGAGACGTGAAGTTGCCAAAACAGTCTTTTGCCTGGTGCTAGTGTTTGCCCTGTGCTGGCTGCCCCTTCACCTCAGCAGGATTCTGAAACTCACTATCTATGATCAAAGTGATCCCAATAGATGTGAACTTCTGAGGTAAGAATGCTATTATATAGAAAGAAGCTGGCTGATTAAATGCTATTTAGGAGCACTGCTTACTGAGTAGCTGCTTTGGTAGAAAGGGAGGGTGCCTTCCTGCATTCCTAACTGAGGGGAGGAATATTTTAAAAATCCCAATTTTCAGTTTCTATTCCATTTGAAAGGCGAGGAGGGAGAGTAGAGGGAATGCCTAGAATGGAGGAATACAGGAGATCAATAAAGCTATAAGAATGGCAAGATTGATTCTTCTTCACCTTCCACAAATCTTCTTAGCTTAGAGGGGTCATGGCACTTTCAAAGGAAACCATTGTAAGAAATAAGAGCTATGAGGATGAATAGAGGCCAATAGGAAGTGAAACCACTCTTTCTGGGTAAAAATTTTCTTCCTAAAAATATTTATCCTCTCTATATTGAAGATGTGAGTTAGCAATGAATTATCACTGATATACTTTGGGGGTGTATTTGCAGCTTTCTATTGGTCCTGGACTACATCGGTATCAACATGGCTTCACTGAATTCCTGTATTAATCCAATAGCTCTGTATTTGGTGAGCAAAAGATTCAAAAACTGCTTTAAGGTAAGGGAACTGTTTGTCCTGACCTAAAAGATCTGAACTTTACAGAATTGGGCCTGATTTTTGTTATAAAAACAGTCAGGGCTTTTATTTACATAATCAGCTAACCATGATCTCTTCTATTCCCCCCAACCCAGCTAGTTTCTTCTATATATAGAAGTGCCATTAAAATCAACAAGAATTTCACGTGTGGATATGTAACTGACAGAACTGGCAGAATGGAATTAGGACCCAATGAACCAGAACCAAGAAGCAGTCGCATGTTGTCCTATTTCTACTGAGGCTATAATTATTTCTATATAATCCCAACACTATAACAATAAGTCAGTTTTCTTTGCTGGGCTGCCTTAACACACAAATGACAAAACTAGTTTCCAGGTTGCTATCACATAGGCTTGTCAAGTAGACGAATTTTAACTAATTAGATTAGGGCAATTAATTCTGCTCAATTAAATTTTACCATTTTTGAGTAGACTCAAACATTTGAATAACCTCAGGCAAGAGATCCAAAAGAAATTTGATAGAAATAAATGTCCTGCCTTGTCTGTGATTTTCATCATTACCATCTATTCCCCAAATCAAGTGTTCCCTAGGCTAAAACAACATAAATAAGAGAAGTCTCATCTTTACTTATATAAAATGACTGCTCATGTATTTAATATCTACATCATCCTATTTATGAAATATTCTACTTTTATAAAGTCAAAGTCAATTTATGAGGTCATATTTTTTTGCATAATCATCAAAAGATTACATTGGAAAAGATCTCAAGAATCAACTCTCTTTACAGATGAGAAAATTAAGACTCAGATAAATTGGTACCCCCTCACTTCCCTCCCGAGTGTGCCTTTCTTGTCCTTCTGAATCTTATTTAAAATGTGTTTAGAGGAAAAACAACACTTTGGAGATAAAAACAAAAAATAAAAAAGTGAGGGTGGAGTGGCTTGGTGAATGTCTGCTGGGATTCCTTTTCAAAAAAATCAAGCAGCCCATTGATTTTCTGTCATGGATAGAAAGTCAGAGGCTCACAGTATACACAGATTTTCTGACATTTGACTAGCATAAGCGTATGATAATAGTTTATTTTTGTTTTGGACAGTCATGCCTGTGTTGCTGGTGCCAATCTTTTGAGGAAAAACAGTCCCTGGAGGAAAAGCAATCCTGCTTAAAGTTCAAAGCAAATGATCATGGATATGACAACTTCCGCTCCAGTAATAAGTACAGTTCATCATGAAAGAAGAATGAGGGAGTCACTGAACTGCAGTTCCTTCATTTTGGACAGAATTGTTATGATTAAGACAATGGGTCATTTGGAGTAATAATTTTGTGTTTGCACAAAAAAAAAGGGTGAGAAAGTGATTGTTTTCTTAACACTAATAATTCTTCATGGTATTCTTAGTTGTTTACAGTACATGAAGGAAAGGAAGGAGAAAAGAAAGAACACCTCATTGTCCTAGCACTTAAAGTCTTTGAAGTTAGCACTTCAGTGTAGCTCTAGATAACTTCCTGTAGATTAATATGCCATTTCTGGTCAGCATGAATTCACGCAGAGTTTTCAGTGAAGAGGTTGTTTTCTAATTGATGTGAATCCAACATAGGATACAAAAGAATCCTATCCAAATAGGGCAGATGTATGAAGTGATTCAATTAGGGCTTTTAAAAAATCCTAAAAAGAAAAAAAAAGTTTTTTTTAATCACGAGTGTTATACTACTGGATAGACAGACACATTATTACTAGACACAGAAGGTGAAAGTATGTGAAAGTAAGTTTAGCTGGCTTCTTTTGTTCAAAATTAAAAGCATACTTGAATAATTCCAAGAGAAGTTTAGAAAATACCATCTAAGGGATGGACCCAAAATACATTCAAAACCCTTCAAAAGAGCAGATGGAATCAAATGTAGCAAAGAGAAAGAGGAAAGAGTTGGACCGTTGTTTGAACTGAGTTCTTTGAGAAGTCTTACATGCTTAGTGTTCTTTTTAATGAAAAAAAGAAAAAATTCTAAGATTCTTGCCAGGATGCTTGTGATTGTTTTTAGAATATCCTTACCCTTTCATAGCTGTGGTTTAAGGCTACATTTGATTAGTTTGGGCTTCTGTAAATATTTAGATGGTGTATGACTACATGTTGACTGCTCCATTAAGGGCAGGTCCCAGTCTACATACCCTTGAACAAGAGAGACACTAGTAGCAACCATGATATAACTTGGATTGCCTAGAGAAGTGTACATATGGCAAATGGGTAGGCCCCGTGCTCCATAAAGTCCCTTAAATACTCTAATTAAGTAGTTCCTAGGAATATAATATATAATTAAAATACTAATTTTATTCTAAAAGGCTTTGAAACTCTAATCAGTCAATTATTAACTTTTTTTCCATGGGGCAATTGGTGGTCTTCATACATTTTCCCATTTTTCCTCAAAATTTAGCCATTAGAAAAAATATAGTGATATATGCTTTACTATCATCACAAACAAAAATACTTCTAAAAGCTATAAAACCTCAGACTTTTTTATTCTCAATTTTGTCATCTCCTCTGCCAAGTACCTTGGTTATGAACAAGATTTAATTGATTTATCCACATGAGCAAGAGGAAAGGAGAGGGAGAGAAAGTAAGGAAATTGGGTGGGTTGGGAGAAACACTGAAAGATACAAATTCCCACTCTAGGTTGGAAGTTGTCATTGCTCTGTGACTGCAATTACAGACGATCCTAACTCAATACCAGCATAGCAAAAACTATAATGTTCTCAGAGCTCCTACAGGAATGAATTGGACTCCAGAGCTTTGCCTTTTACTCCTAAAATATCATAGAATTTTTAGGGGGTAACCAGGACCACATGTAGGAAATAGATTACTAATGTAGTTTCCTGTCAATTTCTAAGCTGATGATAAACCAAACCAAAAACTACATTCTGGCCAAGAAGAAATGACAATAACTCTGTGTGGGTGATTCACATGCCATGTGCATACTATTTATAAATCACATAATGGGTCCTGTCTATTAGCTTCACAGCCACTGCCTTGAACTCCTATGATCATGAAAATACATTCAGTGCCTTAAAAAGGGGAGACAGTGAATTCTAAACTAGCCACTGGTCAGTATTATTTTCAAAGTTTCATTATATCTTTTTATTTTTTCTATTTGTAGCTATAGTGTTTTACTACTATGTACACATTTCTCTGCACTAATTTCTTGCTAAGTCAAGCATCCTTGGGCATGGCTACATTCTCATGCCCTATGACTGAAACTCCATTGCACGAGAATTTTGCCAAACCTGGAAATTGCACACACAAAGAGCATATGCACTGTTTAAAAAATATAATCATATCCAATAATTTCTGAAAATGCTGGTTTGATATTTTCAAAATAATAATAAAGACTGAGGGGCAAAACACATCAATGATTTCTTGGTATTACTGAAACCAAGTTCAGAAAGGTGCTACTTTAATGACCAAATTATGTTTAAGCTAAAAAACTTCATTCCCCAGCATCGAGATCTATGTAATATAGTAGTGGCCCCAAAGAGTAGCATTTATTGTGTAGTTTATGAATTTTAAATATTTCTAATCTTTGTCATGTCCTGCTAATATGTCAGTATTACTTAATTTGAGGCTCATTACCCTGATGAGTATTGCCAGATTGTGTGTGCCTGAAGGCAAGCAACCAGGGGTTTAGTAAGGGGACTCTAGCTAACTGAAAATAAACAAATATTTTCTTTATAAAATTGTATAGAAACTCGTAAAATAACTATATATATTATATATATAACAATATATATTTTGCTTTTTGTGGTCACTTAAAGTGGCAACTACTGTAGTTGCTAAGTGCTTACTTGCTAGATAAAGAAAGTGAAATTATCAATAAAATTATTTTTAATTGTTTAAAAGTATGTTGTGTTTTATCCCCACTGAAAACATATTTCATTCATTATATACTGATTTTTTAAAAATGTAGTTTCAAAGAAAGAGAGTTGCCACCAGAGGACCTTTGCATATAGTAGGCACTTAGGAAATATTTCCCGAATTGTTAATATTAACTTCCTCCAAATCATTTTACTAGAGATGAAAATTATTTAGGATTTGCTGCCAAGCTTTCTAACATCTCCTCATGTACATTGTGGTCTTTATTCTTGTGATAATATTTATTTTACCATGAGGAACCAGATGAAAACACTCTTAATTATTTATTCCCTGGCTGATTATTCAGTTTGTAAATTAGGAGAATCATAGTCTGTTGTTAAAAGAGCCCTTGGAGATTTTCCAGTTTTGCAGGTGAGGAAATTGATATAGTTAAATCTCTTGAGTTTTCCTCTATTTTATTCCCTGCCTTTTGGTTATTTCAGTGATTATCAGCCCCTCCACCAAGAGATAGGAAAGGACAGAATTTAATATTTGGAATTAATGGACTAAAATGAGGATTTGAGTTTCACTCCCAATATCAATTATCTAATAATAATATTATCTCTATCATAGAAATTATAGATTTAGAGTTGGAAGGGACCTTAAAGGTCATCAAATCAAACTCCTCATTTTACCAATGAGGAAACTGAGGGTCATAGAGATTAAGCAATTTACATGAGGTCACATTGTAAATGTCAGACAGGATTACAACCTGTTTACAACAAGATCTTTCCTAATTTCAAGGACTTGGAGTGTTGGACTGTATTCTATATGATCTCATTCATCAATGGCCAGTGAATTGGTTTATTTTCCATAGTAATCTCAAAACGGTACACTGTAAAGGACTCAGCAGAGTTTTTTGGAAGCCAATATCCCTCCTTGACAGTACTTAGATTCCTGCTGCCCCCTTTCTGTTTATCACTCTGGGAATACATAGGAGATATGAGTTACAGAACAAGTAAGAAATAACCCCTTTTTGGGTACGTAGTCACCAAGAATGAATCACCTGTGTAAGTGTCACAAACATACCTATACTATAGTATTGTAACAAATATTGACAGAATAGTGTTATGTAACTTAAGTAATGAATAAGCTCTAGAAATCTGGCATCTGTGTTAGCTTTGGTAAAAGCAAACAGCAGACCCAGACACCCCTATTCAAAAGGAGAAACAAATTTAAAACTGGAAGGCTCCACAGAGCTCCAACTTCTCACTCAACAGATAGAAAAATGGAGGGCCAGAGAAGCTTAGTGACCAAAATCACATGACCCAGGTTTACTAACAGTCTCCTACTCTTTCTGAATAACTGCTACCTGGGAGAAGTAGTCTAGTAACATTAAATACCTGCCAAGTATCATACATCATTTTCAAAAGTCTATCTCTATAGATGAAGTGATACAGGACAGTGGGCTCCAAAGCAGGGGTTAGAGGACCTAGATGACCCTATCTCTTTACTTAACTATTATAACAGGCTCCTAACTGGCCTCTCTGCTTCAAATTTCTCTCTTCTCCAATTCATTCTTTACAAAGCTGCCCAAAAGAGTTTCCTAAAGTACTGATCTGACCATATCACAGGCCTATTGCCTCTAGAATCAAATAGCATTTCATCTTTATCTGATCCTTTTAAAAATTTCTATTTTTAATAGCTAGCATTTCTATAGCACTTTAAGGTTTGCAAAGAGCTTTACAAATACCTTATTTTATTCTCACAGCAACACTGAGGGATAGGTACCATTTCGCAGATGAAAGAACTGAGGCAGACAGAGGTTGTGCAGAGTCACACAACGAGTAAGTGTAAGGATATATTTGAATACCGGTCTTCGTGACTCCAAGACCAACACTCCATCCACTATGCCATCTAGCAAGTCCTTAACAGCCCACCATTTTAAGAATGTTATGGAAAGTATTAACTGCTCTCTGGCCATTTTGTGTAAACATTGTAATGTACCTAATTACTAATACAGTAGTAGATGTATATGTGGCAGCTAGGTGGTGCGATGGATACAGTGCTAGGCCTGGAGTCAGGAAGACTCATCTTCATGTTTAAATTCAGCCTCAGACACATTACCTGGGTGACCCTGGCCACGTCAGTTAATCCTGCTTTCCTCAGTTCCTTTATCTGTAAAATGAACTGGAGAAGGAAATGGCAAACGACTTCATATCTTTGCCAAGAACTCCTCAAATGCAATCTCAAAGAGCCAGACCCAACTGAAAAAACTGAACAACAGCAGTGTTTTTCAGTTGTGTCTGCCTCTTTATGACCCCTTTTGGGGTTTTCTTGGCAGAGATAACTGGAGTGGTTTGTCATTTCCTTCTCCAGCTCATTTTGCAGATAAAGGAACTGAGGCAACAGGGTTAAGTGACTTGCCTAGGGTCACACAGCCAGTAAGTGTCTGAGACCAGATTTGAACTCAGGAGATGAGTTCCTGACTCCAAGCCCAGCCCTCCATCCACCGTGCCACCTAGCTGGCCCTGATATTGTGCTTGCAGTGCAGTCAAATCCCTAGCTCTTTTTCAGACAAAACATGTCTACGCTATCTTTTACTTGTAAGGTTGCCTGATTTAAACACACATTCTCTACTGCACTTATTCCTGAATTTCATCTCATCAGAGTCAACACAGCCTTATTTTTTTGAAACTTTTAGGGATCCAGATTCTATTTTCCAATGCATTAGCTATCCCTCCAAGCTACAAGTTTCACCTAGAAATTTGAAAAGCATGCCACCTAAGAATTAAATCTACTGGAATGCATATGAGAGAAGTGTTATAGGGAGAAATGCGTGTTTCAAAGGAAAATGGGTGTGTCTTGAGTCACAAGAGGGGTGTAATGAACACATTTTGCCTGTATTTTTTAAACGACATGCTAGGTGTTGACTTTCTTTATATTAGGGAATGTCTGGAGCCCTTTGTACTGGCTGTAGAAGAAAGAATTGATTTGGGGAGGGGGTATGTGGTTCTTTTTATTTTGTTTTAAACTAAATGAATAACTT
This sequence comes from Potorous gilbertii, assembly GCA_028658325.1. Classification (NCBI taxonomy): domain Eukaryota; kingdom Metazoa; phylum Chordata; class Mammalia; order Diprotodontia; family Potoroidae; genus Potorous; species Potorous gilbertii. Next base: position 448,893,433 of record CM053771.1, on the reverse strand, counting down.
GATAGGCACAGTGTTGAAAACTGGCTAGGGATTTATTATCATGAAGGCTTATTATAACAAAAGGGTTTTTTTGCAGCAAAGGATAGTTAAATAAAACTCGAGGTAGGGGGGTTGAAACTATGTAAAAATCAACATATTCATTTCATCTGGCAGGTCAAATTAGAATGCCTTATTAAATGAATTACTGAAAGTGTGAGCTTTTTTGCTAAGCCAGAAGAAATCATAAAAACACTGGAGGGGAGTTTAGGGTCAACTTCATTCTCCCAAAACATTGTGGTCAATAATGAAGCAATTTTTTTTGGCCCAGAGGATTATAGTAGGTACTTGATCAGCCCAAGGTGAATAAGAATCACCCACATATAAGTATAAACAATTAAGACTATAGACAAAAGAATGTGGGGGAATTCAGTTAGTTCCAAACATCCTAAATTTGTTTCTCCATATTTTAGCATTTTTAAAATCCATGATACAATTGTGTGTTAAAAATGAGAGTGAGGAAAATGCCAAATCCTAAGCCTGAGGTAAATAGGGAAAATTGTTTCTGAATTCATGTCTACGTCAACAGAATTAAAGCAAGCAGAAACCATGATGGGCACGTTTACAGGTTTTAAGACTGACTCAAAGATAAGTATTTTATCAGTACGATTAAACAGTTACTCTATCAATATGTTGAGGAGTTTTGAATTGTTTTTAATAGAATCTGAGTTTTTGCAAGTTTAATTGCAAGTTCAACTCAATCAGTTCAATTTTGTGGAAGCTATATTCCTGGTTCATCTTTTGCCAGATTACTTTTTGTGGGCTTTCTGCTAGACAGTCTTTTTTCCTTGGTTTATGCGACTTGTAGAGTAATTAATCTGACTTTGTATTGACCATAAAGGAAATACTAATATGGATACTATACGACCATATAACATGTATTGTTCTCAAGTTTTCCAGTGTACTACATAAATTATTTATATCATCGAATCACCAAGCCATAAGTCTGTTTGTCTATCTGTCCCAGACTCTTTGCATAGATAAATAGATAAATATAGCTATGGATAGCAGATTCCCAGAATCCTATTAGACTGAGAAACAGAATCAATTAAAAAAACCGATTTTTCATTCTCAGACCCACAAAATGTTACAATTACAATAGAAGTTTGGTTAAACAGTATTTAGTCGAGCTCTTCAACTGTGCATTGAGAAAATCAAGATCCACTAAGGTTGTGATTCACCAAAACCCACACAGCTAGAGCTAATGTCCTTCCTGAAACTAAAATCCAAGTTTTCCCAACTCATTTTCTAATACTTTTCCCATTATGCCACAATATTTTTATTAACTACACTGTGGTTATAATCCCCCAAATATTATAACTCTAGTTTTCTGTTACATTTCTCTTTTTCAAATAAAAGATATTTTGATAGTACATTTCTCATTTGTGCCTAAAATTTATTTACATCAATATCCATGACAAACTAGGAATCTGAGTACACACAAAAGACAAAAGCCTCCATTAGATTAGGCAAAATTGTGAAGTAAACATGGGTTTCTGTACTAGCTATCCTCTCAAGGGGCAGCTGGGTGACTGACTGTGTAAAGTCCCAGGCCTGGAGTCTGGAAGTCTCATCCAAGAGTTCAGTCTAAAGTTCCTTGTTCAGTGCCACTCCTATCCCCCACCCCTACTCCCAGCTTTGATATCTAGTGATAAGAAATAGATCACATGAGGCCTTTTTAAAAAAGCATACTACTGTTCACAAACTAATAACTTGAAATCCCATACATTGCTTTTAATACCTGAAAAATTCTGATTCACTTAACCTTTCCTCAGGACAAATCCATTGTACTAAACCAGACTTCCCTGCTGAAGGCAGTACGAGAAGTATTTGGCTGTAAGTTGGGAGATGTGGGTTATAATCTCAGTTATGTCACTAACTATGGACCATGCCGTCTGCAAAATAAAGGAGACTTCCCAGATTGATAGGTAGATCTGCCAGGATATATACTCTGCTGATAAAGCCTCAGGAAATCAGGGCCACACTTCCCTCACCCCCACACCCACATAAAAACACCAATACACATGAAGCATCAAGTATATGGAGGTAACTGTTGATACAGACTTCTCATAGACTGACTAGGAAGACGTGTTTTTCAATCAATTGATGCTTGTGTTTAAACTAATTCTGGGGGCCTTGGGACTATACTAACAAAAATTGCAACCACTATGGCAACCACCAAGGAGTTACCTTCCAGGGATAAGAGTCAATAGTTTGTTAAGGATGAAGAGAAGAGTAATGATGATGATGATGATGATGATGATGATGGTGATGGTGATGATGATGGTGATGGTGATGGTGATGGTGATGGTGATGATGATGGTGATGGTGATGGTGATGATGATGGTGATGATGATGGTGATGGTGATG
>CM053771.1:448851076-448890527 GCA_028658325.1 Potorous gilbertii | reverse complement strand
CTTCTCAAGAAAATAACCATCTATGGTCTTAGTTTTTTCCCTTTTCTGGGCATTTTCCCAGCCAGTTACTTGACTTCTGATAGTCTTCTCCACCTCCTGGTCCAGATCCGCCCAGCTAGTGCTTGGGGTCTGAGATTCAAAGGTTGCTCCCCAGCCTCAGGGCTTTTGGTGGCAGGCCTGACTGCTCTTCAATGGGAGCTTATCTGCTGGTTCTCAGGTGGGGGGCAGGGCCGCCTCTCAGGCTCAGTTCCCTCAGGGGGTTTATGCAGAGATCTTTTGTAATGGAGCTGGGGTGGAGCTCCTGCCTGCTCTGGGAGTCTCTGGCTGTGCTGCCTCTGCCTCTGCCACAGAGGCCGCTTTCCAGGGGGTCCGAGTCCTGGAGATACTCCACTCCCCTCTCAGCCAGTCTCTCTCACTGACCTGTGCGTCTGTGGGTGGAGGGACCTTCGCGGCCGCCCGGAGATTCAGGTCCCTGAAGCCTGCTGGGGTCTGCTCGCTCCTCTCAGTGCCACGTGGCCGGGGCAGGGCAGAACAGGGCTCCGCCGGGCAGGGCTCCGCTCCCGTCTGGGGCTCGATGGACCCCTGGGGTTGGTTTTGCTGGGCTCTCTGCAACGGAAATCTCCTTCACTGTGTTGCTGCATGGCTTCCACTGTTCCAGAATTTGTCAGGAGTTCTTTTTACAGGAAATCTATGGGCTGTGGATTCGGAGCTAGCAAATGTGAATCTTTCTACTCCGCCATCTTGGCTCCGCCCCCCCATCCACTTCTTGAGAAAGAATCTATGGAGTCTAAGTGATGATTGAAACATTTTATTTTTACTTTCTGGGTATATATTTTTGTCTATTTTTTTTCCTAGCATGACTAATGTGGACATATAATTTACATGACTACCCATGTATAACCTATAACAAATTGGCTACCTTCTCAATGAAGGAGGAAGGGAAAGAGAGAATTTAAAAATAAAAAAATTAAAAATTAATGTTAAAATTATTTTTTATGTACAATTGGAAAATAAAATAAATATTTAATTTAAAAATAAAAGTAATTTGCCAAATACTTCCCAATGATATATAAAATTTTAAAACAATCATATTTTGTTTTTTAATTTTGAGTTCCAAATTCTATTCTCTCGTCTCTGTCCATTCCTCCTCCTTGAGAAAGCAAGCAATTTGATATCAATTATACATGTGAAATCATACCAAACATATTTCCATATTAGCCATGTGTTAACTATCATCTTTTATATTTACTGACTTTTGTGGCTAAACTCCCCCAAAAGACCATGTGCAATAGGTGCCTCCACTTTCTCTGTTCTTGCTTTCTTCTTAATTCCTTTCCATTCAGTTTCCACCCTTAACATTTTCCCATAATCACTCTATACAAAGTGAGCAAAGATTTCTTAGCTGCCAGATCCAATTGCTTTTTCTTAATCCTCATTCTCCTCTATGTCTCTGCAGTCTTTGATACTGGATCACCCTCTTCTTCTTCAAACTCTATTTTTAAGTTTTCAGGACTATACTCTCTTCTGGTTCTCCTCCTCCCTATCTGACCACCCCTCCTCAGTCTCCATCTTCCTCCAGGTCACATACTCTCCAAATAGATGTCCCACAGGGCTCCATCCTGGGTCTTCTTCTCCTTTTTCTCTATACTGCTTCATTTAGTGATTCCATTAGCTCTCATGAATTTAATTACACCTCTATGGTGATGATAGTTTACAAAGAATCTATCTTGTCCTAACTTCTCTGCTGATCTCCAATCTCACATTTCCAACTGCCTTTTACACTTCTTGAACTAGATATTCAATAGGCATCTTAAGTTCAAATGGAGCTCATTATGTTTCTATCTAACACCCCTCACCTCCATTTCTTTATCATTGTAGTGGACAACACCACCCTTCAAGTCCTCCAGTCTCGCAGCCTGGAAGTTATCCTTGACTGGTCTATCAATTTCGCCTTTGCAACCTCTCACCAGTATACTTTACCCTTACCCTTCTCTCCTCTGATATTGCCACAACCCTTGGTCAGGACCTCTTTCCCTCATTCTTGGACTATTGCAACGGCTTATTAGTGAGTCTGTCTCCTTCAAATCTCTCTCCATTCCAATCCATCCTCCATTCAGTCACTAAAGTGATTTTCCTAAAATGTAAGTCTAACCATATTTTCCTTTACATGCAATCAGTAAACTCCAATAGCACCTGTCACCTCCAGAAAAAATATAAAATTTTCTGTTTGGCATTCAAAGCCCTTCATAACCTAGTACCTTCCTCCTTTAATAGTTTTGTTATACCTTACTCCCTACCATGCACGCTTTTGATCCAATGACACTAGCCTCCTTGTTATTCCATGAGCAAGACTCTCCAATTTTTTGACTCTGGACATTTTCTCTGGCTGTCCTCCATTCCTTGAATGCTCTTCTCTCTCATCTCCGCCTGCTGACTTTTCTGACTTCTTTAAGTCCCAACTAACATCCTATCTTCTGCAGGAAGCCTTTTGCAATCTCTCTTTAACTTTAGTGCCTTCCTTTAGTTAAATATTTTCTATTTACTCTATATGCAGCTTATTTGTCTATATTTCTTTGTTTGTTATCCCCCCATTCATTTGTGAGCTCCTTGAGGGTAGGGACATCTTTTACTTTTTTTTTTGTAATCCTAGTGCTTATCAAAGTGCCTGGCATATAGTAGGCACTTAATAAATTTTTACTGATTGATTGATTTTACCCTTGTTAGAATATATGAGGATGAGTTCTAGATACCTCTTTTCATTGATATGGGACTCTCAGTGGTTAAAGAGAGCAGCTTTGCCATAAGTATATGTGACAAGATAGAGACAAGTGAAGGATACCTATCTATGCTTCTTCAGATTTAACCATTATAAGCTTGGTAACAGTAAAGGAGCTCTGTTAATTTCCCAAAAGTAATTGAGTCTGCTTTTCTCTTCCTGTTCAGCTCAGAGCCCAACTTGCTTGTTTGTACTGTCTATCCCATATTAACAAGCTTTATAGGATGTCCATCCAAATGCATCTTGAAATATGGGCAGTAGACGTTCTTCATTTATGTAGTCTTTTCTGTGTGGCTGGACAAGTCAAATTCCTTGGAGTGATTACAAATCTCTTCCAGGAAGCTCTGCAGTGTTGTAGGACTGGATGTAATCAGCACATCATTATCCACAGGGAAACCAGAGTCAACCTGGAATCTGCATTGGATTTCTCTCTCCAATGAAATTCTACAACACATTATTTGTATTTCTTTATGATACATATCCCAATCTACCCTGTATCATGTTTATTTATGTATTATGCAGACGCATAGTATAATACTAAATGCTTTGGTATAGTACTTTTAAATGACTGAATAATAAATATATCATACTTATATTGTGAAGAATCATCTTATTTTTATTTGCACCCATTTCTTATATTTATTTGCAATATAACATATATTTTGTGTGTATCTTATTGTTTTTATCTTATTAGATTTAATGTTCTCCATGTAGTTATTTAGTTTTAAATTGTTAAAACTAGAAAGTACTTGAGCTGTAATTTTACCCAATTTTCATGTGCAGGTGAGGAAAGTGGGCAAGAAGGTTTATGAGGTATGCCCAAGATCAAGCTGCTGGTTATTGGCGGTTCTAGAACTGAAATTCCAGATTTACTTCTAATGTACTCTTGGTTCTTAGATGTTAAATAGAAGAAAATACAGGGAAGCAAGACCAGCACTTAGCTCATTTTAAAATGAACAATAGAAATGCTGAAGGAAGCATGGTAAAGTAGATAGAGAGTGGCTTCAGAGTTAGGAAGACCCAAGTCCTCCTTCAAATATGCATTGGCTCTGTGACCGTGGGCAAGTCATTTCACTTGTAAGTGGCCCAGGGAACTCTTGAGGAATATAAGTTTCAGAGCAGGTGTTACAGCAAGAAAAAAAAAAGAGGCAGCAAAAGAAAGAAATAGGGAAAAAAAAACAGAAAGAAAAAGGAAGAATGAGATGAAAAGAGATAAAGAAAGTGGGGAAGAAAGCAAAAGAAAAATAGAAAAAGGTAGAGGTAAAAAGAAAGGGAAGAAAAAAGAAAGATGGGAAGACAGGAAAAAAGAAAAAAGATTCAAAGGGAAGGTAGGAGGGTGAAAGAGAAAGAAAGAAAGGCAAGTGGAGAAAGAGAAAGAAAAGAAGAAAGAAAATAAAAGAAGGAAGGAAAAGGAAAGCAAAAAAGGAAGAAGAAAAGAAGGAAGAAAAAGAAAGAAGGAAAAAAGGAGGAAAAGAGAAAGTAGAGAGAAAAACATAAAAGGGAAAAAAAAGAAGGAAGGAGAAATTAAAAGGAAGTATGAAAGAAAAAGAAAGAGGCAGAGAAAGAAAAAAGGGAAGAAGAAAAAGAAAATAAAGAGGGAAGAAAATAAGAAAGGGAAAAAGGAGGGAGAGAGAAAAAGAAAGAAAAATAAGAAAAGAGATAAAGAAAGGAAAGAAGAAAAAAGGAAAAAAGAAAAAGAGAATGGAAGAAAACAAGAAAACAGAAGGAAGAGAGAAAGAAAGGAAAAGAAGAAAGATAAAGGAAAGAAAATGGATAGATGCATACATGGTAGTGGATTTTGTTTCTTTATTTCTAAGTGGATCATAGGGTCACTAATGAATGGAGAGAAATCAAATCCAGATTTTGTCTTTTCATTGATGCTGTCCTAATTTATCAAAATAATTATCTAACAGAGACCTCTGTTTCAATTCCATGAGTGTTAAAAATGATCTGCAAGTGTTTTCAATCCCAAGGGAAAGGCATTGTTATTTCCTGGTCCTGCCCTGGGAACAATTTGCTATCTCCAAGGGTTTGTTAATACACTGAGAAAAAATGATTTTTTAAAGGGATATATGGCCATCCTAACCTTAGCTGCTTCTTTTGTTTGTAGTCGGTTTTTTCCAGGTTCCTCATTTGTGAATGGCAGGACAATGGAGTTGTGATGAGAAAAACTGCTCTTGTGTTAAAAAAAAATAAGTACAACTTTCTTAAAGGAAGTACTTCTGTAGAGGAAGTCTTTCTTTTCCATCTTCTTTTGTCCTTCTGCTCCCCTTCCTGCGTGATGCTGCAGTGTTGCTCTTCTGTCTTAGAAATGTCAACAAAGAAGGAATTCCTTCTATGTCTAGGGTAGTCGAGCATTCTTCAGTGTTTATTATAAACATTATGGAACAAACTTCCCAGTTATTTTTCTAATTTCCTCAAGGCTCATGTGACACAATAATAACTACTAGGCATCAGTTGCACATCTGGACTGTGGAAGAATTGCTAACTTCAGCAAAAGAAAGTAGTTTCCAAATCTTATTTAGTGATAACCTCTTATTTTATTAAAAAAAATTGTCACCTTTCTTTTTATAGTTATCAATACAAATCATTTTTCTCATTAATTTTTATTTAAATTAAGAATTCAATTTCAAAATTTAAATAAATAACATTTAAAATAATACTTTTATTTTATTAAATATAATAAATAGAATAAAAATATTATGTATAAATACAATATATAAAATAAACATATATATAAATTTATAAATAGAAATGATAACAAAATAATATTTTAAATAACAAATCAATTAAAAATATAAATCTTAAGCACACAATAAAATGAATTTAAGAAGAATAGACATTGTTATTGGAAAAAAAACTCTTACAATTTTCATGCTAACACAAAAAATAGTGCCTGCCTTCAAAGAGATTATACTTCATTGATAGAAAAGAGAATTCCTATGGAAAAGTTGTTCTTTTTTTTCAAGTGATATAGAATAGATAAAAAAAAGTTATTTGGAAGGCAGCACTAGGGACTGGGGTGGTCAAGAGAGACTTCCGATAAAAGGTAACATTTGACCTGGGCCTTGAAGGAATCTCGAGGTCCTACTAGAGAGGGGAGTAGGAAGTGCATTTCAGACATTGGGTACAACTTTGCAAAGGTGTTGATACAGGAAATGAAATATTGTCTAAAGTAAGTAGGTTAGATCGTTAGGGTTGTAGACATAATGAAGGAGAGTAATGCGCAATGATCTTGGAATGGAAGACTAGATTCAAATTGTGAACTTTAAAAGTCAAACAGAGAAATGCATTATTTTATCTGAGAGGAAAGGAGAATTGCTGGAGTTTCTTAAATGGAGGAGCATCGTGACTAGAACTGTGCTTTAAGAATATCAGTTTGGCAGTTATGTGTATCATTGGTTGGAGAGGGGAGAATTTCAGTAGAAAATTAGTTAGAAGGTGTCAGCACAATAGCCTGGATAAGAGCCGAGGAAGACCCAAACTAGACTGTGACCTGCTCTTCTCAAATACTGGATTCCTATTTCAAAATATCAAATCATTTTTTACCATTACTTTGTATTCTCTAGGTATAGTTTGGAAAACTTTGCAAAGTGGAGAAGTAGGCAAGCTAATTACTGTTAAAGGATAAGTGTGTGGGGAGGCTTCTCTATTCTTTCTTTGAGAGATATTTTGGTGGGAGAATTTGCCTACTATACACTAACATCTCACTTATTTGACTTCCTTGAGGAAAGTACTTCTTAGCTAAGTGAGATCCTATGAGTGCCAAAACTGAAAATAACAACGAAATTTAAATATTTAAAGACACTCTTTAAATGTATTGCACCCTTCCTCACTTTCCAAAAAGAAACACTTAAAACTTTTAGAAAATAAATATCAGTTACTTCATCTGTCTTATTTTCCTTATTTATGAAATGAAAGGATTAGATTAAGAATCCCTAAGCTTCCTTTGAATTGGGACATTCTATGAGATGAATAAAAACATCTATTGTCATCCTCTATAATATTATAGTTCTGTATTTAGCAATTTATTTTTGTGGCTAAACTTGGAGGACAGTTATCTATTCCATGTTGTGACTTTCCCCATTACATTTGATATATTACCATTAAGCATAAGAAATTAAATGGGAGTTTTTGGGGGAATATTGCCGAAACCACAGACAACACACAAAGGTCAGCAAATGACACAGTCTACAATCAAATATTCAGCCCAGGTACTGTATATTGTACATAAAAGAAAAAGAAAAATTCAGATTTCTCGGTAGTGAGCGTCAAAAAATTTTATGTGGATTTTCCAGATCATGGGGCAGTGGGATGGTGGAGAGACATTATGTCCCTAACCCCCTGCGATGTAGGAGGGAAAACTCTATTACTATTATATAAGCAGTTACCTTGGGTTAGCCAGCAAGAGTGGAATGGTGGAGGAGCTCTGAAGGTACTATTGGGTGTACAGAGGATCCCATACAACCTATTTAGAAAATTAGGTTTCTTGTGTTTTTTGACAATCTATAAAACATTTAACTGTAGTAAACACAGTTTTCAACATATGACTTTTATTTTTTTGGAAAAAAACTTATAAAATTATTTATATCTCTATGTATATATCTTGCAGAAGACTAGAAACTATTTATGTCTTTGAAAAGAGGGCTTAAAGGAGAGAGTCTAATATGTTTCCAGAGCTGGCCAACAGTTGGATGTCATCATGTTGTCTGGCTGTATGCCCAGGTGCTATCTACTACAGAATAAAAAGTAGCACTGAATCACTTTCAATCAGCTACTCTAACTTTATGATTCCTACCAAGGGAATCACAAAATGTTTGTAATTTGTCTGATCTTTCTGATTCTTCTTTAAAATCATTTCATTCATGCCTCCTCGACTATCATCAAAAATATGTAATTGGGATTAGATTAATATCATAATGTTCATGGGAATTTATAATATTGATGCATTTTGTTGCAATACTGAACAAAAACCATATCAGTGCCTTTCTGAGAATAACATACCATTTTGAGATCATCATTTGTCATTGTCACTGTGATTGGTGGTGACATTTCTATTGTTATTTGTGATTTAGAGAATATGATTTACTTGAAATAAGCACTTTTCATTAATTATTAAACTCACCTGTTCATTGTGGTCACTGTGTGCAAAAAGAGAGAAGATTGAGCTATTTCTCTTAATCTAGTTGTATTTTATGTCTCTCTCCCAATGCTTCTAAATTTAGTCAATAGAAATTGCCACTGAAGAAATTATTTCATTCTCTCTATATATGTTTCTACGTTTCTGTCCTCAGAATTTGCATGAGAATGACAGGAGGAGGGACAGGTTATGATGGCAAAAGAAATGTACTCAGAAAAGGACACACTTGAATTGCTGAATAAAATGCCTCAAAATGGGCCTATATTTGGAACCAGAAAACAGACATATTAGTGAAAATATAAATGTCACCAGTGAACTTGGTTAGATTGGTCTAGATTCTGTCTGTCTCTGTCTCCGTGTGTGTGTGTATGTGTGTGTGTGTGTCTGTCTGTCTGTCTGCCTGTCTGTCTTCGTGTGTGTGTCTGTCTATCTCTGTCTCTCTTTCCCCTACTTTCTTCAAATCATGAAGCTTTTCTTTTCATATGCCACTAAATTCCTCTCCCTGTTACTGACCATTGGCTCCCCTTTTTACCCACAAATTCATCCCTAACTATCCCTTAGCCTGTCTTCTAGATACAATTTCTATTAATTTCAAAAGGAGTTACACTTGCCTCTGGATGCGTAGTTTATATATGTATGTATATGTAAATAAAGTGTATGTGTGTATGCATATGAAAAACTGAAAAAATCCCTAGGAGCATAGAAGTGAGCAGGAACAGACTGTAATTCAACTGAAGTGGCTGGACAGTGCAGTGGATAGAACACTGGTCTGAAGTGGGGAAGAACCCATCTCAGATTTTTTTTTTTATCTATGTGACCATAGACAAGTTATTTACTCTTTCTCAACAGTTTTCCCATTTGCAAAATTGAGACAATACTAGTACCTACCTCAAGAGATTGCTGTGAAGGTCGGATAATACTTGTAAAGTGCTTTGCATACCTTGATGTGCTACATAAAACTAACTATTTTGAAATAATTCATTCAGAATGTAATACTTTCAGAGCATCATGTGAGATATTATTATAAAGTGAGGACCCAGATTTTTTAACCAATATGATGAAACCTCTACATATATAACAATATTGTACTTGAAAGTAATCACCTTGGGGATGGATTTCAATATACTTATTCAAGCCTTAATAATATTATTGTTCAAAATATTTTTGGAATTCCTCTTTTGGAATTGTCTGTAAGATGTATCCTTTTGTTAGATTTGTCCTTTATCAGATAAATCATATAAAGCCCTTGGTGAACCTTAAAACATTATATTAACATTTATATATAAATTATATATATATTTTAATTATATGTAACATTATATTAGTACCAGTTATTATATTTTATCCTCAGTGGTAGTAAAAGATCTACTGGATCATAGATTTGGAGAAGGGGTCTTAATGACTTAGGCCCATGTAGTCCTGGTCCCTAATTTTTATAGTTGAGAAAACTGTCATAGCTATATGTGCATATAAACACACATACATATGTATATATGTGCTTATGTATATATACGCACAAATAATACAGACATGCTATCTAAAAAATAATCACATTAATGTCGCCCACCCTTAGCCAGATAAAACTAATGTTCAATCTATTTACAACATTGTTGACAAAATTGGCAACATAATTCTTATGAATATTGGTAGATACAGCTTTTGAGATTTTTCAGTCTCCTGATGCGAGATTCTCGAGGAAAAATGACATAGTTTTCAGGAACAGAGTCCAGGAAGACAGTAGATACTTCCTATAGTCTTAACAATGACATCAAACTCCCTCCTCCTAAAGTTGTCTTTAGGCAGCAGATAAAAGCAGAAAGAACCTGGTCATCTGGATATTATTTAGCCTGAGCCATTCGTTATATTGTGGTAGCAGAAATGTGTGCTTTAGAGGTAAGGCAAACAAAAGTCAGGCAAACATTTTTGTGGTGTAATAGTGTGGTTCTGGGAAGTCTGGTGATCTGGTTAACTTTCCTTATGAACCTAAATTTGCATTTCCCTATGTTGTGTGTGTACTTGGGACAAGTCTTTGAAGTCTTAGGCTCAGATTGCCCCCAAAGGCATCTGGTAACATGACGTTTTGTCAGTTTCAATGGCAACTGTGTCCTTGGCAGCACCATTTGAGCCTTTCCTGATTTTTATGGAGATCCTTGGGTCAGGATACACATCCTTAGCAGTCCACGGTTGTTGAGTCTTTATTTTCTGGGTCTATTATTCACATCAAGTCAGTTTATGGTACCCTGATAGTGCATGGTCTTGGGACCAGGACAATTATAGGGTATCTGAAGCTGTGTACTCTGATGTTTTAGGAAACAAACTAAATAATGTGAGAATAAAGGGTTCTGTTAGAATATTTTATGCTAGAAATAATTTGCTGGAAATAAGAGAACAGGCTCACCTTTTCCCAATATCAGAGGGAAGAGGTAGAATTATATAAAGTAATGGTCTTCAAAAAAAAAAAGATTCTGAGTCCAGCAGGAATAGGAGACAGTTGGAGTAAACACAATGATGAGCAAATCAGCAAAAATTGCTGTTTGGTTGGTTTTTAAAGTCAGATACATACATTTATGGCTAAATCTGGAGAAAGGGTGTTGCCAAGGGGCAGGATGGGTGGGAGAGCAGATATCTTAAGAATGTGAGAATCTGACACTTGTAGGAAAAAGAACAGGCAGTATTAAGTCCCTTTCCTGTGAAAAAAGAGAGAAGGGCAAGGGGGAGGGTCTCACTGAAGGTTCAGTCTAATCTGAGAAGAGTTACTCTTTATAGACCTGCAAGTCCATGACGCTAGAAGATGACCTACAGGGAGTGGTATTCTTGGTCACACTACTCTGGCTCTGGATATAGGTGACAATTTCTCCAATGTGAAAGTAGACTTCTTTGTACCTTCTTGCTCCTTGATCCCTCTTTATTCCAGGGGCTTCCCATAACTCTAGGTCACCCAACCAGCACTAATGTGTTCTGTAAATACATCAAGCCCCAAGGTATTAAGTTGCCAAAATGAGTTTAGGAAACATGGCTCTGTATTATAGATAGCAATCTGACTCTTATGATCGAGTACTGTGATATTTAATTCTAATCATGCCTAGAAATTCTACCAAGAATAAGTTTCTAATTTTATTCTAAGTTTCTTGATAAAATGATGTAGATAGGATAGATTTTAGTTGGAATGAATAATTTTCTGTTCTGTTTTTCTTCTCTATCTTAAAAAGTTGGAACAAAGCTTAGTGTAACATCACCAATTAAAAATAGTAAGGAAAAAGAAAGAAACCCAGTTAAGGTCTTTGACTTAACAGTATAGGAAAAATAGAAACTTAGCAACCAATATTTGGTTATAAAACAACTCAACAAAATTTGAAGACATTTAGATTTCAACTAAGATCCCTTCAGCAAAATGGACAAATAAGAAATGACTCTGAATATACTGATCTAATAAAATAGTAGAAATCCTGGTCTAATAAAGATAAATTCCCTGCCCAAATGATCCAAATTCTATACTCAGATCTGTCCATTTTAAGCACTTGACAATAAAAAAAAATCCTTCAATTTGGAAAGCAAGTGTTGCAAGTTTTTATGCATTTTGATTTTTTTAATTAATTAATTTGTTTTCAATAACAATCACTTCCATAAGTTTTTAATTTTCTCCCTCTCCCTCTTCCTTCTTCTCCAAGATGGCATGCCATCTTATATGGTCTCTATGTACACATTCTTATTAAACACATTTTCATATTAGTCATGTGCATTTTCTTTTTAGGATTAAAATCCTCTAGAAAATAGATTGTTTATTAAAGCTCCTTAGTTCCTTTTAATCTCATTTTTTATTAAAAGATAAGAAGATTGAGTCTTGAACATTATACCTACTCCACAAATCTTATTTCTCTCTGTTGTAAAGGCCATAGGGAAATTCCATTTATGGATCAGCAAAGGTTTTAATGGTGGAAAAAACTCTATGCCCTTTCTAATTTCATACCTAGGGTGAAAACTCAATTTTATGCATCATATTTTGTTGGTCTGCTTCTGCCTGGCTAGAGACAATTCTTTCCTGATCTGTACAATTTTCTAGTTCACTTTTGCAGTTATGAAGCATGGATTTAATTTCTTATAATTCAGAATTGATAAACTTCAAAGGCTGTTAGCTTCCTGTACTAATAGATTTCTATCTTATTTGATCAGATAAAACTCAAATTTCCTTTTCGCTTAATTTCTGGTCATAACCTGCCCTGTACAGACAAGAAGTCATTCCTAGAATGATCCTCTGAAAAATGAATTGTAGCCCTGCCCTTCTTTCTCTAAAGTACTGGTATTTTGAAATTATTTCCTTTTTTCTCCACAATAGCGTAAATAAATGTTTCCTGTGTGACTACTTGGTTTCCTTCAAAATATATTTGAATATATTTATCATAGACAAATATTCTCCTTTCCAAGGAGAAAGGTTGCCATTTATCTCTTAATATAGCAAGTACGTTTTGTTCAGATTTCCAGATATGTCACAATAGCAGATTTTAGATATAATGAGGTGAGCCTCTTTCCCACAGAGCTACATGGTTGTTCATAAGAGAAGAAACTGGCCCCATGGTGCTTGATAAAAGAGGAATTCCTAGCAAAGAGATATTTTTAGTACAGCCTAAGGAACATAAATTCCATCCACATTTCCTCAATGCATTGTGCAGGTTTCTACCACTCATATTAGATTTATTCTATAAAGTAAAAGTTATGGGAAAAAACATATAGAAAATCACAGGAAGAAAATTAGAGGCTTTTAGCATTTTATTGATGATACCCAACATTATTTCATACCTTTATTAAGAGTTAGTGTAGATGTGAAAGATTTATCACTGTTTTTCTGAAAAAATTCATCTTTTCTTTTATGATTTTAATATCAGATTTTGTTACATGTTTGACTGATTCTAAAGAAAACATCAGTGTCCAGTTGCTGACTCCTAGCAATGGAATTGAGACCTGCATTTAGTCAATCTTCCTCCCAATTTTATTTATTTATTTAGGAGTGTTAGCACACCAAAAATAGTTGTTTAGTGAAACAATAAAGAAAAAAGTATGATTACTCTCTTTTTCAGAACTGAGGATTTGAAAAATGTGCGAAGATCTCTTCATGAATGTAGAGAAATAAACTATGTTGATCTGTCAATGTCTTAGAACTTATAAAGCTACCACATGCTTTTTTATATTTATTAGTATGAGGCAGTTGAGATGTACTTGTACATGAGATTTTTGTAAAACTGTTCATCTATGCTCACAATTGACTTGGGACCATTTTGAATTAATTACCTGGTTGTATATAACTATAATCACACGAGGAGATTTGCAGAAAAGCAATGAAAAGGAGAAGCGAAGACTTAAAAATATTTTCCCCATGAGATAAACAACTACTATCAGAGATTGGGGGCTCTTATTTTTCTGTTCAAAAGGTAAAATAATTTTAGTTTTTGAAATGTTTTTGTTTCTAGTCTGGGATCAAGTACATTCATCAAGAAAACTTTTGAGTGAAGTAAGCAACATATTTGCTAATTGAATTTCATGGTATCCAAAGTCAGAAAGTAAGATTTCCCAAAGATAAAGTCGTAGCTCGGTATTTGGGGCAAAAGAGCAAAACAAACAAAAAATTTATATGACTACACCCTTTAAGTCATTGGAAAGCAATTAAATCTTGCGGATTTGAGGTTTTAAGTCTGACATAGCTATTTATGTTTCTTTCACACTAAAAAAATGTGACCACCTAGTTTTAAGGAAAAAAATTTCTAAATGTAACCAAAAGGAAGTGATTTAGGAGCTGTTGAAATGAATTCAAAATATGAAAATTTAAGTTCTTTTTAAAAAAACACATGGATTTCAAAATATGGGAATCAGTATATTGTCTCACACCTATTCCTTTGCCATAGCATCATCTAAAATATTTTTAGGAAAGTTAAATGTGTTTCTCTAACAAGCATTTCTTAAGTGTTCCTATATGCAAAATACTGTGCTAAGCTTCCCCTCCTTTCCCTCCATGACGTGGTCATTGTTTTCCAAACTTTTATGCATTACTAGGAGGATATAACACATATGCTAATGACTATAATACAAAATGGAATGTTGTAATAATAGTTCATATTCATGAAACCATTCTACGGTTGAAAATAACCCTCTGTATGTACTGTATTATTTTATCTTAACAACAACCCTGTGAGATAGGAATCAAAAAGATCTGTTATGTCTGTTTCACACATGAGGAAACTAAGGCTCAGAGACATCAAATATTTTATCCAAGATAGTACAGCCAGTTAGCAGTATAGCCTGGGATTTCAACCTAGGTCTTCTGACCCTAAGGCATTCAATGTCATATCATTATTAGGCGATGCTCTTTTAATGTGTGCTACATGAATTAAGAGAACAGAGAAAAGGCTTCACAAAGAAGGTGCTGGTTGAATCTTAAAGGATATATAGAATTTCTGTAGGCAGAAATGTGGAGGTAAGATGTCATTTTAGTAGGATGGCAGGTAAGATCATGGTCAAGAATCAAAAAGTAGGGAAAAGAGGATCTATCTGCTCAGTGAATGGTAAGTATTCCCATTTCATTACAGTACTGAATAGATGAAGGAGAATAGCATGTGAAAAGATGGAAAAAGCAGCCTGATAGCAGTCTGTCTGTCTGAGGGTGAGGTGGGTGCCTGAATGCCGAACTTCAAGATTTAAGCTTTGTGAGGAATAAAATTGAGAACTTTTATTTTTTTTAGCTAGCTGGGGAAAGATATTTTACCTTACTTAGAACGCAACTGGGTTCATACTTTTTCCAAAGGTATTCAAAACCACAAATAGTAAATGGGTATATTAGCTTTTATTTCTTTCTATCAGCCCGGGCATAGACTGTATTTTATGGTATATAGAATCATGACACAAAATTCCCCCCTTATGTTCAGTTAAACTTTTAAACTTTTTTTTTTAAGTAACAAATGGAAGAGAGAATTTAACTAATTTTGATTGCCCTATACATGTTCTAGAAGAATGAATAAGCCATTTTCCAACTCTGGCATATATATGTGTGCATATACATAAATACACACACACACATATATATCTATATATGCATGTATTTCCATCTCAAAGTTACTAATGGTGATTATTTATTCATTCAACCTATACAGTAAATGAAATAATATTTGTAAAAAGTGCTTAGCACAGTATCTAGCACATAGTAGGTGCTATATAAAGTTTACTCCTTTTCCTCCTCTATATGTTAAATATCTCCTGTTGCATAGACAATTACATTATATTGATATATTCTCTCAAGGGGCTTATATGATTTTGGAGAAAAGCCATATGTACAAAGAAAAGAAAATATAACATATGAAAATATGTGTTTTATATATATATATGTGTATATATATACATACATATATGGTGTGTGAAAATATACCAAGTTGTTTTATCCCTTCCACATTGTGAGGGTTAAGGGTACGGTGGTCTCTGTAATCTGGACAATCTGAGTAAAACTTTTGGCCCTTCCATTGTATCAGGGAGGTCTGAATTACTGTGTTATTAAAAGATAAAATACTATACATGTATTTTATGCATTTTTGAATTTCTAAACGTTTTTTGCATTGTCTGTTGGCCTTTGTGCGTCATCTGTGGTTTCTGCAAAATTCCCCCAAAATTCCCACTTAATTTCTTATGCTGACTTGAGCTACAGCAAAACTGGGGAAAGTTGAGATGTGGAAGGGATAACTGCAAAAGAAAGGGGCTGTATGAGCAGTTAGGGAGATTGGATAGACCTCATGTAAAAGGAGACACTTAAGATGAGCTTTGTACAGTGGTGGCTGAGGTGAGAAGGGATGATATTCCAAGGATGGGAGACAACCTTTACAAAGTCAGAGAGGTAGAAGATGGAAAGTTGTGTACAGGGATGAACAAGTAAGCCAGTCTAGAAAGTATAGGAAGTATAGGAAGGAAGGTAATAAACAATAATCTTGGAAAAGTGAGCTGGAGCCAGATGGTGAAGGTTTAGCCATTCCAAAGAGAGGGGGACAATAGGTAACCACTAAAACTTCTTAAGAAGTGAGGGGCATAGTCAGACTTAGATTTTGGGATGTGGTTCAAAAAGCCCACATTATGTACCCAGAAAGTTTGTCCTTTGCGGTCCCTAGTAGCCACAATTCATGGTTTTTTGGTTTTTTTTTAGCTTCTTGGTCAGTCAACACTCTATTCCCAAAAGGCAGGCATATCCTTCAAAGTTGTATTCCAGTGTGGCCACTCTTTCCCAGAGATCCACAATAATGCCTCCCTGCTTGAGACTGGTGCTTCAGTAATCCTGAAAATGTTTATTTTGTCCTCCTTCTTTGTAGTTACCAATTTCAGCTCGTTACATTATCTGATAATTTTTTTTGTGTGTAAGAAGACAACTATCCAACTGTCCATTTCTCTGCATGAGAATGTATGTTTTGTTCTTATTTCAGTTGTTTGCTTTGCTATTTAGGTACTTAGATATTGTTGGCTAGAAACAGGACGTAAACAGGGATGGAGAATAAACACCACCCTATTTCATTCCATGCTGGGAGTTAGGGAAAAAATCCCAAGACATCCTGGATTGTAGTTTGTAGTTTATTGGCTTCCTGAGCTAAGATTAGGAAGTGGGACAAGAGGTGTGTCTTATGTCTCTTCCTGATGATTGCAGTTCTGGGGTTCAAAGGAATAAGCAGGGAAGGTTCCCACACTTGTGCCAGAAAGTTAAATAAATAATAATAAGGCCTCTATTGCTGCCATCTAACCACTCCCGTATGTGCTCTACTTCATGCCTGATTTACTTTGTCTTCCTAGCTTAGGCTATAAGTGCTCAGGGCAAAGAGCAAGTCTTTTATTCTTGTACGGGCTGGCATGCATTGTCAGAATGCAATAAATAATCAAAAACAATAGCTTGTCTCCCTGTCATAGACCATCAGTTGATGATGTGTTAGCCCTGACCCTTGCTAGCTAATCCCTGTAGGTGGAGGGGAGGGAAAAGGGAGTGTGGGGTGTGATAGCATCATAGGACATGCAGAGCATTAGAGCAGGAACATGCTGTCTGAATGAAGTGCACACGGAAGCAAATAAGGTTGTGAGGATGATGTGGATGCCATTGTTAGAAAAAGTTGGAATGGGGAGGAAGGCATTTTAGAGGAAGTTTATGGGCTTGGTGTGGGACAGATTGAATTTGTAGTGAGGTGAGATACTAAATGGAAATTAGAGGTCTACATAGAGCTGTAACTTTCCCACTAGGGTAGAATTGGAGATGTGATTTTGGAAAATAATAGACTAGAGATGATAATTTTCAAAATCTCAGGCATTGAGACCTCAGAGCTCATTTCCTCCAACTCATTCATGTTTCTAACAAGTGAGCATTGGGCCTTTGAAGTCTCTCAATGAGGTAGAATCCACTTTTGGATAGCTTGATTGTTAGGATATGTTTCTTGACATCAGAGGTCCTAAACTCCCTCCCCCTCTCCCTCTCTCTTTCTCTGTTATGGACCTCTTTGGCAGTTTAACACAGCCTATGGAACTCTTCTTATACAAATGTGTTTAAACACATAAAATAAAAAGCACTTAGATTACAAAGGAAACCAATTATCAAATTATTAATAAACAATTTTGTGACATAGTAGTATGTGGAATGGCAGGCCTAACCATGACCATAATTTCAAAGTATTTGTACTATTTTAAGATGCTCCCAACAAGGGGACTGCAGGGGATAGCCCACTGGCCCTCAAGTCAGCAGGGCCCTGAGTTCAAATTCAGTCTCAGACACTTAGTAGCTGTATGACCCTGAGCAAGTCGTTTAACTCCACTTGCTTCCAAAATATAACTTTAAAAACAGGTATCTTCAACAACTCTAATGTGATAGAACATTATCTGTGATTTCTATTGAGTTCCAAGTACAGTCAATACTACTGTGGTTTGTTGCCTATATTCATAATTGAAGGAAATGCTAAGTTCTAGTTAGAGGTTAATAAAACTGGTTTTTTCCTCATCTGAGTTCACAGACTCTCTGGTAATTATCCATGGAGCCCTTGAAGTTGCATGGATATCAGGTTAAGAATCCCTGCCTTAAAGCATGCCTAAGTCTGGCTCTCTGAAGCTTCTATGCATTGATCCTGGTTCTATACATTGAAGCCATAGGAATGAATGAGAAAGTATAGACAAGGTAGGAAATTTCTTCTAGAATAAATTTCAGACTTTAAGAATTCTCCATCATAAAGAACCTCCTTTAGGGAAATGGCACCTTTAACAATTACCTAGAAGGTCAGGGACAAGGGCAAAAAAGTTAAAAGTAATGACAGAGATTGAGATTGAGACTGAGATGGGAGGAGGGGAGAGTATGACTTTAGGCAATTTATGTTACCTCCTAAACCTCAGTTTCCCCATCTGTAAAATGATGGGATTAGATCAGATGATCTTTAATATCCCATCTATCTCCAAATATTGTGAAGAACTCTGAGAGTAAGATAGCCACTATAAAGTTTATGTACTTTACAATTTTGTCTAGGGTTGTCTCGGATGGATTTCAGCTCTGTTGCTAGTGATTGATGGTAGTAACTATAACAGTATGCTCTGGTTCAATATTCCAGAGTCAGGCAGGTTACCTATCTCAGGAAACTCAGGTTAATGCTAGAACCTTCTAGTGTATTCTGACTGTTTGAGGAGTTGTATCTTCTATTGCCATCAGACTGAGACCCCCACCTCTCAGGCTGTATTCCTTCCATTGTTAGATGCCAGTAACTAGTGTCTCATTGTCATCCAACCACTTAACATTAATTTTTTTTAAAAATATATTTACTTTGAAGAAATCAATATAAGAAAAGTAAAAACAATGACCTCCTCCAACAGTTCAGGGGGCCTCCTCCTATGTCCTACCTCAGTTTCTTTGGAAGGTAAGCTCTCATTTAACTCAATTCCTCTATAGCATTAGTTCTGCTAACTTTACCCCCAGATGGCTAATCACCTCAGCTTCCAATGGTTTGGATAATGAAAGTCATTTTTGAAAGTCGCCTTGCTCTAGAGGGCACTGATGTGGAACTGCCTACAGAGTTTGGATGCTAGAAAGCCTGGATTTGTACCTTCCTGACTTTTCCAGCTGACTAGTCTGGAGGCTCCCATCCGTTCACTTACAATGGAAAAGAATAAATGCAGAAACCAGATATTAAGGTTCATTACTTGGGACACATGGCTTCTAATACTTGTCTTCCTGCAGCATTATCTTTGGCTAGAAGGGAACAGGGAAAGGGCATAATCATTTATGTAGTACCTACTATGTTCCAGGCACTGTGCTAAGCACTTTTCACAAATATGATTTCATGAGACTCACAACAAACCTATGAGGTCTGGGCTATTATTGTCTCCTATTAAAATTGAGGAAACTGAGGCAAACAAAGGTTAAATGACTTGCCTAGGGTCACAAACCTAGTAAATGTCTGAGGCTGGATTTGAACATCAGTCTCCTGATTCTAGACCCAGGGCACTACCAGCTGTGCCACTAGATACCAGAAATCTTCAACCGATGGTCGAAGCACCCAAGAACACCTGAAGAGAATGAGTCAGGCTAAGCCTCACTTAGAAGTAAAGATACCCCCAGTTCTGCTTATAGAGTCAATCAAAAATACTTCCTAATGATATGGAAGTAGACTTGTCCCAGTTACATGTGGCCCATGTCTCTCTAGGTCAATTCTATCCCATGTTATCATAACTCTCCCATCTTTAGCCTCTCCAAAGGGGTAAGGTTACACTCTCTGGGCACTCTGATCCTTGCTGTGCATGTGCCAGCCTTCATACATAAACTTTCTTGAATTTCTAAGGTTATGCCCATTCTCTTTCATGTTCCTCAATCATCAAGGTATGCTCATGGAGTGCCACTTCTCTATATTCATTATATCCTGAAGAGGCATTAGCTTTTCATGATTTTGTAATTCAGCATATGCCTTTTTTAGGTGATAGCTATAGGCAATGCCAGTCTTGGAAATGAGTCTGACTTTATATATTAGATTTTTTTTCAAAGATTTTGTTTATTTTTATTTACTAAATAACATAGAACCAAAGTAAGAAAGGTGAGCAAAGTGAAAAGGAAGAGGGAAAGGGAAAAAGAGAGAGGAAAGAATAAAAAAGGGTCAGCATACAAAGTTTCTCTAAATTTTAATCTCACTCTTATAGATTTTATTTGGGTAACATTTTCTGTCTTGATATAAAGTATCATCATATCTTTTATAGCATTGGGTATATTTTCATATCTCATGGAAGTATGGTTAATAAATAGAAATACAGTTTTAGAGGTATTTGAAATGTAAACTATAGGAGATTTTTTGTTCTTCTGTATCAAACCTGTGACAAAATTATGAACAGTCCTAAGGAATTCATTTAATGCCATCCTTCATGTCACCATATAATAAGTGACTATTTTTTAAAGGTCCTTCACCTGTAGAATAAAAAATACAGAAGAAGTACATGTTATATAACGTATAATGAGAATAAAGTATTTTATATTTGATGTAATTGAACACTCCAATTATTGCAAAAAGTTTAACTTTTCATGAGTTTGCAATTAAGCATATACCATCTGTGGAAAGATAGAGGGTTTTTTTATTAAATTTTTTTCCTCCAATATAGTCTTGCAAAATCATTTAGATAAAAGGTACATGGTAAAATATGATTTATTTGAAAGAATATCTTGCTACATTGACTGGGTTAGAAAAATAGTATTCAAAGAATAGGGCTTTATTATGCTCAAAGTAAAAAAAAGTAAAACAACCATCATAATATGTTATAATCCAGTGGTAATTCTTGAAAGAACTACTTTAAAAAATAAACATAGGCAAGACGATGACACAGAAAGTCATCTTAAGGTCATGCTGGAGAGTAATCTGAAAGCCTAGACAATAACTGGTGCCCTATTTCTCAAGTCTCCTTTGAGGAAAGAAAAGTGAATTTGCATCCTATATATATATATATATATATGTATATATGATTTTATATATATACATATATATACATATATATATATGTATATATATATATAAACAAAAAGGAAATACCTCAACTTCTCTTCCTATCTCTTGCCCTCTCCTTGGCAATCTTCCTTCTCCCAGTATTCTAGGTTATTGTAACTAAGATGAACCAAGTAGAGATACTACCTGGGTACTCTCTTTATGATTTGAGGGTCATCAGGAAATTCCTCTGACTCAAAATCTCTCTTGCATGTACCTACTGGGATGCCTAGAATTTCTCCAGTTGAGACATTTTGTTTGCCTTTGTACAAATTGTAAAAATGCATATTTATCTATATCTATAGTTATCTATCTATATATGAAGTTATACATGGAGCACTTATGAGATTTTTTTTAAAGGGTGATTTGCTGTAGGCAAGACTGAAATTTAGATCATAGGACAGTCATGTTTTAAAGCAAGTGGAGGCATCGATAATAGCAAATTATATTCACATGACACGTTTAGGTTTACAACATGCTTTCTTCATAAATATAACAGAGAATCACAGTAATGTATCTTTATAAGGTTTGTTGGAAAAGTATTATTTTGATCTTTATTTTACAGACAAGTAAATTAAATTTTAGGGTCACGCAACTGTTACGTCATGAGATAGTAGGGTTTCCACCTAGGTATCTTAGCTACAAATCCAACTTTCCACTTTTCCTCATTGTTTCCCATAGGTTACTCACAACACAGGTAAATAAAGTCTAGATAGGACTCTGGAGTGGAGGAGAGACTAGAGGGAAGATGACCTACTGGAATCTTGGAAAGAAGGGGTCAAAATGAAGGAGGATTCTGGTGGTAAGGGAGGAGATGGGAAAAAGAAATATTGAAAGGTTGAGTAGGTGATCAAATTGTTTCATCTAGAACTAGTTCTTCTTTCTCCATTAATTCTCAGAACTACTCAATTCCTCTAGGACCAATACACATTGCTGTCAGGCATGAACAGGCAAGTATAAATTCTATCCTTTTTATCTTTCATTTCTTTTCCCTTTTCTGCATAAGTCTAAGATAGAAGTCTAAACAGCCAGATTATTTTGGGAAAAATACTGGGATCTCTGTCTTGTGGTCTGATTTTAAAAAAAATATATAGAAACGAGGACAATATATACTAGGAAAATCAGAACTTGAGTAGTTTATATGAGAGAGAGACAGAGACAGAGAGAGACAGAGAGACAAAGACAAAGAGACAGAGAAACAGAGAAAGAGAAAAGAAAAAAGGAGAAGAAAGATAAGGAGAACAAGGAGAAAAGAAGAAACAGAGACAAAGCAGAGGAAAAGGAGGAGAAGAGACAGAAATAGACAGAAAGACAGAGAAGAAAAGAGAGAGAAAGAGAAGAAAGAAGAAAACAAAAAGAAGATAAAGAAACAGAGACAGAGAGTAGAGAAGAGAGAAAAAAGAGAGAAAAGAAGAAAGAGGAGGAGGAGAATATAAAAATATAAAGAAGGAAAAGAAACAGAGACCAAAGAAAAGAAAGAGAAGAAAAAAGAGAAAAGAAGAGTAAGACGAGGAGAAAGGAAAGGAATAGGAAGAGAGAGGGAAGGAAGGGAGGGAGAGGGAGAGAAGGAGAGAGAGAGAGAGAGAGAGAGAGAGAGAGAGAGAGAGAGAGAGAGAGAGAGAGAGAGAGAGAGAGATGTTTTAAGAACAGTAAGGAGGTTGTGGATTCTCATAGTATTAGTGCCAAATCTTAGGATTTTAATGAAGACTTGAGTTTGTGTCTGGGACCTGTCACTTGAATCCCTATGTGATCTCAGGCAAGTCATATAACCCCTGTGTCTTCATTTTCCCATACATAAAATTAAGATCTTTTAACTAGATAATCTCTAAGATGCCTTCTAGTTCTAATAATTCAGATCAGAAAAGCAGAGATTCACGTATCAGTGATATGACACTATAAAATGGTAGATGGTAGCATGTTAAGCTGTATGTATATATATATTTACAAAATTGCTATATATATCGTTACTTATAGGGAGTAAGATTTAGAGTCATTAGACATGGATTAAAATCTCAGCTCTGCCACTTATCTGTGTGACTTTAGACAAGTCACTGAACCTCCTTCACTCTCAGTTTTCCTCATTTTTAAAATCAGCTGTCTGGACTAGATGCTCTCTGTTCTCCCAGCTCTAAATATATGTCCTATGATGTCATAATCGCAAAGAAAAGCAGTAGGAATTTTTGGGTGACATTGCTTTTCATATTCTTCATAGCAACTTAAATAATAGACTTGCTCCAAAATAATAGGATCATAAATTTTAAGCTGGAAGGGACCTTTGAGGTGATCTAGCTTGACTCCTGAACCCTCCTTTTTACAAATGAGGAACTACAGCCCAAGGAGATGGAATGCTTTGCTCAGAATCATGAAGACAAGGAAGGCGCAGGATTCAAACCCAGATCCTTTAATTCCAAATCCACAATCTCTTGCAGTATACATTTTTCTCTAAATATAAAATAGAGATTACAACCCTTGTTTTGCCCACTTCACTGGATTTGTGTAAGCTATTATCTCTGAGGGGGAGGGAGCAAGGCAGGGTTTGAGAAAAAGACCATAATGTGAATATACACCCATCTATACAAATACAGACATTCCTAGATAGTTTTTTTAGTGCCTTTGTATGAGAACATCCTTTTCTATCTTATCTCCTGCATTCTACATAATTTGAAGATTAGTTATAATTTTTGAAAGCCAGACAAATAACAGGGAACCTCAAAGTCAGATGATGTAGCCAGGACTCAGCAGGTAGTGACCAAAACCTGATTGAAAAATTTTTCTTTTTATTAAAAATTCTCACCCTAAATTAAAAGCTCCAGGGAACCACTCAGGCTTTAATGATATTGCAAATTAAGTCCTGTAGATGTTGTTGTGAAATCCCCTGGGAGTTAACATCTGATTGTGGTGTAGCCTTAGAAGAGGAGGAAAGAATTAAACAATTAAACAAATGAGTCAAAGTACCAGGATCTAACAGGAGTGTGAGGAAAACATTCAGTTGCTCTGAATTGAATATTCATTCTATGCTTTATGATGGTGGGGTTTGGAACTTGTTTTTTCTTCTCCTATTATTTATTGTCCTGCTGTATGGATTTTTCATTAGAGGTTCATTCTTGGCTGTTTCCCCTGGAGGGCAAGTACGATACAGGACTCTCATCTGTCTCTGTTACTGTGTATTATTGTTTGGAAAAATCACAACAAATGCCACATAAATAAGAATCCAGCATCTTTAACTCTCATCGCTTGACAATAGTAAAAAAGGGAACATGTTTAAGCTCTAAAAGTTGACTTTAATAATGATGATTTTTTAAAAACCTGTCATTTTCCACACTGTGAGAAGGGGAAAATCTTTCCAGGTGGATATAATTTGACATGGAGGATTAATATACTTTTTATTGAGTTTGGCTTTATCTGTATTTGCCAATGACTAGTTGGTTTTATCATAATGTGTCAGTCTCATTTTTATTAGGTTTAGTGCATGTTCTCGGTTTTCAGGTAATAAAATTAATCTCCTGAAAATAGGAATATTTTATTCGCAAAGGGAAGACAAATCTGATTTGCATATTATTGTTCTGGGGACTAGTTTTTAGTATAATCTTTTTAAAAAGTTTTTAGCCATATGGAATATCTGTAAAGTGCAGGCAAATTTATCCCCCTGTTAGCAACAAGGATGTAGTCTCTATGGCTTATCTTTTGTTGAAGTTTCTTTTGCAAATCTTTCCATTAGGTTCCAATGACCGGGAGATTTGTTTGATTTATATTCTGCCTCTCAGGACTGGCTTTGGTTTGAGGCAAATCCTGGGATGGGTTTGAGTACTGAGGAGAAGGCAGGTAAAATTCGCCCATCCACTACAGCATCTTTGAACTTGACTCACAGTGCCCATTGAAACTAGAAAAAGCAGCAGATATAGCAATGAGGGGCAGTTGGCAGTTGAGGGGAAATTGTCATAATCTCATAACTATGAAGATCTCTCCTTCAATCCAGGTGGTATGTAAGCCCAGGAAAGGGTGCTATCTCCCTATGATAGGCTTAGAGAAGTGGAAGATGGGAAGTCATTCTTTCCCTCTGCCCCCCAAACTGAAAGGCTAGCTTTGTTCAGTGTGTGGTCTAGCTCTCTTAGGCTCTTCTTCCACAGCTCTAGTATTGTTCACTATTCTCCACAATTAGGAGATTACTGAGCAATACCCAGGGTGATGGCACTCAAGCTGAGCCATTCATTTTGAGCAGCTCCTATGTTAGTCCAAGAGGGTGTGATTACTTTGTGTGGTCTGGGGTGGGTGGATTTGATTTCAACCACAAAGGGAAAGTCTCAGTTTAATTTTTTTCTCTATAAAAAGCACATTCTTGTGGTGTATTATAGCCTCAATATTTCTTTTCTGTAATCTCTAAAAGGAATGGTTTCTACTTTCAGGAAGCACACATTATGCATTTTAAAGAACCAATTGATTTGGATTTTTTAAAATTAATTTTACATTTATATCAGAAAATTGAATGATAATTTGGTTGTTTATTCCAGGAAAATTTATTGAAACAGATGCATGAAAAGTTATTATGAAAGGAACCATGCTTACTTCAATAGGTTGATTATAAATTTTCTTAAAATACTTTCATTTTTTCTACATATTCAGAAGATGGAGGAATGCAGAACGGCAAACAACCAACCTTAGAGTCAATGCAGATAGGTGGCACAATGGATAGAGTGTTGGGCCTGGAGTCAGGAAGACTCCTCTTCATGAATTCAAATCTGGTTTCAGACACTTTCTAGCTATATGATCCTAGGCAAGTCACTTAACCCTGTTTGTATCAGTTTCCATATCTGTAAAATGAGCTGGAGAAGGAAATGGAAAACCACTCCAATATCTTTGCTAAGAAAACCCCAAATGGGATCATGAAAAATTGGACATGACTGGAAATGACTGAATGATGATAACAGAACTTGAACTCAGTAAGGCTTACTTTCAGTACTTGTCTATGACCAAAACTGGTCCCTTGACCATTGGCAAGAGGCAACTCTGGGAATTTATTTTAAAGAAAAGGAATATTATGAGCAACAAAACCATTAAAATTTTTATTTGACTAAATGCCAAGCTTGTATATTAGATATAAACATATTCATTCAATCATTCATTCATTTAGTTAAATACTGCTTTAATGCCTTTATATTCAAGGCATTGTGTTAGACTGTAGGGGAGGTATCAAGGTATATATAGGGAGCAATAAGAGAACTACATACAATTTTTTTTGTAGTTGAGAGGAAGGAGAGAATACTTTTCTTTGAACTAAGAAATCCTTTATGGAAGAGGTCATGTTTGTGTAGGATTTTGACAGGTAAAAATGTAAAGGAAGGGTAAAAGGAACAGTGTGACCTAAGCTTTGGAGGTAAGAAAGGGAGGTGGGTGTGTTCATACAATGGTGAGTAGGTTAGCTACAAGAGATAAGGAACTGTGTCTAAGAGCACTAGAAGAAAAGATTGCTAGACTAGACCACTTTGTAGACTTCAAGAAAGAGAAAGAAAGCCTTTATGCTGAAGATTTAACTATTAAGATTTATTGCTAATATATAAACTGTTCTTATGAACAAAGGCTACAAAAGAGACATGTACCCTGTTCATGTTTCATTACTATGGTTCCTAAATATTTGGTTCTCTTTCTGGGAGAAATTAAAGTACATATCAAGGGGAGACTAGACCTCCCCCAAACTCCAGATTAGATCTGAATGGCCCCAAAACAATTAGGGGAAGTCATATTTTGTGCCTATAGGGGAGGACACATTTTATGTCCAGAGGTAGACAAGGAAAGTTGGAGTACTTCCAATGGTCTCAATGCAGTGTAAGAAAAGTTCCTGTTCTTCCCCAAATATAGTAATTACATTCAAGTTCAGAAAAGGACATATTTGGATTGGCTCAGTATCTTTGATCCTTGTTGTGCCACCATATGAAACTACTTAATACATTTGATGGCTGTGGCTGATTGAGTCCACCTGGCGTTTGTCAGTTAGAAAGACATATTGAAACTAGATCATGGCAAAACCAGAATGCTATGCTAAGAAGTTTTAATTTTATTTAGAGCTATTGAAGATATTAGAAGTAAAGTAAAGTAAATGTGCTCCAAATTACACTCTAGGAAAATTAATACAGCAGGGTTGTACTATCTTCAATGAAAGGGAGCAAGATAAGGCAAAAGGGCCAATTAAGAGGTTATGGTAGTCCTGTTAAGAAGTAATTAGAGGGGAGTAATTAAAAAAATAAAAGTAATTTAAATGTGAAAAGTAAAAGTAATTAGTAAAAATAGGTATGGAAACAGTATTACTGGAATGGAAAGGATAGATGCTACAGAATTTTTGGAGTTGGTATTGACAGGACTGGTGAGTTATTATAAAATAGAAAGTTAGAGAGAGAGAGAGTCAAATGTGATTTATATTTTGCACCCAGGTGTAAAAGTGGGGACATCATTTCTAGATGCACAAGTCAGGAGCAGAATCTGGTTTTGGTGAAAATCTCAAGTGATGAGTTCCATTTCACATAAGCTGTGTTTAAAGAACTAATAGAACATACAGATGAAAATATCAGCTAAAGTAATTTTGGAAATGTGAGCCTGGGGCTCAAGGGAAAAGATAAAATAAGATGTTTTGGTGTAAAATAATCTATATTAAAGAGAATTATATTTAATATAAATTATATTAATAACTACCAATATTGTCACTATTATTAATAGCACTATAATAAGAAGTTATTGTTAATATTGACAGTTCTACCTGGTGCCTATTTTGCTGGGTTGTTGTGAGTCTCAAATGAGATAATATATGTATAACATGATAAAAATATCAATTATAACATTTATGACTACTCTTCATGGGCATATCTCCCTGCATTGCTTAATATTGATAGAAGATTATTGAGCAAAGTTATCTCTAAAATTTTATCTTTTAAGGAATCATCTATGACTTTGACTATCTGTTAAGATATAATTGATTTAATTTCTTTTGAAAATTTTCATAAATTACATCCTATTCATTCTGAATCTTCCGAAAAAATACTCCTATTATTCAAGCAGGATGCTTTGTGTTGTCTCTAAGCCTTTGGCTTCCTAAATTTTGAATATTATTCTTGTTTCTCTGTACCTACGTTATGTTGAATTCCCTGAATATTAATGGATATATTGACTAAGTATGGAGGCTCTTGCCAGCTTTTTAATGATTTTCTCTACTTGATCTTCTACAGCAGATGTTTGCAGATGTTATAATTATCTTCATGATAGTCATTTTTGCTCATGTTCATCAAGAAAAATGCAAGGCAAGATGGCCAAACATCCAACAACATGATCCTTCTTGTTGCCTTTGAATGAATGATAAAAGAAACTCTTCTAGCTACTTTATTTGGTTCTTCAAGAAGTGCCTATGAGCCAAGGTTCCTTTTAATTACAATTGCCTTTTATGTCTTTTTGGTTTTTATGCCAAGATTATCAAGAATAGCACCATTTATCTCCCTTAATAGTGTGCTGACAGGGTCATTGAATATGGTTCTAACATGTATGGTACCAATAATTAACTTAACATTCATATGTAGCCTAAAACTCATAAAATTCTTCACATTCTCTGCCACCCTTCTGTTCCTCTGCCACCATCACAACAGATGCCGTTTTAAATTCTTTGTTTCATGGGTGATTTGTTGGATATTCATCACCCAATGATCAACATTTTGATTTTGTACAATTGGTGCTTAGCTAGACTGTTCCTCATAGAGGAGATCATCTCTCACGAGGGCAATTGTTATCTTTCTAACTCAGAGGTAGGATTTCTGCAGCCTTGAGACAACATGTGGTCCTCTAAGTCCTCAAGTGGGGACCTTTGACTGAATCCAAACTTCACAGAACAAATTGTTCGGTCCTAGACCTAGAAATGTCAATATAGCATGATGAATTTGAGAGCAGGAATTTTGAGGAACGGTAGCTAGGGAAGAAATGTGACTTAAATTTCACGAATCTAATTGATTTATATTATTAAAATTCACTATTTAAAATTTAACTCACCACCTCCTCTAATCATCTGTCTAAACTGCTATCGTTTTTTATATTCTTTTTGTAACCTGAGGCAGAACTGATGGTTGCCTTGGAAAATAAGATAACCAAGTCTTCATGGTGGGTGTGTATTTAACTCTCATAGAGAGGGAATGTGTCAACTTTATTGCACTATAGTTAACAAAAGAGATGACTTTGGTTACAGTTCTTTATGATGTCTCCCTAACTAGTAGTTTGTTTTTGATTATTTCTCAATTAACCATAGTTCCAGATGATGTGTTGCAAGACAATGGAAGAATGAATGAACAGTAATGTTAAAAATCACTGGGCATTTATTATCCAGTAAGATCACTGGAAGATGATGGTCATAAATTCATTAATGTTGAACATTTTAGTGTCTAGCCCATTGATGGCATTGCTCTAGGAGTTATGGGAGTTTATAGAATGTACCATCAAAGAATATTAAATGCCAACAACTCTTCATTCTCCTACATATGAAAACATTTTGAGAATGAAACCTTGAAGATGTTTTTGTTAATTTCTTCCTATAATATAAATGGTATTTCTAGGCAAGATATTAAAAATCATTACCCTAGCAGATGTGATAATTGGTGAGGGAAAAGAAAATGAAGTATGTTGAATTCCTGTAAGTGGTCATCCAAACCCCAGTTCCCACTGCACCACCAATTTCAGTAATGTTGTTGCTAAGTTCTAATTGTTCAGTGTTAAAGAATCCTAAAAATAGGAGGAAAAATTCATGTATTTAATTTTATACATATATATGTGTGTGTTCAAGCATGTGTGTGTACATGTGTATGCATATGTATATATGTGTGTATGCATGTATACACACAGATAACTATTCAACAAGTGAAGAGGCTTGAATGATCCAATAATTGACTGATTCAAAATCCAAATCTGATCAAACAAATTGACCAAGTTTTTGAAATTTTACAAAATAATCTAGATTTGAATGCAAGTGAAGAGTAAAATGTGACAAAGCTACTCTGCTATATAAACAGATGATGGTTTATGGTCAGTTTTAAGACATACCTACTGTAACACTTGTTGAAAAAATAAAGACTACTTATTTGAGAGAAGAATCACATAAAGAGACAGAACTAGAGCACCTAAAGGAGGGAAGAGAATTAGAAGAGAAGCAAAATAATAGTTTTCTATTTTAGGTACTACAAATAAAGGTTAATCTGCTCAAAAGATGATTATGGGAAAGAGAAGGTGACTTCTTCGCCACTCATATTTTTTTGATCAGTCAAACCTAAAATATTCATAACAATAAGGGGGTTAGAAAGGTTGGGCATAGGTAGAAAAGATTAATGCTAGATTATTAGTAGACTAGGTTGGTCTGCATTTTATTTGACAAGGTGCTGACTGTAATATAAAAATATAATGGATAACAAATGAATAATCATAACCTTGAATGTTAATGGATTGCGTTCACCAATATGAGGAAAGTGAATGGCAGAATGAATTAGATAACAAAATCCAAAAGATTTTCTACTTACCTGAAATATATTTAAAATATCAGAAAATATATAGATTCAGAACAAATGGCTAGAATAAAAATGATTATGATTTAGTTGAGTTTTTAAAGAATCAGAAATTTTCATTGTGATTTTTGTTAAGGAAATAACAGAAGTAGATATTTTTGAAATAGCCAACAAAATGATATTGTGATTTAAAGGCCTCAGAAATTATGTAACTATGTATATGTGTATGTATACACTCACTTTCATATATATCTATACACACACATATGCATGTATGTGTACCAAGTGGCATAGCAAATGTTGTATGTTTTTAAATCAGTTAATGAACTACAGCAAATACCTGCTAACTGGTCTTTCTGATTCAATTATCTGTTCACTCTACTCCATTCTCCACTCAGATGTCAAAATGATCTTCCTAAAACACAGGTCCAAGCATGTTACTCTCCTGACCAATAAGCTCTAGTGACTTCCTATTACTTTCATAATCAAATAAAAAATTCCATTTGGCTTTTAAAGCCTTTTACAACCTAGTCCTTTTCTATATTTCTAGTCTTTTTATACCTTATTCTTTTTCATGTGCTCTTTAAGCATCATTAGCCTCCTTGCTCATCTTCACATGTGACACTCTACCTCCCAGCTTGGTGTCTTATAACAGTTCCTATCTCTTTCTATTTCTGACATCTTCTGGCTTCCTTCAAATCCCAGCTAACATCGTATTTTCTGCCTGAATTTTTTCTTTATTTTTGTTAATGACATTGCCTTCCTCTTGAGAGTAGCTCCAATTTAACTTGTATATGGTTTGTACATAATTGTTTGCATATTGTCTTCCTGCATCAGATTATTAGTTCCTTGAGGGTAGGGACTGTTTTATCTGTCTTTTTCTCTGCAGTAATTAGCCCTGTGTCTAATGTTGTTAACTTTCTTGATTTGATTAAGTATTTACAATGTACCAGATAACAAACAGGGTTCTAGGGACACTAATATAAAGAATAATCCATTTTCTCAAAGAACTTATATGCTGTAGGTTGATAAATACACACGTGCAGAATAAATACAAAATAAATTAAAAGTAGGGATGAAGGATTCTAGAAATTCAAGGTGGGAGAAAAAAGAGGAAAGATTTAATGTAGAAGTTAGTGTTTGAATTCAACTTAAAAGAAGAGAGAGGTGAGGAGAGAATATATTCAAGAGAGAATATATTCCAAGCATGGCTAATGGTCAGTGCAATACTGAGGAGAGGCAAGATGGAATGTTGAGGACTAAAGAGAAAGTTAATTTGAACCAGAAAGTGTAAGAAGATCAGTAATGTGCATTGATAATTCTGCGATGTACAGATAGGGAAGTTTTTTAGAAGCCCTAGAAGAGAATCTATATGACTCATATAGATAATAGAAAGTCATTGTGGTTTATTAAGTAGTGAGTCAAATTGTTAGATCTTTGCTTGAGAAAAATCACTTTCATAGTTGTGTGCAGATTGGAGTGGAGTGGGGAAAGATTTGAGCCAGGAAAATCAATTAAGTTACCATTGCAGTAATCTGGATGAGAGAGTGATAAAGTCAGGGTAGTGTGAGTGAGAAGAATTTGTATGAGAGACAGTTCATGAAATGGCAAGATTTGGCCCTTATTGGATACATAGAATGAGGTAGATAATACCAAGGTTACTATCCTAGGAAACTAGAAAAATAGTGTGGTCTTCAACAGAGATAGAAAAGTCTAAAAGAAGATTGGGTTAGAGGAATCAGAAGGTAAGTGAAATATAACTTTAACTCTAGGGTACCTTAAAGTTTTTTTGTTAGACCATGAAAAATTCAACAGAGAGGTAAATAGGGTGACAATGACAGACAAACAGAATGCTAAATTTTTTTTTTATTTCTTGGTGGAGATTTCTGAAAGGAAATATTGGAGAATATATGTAATTCTCAGGCCTATACATGACATATAAAAGTTAATCATGTGATAGATTATATTCAGAGAATACAAAAAGACAAAAAACTAAGCATCATTTATAAGCTCTGATGCAATCAAAATTATAATTGATAAGGAAATCTGAACATAGGATACAAACAAAAATGGAAATTATAAAATGATGTATTACCTAAACAATGACTATATCTCACTTATAATCATCTTATTTTACTTTATTTCACACAAGAAAATATTATGTCTCTCCCTCTTTCTCTTTCTCTCTTTCTCTCATGTTTATCAAGTTCAGGATTTGTAAAAAAAAAATAAAAAGCACCAAAAAAATGATATATGAATAAGTCAAAGAAAAAATCATGGAAACAATAAAAACTATATAATATAGTGATAGTATAGAAACAACACATTAAAATATTATTTTCAACAAGGCAGTCATTTATATAAATATTAGATAATACATATATATGCATACATACAAATAGGCATAACTGGATATATGAACCACTATTTATTTATATTACTAACAAAAATCAAACAACAAAATATTTAGGACAGGTGAGGGTTAACCTGCTAAAGCACACGTATTGGATCCATAGAAATAAAAGTTTTCCTAGAAATAAAGCAAGGTCCAACCTAATTAAGTGAAAAGAGAAAAGGAGAGATTCAATGGTTGGGCCTAGATAAAATTATGTAGTAAAAAAAATTGTGATACTGCTGAAACATAGTGATTTAATAGTATTCCAATTAAATTACCAAAAGGTATATGTTAGAGAGTTAGACAAAATAACGGCATTCATGAGGATTTGTCAAGGATACGTAGGAATAATGGGGGAAAGTAGGAATGAAGAGAATTTGGTATTGCCAAATCACAAATTGTTTCATAAAACTGTAATCATCAAAACTATTTGGATTTAAAAAACACAGAAAAATATCAGTGGAAAAATATTAGATAACCAAAAATTAGAAGGGAGTAGATGCAGTAGGTTAATCTCCCTTAAAACTTTGGAGAAAATCATTATTTAACATAACCTCCCAGGAAAATGATACAATTTCTCAGAACATTTGTTTTGAGTAGTAACTTTTACCATATACTATAATAAAATCCAAATGTACAAATGTGATAAATAGAAAAACATCCTACTAATAAATGGCTAGCATTTAAAAGCCACCCCATTAAAAAACTAAAGCCAATAGAAGGTCGTATTTTTCACAATCACATTTCAGGAAAAACTTCATAACCAGCTTGAATTTAGAGAATTGTATAAAAAAACCAAAACAACTTAAAGCCTTTCCATAGATGTTAATGCAGATAGAATAAAAAGCAAAACATTGACTTGGAGGAAAGGATTTGCACAAAATATCTCTAATAAAAGTCTATAGATATCCAATATCTATAGAGTATTGTTACAGCCCTTAAAGAGTTGAAGCAGTTCCCTAAGAAATAAATAATTAAAGGATATGAATAAATAATTCTTAAAGTAAGAAATCTAAACTATCGGTAGCTATTTAAAAAGGCTCCAAATAGCTAACAATAAGATAAATATAAAATTATATGACATGCAATCTCACACCCATTTAATTGACAATAGATAGGAAAGGATGTACATACGTTAAAATACGGTTGGTGGAGGTGTGAGCTGATCCAATCATTTTGATAGGAAAAAAATATAATTAAGGAAGAAAAATTGCAAAGTTTTTTGTACTCTTTGAACTTGTGATCTTAGTCTTGGGTTTATATCACTAGGGAGATTATTAACAGCAGTTTCTGGCACAGAATAGGGACTTAATAATAATAACTGCTTGTTGATAAATGGGACGGGTTAAAACCTATCCTTAAAGAAATAGTCACAGCAGCACCATTTGTAGTATCAAAAAATTAAAAACGGGCTGTGCCCAATGAATGCAAAATGACTGAACAAATTATGATATGTGGATATAAGGGAATTTTAGTATGTCATAAGGAAATACTAAGTCATAAGAAAAATGTATAAAAGGATGCATTATATACAAAGCAAACCCCCAAATACAATATACACTGTCATGTAAATGAAGACACTTGTAAACCTCAGACTATGGCTAAAAATACATAAGTAACATAGATATAGTTATACAAAACAAACAACTCTTTTAACCACACACAAAAAAATAAAAACTGCTAAAATGTATGGTCACATATACTATTAGTCATAATCGTTCTTGTATACTGTTTTGTTTGACTGTTTTCACAAATCATCAGATTTGAAACAAAATCTAGCCAAAACAATATTATTAAATTAATCTAGTTCAATTCCTTTCCTGATATAAAATATCAGGATATTAAAAATCCCTCTAAAATATCCTTGACAAGACATCATTCACTCTCTGTTTGAGAGCTGTCCCTTGGTCAGCTCTAATTGCTGTAAAGCTTTTCCTTTAACTTCAACCCTTTGGTCCCAATTCTTTCTCTGGAGCCACACAGAGTGTCGTAAATCTGATTTTTATTACATATAACATCCCCTCAAATATTTGAATAGTACTATTATGATCCTTCTCCCAGGTCTTGTTTTCATTAGACTAAACTTCCTTAGATCTTCTACTAATTTCTAACTGAAAAGATTTTTTATCTCCTCACTATCCTGGTTGCTCAATCCTGGACAAGTGCCAGATTATCAATGTTGTTCAAGCCTGAGCAAACATCTTGCAACACTTAAATGTGGTTACATCCCTAACTACTGTACAAACAATTAGTTGGTTGGTTGGTTGTTGTTCATCTTCAAAGAGGACCAAAATGACATCACTATTGTAAAGCGAAATTTCACTGTGTCCGACTGTGACTGATCGGACCAATATGGGCTCAGAATGCTCTATCACAGGTTGGGCACAGATAGTCCATTTGAATATTTGGGGTGGATATCCAAAATTTGCATATCCTGCATTTATTTTGTGCTGCCTTAATTCTGCTTTGCTCAAAGCTCACAGCACCCTTTCTAATGTGGGCATGCCATGCTGAGCAGTCCTGTGCCAGTATCTCCCATGTTGCACAGTCAAATCCAAAGTTCTTGAGAGAGACATTGAGAGTGTCCTTGTATTGTTTGTTCTGGCCACCATGTGATCTCCTGCCCCATGCAAGTTCTCCATAAAACAGTCTTTTTGGCAAGTGTTCACTTGGCATTCAAACAACATGGCCAGCTCTTCACATTTGCTCTCTCTTAAGCATAGTTTGAATACTTGGCAGTTCAGCTCAAGCAAGGACTTCAGTGTCTGCTACCTTATCCTGCCAGGTCATCCTCAGAATCTTCCTAAGATATTTCAGATGGAAGCGATTCAGTTTCTTGGCATGGCACTAGCAGACTGTCCATGTTTCACAAGCATATAATAATGAGGTCAGCACAACGGCTCTGTAGACCTTCAGTTTGGTAGTCAGTCTAATACCTCTTCTCTCCCAAACCTTTCTTTGGAGCCTCGGAAACACTGAGCTAGCTCTGGCAATGCATGCATCAACCTCATTGTCAATGTGTATATGACTGTAAAGTACACTACCAAGGTAAGTGAACTTATCCACAGCATTCAAAATTTGTGTTCAGGGAGGACTAATACCTTTGGTGTGATGGCTTCTGAGCCCTTTTCAGGGCTCCTTCCATCTTTGGTGTCCACTTGTTCTGCCTAACTCTCACCTGTGGCTCCAAGAAGCTTCAGCATGTGCAGTGACCACACCCTGGTAAACCATTTTGACAGACGGGCCAAACCAGGTTGAGGGTCACCAAGAGTTCTCAAACCCATTGGTGAGTTGGGGGGTGTCTACCCTGAGCATGTGAAGACTTCATCTGGTGGAATGGGTGGATGAGAACAATTTGTTCCAACAGCCATGAAGGTGGATGAAGCAGGCGATGTGGAGCGCTTAGAGCTTGGTTAGACACAAAAGACACCAAGGTCATCCACTGCATTCTAAGTCATCACCAGCGGTCTTAACTCTGTCCTACCACTCACAGGACAAACAATCACAAAAGCAGTGCAAAGTCTATTGAGGACTGTTAGATTAAATTACACCATCTCAATAAATTTTTCTACTTACAGTGATAGATAGTTTTCTCTTAAGGAATAACCATTCTAAGATAATAAGGATGGAAACTTATGAGAGATGAAAACATTTCAAATGGATTTTTTTTGCCACTTCAAAATCTGAAGAGTCACAATGAGGGTTTAGCTAAAAGCAATTGAATCATACATTTCAATACCAAGAATCAACTTATTTTTTTCGCATTTTCACTGCTGACATAATTATATTCACTTATCATCATTTTATGGAATTATAACTCAGTAAGTTGATCGATGAATATGAATCAGAAGAAATGGAGCAACCCTAGGTTTCAAAGTCTTTGAGTTTAGTGACCCTATTGCATTTACCTTTAAGTTTCTTGTGGTGCCTAGCAAAGTATGTAAGTGCGCAATAGATGTTTGTTCAACAAATAAACAAATGAATTGACAAACTTGAGGCTGCTCGTGTCAACTCATTATTTCTGGAAAATCTGGAGAGTGAAAACCTTAGAATCATAATTTTAGAACTACAAGAGATTTAGAGATCATGCAGGCCACACATTCATCTTGCAAATGAAAATTTGATTCCCAGAGAGATTGAATAGTTTGCCCATGATCAGCAAGACAATGATAAAGGTGGGACTAGAAATTAGACCTCTGATTCTCTAAATAAAAACATCACTGTACTATTTTTTTTGCATATACCACCCAGTAGGACTTCCCACCTCTAAATGCTCTCCTAAGTTTTAGTTATTTGGCTTATATACAACTACTTATATTTTGATTGTTTCTATATTTACCTAATAAAGTAAAAATAATAGCCTAGAATGAGAAAAGTTACTCTGCTCTATTAAGGATTTCTTTAAGTGGTACCATTATCCCATGGAAACCACTCCCTTTTTTTCTTACCTTTCTAATATTTTTTTATTTCTTACATTAAATGTTTTCCAATTACATGTAAAAATATTTAACATTCATTTAAAAAAAAGATTTGAGTTCCAAATTCTCTCCCTTGTTCCCACCCTTTCCCCCTCCTTGAGAAGGGAAGCACTTTGATATGGACTATACATGTGAAATCATGAACATTTATTTCCATAGTACCTATGTTACCAAAGAAAACACACAATTAAACAAGAAAAATAAAGAAAGTCTAAAAAAGTATACTTCAATCTGCATTCGGAGTTACTAAGTTATCTTTCTCTCTCTGGGAGTGGAGATCATTTTTCATTCTGGGTCCTTTGAAATTGACAATTGGTCATTACCTTGATCAGAGTAGCTAAGTCTTTCACAGTTGATCATCCCTACAATATCGCTTACATCCTTATGATATTGCAATATCCTGAGTTCTAGCTCTGCTCACTTCACTTTTCATAACTTCATATAAGTCTTCTCAGGTTTTTCTGAAATTATTCGACTCAGTATTTCTTATAGCATAGTAGTATTCTATTGCTATCCTATACAACAACTTGCTCAGCCATTTCCTAATTGACGGGCATTCCTTCAATTTTCAAATCTTTGCCACCAACAAAGAGAGCTGCTGTAAATATTTTGGTACAAATAAGTCCTGTTTCTTTTAAAAAATCTTTTTGGGATACAGACCTAAAAGTGATATAATTGTTGGGTCAAAAGGTATGCACAGTTTTATACCATTTTGGGAGTAGTTCCAAGTTGTTCTCCAGAACAATTGGGCAAGTTCCAAACTCCACCAACAATGCATGAGTCCCAATTTTTCCATATTCCCTCCAGTATTTGTCATTTTCTTTGTCCTTAATGTGAATCAATCTAATAGATGTGAAGTAGTATCTTAGAGGTGTTTTAATTAATATTTTTCTAATCAATGGTGATTAGAGCAATTAGAGCATTTTTCATATGATTTCTTCTTTTGAAAACTGCCTGTTCATATCTTTTAATCATTTATCAAATGGAGAACGGCTCTTATTTTTATAAATTTGCCTCAATTTCCTATCTATACGATACCAAACAAACCTGATATAAAGATTTTTTCCCCCTAGTTTCCTGTTTTCCTTCTAATTTTGGCATCATTAGTTTTATTTGTGCCAAAACTTTTTAATTTCATGTAATCAAAATTTAGTATCGCTGATCCTTTCTATCTCTTATCTGGTCATAAACTCTTCCTATTTCCCATAGACATGACAGTTATATTTTTCCATGCTCCCTTAATTAGCTTATGTTATAATCCTTTATGTCTAAATCATTTATCTATTTTGACTTTATCTTGGAATAAGTGTGAGATGTTGGTCTATGCCTAGTTTTTTTCCCAACTGCTTTTCAATTTTCCCAGTAATTTTTGTCATATGTTGGGTTCTATTTGAATTTAAAATAAGATTTAATGCTTCTTTTTTATCTATAATTACTTCCTACCTGATTTGCATGTGAGTATGTAATATATATAAATATAATAAACTAAATACATATAAATACACATATGCATAAGTATATGTATATATGTATATGTATAACATGCACATATATACACATATGTATACATAAAGTACACATTGGCAACTAGTTGTCAAGAGTGCTGGGCCTGGACTCAGGAAGATCAGAGCTCAAATTTGGCCCCAGACTGTGAGGTCAGACTGTGTGATCCTGGGCAAGTCATTTAACTTCTGTCTGCTTCACTTTTCTTATCTGTAGAATGGGGATGATAATAGCATCTACCTCTCATGGTTGTTGTGAGGATCAAATGAAATATTAATTTTAAAGCACTTAACGCATAGTATGTGTCATATAAAGCTTAGCTATTATTATTACAGAATATTGAAAAAATGTCAAATTCATAATAATAATATGTTTCTTTTAATATATTAATTATATCTAGTTCCTAGATTGTGTTAATGAGTTGTCTTATTTAAAAAAGAAATATTAAACATGTGCAGTTTTCTAAATCAACATGTGGCTTACTGGGATCCTGCCATATGGAGAGGCCTTCATTTTTATTTGAGTTTGGCACCACTACCTTAGATAATCCATCTTTCTTTCTTTTCCTTTTTTTTTATTTTTAAATTTATTTAACTTTTTACATTCATTTTCACAAGATTTTGGGTTCCAAAATTTTCTCCCCATTTGT
>CM053771.1:448760962-448850576 GCA_028658325.1 Potorous gilbertii | reverse complement strand
GGGTCTGAGATTCAAATGCTGCTCCCCAGCCTCAGGGCTTTTGGCGGCAGGCTTGACTGCTCTTCAATGGGGGCTTATCTGCTGGTTCTCAGGTGGGGGCAGGGCCGCCTCTCAGGCTCAGTTCCCTCAGGGGGTTTATACAGAGATCCTTTGTAGTGGAGCTGGGGTGGAGCTCCTGCTAGCTCTGGGAGTCTCTGGCTGAGCTGCCTCTGCCTCTGCTGCAGGGGCTGCTTCCCAGGGGGTCCGAGTCCCGGAGATCCCCCGCTCCCCTCTCAGCCCGTCTCTCTCACTGACCTGTGCGTCTGTCTGTGGGTGGAGGGACCTTCTCGGCCGCCGGAGATTCAGGCCCCTGACTCCTGCTGGGCTCTGCTGGCTCCTCTCAGTGCCGCTTGGCCGGGGCAGGGAGCGCTCGGCAGGACAGGACTCTGCTCCTGTCCCGGGTACCTTTGTGGTCGGTTTTTAGGGCTCTCTGCAACGGAAATCTCCTTCACTGTGTTGCTGCGCGGCTTCCACTGTTCCAGACTTTGTCAGGAGTTCTTTTTACAGGAAATCTATGGGCTGTGGGTTCGGACCTCGCATAGGTGAGTCTTTCTACTCCGCCATCTTGGCTCCGCCCCGATAATCCATCTTTCATATAACCTTTGTTATAATTTTTAATTTTTGATATTTTAGACTTGAAAAACATTAATAAAAATGAAAAAAAATTTCATGTATAGAGAAGACAGAAGAAAAATTGCATATGAAACTATGATTTTCCCTAGAAGTATTGCTAGATCAAAGGGTATGTACTCTTCTGTGTATTTTTAAATGCTCCATTGACATTATTTTCTTTTTTTGTCATTATTTCATTCTTTCTTCCAATTCTACTCTTTTCTTAAATTCTTTTAACTTTTCCTGCAACAAATGTACACAGTGAAACAAATCTACACATTGATCACATGTGAAAATAATCATCTCATTTTTCACCTCTAGTCTACCACTTTTCTTTTGAGAATCTTCTGAAGTCATGGTTGGTTATTGAATTAGTTATAATTCTGAGATCTGTCAAAGTTTTTTTTTTATTTCATGATGTTGCAATCATTGTACAAATGAGTGTCCTGGTTCTTCTCACTTCATTCTGCATCAATCCATATTAGCCTTCCCAGGTTTTTCTGAATCCATTCCTTTCAGCCTTTCTTATAGCAATAATTTCTTATTCCATTACATTTATATACCATAATTTATTCATCTGATAGATACCCTTTCATTTCTTTATCTTTGCAATCACTTCTTTGAATATTTATGTATATGAGACCTATCTTGCTTCATTGGATCTCATCTGGTATGATTAATCGTGGCATAATTGCTCTTGTTTTTGTTATGAATGTGATATATTCTATTTACATGTTGTAAATAGAATATTGTATCAACTCTGTCATTCTAGTATAAGACCAATGCAGACATAATATAGAATTATTATTAAGTATTGCCGAAGCCTGTTTCTTATATTTTATTCAATATTCAATAGTTTATATATTTGTGGAATTTATTTTTCTTCAAAATTTTGTTAGAATTAATTTATAAATATGTCTAGACTTGGCTTTTTTTCTCTTTGGAAGTTCACTTCGGTTTACACAAATTTCTGTCGCTGAGATTTGACTCTTTAAGTGTTCTAAAAACTTAATTCCCTTTATCTAGTTATTTTATATTTTTACCAATATTCATCCATTTCATTGGCTACTAGCTTTATTGACATGCAATTGAGCAAAATAGTTGCTACAAATGCTCCTTTTTCATTTCTTCTTAATTTCTTTTCTTTTTTACATTTCCATTTTCTTTCCTTTTTTTGTAAATATCAGGTTAAGTTTTAATAGTTTTACTATCAGTTTAGTTTTGCTGATTGATTGGATGGATTTTTGCTTCCAAATTTGCTAATCATTGACTTTTATACTTTTGTATATAATTTTTAAATAATTTCAATTTTATGTCTAATTTGTTAATCAGTTCTTTCTCTTTTGTTTGGAGGTAAAAAATTTCCCCTGGATGACTACTTGAACTTCATTCCATAAAATTTGGCATATTGTCTCATTATTGCCATTGTCTTTGAAAAATTCATCTATTCTTTCTATACTTTGTTCACTGTCCAACTAGTTCTATAGAATTAACTTAGTTTTCTCTTAGTTTGATGAAAAATTTCATCAAATATCCTTTATAGGTTTAGAGTTTTTATTTCATTTTGACAAGTAAAGGATATATTTAAGATTTTTTCTGCATTTATTTTTTTAAGGTTTTTATACCTAGTACATAATTAATTTCTGTAAACATTTCAAGCACAGCTAAGAAATATATCTATGCCTTTCTATTGCCATTCCATAATCAATATAAAAATCATTTCTAAAATTTTTAAAACTCTATTTAAGTTCTAAATTTCTTTTTCTTTCTTTTTGTTAGAATTACCTGGATTTGAAGGAGGGGTAAGTTGATATTGCCAACTATTATAGTTTGGTATATTATAGTGAGTATTCCTTTCATGTGTAGGTTTGACTACAAGTTGACTAGATGACCATTGATACCCTTTCTATCTCTCAAATTCTGTGCTTCTGTGATTCTAGTGATTGTATAATGTCCTCAAAGTTGACTAGTAGGGGTGTAGTTACTTACTGTGGCATAGGAACCGGAAACTTTCTTCATCAGTACTGGTAGACCAAGAATACTATTTTGTTACATTCATTGAGAATATTCATCCACATAGAGATTCAGCTGAGGAGAGAACCTAAAGATATCATTGGAACAAATGGAAAAGATCTCATGGGCTCTCGGTGAGCTGATAAATACTCTCTCCCAAAATGTCCAACTGCGCTTATAACTAGGCTTTCTCTCTGACTGTGGTGCCCCAAAAGGTCACATTTTCATTTATTACTTACCCCAGCTCCTACTTAAGCAGGCTTGGGTTTGACAGTGAATGTTAACCAAGAGGTTAGATCTCCTGTCACTAGAGCTAAGGGATTTACTTGGAACACTGTAAGACAGCACCTTTTCTTTGGGTGATGGGGCCTGAGTTGAGAC
This sequence comes from Potorous gilbertii, assembly GCA_028658325.1. Taxonomy (NCBI): domain Eukaryota; kingdom Metazoa; phylum Chordata; class Mammalia; order Diprotodontia; family Potoroidae; genus Potorous; species Potorous gilbertii. Next base: position 448,847,531 of record CM053771.1, on the reverse strand, counting down.
CAGCTATAGGCTAGAATTGAGGGTCTTAGTCAAAACTGGGAAAGAAAGGCTGAAGTAAGAAGTTTCCTGAACAAGAAAGGAATAAAAGCTTTGGACTGGTTAAGTGGACCTGGAGTAAGTTGCATGGCAAATTCAGTACAGATCCAAGATCACAGGGGGAGAAGGGATCTCTGAATCAGAACCCAAGCATTAAAATCTGGGGAGTTCATGGGTTCAATAAGAGAAAGAATCTCATTTTCATTTTGAGGTCACAAATTGTGTAGCTCTCAGTTTCTTTGAGGGCATTGAATGTTTTTATTCTTGGTCACATGAGGATAGCTCTGATTTCCAGCTTCCTCAAAATTAGCTGCAGCTGGTAAGGAAATGGATGTCTTTAAACCACATCAGAGAAAAGAGAATGGCCAAGTTTACTAGACAGAATCTAAAGTCACTTCCAAGTTTAAGATTCTATGCTCCTAAATTAAGCAATAAAGCTACTATTTAGGCCTTTTATACTGGCTAACTTAGTCACAGGTAGTGAAATACCAGTAATATTTCCAGCTGATTTTGGCAATTGCCTTTTGTTTTTAGACTCAACTTGTGATAGTGCAGCAAACCTCTAGTTTTCTGGGCCTAGCTTTTCTTGCAGATGCCTGGCTCTGCTGGAAATATGTCACCCTATCCCTGCCTGGTACCCTATTTCTGAATTTTTCTGGCAGTCTCCCATTCCTGAAATACTCAACCTGGTCGTTTCTACCTACTGATCTCCCTGACTTCCTGTAAGTCCCAACTAAAATTCCACCTTCTACAGAAAGTTTTTCCCAATACACCTTAATTCTGGTGCCTTCCCTTTTAATTATTTTCTACTTATCCCATATGTAGCTTGTTTGGATATATTTGTTTGCCTGTGGTCTCCCCCATTAGCTTATGCATCCTTGAGGGTAGAGACTGTCTTTTGCATTCTTTCAGCTCCCCAGAGCTTAGTGCAGTGCTGTCTTTTACTGTACTGTATTGTATTATAAATGTATTATATTACATTTTACTGATTGATAGATCTCTTCCTCTGTTCTCTAGAACAATCCCCTTACCACCCATTTCAATTCTGGAGTCTTCCTTGCTGAAAAATTCCAGCTTCTCAGTTTATTAGTGTAATTTTCTGCAACATAAGAAATGGGAAAACATTCAGATATACCTGAAGGAGACTTTGTCCCTCTCTCTAAAGTATCTTGTACTCTTTTACATGGATAATAACTTGTTTTTGTTGGGCATATCAGCCCACACTGAACTGTGAGGAGAGGCTGACAGTAGCCTCCCTTATCTAAATGCTAGGTTAACAGGGTTGCCTTCCTCTTCCTGCCATGATTTGAAGATAGTCTCCTGTCAGTCCTGAATTCTTCCTATATCCTGAAATGTCTTCCCCTCCACCTCCACACCCATCCTCAAATCATGAGGTTATATATGTGCCTCGCCCTCTGGATCACCGGTGTGGCTAGAATCAAAACATTTCCTTTCTGTCCCCCTTTCTTTGCCCTTGTCTTCATCAGTTTCTCAAGTGAAGTGTTTTTCCTTCTTTGAAGTGTCTAAGAAAGAAACCATCTCTACTAGATCATTGTACCAGAAAGTGCAACTATAGGACCATAGTTTTAAAGCTGTAAAGGATATTTCAGATCATCTAGTCTAATCTCCTCATTTTATAGATGAAAAAATGAAGACCGTAGGAGGGGGAGGAACTTTCTCAAAGTTACAGGGTAGTATCTGGAAGAGCCAAGATTCCAAATCCAGTTCTCTTCCTATTGTCCCCTATTTCCTCAGTTCTACTGGTATAATAACAAGCAATTACATAGTACTTTAAGGCTTATGAATTGCTTTACATATATAATTTCACTTAATTGCCAAGACTGCTATCTAATTTTGTTGATTAATATCCACATGGCAACTTCATCATAGAGAAGTTTCTGTCTATCATGGGTAGATGGAATTCACTGAAATAAGAGTCGCCCCACACCAGTGAAATCAAACATCTTTTCTCTACTTTCCAAATCAATGGCCATCACTTAAATAAATAGCTAGATGACAGAAACATTATAAATAAAATATACACTAAACAATTTTGGCTTCTCCTGAAGAGCTCCTGCATGATGATGATGATAGTAAACATTCCTTGTCAAGACTTTTATGTCATTAAAGCAGAAAAATGAAGGAAGAGTGGAAAAGAATATAGAAAAATTAGAATCTCTATAGATTCCCTTTGGGGGAAAGGAGTTAGAGCAATAATGCTTTGTAAAAGGGTCATGGGGTACTGGCAAAGAATTTGTGGGACAGCACAGTAAGCTTTTATTTTACTAACTGGATCAGTCTAATATTCCTTGAATTTATTAAGCCTACAGAAGTTTGTATTAAGTAATGTCTTCATGGTGGTTTGAATGGGAGGATAGTTGCTAGGCATTCAGCTTTTCTTGGGTCAGTGTGGTATGACTCTTTCCACTTTTCAGGGAGCTAATATCACAACCATCTCTTAGTGAAAATGATCAAAAAGAGGTTTGTCTTGTGACTCTTTGACTCCTCCTTATATTCTCCCACCCTTTCCCTCCTGCCAGATTCTGAGACTGGGCTGTTTAATTGCATACTGTTGTCTGCAGAGTAATTATAGCCTAATTTGACTTGTTGGACAGCAGGATGACAAGAGCCCTGGCTGTCAGGAAGGGTCAAAGATCAGCCATTACCCCATGGAGTGCAGACTGCAGCCGCATAACTTATTCTGTTGAAGGCTCTTCTGAGTCACAGAACAGGGTCTGCAGCTGTCGACGCTTCTTTTCAGATGACTCTTCGGATGAAAACATGAACTGTTTTCAAGACACAAAATCCCAGCATGCAGTTTGGCTTCTTGTTTTCTTATCAAAGGGATGACAATCATTCTGAAAGGAATGGAGATACTTTCTGCTCTTGTTATGTGAATTTTCAAATGGGATTTACACAGAACACTCATAGCTATAACATTTCATCCAATTTCTCTTTAAATGTGGGAGCTTAAAGTAATGTTTTAAAAGATTAGTTTGGCATTTGGAATGCTATGTCACTTGAATGGAAAAAGCATGTGTTTTATGATGAATGTATTAGATGGAAAGAATTAAGGACCCTCACAATTTCACATAAATATAATTCTATCATTCCTTCATATACAGAATCCATAGGATTTAAAGAAAGAAAAGATGTCTTTATATCAAAGAGATCCTTTAGGAGAAGTAGCATAGTATAGTGGTTTAGAGAGCCAGCTTTGGAGTCAAAAAGACATGAATTCAAGTCCTATCCCTGATATTCACTGGCTCTAGAACCTGTACAAGCCATTAACATCTCAGTGTACTCTCAAGAAGCTCTCTAAGATTGTTTGTCCTGTAAATTACAGGACAGTAGTTCATATGCATGGTAGAAGGATGCTTCCTTCCTAGGAGCTCCCTATATTATGGAAATTAAAGGCAGGAAAAAGTTATATCCTTTGAATAATATCATGGAATCATCAAATTGTAGGTTTAAAACTACAAGGAATATTAAATATCATCTTCTCAACCCCTCCTCCCCCATTTTACAGATGAGGAAACAGAGACCCAAAGAAAAAAATTAACTTTCTCCAATGTAGCACAGAAAGGAGTTTGAAGAACTAGAATCACATTTTTTTCTTAATCAAAACTATTTAATTATATTTTGTTTAATCTAATTTTGCATATCTCTTACAATAGAGAAGGTCTTTATTTGGGGAGAATTTTATGGCCGAAAAGGTGCTTGATTTTTGAAAATTCCCTCACCCTCATTTAAAAATATATGAAATATTTAGCATAATTGCTCATCACCAAAATGTAGAAAGTCATATTCATCTATCTCACAGTGATTTCTATGAATAAAGCTAATAAAGAACATAATTGAGAATTTGCTCATCAAATTTGCAGATGATACTAAACTAAGCAGAAGAGAGAATTCTCTAGAAGACAAGAATAAAATTCAGTCTGACCTTGATTGAGTTGGTCAGTGGCTTAACTAAAAGGGGTGAAATTTAGCAGGGACGGGTAAAAAGTGGTACATTCAGCAATACAAATTCAACAACTGAGAAGCGCAATGGTTGGTACATACACAGTAGGAAAAGCCAAAAAGGTCAGCCTCTTATTAAAAAAGTCCCAACTGGATACTGGGACACATCAAAAACCTCATGTGACATCAAAGAATGTGGAAGTTGCTTTCCACTTCAGTTTATGATCTTAAGAAGATAGCCACATTCACTTCTGGTGGTTACATCGAAAGAAGAAACTTGGGACCTGATGAGTAGCTGTGGAATAGTTAATAAAATCTGGGGCATTGTCCAACACCAAGAATGCCAAACCACATCACCAAGGAAAGGGAATAGCCAGAGGTCAGGTTCAGAATATTAGACTAAGGTTAGAAACACAAATCAGGATATGAGGGACACTGGGAGTAGGCAAACAGGAAGTAAGATGCGAGAGAGGTTGCTAGGGCAAGATCACGGACAGAGGAAATTGGACTCTAATTTTAGTAGATCTTAGCATCATAGCATTAAAAAAAATCAAGTGTCATAGTTCAAGTTCACAGGCAATATTAGAAGACAGAGCTAGAAGGCAAATTATCATGAGGGTGAAAAGTATATGAAGGCCTTGTTTGTACATATTGATGTCTCCTTGTCTACCTGTCCCCTGCTAAAAGAAAAACTCCCACATATCCACTCTGGGAACTTTCTCTCCAGGTTCAGACAATTATACGCTGAAAGAGGGTGGAGAAAAAAAAAGTTTGTTCGGACAAGATGGGCAAAAATAAGTAAAGGACTAGGAGGGAAAATGATCCTTTTAATGAAAGGATAAATAAATTTGGATTGTTCATTTAAAAGAGAAGACATTTAATTGCTATATTAACTAATGAGGAAGGGTTTTGATAAAGAAAATTCAGAGCAGGTTTTTCATGTCTGTAAGTATGATACTAACTGTAGAATGCACAACTGAAAATCTGTTCTTAATAAAGAGGTCCCATTTACAGCTTTACAATAGGGATCATGGAAGAGGCCCATCAAAGACGAAGAAGGGACATACTAGCTTTTATTTTAATCAGGGCCTTTATTTTAATCACGTGAGCTACTTAGAAATCTTATGCCAGGTTTCAAGGTATTCTGTGTATCATCCTCATCCACTCAAAACTGAGACTCCCAAAACTCTATTGTTGTATTTATTTACACTGGTTAGATAAAGGTCCCAATCAGTTGAGATCAAAGATATTTAGTGGAATATTATGGGAAAAAAAATTGGCAGTAGGATATTTCCTTATAGAGTTGGGGCCCTTGCTCTCCTACAGATAGGCACACAATTGGTGGCAAAAGTGGACATGCATGAAACCTATGTTGGATGGTGGATGGGGGCACACAAAGAGGATCACAGACTTGTGACAAGCACATATGTATAAAGGGACAGAAGGCATAAATGAGTAGCTATCTGTACTTAAATTAAGGTAACTGCTGGCACAGTGGATAGAGCAGTGGGCCACAAATCTGACCTCAGACTCTGAGTAGCATCCTGCCCTAAGATGTGAGCCTTGCTGCCACTGGAACCTTGGTTATGCTATTTTCTGGCTGTCCAGCTGAGACCTCACCATGTCTTCCCACAAGATATTCAGAATCAAGAGGTTCCTTCTAAAGAAGTAGAAGCAAAATCGTCCCATTCCTCAGTTGATCTGCATGAAAACTGGCAATAAGATCAGATACAACTCCAAGAGGAGACATTGGAGAAGAACCAAGCTGGGCTTGTGAAAAACTGCTCCCCTGGTGGCTTAGATTTGCTCTTTCCTAGTGCAAAACACCTCACCATGCTACCACCCTGATTTTGGTGCAAACATAAAGAAACTTCTTTTTCAAAAAAAAAAAAAAAAGCCTGGACAAGTCACTTAACCTTTGTTTGTTTCTGTTTCCTCCAACTGTAAAACAGAGATAATACCAGCACCCACCTCCCATGGTTGTTTCTAGGATCAAATTCTCTTTGGTTAGCAATTATTAAAAAACATTTAGCATGGTTCATGGTATGTAGTAGGTGCTATGTAAATGCTCATTCCTTGCTCTTCCCCTGCATCATTAGGAGTTTCCATAGCATTATATACATAGATTTCTTGAAATTAGTTCCCATATTTAGTTCAATGATAATTTGTTCAAAACCACTGGAATCATTGATTGAAAAATGTGCAAAGTCCTAGCCTACAAGTTGGAAATAAATATGACAGCATCTACCTCTATAATAAAGGCAATGAAATTAAAGAAAAAGGAGAAGGGAAAGGATATGCTCACAATTAAGTATGGTTAAAAAAAAGTATGCATAAGAGTAACTAGATTGTGAAACGGTGAGCCTTTTGGACCTGGAATCAGAAAGAACTGAGCTCAAGTACAGCTTTAGGCATTTTCTAGCTGTTCCACCCTGGGCAATTCGTTTGCCTGCGTCAGCTTCCTCAACTGTGAAAATGGGATCATATCACCTGCCTCACAGGGTTGTTGTGAGAATGAAATGAAATGAAATAATATTTGTAAAGTCTTAGTATACTGCCTGACACATCGTAAATGCTTAATAAATGCTGGTTTCCCTCCTATATGTATTTTAAATGCAGTGATTGAGTTTTGTTTTGTTTTGAGACATCACCATAGTCATTATCTTGTGAAGAATCAGAAAGAAGATATCTCTATCTGTAATTCAGGGTCAAGCCATGTGATAGAAGTTGGCTTCTTCCACATTTTTACATCTGAATCTCTGGTTTTGTCAGTGAAGTTGTACCTGGGTTGCATTTTTTTTTTAAACTGTTTAGACATCTCCAGGATTACTTATTTTAAATATATAAACTATTTGGACTAAAACCAGAACAAAGGCAGTACTTCAAATAAAAGCAAGTCATTTTGAAATAAAAATAATCTATGAACTTGAACTTTGTGTTGCAATGAAATCTAATACCTTAATAAATATTTCTCCTGGCTTTCTCTAGCAAAGACAGTCATAGGCTTTTCTGTGCTAGAGTAATCTCTGTGCAGAAACTGGAAGGAACACTTTCTGTTCTGTTCTATTGGCTGATACATTTTTTATGGAATAACATTGCCCAGTTAGAAACTCCATAGGGCTGGCATGCCAAGCTGGGGCATTGGGATACAGTTTAAAGGAGTTGTCCTTTTGTTCTTTTTTTTTTTTCATTCTTTTCTCAGTCATGTCCGGTGCTTTGTGACCCCATTTGGAGTTTTCTTGGCTGAGATACTAGACTGGTTTGCCATTTCCTTCTCCAGCTCATTTTTACAGATGAGGAACTGAGATAAATAGGATTAAGTGACTTGCCCAGGGTCAAACAGGTAGTCAAGTTATAGGCTGGATTTCAACTCAGATAGATAAGGCTTCCTGACTCCAGGTCCAGCATTCTATCCACTGAATCACCTAACTGGCCAATTCATCTCAAAATTTTATTGCTTTCCTAATGTAACATAGTTTGCCCCTCAATACAACATTTATGTCGTATTAGGAAAGTAATAAAATTACATTTCTAGGTGTATGAAATGTAGATTTAAAAAAAAATTAAACCTGTTTAGCCTAAGTCAAGGTAGGCTCATTAATAACCATCACGATTGCTAGGATTTTTCCCTTTTTCAACTCTATCAGAAAGAGTAATGGACCTTGAGAATATGCTTTTTGGATGACTAGGCAGTAGTAGAGCTTCCCTTTTCATCCTCATAACATACGCATTCTGCCTTACCTACAGCTGAATGAAGAACAGGGATTGTTGACAGCCTTGGATGATTTGAATAACTTCTTGGATATCAAATGGTTTGAATACAAATCCAGGCTATTGGATTGGGCTTCTCAAATCTATAATGAGAAGATAGGCCTAGATGATCTCTGAGATCCCTTCCAACCCTAAATTTAGGGTACTTTGAAATCAAAATACATGGTCACCATATTTGGGTCTTGATTTGGTAGTAGGAACACTCTTGAAGGTAGAAAGTAGGAGCGGTTTACTTTTGTGAAGACAGATGTCATCAGGCATGATGGCAAAGGGGAACAGGTTAAATGAGAGGAATGCCTATACCCAAAGACTGAATATTTTGTCCTCAGTGGGTTGGTCTTGCCAAACAGAAAGACAATGGTCCCTTTAATAAACTGGAAAAAAAAAAGCTTGTGATGGGATGGAGGACAATGGTTGATATGTATGTACGATATATATGGGACTTACTTCCAAGGGCTGTTTTGAAACTTAAATGGGGTAATGCATGCAAACCTTTTGGTAGGCATTGAAGTGCTATATTAATGTTTATCATTAGCATTATTGTAGTGATGTCCCAAAATGGAATAAGCTGCCCTGCAGGGTAATATTCTCCATCACAAAATACGTCCAAGGTTGGATGATTACTTTTCAAGGCGTATGGTAGGGACTTTCTAAATAATAATAAAATGATGGCTAGCATTTATATAGCTTTATTAAAGCTCACAACAACTTTGGGAGGCACATATGACGACTATCACAATTTTATTGATGAGGAAGCTAAGTAATATAGAGGTTTAGTGACTTGCCCAGGTTCACACAGCAAGTGGATAGCTGAAGTTGAATTTAAGCTCAGGTCTTGCTGACTCCAGGAGGAGGTCCATGCCCCCTATACAATCTATTCACTGAATGGGCATTACCTCACTCTAAGTGAGTACCTGAAAAGGCCAAGGTCTCCCATTGCATCCAGGGTCATCTTCAGTCATCTTGAAGAATATCTGGTCACGAATCCAGATGGCTCAGGAGGAGAAAGTGAGGCTGGTGACCGTGCACAGCCCTCACTCACACAAAATGAAGTCAAGTGCAAGTCATGTCATCATTTCTCTGATGCCATGGTCCTCTTCCAAAATGAATGATGAACACAACAACAAACTATCTCTTATTAATTATTATTAAAGAAATAGAATAAATTCTCTCTAAAGTCCATTGCACCAGGGTCTCTCTTGGTAATAAGCCTATCATTTGTTTTAAAATTTCTGGTTCCCTTGCAGCTGAAAACTGAACCAAGGCAAGGCATCATGTTTGAATTTATTACTTTTTCAGCTTTTGGTCAGCAACTGTGAACTCAGATGTACCTATGTCTAAAAGTATTTAATTTGGGTGTGAGATATGAGATATTTCATAGGCAGAAATAGACAGCCAGCCTATGGAACTATTTGAAAGTCATCATAGTGTACAAGTAACTGTTTACCTCTCCTCATCAGTCCAGAGTGAGCAGTAGGTAGTTTATGCATGATTTGAGAACTGCAGATCATGTATCAGAAGAAGATAGGCTGTGACTTACTTTTTCTTTCTTCTCCCTTCAGAATTTTTACCATCCTCCCTGTGACTACTATTTTTTATATAATAACAGCTGTAGTGTATTAACAGCCTAAAACTATCAGTCCTTCTCAAGTGCTCCATAATCAGCCTTGGAAGAGGGGTGCTGTTCTTTCTGTAACAGAGGACAAAGGTCAATGATTTATCATGTGGTATAGAATTTTCCCTTAAGCAGTCCTCCACTCAGAACTGGGCTCATAATGTGGATGCTTTTGTCTGGCCAGATAGTTGACTTTATAACAAGCTCTTAATGGTAAGGTCTCTCTGTTCAATGTAAGGTCAAAACCAGAACTCAAGTAGGGGTACTATGACCAACATCTGGTAGGAAGAAGAATATATTTCAGATGGACTTGGAAAAAAATTTAATTTTTGTCTTTCTAAAGGCCAGGAACTAATTTTAACAATTGTTTAACTTATTAAAAATTAATTAGATGACTTATAAATTATGCATGTGGGAAAAGAAATTCTGTCAATGACTGATTTGAGGAAATCAAAAAGGCTGTTAAGGTTCCGAACAAAAGCTATTTTGTGCAGCAGGTCACGTTCAGGGTGGGCTCTGACTCTTTCTTTGTGTCTCAAAGTGGGGAATACAGAATTGTACTTGTGTAACTCTTTGGGTAAAATGGGGAGGGCTCTGTCAATTTTCATAGAGTAGATGCTATGTATTTGCTTTGGGTTTGGAAGCATGTCAGACAGCTGATCTAATTTTAATAAGGAAAATCTGAGACTTGAAAAGCCAAAAGAACTGGAATGACTGAATGCTGAATCCATATGCTTAGCAACAGGATCAAACCTCTGAGTGTTCTTCAAAAAATGTCTTGAGAACACGGTAAAAGCAACAACTATGGAAGTCAAAATCCCAAATGAGACTCCAACATAGTTTGTTTGCTAAACGGAACCTCAGAATATTTAGGAAAACTGTGGATTTTAATAGTGTTCTACGTAGTATCCAAATAAAAGTTATTATGATTTAGGCTTTATAATAGGGGTTCTTAACATTTTAGTATGTTGTGAACCCATCCGGGTGTCTAGTAAAACCTGTGGCTATCTAAGAATAATGTTTTAAAATGTACAATACAAAATACTTGAAATTTCGAAAGAAACCAATTATATGCAAATATGGTTTTCAAAATGTTTTTTAAAAAATTTATGGATTCTAGTTTAAGGCTATTATTTTATAAGGTATCTGAGAATTTTCATTTGATTTTTTGAGATAAGGTGATAAAAGAAGCAAGAATTCATTCTATATTTAGAGGATGTGAGCTCAAATCTTTTAATGTTTAGTCCTTTTCTTTAAGGTTTGGTCCTTTCAGAACCCTGTTCTCATTGGTAATATATGCTACTATTCCACATTTATATGACAAATATGGGAAACAGCATGTTATAATAGACAGAGAATGATTTTTGGGGTCCGAAAGACTTGAGTTCAATACTGACTCTGGCATATATTGCCTGTATGAACCCAGGAAAATTACATAACCTCTCAGAGTTCTAGACAGCTCTATAATTCAAGTATAAGGATCTGCATTAGTAGAGGGAGTTTCCTCACTGGAAGTTCTCTACACCAATGGAATCTCAGGTTCATCAAGAAAAAAATGCATATAATACTCATCTCTTGCTCTCTTATAAATGGCAAACAAAGAAATAAGAAAGTCCAGGGCAGTAGATAGTAAATGTATTGCATTGTTACTTCTCTAGCTATATTTATCACTATTTTCTTTTTCCTTCCTTGATTTGAAAATTTGGAGTCCAGAGAACTAATTATTCTTTGTCTCCAGATGGAGCTATAGAACATTTAAAAAAAAATCTGTGAAAAGTGCAAATTTGTGATATTATCTGAGCTTACACAGCTGCTTCCTTCTTAGCCTTTTCCTTAATCTGGTTTGAGAAAAGATAAACAAGCCATTTTCTGTATGTAAAGAAACTAACAAGGTCTTGTATAGTAGAACAAATACATATCAGATATCAGCTAATGAAGAGTTAAGGAAAGTAGTGGGTGTGATCTGAATAGAATTTTAAACAGTTCTAGAAACAGAATACAATTATACCACATAAAGCTAATATAGAATGAAGACAAAAATCATACAAGATATATTTGTTTATATCATCAAGGAAGTCTTTAAAATTCCAGAATCTTTCACCTTTTGGAATTGACAAAAGGTACAACAAAGCAAACATTGAAGGGTATGATATGACAACTTGTCTGTGGCATTTCTAAGTGATCTTTCTAGAAGTTTAGAAGCACAATATATAGTTTGGAAGTCCTGAACCTTATTTAAAGGTAAGACTGTGCACAATGATTCTTTCCTAAAAATACTAGTATCATAAGGAATGACCCAGGTAAAATCATGAAGTAGGGTTTTCAAAGGGCATCTCTAATTTTACTTTTCACTAGTTTCTTTTATTCTTCCTTCCTTCTATTGATCTCTGAACTAAAACGTACACACGCACACACACACACACACACACACATGTCTCACATTTCTAGTCATGGTAATTAGGTTACTGTTAGGTTAGGTTATTGTTACCTCAGGAAGCTGAATTTTAATTGAATCAACAATATCGTGCCAACTATATGAGATGACATATTCAATCACAGTTCACTTGGGGGCCTCTAAAAATTGTAAGTAACATTGATATGTATATGTTATTGATATACATGACATTCTACATATATTATTTCATTTAATCCCCATAAGAACACTGTAAGGTATGAATATTTGCAACATTTACAACAAGAAAACTGAATTACTAAATGTCTAAGGCAAGATTCAAGCTCAGGTTTCCTTGGCAAGTCCAGTACACTATCCACTCTGAGTTCAGGGATTGTTGATTTCTGCTTGTATTTGTATTACTAGTACTTAGACCAGTACCAAGCACATAGTAAGTGCTTAATAAAATGCTTGTTGAGACACTGAAAAACCAAGATGGCAGATTACAGGCAACCACTGAAGTAAAGTGTCTTAATGCACCCCTCCAAACAACCTAAGATAATGCCTCAAATCAAATTTTGGAGTGGCAGAATCGACAAAAGGTTGGTGTAGGCTGACTTAGAAATGTAGCAGCAAACTGGAAGGTTGGCATAAGTCTGTGGCCCTGGGGTGGAGGCCTATCTGGATCTTACACATGCCTCAGTGGCAACAATGATGGTAGCAGCAGCAGAAACAGTATCTTAGGAAGTTCTCAGCCTAGAGATGATAAGGGGGGAGTAAAAGAACTGTTTAGAAAGAGATTACAGAGAACGTTTTGCTGGCACTGAGTGTGGCTGGAGCTGATTAGCAATTCTATTAACCACATGCAGTTTTGGGTCACAATTCCAAGATAGAGAAGAGGTGATGTTTAGTCACAAGGGAGCAGAAGCCCTGATCACAGTTCCAATTCAAAGAGTAACACTAGTACTTGTGACAGCAGGGGAGCAGGACCTTCTCTGGGTAAAGACCAGGAATAGACCAGAAGAGCAGTGACCACATCTCTCCTAGGATCACAAAGAACTAAAAACTTGCAGACCCCCAGAACTAACTCTAAAAGAAAAAACAACACAAAAAAGCCCAAAACTTGGGACAGTGTATCTCTACCCTTGATTGACCAAAGCCAAATTTCAACATAAAATTCAAAGTCAAGAAATAAGCTAGAAAATGAATGAACAACAACAAAGAATTAATTTGACCATAAAAAGCTACAATAGTGGCAGGGAAGACAAAGACATAAATCCAGAACAGGACAACAATTATAAAGATAGCTGCCAAAAAAAAAGCCTCAAAGAAAAATGCTAGTTGGACACAAATCAAACAAGAATTCCTGAAAGAGTTAAACAAAGAGATGAGTAGTAGAAAAAATGGGGAAAGGAAAAGAGAGGGATTCAAAAAATTTATGAAAAGAGAATTAACAACTCAGTAAAAGAGGCACAAAAAGTGCTGAAGAGAATAACACCTTAAAAATAGTATTGGCCAAATATTAAAAGAAGCATGAAACTTCACTAAAGATAACTCTGTAAAAAGTGGAATTAGCCAAATAGAAAAGGAGGTACAAAAATTCACTGAAAAAATGAACTTTTAAAAGGTGGGGTTAAGCAAGTAGAATCTAATGATTTTAAGAGACAACAAACAATAAAACAAATTCAAAAGAATGAGAAAAATAGAAGAAAATGTAAAATACCTCAATAGAAGAAAATGACCTGGAATTAGATTGGAGAGAGAGTTTAACAATTATTGCATTACCTGAAAGCCATGATGAAGGAAAGAGCCTAGACATCATGTTTGAAGAAATTATCAAGGAAAAGTGCCCTAATAGCTGAAATTCAGAAGGTAAAATAGAAATTGAAAGAATCCTCCAATCATCTCCTGAAAGAGATCCCAAAACAAAAGTTTCTTAGAGTATTATAGCCAAATTCTAGAGCTCCAAATTCAAAGAGCAATTATTTTGAGCAGCCAGAAAGAAACAATTCAAATGTCATGTAGCCATAGTCAGGATCACATAAGATTTAGCAACTTTCACATTAAAGGAGCTTCAAGTATGATATTCCAGAAAGCAAAGGAACTGGGATTGCAACCCAGAATAACCTATCCAGAAAAACTGAGTACAAACTTTCTGGGAAAAATGGATATCTAAATAAATAGAGGACTCTCAAGCATATATTGTGATGGAGTACTATTGTGTTCTAAAAATGATGAGGGGAGTAGTTTTAGAAAAAAATGTGACAAGATCTATGTTAACTGGTGCAAAGTGAAATGAAAAGAAGAGATCATTGTGCACAGTGATAGCAACTCTCCTCAATACAATAATCTAATTCTATGGACTCATGATGAAAAAATCCTATTTACCTCCAGAGAGAAAATAGATGAACTCTGATTACAAATCAAAGTATAATTTTCTGACTTTATTTTTCTTGCTTTAAAAAATATGGCTAAGAATTATATTTTACATGATTTCCCATGTATAAGTGATAACATATTACTTGCCTTCTTGGTGGGTGAGGGAGAGGTGGAAAGAAGAGAGCAAATTTGGAACTCAGAATTTAAAAGGAAAGTTGAAAATAAATAAATTGTAACTTAAAATATTTTAAAAATGAGTGTTTATTGACTTAGCTGCCTTGTATATTATGCAGAATGTTAATTTAAGGAGAACTTGAATGGGTGGGCTTGACCGTTTTTAGGTAAGACACTCTATAACTAGGATGAGCTACAGTCCATGATGGGGATAAGATGGAGGTTGGATACTAGGTTTTTCTCTGAAATAAACTCACATAACGTAGAAAGTATGATTTGTAATTTTCCTTATTTCAATCCCGTCATTTCAGAGGGAAGTGTATAGTGTGAAAAGTACTAGTCTTAGAGTTAGACAACCTATGTCCCATCACTTACACTTCTTGTCTGCCTGACCATAAACAAGTCATACCTATTCTTTCAGAACATCTGTATCCTCATCTGTATAATTGCCTTAATCAGATTTTTACTACTTACCTCATAAAGTTATGTGCTTTGAAAAATCTTAAAAGAATTTTATGAATGTGAATCATTTTAAGTGCACTTCAAATGTTCCTATTGTTAAATCATGTTGTCAGTTTCACAAATATTCTACCTAAATTAGTGGAAGTTAGACCTATTCCCTGAAACTATGGGTATCTACGTTGTCATATTCCAGAAACTAGCAGAAAAAAACCACATTTGGGAAAAAAATGATAGCCTTTGGTCTTAAGGAACTTTATAGTTCCAATTGCTATTTTAGGATTATTTCTACCACTAACCAATTTCTCTTTCTAACTTCCCTATTTCCACTGATGACACCTCCATCCTCCTAATCAAGTCCACAAGTCAAGTTACCAAGCATTTATTAACATTTACTATTTCCCAGGTTCTGTTGTAAATGCTGGAAATACAAATACAAACAGAAAGAAATGCAGTTGCTACAGTTACTATTCTACAGGGAGGAGACAATACACAAAAAGGAGATGAAAAATGAGGGTAGAGGAAAGAGATGATAAACCTAGAACTATAGAGAAATTCCCCAGTGCTAAGACTTGGGCTATCCAGAGAGGATTGAAGATTTGTCTTCCTCATCATCCAGGCTCTAAACCTTGGAGTCATTTGAACTCTTCCCTTTTCTTTGACTCTCTCCCAAGTGTCCAATCCATTGCCAAGTCTTATGGGTTCTACCCTTACAATTTCTTTCATATCTTTTATCTCTGCATGCATCATATTCTACCTAGTAGAATATAAGCCCCTTGAGGACAGGGGTACTAATATTTTTATTTTTGCATATCCAATGTCTAGCAGAGTAGGGGCTTAATGTTTCTTGCATTGATTTTACAACTTGGCATTGTTTGAAACATTCACCAAGAGGAAAGTATATTTTCATATTCAGAATAATGGTTCTCTGTAAGTTGTTCTGATGAGCTGTTAACTAAGCTTTTCTCTTGACCTCACAGATCTGAAATATTGCAGACAGTAAGTTTTGTAGCATCTCCAATTAATTTCTGACCTTGATGAAGCTTGGGCACAATAAGGCAATGAAAGGGTGGAGATCAGATTTAATTTTGAATTTCCGGGCTGTTGCTTGGCTGTTTGGATCACAACATGAATATTACTTAGACATGTTATTTTTGGTCAATGACTTTTTGTGGAGCACCCTGGTTAAATATAATTAAGCATAGTAAGTTTTGTTCTCAGAGGTCCTCCGAGTTCTCACATGGGAACTCAGAGTACCAACAGGAAGCACCTGTATTATACTAACACATCAAGCACTCACAGCTCCCATATGTAATATTTTTCCTGAGGTTCTGAAGCTCTCCTGCAAAAAGACACACCCAGCTAGGGTTGAAGGCTGTAGTTTGGATTATGAGTGCAAATATTGTCTATGATTTACTATCCTCAGGGAAACAATTGAATCCTGGAGTAACAGCTCATTATGATGTGGGTTTGGATGGAACATGGTTTAAACCATACCCTCTGAAATATAACAGCTATGTTTTTAATCTGTACAGTGTAAATCATCTCCAAAAAATGTGAATAAGGAAAATATTCTTATTTTTGAAACAAGTCCAATGAGCTTTAATTATTCCTTCTTACAAAGTTCAAGTACAAACAGCATTTTCCTTGAAAAGTTCATAACATAGCTAAGAAATGAGTGATTTCTAGGCAGATTCCTAAGCCACTACATGGTGTAGTGGATAGAGAGCTTACCCAGCATGAGGAAACATGGGCTCAAATTTGATGTCAGGCTCCACTAGCTGTATGATCCTAAACAAGTTACTTAATCTCTATCTGTGTCTTCATCTGTAAAATGGGAATAACACCTTCCTTCCAGGGTTTTCATGGGGATTAAAGGAGATAAAAATGTAAAACATCTTATAAGCCTTGAACTGCCACATAAATGCTAGCTATTATTATTAAAGTACTATATAAATGATAGCTATTATTATTAAAGACAAATTAGAAACACTTTGAAAAGAATTTTGGTTAAATGAGTAAGTCAGTTAACTAGGTTCTGTCCTCTGTTAAGGATAAAATGAGCTTTGTGTAAAATAAAAGGAGATGAACTCTTTCATAAATCTATTTTAGCTATGGCACCCTTCCCTCCCTGATTTCTCTTGGTTCATAGATATACACAGATACACACAGGGAAATATGTCCAGGAATACCAGATCTCTGGAACTATAATGTATCATCATAAAGATGTCCCACTGGACTCATCATCCTTCCAAGTTAATCTATAAATGCTGGATAACGAACTAGACTGTAACATCAACCCAGGGGAACTACTTCTCTCTGCTTTTATCTGCTGTTTGTACATAGATTTGGAGTGGGAAAAGGCTGGTAAAGTCCTTTAGGTCCACAGCTGCTGCTTGCCACTCCCACAACTCAGCATTGGTGACAAGGATATCATTGGAGGAATGTATCATCAGACAAAAGCAGATGGATTGGTCATGTAGAAATTAGTGAAGGATAAAGCATAGCTCATACGCTACACTGGGTCCATGCAAGGTCAAGAGAATGTAAAAAAGGCCTTCAGCATGTTGAATGGATTTCCTGCAACAGATTTATGGGAGGATATGCACAAGAGTAGTGCAGGATGGACAGCCATAGATGAGTTGAGATTTTCATTGGAGGGATCACCCATACTTATGTTGTCATAGATTCCCTACAGTACTAAAGTATAATAAAAAAAAAAGAGTCATTAGGAAGTTGTCTGGAATGGTTCCAAACTAAAATGGGCTACCACAGAAGCTACTGAGTTTCCCCATCCCTGGAGGTCCTTAAGTTGATTCTGGATGACCACTATCAGAAATGTTATGGATAAATTCATGCCTTAGCTAAAGATTGGACTAGATGACCTCTGGAATTTCTTTAAATCTTGTAATCCAATGCTTTGATTTTATAAATTAAGGATATTGACACAGGAATCTACTTGCTTAATATTTCTTAACAAATACAGAGCAAAACTAAACTAAGGGAAAGTTATATATGGAAAAAGTTATATATGGAAAGTTATATATATGAAGTCAAGAGGAAGCTTGAAATGTTCATAAAGATAAATCCAGCAAAAGCATCTCCATTAATTTCCATTTTGATGTCATCAAAGTAGTTTTTGACAGAGTTACTTAGAAAATGATTATAATTTATTCTCAGTTTTATTTCTTTCATAATTTTGGAATAACCAAATTAAGTTCATTTAAATAAAAGTCTCTCAACCTTTTTTGTGTCTAAATTCCTTTGGCAGTCTGGTGAAACCTACGCACCCTTTCTTAGAATAATTTATTTAAATAATGGAAGGAAATTGAAATTAAATTTCAGTTACAGACTAGTGAAAATAAAGATTTTGTTTTTCTATTCCAAGTTCAAGGACCCTCTGAAATCTCATCCGTAGAGGTCTGTGAATTATAGGTTAAGTGCCCCTAACTTAAAAGTCCACTCAGCTTTAAGACAATAGCTCTATAAGAACTGAAAATATCACTAACTTTCAGGATGGAAGTGCTGATACAACAGTCTTACAAGAAGGATTGCTTATCTAAGCTAAGCTATGATTAGCTTTTCTTGTGTAAACTCTCCTGGAAAATTTTTATCTTTTTCTCTACTTGTGGTTACCTTCCTCTTCAATGAAGAATATTTTAATCTTTACCTTTAGCAACTATCATCTACAAATATAAGCATTTTTCTTCTTTCTTTCCTCCAAGGCAGGTCAATTAAACTTTCTGAAATTTAGTTTTCTTACCTGTAATATGGAGAAAATAGTAGCACCTACTTCAAAAGGTTGTAGTAAGAATCAAATAAAATAGTATATGTGTTTTGGAAGCCTTTCAGTATTATATAAATACAAACCATTATTGTTAAAGCTATGCTACTGATAACTAGGCCAATAGGTCCATGATAGACTGAGATACTACAGTCAGGTGGTAATTGCTCAATTGATTCTATGACACAATTCCTTATTGACATTAAGTTGCAGTCTATACATACCTCCACTGCTCTTTGGGTGAACTTCAAATTTAATTTCTCAGAGCCACTGGTATCCCATAATTCAGAGCCATAGAGTATCACTAGAAAAATCCATGTATAAAAGAGAGGAACTTGGGATAACTAAACACGGCGCCCTATTTCCCCAAAACAATTTAATCTTCAAAGCTTCTCTTGCTCAATCCTTGGCCCATATCATTGTTCATCTTCTGATAGATGTATTTACAAGCTCTTTCCATTGGTCATCCAACTACATGTCATAGTCTGGACAATAGGCTATAACTTGTTTTTCTATGTGGATAGCAAGTTTATGAATGATTATGGATTTCATTTAGCAACCTCTAACGCTTGCAAGCGTTGTGCAATGTCATGCACAATAAAAGACCATTTGAAAGACCACCAATTATAAGGAATCCCTTTCTATTTGGACTCTATTGGACATGCTATATGATAGTGGCAAGGTACCTTTGGTGAGCCAGTTTTATATCTTACTTGATATTAATGATCAGAAATTGATCAAATAACATTTTCTTTTAAGGAATCTGTTACATCTTTTAAAGAATCTTGCATGATTTTGACATCTCTATATAAGATACTTTGAGATATATAGATATCCCAAATATGTGATCAACTTCAACATGTATGTATGTGGATAGTCTCTAATTTACACGTGGTAACCTGGTTATTCCAATGGTCACAGTAACTTCCTTTCCTAGCTTTGCTGTATATGTTTGGAATTTCACGTGCTTTCTCTCTCCCACTTCCTCAGCAGCTATTGAGACCCTTTCATGAGCCCTTTATCAATGCTTTTTACTTCATGACCAGTTCAAAGTGGAGTTTTTAGTGAGAGAACTTGGAAGTATGTCAAGGAGGAAGAAAAGGAGGGGAAAAATAAATGGGACTTGATGTCACTTCTCCTTCCACTGCTCTAGTTATTACATCTAGGACCCACTTAGTGTGAATAAGTGTCGCATAATTCAAATTTAGCACTGCATTTTCCATTGGGCTAGAACCAATCACTTTACTTTAACTTCAAATAATGCAAATTTGAATAATGCAACAGTTTCCAGGATTCCTCATTTTCCAAAATTGGGACCTAAGTGTATAACTCCCTATGGACTGTCAATATTTTTTTTTGACCTTGTTCTATTTGCTTAATACTTCATTGAGTTAATCCCAAAGTTCCCTCCCCTGTCCTGACTTTCAAGAATACATATGATAAGTACTTTGATTGTAGCTGTTCCTGAAATGTAGTTCCATTTTGCTCTACTTGTTCATGTACCATTAATGCCCATAGGAGATACAATATGATATAGTAGAAAGATCAGAGAATTTGGAGTCAGAGGACCTAGTTTGAAATGTATTTCTGTTACCTTCTGTATGTGACTTTGGTTAAATAGCTAAGTCTTTAAAGTCTTTAAAATTTTAATTCTCAGCTTTTATAAATAATCCTGAGCAAAAATTTTTATTGTACCATCAGAAATTAATTCTTCCTTGCTAGATCTCTTGAAGTCAAAGGCTTGGTGGGATTTAAGTCCCTGCACATAAACATACCATCTTTTGAGGAGGCTTTAAAGACTCCTTGAGAGGATGTTGATGACTGGAGTAGAGAACCACCTGGGGGAGGATTTCAAACTACCTTCCTTTTCTGACTAATGATAAAATTATACCTTGTCTTTTCTAAAAGAGGCAGCTAGGTGATGCTGGGACTGGAGTCAGAAAGACCTGAGTTCAAAACTGACCTCAGATACTTACTGGCTGTGTTATCCTGGGTAAGACACTGAACCTCTGCCTACCTCAGTTTCTTTCATTGTCACATGAGGATGACAATTAGCACTGACCAATAGGGCTGTGGTGGTGATCAAATGAGATGTTTCTAAAATGCTTAACAGAGTCCTGGGCAAAGAGTAGCTTCTTAATCAATACTTGTTACCTTTCCTTCTCTGAGAAGACTATGAAAGGGAGGCTGCAAGTTGCTTATAGAGGTTGCTATTATTGCAATAACTCATGTTACCATGGATATCAAAAGCACATATGCAGACTGTAACAAAGACAATGTAATCCATAAAGTATTAAGCAAGTACATATTATTTTTATTGCCTATGATTACCATACCAAATATCAAGATTTTAATTTAACCTATTATTTGTGTAGTTCATATCAATCAATACTGTAGTATTACCAGACTTTAATACTCATGAAAATAAATATCAATTCTAGGACAGCAAAACCTTCTGTAAACATACTTCATGGATTGATAACTGTGTGCTCCCCTCCTTCTTACCCCCAAACTTACCTGGTGGCCAGCTTTCTAGTGCCTCTATCAAATACTTAGTTATGTGAATCTTAAGATTACTAATATAAGTCATCAGTATGGCTACATTTAAAGTCTTTCTACCCTGGGGAGACCTTACTGAACTTATTCTCCACTACTGTAGCCTCTAAGCCTCTAAGAACTCAGGCTCACCTTCATCCTACAATGAGACATTGGAAGGGCACCCTTGAGAAAGCACCTAGCTTGTAAAGCTAGACACTTTAAATAAATCAATGGGGATTTTAAACTTTTTTTTAAAGAATAATGTAGACTTCTTATTGGCAGAGAGATGATAAGGAAGGGCAACAGACTGGTCATGTTGCAAGACTAGGGGCTCACCAGTATATCCCATTGCCATCCATGCAAACATTAGGAGATTTGGAGGAGAGACCCAAGCATATTGAGTGGATCCTCTGTGGAGGATTTTCTGGAAGACAGGGACAGGGTAGACTAGGTTAAGAAGGTGTGGATGAGTGGTGTAAAGGAAGTGTCTGTATCAATGAGATCACAGGGCTCTGGAAACATTCAGACTTTAGCCAGGTTCTCCAATATGCCCATTATTTTTCTATGTATTAGGTAGTCATTCTTTCCAGAATATATAATTTTCATTTCCATCACTGTTTGAACCCTAGTGCCAAATGAAGACCTACAAGACCTTTAAAAACCAATGACATGGTGATATGGGTCTTAAAGAAATTCTTTTAGGGAATGTGATGAAAATGAATTGTACTGAAGATCCTTAATAAATAAATACATGTTGATTGAAGGAGTGAATGATTAGTGATTCCTTTCTCCTGTTGCTTCAGTTTGCTTTACAATAAAATATCTAAATGAACTTTTTCTGCTAATCCTAATATCCATAGGATTCTTATTTAGAGAAAGAACTTTTGTGGCCTTTGGGAAAAAAATGAAAGGGAGCCATCACTTCTAGACAATATAAATAAGGTAGTTGCATGAATTATTTAAACATATGGATGTATGCGCTCCTTGAACAAAATGGATCTAGTTGTCATCAGAAATCATATTTCTGAATCTTAACAATATTGCACTTCATTTCATATATGGGGAGCTTATAATTGAATAAGTAATTGCCTCTGGGGACATCAACCCCCTGAATTATCACTCAAGGAATAGAGTAGAGATGGTTCCCAATGTCTTTTTGCTTCTTTGTCATAAATGGAATTAAATTAGTGGTCTTTTTTTTAATTTGGGTCTTTTTTTCCTTCTTTCTTCCTTGAGAAACTATATGTGAACTACACCTTTATCAAAGTTACTGCGCCATTTCAAATGAACTTGTCTCCACAGGAATTATAAATCTCATGGAGCTATAGATAAATATGACCTCATGAACTCTTTCCTGGTCCCACCTTTGAATGTTTTACACAGTATTTATTTCTCAAGAAGGTGGGGAAGAGGATGTGGGAGGGACTCTGGGAGGGTGATTTAACAAGAGAAATTCTCATTGTCATCAGAAAATGACTGATTCTGGAAAGCAGTCCCAGCAATATAAAGACATAAAGGATGGTTCATCTCAATGTCCCATAGTCAGAGGGATAGTACAGACACATGGGAAAAACTAGGATGCAAAGTGAGACATTATCGTATCAACACTTCTCCAATTGTTGCACAAGAAACAGGTTCTTGGAAATAGTCCATGTCCAAATTTAAAGGATTCTACACATTCCTTTAAGCCAATGAGAGGTTGCTGAGGTCTTAAGAGTGTTAGAAACAAACCATGTTTACCCAGATCAGTTGCATATGGACTGTTGAACAACATCCCATTTTTCTCCTGTTGACAGTTAACATTTTGCCTAGCTTGTAAATGAACTTTTCTTTAAACACATATTGAACTTATGAATCAGCTGTGGGTTGTTAAGGACAATATTGCATTTAGTGACAAATAAATGGAAAGAAGTAATCCACAAAGATTAAAAAAAGTAGACATAACAAAGTATGAGTGATATGTTTAAGTTAAATAATCTTCCTTCAAGTTAATGTGCTAATACATTGGCTTTTGTAAGCAATGGTGGAAGGAAAGAGAGAATATCTAGAAAATTCAGAAAAAGAACTCATCTCACAATTTTAAAAATGAGGCAGACAGTCCTGGTGGTTAAGAGAGTACAATACAAATCAGAGTATACTTGGTAAGTTTAGTTTTAACATATAAACATGTACATATAAACATTTGAAAGAGATAGGTCTGCAAACTTTACCCTATCTTCTTTCACTCTTCCTCTCTCCAGTCTCAGCCATCCAGAATTATATGACTGCAAAAAAGAATCCTTTTCAAATTCCTATATTTAAATATACAGTTATCCCTTCCACATCTCAGGGGTTAGGGGCCGGGTGCCCTTGCAATATGGAAAATCCACACAATTTTTTTTTTGTCATTCCCTTTGTACCAGAAAAGAAGTTTGAATTATTGTAGTATTAAAAGATAAAAATAGGTTGATGTCCTATAATACTTTATGTAGAGTTTATGCATTTCTGAGTTTCTAAACTTTTCTGTACTGTGTACTGGCCTTTGTGTGTCATCTGTGACTTCTGCAAAACTCCCCCCAAATTCCTGTTTAATTTCTTATGCCAACACATTATATTTTGAAATCTCAATGGGGACAGTTGTGTTGCGGAAAGGATAAGGATATTTCCTTCAAGTTCAAGTTCCTTGGGAAGAAAAGATCTGCAATATTCTGAGTCTGGGGGTGAGGGGGGCGGGTCTGTAATACACACTAGCATGAATTTAAATAGAAGTTGCTCATCATCTTTGTTCATAAATATTTATCTAATATCCACTCTCTGTAAAAGGTGCTGTAGAGTGTCTGGTGCAGCTGTCTGTAGCAGTAAGAGGACACATATTTTTGCCTCTGGGGAATTAGTCAATGAGTTGAGTTTGGGCAAACAAATATGTAAAGTGTGGGCAGTATTACCAATTAAACATAGATATACACAGAAGAGATATACACAAAACCCAAGTTTTGTTTGTGTTGGTTGGGGATTGTAGTAGCATGTTCATCTTTCGTCCTAGATATTTGCGAGAAGGTTTTTAAAAGGTTAGTTGGGTAATTGGAATAAGCTTTGGGGGTTACTAGTGAATTAATTTCAAGTGCTCCCCATTAGTGCATAAGATGGAGAGTCTATTATTCACTCTCTATATTCAATGAGATTATGATGGTCTTCTTTGAAAATGAAGGATGAACACAGATGCAGAGAGATAGATTAATAAATTCTCTGATCTTTGACTATACATAAAAGGAAAACTTCTTTAACTATTCAAAAATAAAATTAAAAAATAAAAAAATCCAGTATATATTTAAAAAATCTTTTTTTAAAAATCTTCATTTCTAGTAGGAATTATTTTCTTTATCTAAGGGATAATTTTTTACAGAATTGATCTGTCAGGCCATATATGTGAAAGTGTGATTTCATTGTTGTAGCTTTGTGTGTGTGTGTGTGTGTGTGCATGACAGAGAGAGACAGAAACAGACAAAGAGAGGTGTTTTAGCAAATAATGCCCTAGTCGTTATAAAGTTGATATTTTGGTTTTATGATTGTTAATAGCGAAAGAGGATGCCTCTCTCAAGTAGATTTTAAGAACAACAACTGTATTATATACATCCTTATCTCATTGGATATGCAGGGTAAATAATTCCACTCAGAATGGGTTATAAAGGTGAGGGACTTCTATTCGAACAAGGTGAAAAAGGTAAGCTGAGAAGTAGTCTACCTGGCTCATTTAATTTTGTTCCTCATTATCTAGTGCCCATTAAAAAAAGTCAACTTGACTCTTGCTCAGGGTCAGTCAGTGGCTCTGAAAATGACCTGGCTAGACAGTCTGGGGCCTGGAGGACTGCTCCAAAGCAGCAGAGTCAGGACTGCCAAGGGGTAATGCAGTGTCAGGCCAAATTAGCTAGGAAAGCCAAGCCAGGGGCTGTAACCTCTTATCTTGTTTTTGTTTCCAATTACAAAACAAAAGGTACCAAAATCCAAGGACAATGGCCATTGAAGCTTAGGTCTGTAGTGTAATTAGCAGGCTCAGAATCCGGATTTGAAGAAGGACTATAGCTAAGGTCAGAGGCCATCCTTGTAAAAGGAGGTCCAGCAACTATTGCATTTACATTGTTTAGAATGAGATAAGAATAAAGCCCATTTACGCAGCCCCTTGAATTTTGCAAGTGCTTTACCTACAGTGTCATATTTGGGCCTTTAGAGCAACCCTGTGGCTCTCATTGACCCCATTTTAGAGGTGAGGAAACTGAAGTTCAAAAGAAAGTAAATGATGTTCCTGTAGTCACACAGCCAGTACAGACACAGGATTTGAGCCCCGGTTGCCCTCATTCCATGTTCCATCCCCATCTTGCAACATAGAAGGTTGAGTCTAGGCTACGTTTGTCACTGATCCATTGGAATTGACTAATGCACTACTTCAAACTGAAAGAATAATATGCATGGGAGTATTCCCCAAGAGGAAAATATTGATCATGGATATTGGAAAAGACATTTCAAATCTGATTGGGGAATTTTTGTGCCTTTTGGATGGGAATATGATGTTAGAGGGAGAGATACAGGCTTGACTTTTGCAGGTAAAACATTCTTTCCCCCTTCTCCAAAAACACACTAATCAAATAAAGTTAGAAAGATGGCAACTTTTTAGCTATTTTGCCCCCTCCCAATGATAACAAACAGATTTGGCCACTGAGCAATAGAGTATATCTTGTTTATTGGTGTGCTTTCTGAAAATCAAAGATAAATCCAATCAAATATGGCTAGGAGGAAAAGTAATTTTACAGTAAAAGCTCTTAGTATCTCTCTATCCCTTCCCCCCAACCCTTATCCAAAATACAGAAGTCCTTAGTTTGGTTTTTTTAAAAGCCTGATGCCCTCTGCACTGTGACTAATATTCCACTGGATCCTCCATTGGAGGATTTGAAAGGTTACCTTTCTCCCATGCTTCTATAATAGCTCACCTTGACAGTGTATTTTCCAGTGATGAACACAGAGATGATGAGATTGATGCACATGGTACAGAGTTAGCTCAATGTTTCAGAATCTCTGAGGCAAAATGTGGGTGAAAAGAGATATCAGACAGCCTACCTGTCTGAAGTCTACCTCTGAAGGTCTACAGAGCCATTGTGCTGATCTCATTTGTATAAGCTTGTGGAACCAGAATACCAGCACCATGCCAAGGAACTGAATTGCTTTTATTTAAATTGTCTTAGGAGGATTCTCAAAATCCCCTGGTTAATTAAATTATTGGATACTGAGGCCCTTCTTTGAACTGAACTGCCAAGCATTCAAACTCTAGTGAGCACAACACTGATGGACTGGCCATGTTGTTCAAATTACAAACATTTGCCTAAAAGACTATTTTATAGAGAACTCACACAGGGCAAGTACTTACATGGAGGTCAGAAGAACTTTGAGTCATTTGTGAGACATGGGAGACACTGGCACAGGATTGCCCATCATGGTGTGACCACATCAAAGATGGCTCTGTGTTGCTATGAACAAAGAGGAATTTCAGTAGCTCCAAAGAAGCATGAAATACACAAATTTAGAGACATCTGCACTCCAAATGTTCACATGGATTACTTGAGCCTGGCCTGTGGTACAGCCTTCTGAGCTCATTTTGGTCTGATCAGCCAGTTGGACACATTGTACCTTCACTCTAACATAGTGACATTGTTTTGTTCCTCTGAGAAGAAAGGACAACATCCAGTCAAATTATAGGATAAATAAATCCTAGGGACTTGCCTAAACGAAAGCTAAATGGTTTACTTAGAGTCTCCAAGGCAGAGAGTGTCAGAAGTAGAATTTGAATCCAGGTTCCTTCATGGCTCCAAGCTTGGTACTTTATCCTCTATGTCATGTTGCCTCCTTACATTAATAAATGAGCTGCCTGAATTGGGTACTAAGAAAATCATAGTCACATGGGTATCTACCATGTAAATGATCAATTTCTTTTAGAATACTTGAAAAACATGAAGATTGATCATCTTCCTAATTAATCTTTGAACAATTAAACACAAAACATCTTAGAGGCTGCCTCATCTTTATGATATCATAGAAGAAAAGTTGGCCTAAATCATAAGTTTTGAGCTCGAGTTCCTCTCCCAACTTCAAGCATTTTCTCTATCTCCCATGTCTGGAATATTCTCTCTCTTCTTAAGTTTCCTTTAAGTCTCAGTTAAAATCCCACCTTCTACAAAAAAAGGTCTTTTCTGATTGTCCTTCATTCCAGTGCCTTTCTTCTATTCATTATATCCAAATTAACCTACATATAATTTTTTTGTTCATAATTGTTTGCCTATTATCTCCCCCATTAACCTATGGGTGCCTTGAGGGCTAGGGTTTTCTTTTGTCTTTCTTGTATCCTTAGCACTTAGCACAGTGCCTGCCTGGTACATAGTTGGTACTTAATAAATGCCAGTCATCTAACCTTAAAACTTCCTAACCTGATGACTTTATATGCATCATTTTAAACTTCTCTTTCCTCATCTGTAAAAATGGAACCTAATATTACCATAGAGTTAAAATCTTTGATTCTTTGAGCTGGAATGTACCTCAGAGGTTATTTTTTGTTATTCAGTCATGTCTGATTCTTTGTGGTTCTGTGGACAGTCAAAGCTGTCCATGGAATTTTCTTAGCAAAGATACTGGAGTGGATTTACCACTTTCTTCTCCAATGGATTAAGGCCCTGTCTACCTTTTAAACAGGCCCATGCAATGAATGGGTGTTGCCTCACCCTAAGTGAGTACTTGCAAAGACCTTGGCCTAAAGGGTCCAAGGTCTCCCAAAGCATCCTGGGTCACCTCCTGTCATCTTGAGGAATATCTGGTCACTGGATTCAGATGGCTCTGGAGAAGTGAGGCTGGTGACCTGCACAGCCCTCCCTCACTCAAAACAAAGTCAAGTGCCAGTCACGTCATCATTTCTCTGATGGCATGGTCTTCTTCGGCAACAAAGGACAAACACAAAAGCAAGAAGACAAACAGAGATTAAGCAATCTGCCTGATGTCACACAGTTAGGGTCTGTGGTTGGATTTGAATTTCAGGTCTTCCAGCCTCCATGCCCAGCACTTTATCCACTGAGCATCTAGCTGCCTCTAAAGAGGTTATCTAGTTCAACCTATATCTTCAACTTGAATCCCTTCTATAATAAATCTACATCCAGCTTCCACTGGAAATCATGCAGTGAATAAGCAAGACCATTTATTTGTGAGTCAGCTATTTTTTTGAATGTGTCTAATTGTTAGGATATATTTCCTTGTTGACTTGCTGTCTGCCACTGTTCCTTCTAACCATTAGTCTTACTGCTTCCTTCCAACATCTTCTACATGATAGACCTTCAAACATTTGACAATGACAACAACGACAGAAAAAAGGTTTTTAAGGTATTTTTTTCTGTTGTAGGCTAAACAACCTCAGTTCTTTCACTGGATTCTCATATGCCAGGGGTTTGAATCCTTGATGGCACGTCTGTGAATGCATACCAACTTGTCCATGTTCTTCCTAAAATATAGCACCTAGAACAGACAACAATACTATAGATGTGATCTGAAGAAAGGTAAAGTATAGAATGACTATTGCTTCCCTCATACTGAACTCTATTGTTATGAATATAGTCTATGACCATACTAATTTTGTGGCTTTTATGTCACATCATTGACTCATATCAGTGCCCAATGCCCTAAAAACATAAGGTATTTTTTTTCTCTCATACAACCTATTATCTAGCCACACAGAGGCTCCATCCTGTACCTGTGCAGTGGAGTCATCAAATACAACACCTATATGTAGCATGTACCCAGGAGTGTTCTGGAACTGGCTTAAACCAGCTTATGATAGCTGACTGTTATTTTATCAGTGTGAACATTTATCTCGATAACTGGAAAATTCTATAAATCAGGATTTGATTTATTGTTTTGTTGATTCTCTAGACTTAAGAAAATGAGAGAGAAAATGTTAATAATGTAAATTAAACTTAGTATTGTTTTGCATACTTTTTATTCTCTAAGAGAGTTAGTTGCTAAACATTTACTACCATATTATGAGTGTGATGGAATATCATTGTGATATATAAGAAATGAGCGGCAAGATAATTTCAGAAAAATCTGGAAAGACTTATATGAACTGATGCAAAGTGAAGTGAACAGAATCAGGAAAATATTGTGCACAGTAATGCAATATTGTGCAATATCAACTACGAATGACAACTATTCTTAGCAATACAATGATCTAACACAATTCCAAAGGACTCATGATGTTACATGCTATATTCCATCCCCCCAAAAAGAACTGATGTTTGAATTTTTTGTTGACATCTTCTTATACAAAATGAATAATATAGAAATTTTTTACATGATTATACATATATATTCTATATCAGATTGCTTGCTCATTCACAGAGGGAGAGGGGAGAGATGGAGGGCTAGAATTTGAAACTCAAAACTTTAAAAAAAAGACAAAAGTTAGTTGTTTTCACATGTAATTGGGAAAAAAATATTATTTAAAAATATTTACCACTTCACTCCTTCAACAACCCTTTCTACAACATTCCAAGGGAGGTCATCTTGCTTCACAGGAGATTCTAGTGACAAGACATTTATTATCTTCCAAAACAACCTATTCTATGGCAGCAATGTCTACTTCA
The DNA here is from genome assembly GCA_028658325.1 of Potorous gilbertii. NCBI lineage: Eukaryota > Metazoa > Chordata > Mammalia > Diprotodontia > Potoroidae > Potorous > Potorous gilbertii. The sequence goes on along the minus strand of CM053771.1, from coordinate 448,817,772 downwards.
CAAGCTTGTTCAAAGAAGCAAATAAGACAATATGCATAAAAGCATATTAAAAATAATCAAGAGCTATATGAATAGGAGAGTATTTTAATCACCCAGTGGGTGCCTTGCACAAGTACCTCACTGTTTTGTGATGTGATGTGATGAACATCTAGATGCTAGCAATCCTGTTCTCAGCTTGGCAGTTGGGCATTCTACCAAATAGCCAAGACATACTTGGGGAGAATCCTAATTTCTAGTTCTTTGTAAAGAGACGCCCACCCTCAGCTCCACCTTTTTATGGGTGGCAAACTGCTTACTTCATTTGTATAGAAGGTAAATGTGGATTTATAGCATAGAATCTTGACTCAAGCCTTCATCCACTGGGAAAAGTTCATTTTTATTTTTTAGTTTTCATATTGCCATTCAATAGACAGTAACTATATGAGTACAGCAACTACCACAGGCCTGGCTCCTTCCAGACCTAAGTTGCTCTTAGTATAGGGATGCCCCCAAATCCACTAGTTCCTGAATAGATTTAAATTATTTTAACTTGGCCTATCAGCTGCTCCCATCAGAAATGAGCAAATGCTCCTCAGTGCTGTTGTACCCACAGTTTACTGCAGGGTCAATGTCTAGTCATTGAGGAAACATGTGATCCAAGATGACTTGACTGGTCTTGACCCATCTCAAGGGCAAGCACCTGCTGTTTTCCTTTGGATCTCTCCTATAGATGCTTTCCTTATTGCCAGCCTCCCCACCTTCATGCATCTTATGGTCGTGTGCTTGTTCAGAGGTGCAGTTTCACCATCACAGTTTCATCATGGAAAAAAAAAATATAACCCAGGTCCTCTACAGGCTTTCTTCATGTCAATAGCATCATGCCTTCTTTTTGCCTGTTCATATTCTCCAATGGTTCATGTTCTGAAAACCCATGTGTCGTTCATACTTCAGTACTTTTGTAATTTCTACCTTCTAATGCATCCATATCAATGAGCATATCTGCCTTTGGAATGTTTAAGGGCATGACTAACCTAAAAACATGGGTCCCAATGTTCATCCAATGACACATAGGTATAACTCCTATTTCATATTTTCATTTTTTTATTATCAGGATTAATTTGGGTGACCTGGTTAAGCATTTTTCTCTTTTCCCTTTAATTGTTCAAGTGTGTCCCACCTAAAGCTGCTAAGAAGATGGCTTTCTCTGAAGACATATACCAATACTCAACCAAGCTGAGATTTCCTTTTAAAACATCTAGTTCAAGTTAGAATGTGTTTCACAAGGGAGATACTTGGTGTTAAGATTCGGGATATGACTCAAATTAAAAGACAAGTAACATAGTGACTTTAGCATAGAGGTGGAAATTTCCTGATATAAACCAACAAATAAACTGTAGGAACTGGGACTCAAGAGAGGAGAATAGAAAATTTAAAAACAGAGAAAAAGAAAACAGAAAACTGGATACCTGCCATGAACGCTTTGGAAAAAAAATGCCAGGAAACTATGGAGATAATGAGATATTTCTTATTAGATATATTATCTTCTAAAAAATATCTTCACTTTCATTATTAGTCTGTTGTTTGACGCCTACTACCCTAAGGTCATCGAGAGATTAGTGATAAGATATACAGTGCAGCAGAGTTCATAACACAGCAGATTTGGAAGGAATTCTCATGTTAAGTGCATGACCCAAAGAGAGGACTGTTTATTTCAGTCAGTAACAAACATGACAAATGATGTGACACTCTGACATCATTGCTACTAGAGACTAGAAATGCTGGGCTGAACATCTGCCCAGAGTCAAGTTCCCACACGTTGGCTGCCAAAACTAGCTGAATAAGTCCAGATCAGTTTAGAAAATTTTCCCCCTGCAAAATAACTTATGTCTTTTATTTTGCAATACTGATGTACTTTAGAGCTTTTGAGAAGGTGAGCTTTCATTTTCAACGTATTGAAGCAATTTTACTTCCAGCCGTATTATTTATTGCTTTTCACTGCTTGATTTTTTTCTTTGATGCTGACACTGAAGCCCAGCCCATTTACAATTTCTTAAATATACTGTTCAAGCATGGCCATTGATAATCTCTACCATTACAATTTGACAGATGGAAAGAGAGGGCTCTCAAAGATTTACAAAATCTCTAACCTAGAAGAGAGCTCAGTTATCATCTACTTAATCACTAACCATGAGAGTGAATTTTGTCCCTACTTCTGGAGTAAGGACTTAATGGATTGTTAATGGGTAGCTGAACTGTGAAATCTAAAGGGGGAAAACAAACAAACCACTAACCAAGTGTTTCTTCCATTGTATCTATTGAAGTGAGTAGAACTGCTGCTAATCTGAGTCAGAGGAGGAAAAAAGTAGAGGTTCATCAGTTGGGAAATTACAAAACAAGTTGTGGTACATGAATGTCATGGAATATTACTGTGCTATAAGAAATTATTGAAATGATGAATACAGGAAGCATTAGATGACATACAAACCAGTGCAAAGTGAAGCAAGCAGAACCAGAAAATAACATGTAATATACAATGACTATAGCAATGCAAATAGAACAAAAAAATAATATGATGGTGTCAATCAACAAATATTTAACAATAATAACTGACACATATAGTGTCTACTATGTGGCAAGCACTATGCTAAATGTTTTATGGATGCTATCTCCTTTGATCCTTAGCACTACCCTGGAAAACAGGTGCCATCATTATGCTCATTTTGTAGGTGAGGAAACTGGCAAACAAAGTTGAAGAGTTACACAGCTAGTAAGTTTTGGAAGGTGGATTTGAACTCAGGTCTTCCTGATTCCAGGTCTGGGGCTCTATCTGTTGCACCACCCAGCTGCCCCTTGGGAAATTTAGGTAGCATTTTCAAAAATGTGCCAATTAAAAAAATAAAGATCTAAAGCAGTGGATTATACAGAGAGATTCATGAGCTGAGAGTTCTAGGTGGTACTCAGGCAGGAAACAATTTACCTTATTAAGATATCTTTTTTAGTACTTTTAAAATCCCTACTTTAACCACTCTACCAAACTATGGTATGAATTTTATCGGGCTCCCTATATTGGTTGTGTGAAGTCCAGCCTTGCTAATTTTGGAGAGGCCCACCACTAGTTTGGTCACAGGGTGATGAATTTTTTGGTGACAACAATTTTTGAAGAACATCTAATGAATCAGGGAAGGGGTTATGATTTGGATGGGTAAAGGCAATACCCAGATCAAAAAATAAAAACATAGAATAACAGATCCTTAGGTATGAATATACTATTAAGAATAGGGACCTACAAGTGTCATCAGAATATAATTGTATAGAAAAACATTATACACTAGTAAAATACGCAATCTTTGTAAGGAAGTTCATCCTTATCCTGGTCAGATGAAAGGAGACTTGCTAGAGGAGAAGTTTTGTAATATCAGAGATTCAGAGTTAGAAGGGACCTTAGGGGTCATTTGGTCCCATTCCCTCATTTTACAGATGAGGATACACAGCTCACTGAAGGTCATAAATATGTTTAAATTTGAATCTCGTTCTTCTGCCTTGAAAGCTAACCCTCTTTCCCTCTGTAATATGTTGCTGCCCTAAGGGATGAACATTCTCTTGTCAAGGAGGAGAGATAAAATGCCAGCCACCATCTTGACCATAGAGATAAAACTGTTGTTTTTTCCTGCTACTTGGCATAGACATAAAAAAAGTTAAAAAATAAAAGTTCAGTCAGGAAATCATGAAATATATCATTTTGATATTATGCTGTTTAATGAGTACAAACTATGCTCTTCATCTTGAATGGGATTTACATAAAGGGAACATGGTGATAGATATATGGGGTAACATAAATATTTACTGTTATTTATGCTATCTTGCCTCTCGCTTGCTATTAATGTGTCTGTTACAGTATCAATATTTCATGAGCTTTGATCTAACACATCACAGAGTGAAGTGACACTATATCACACCAGACCAAGAAAATGTGCATCTTCAAATGCTGGTTGTGTTGGCAGTACTTTTTCCAGATGGGATTAGATCATCTAAGTTTCCAATTTGGTTCCTTGTGTCCATTGGCAAATTCCATTCTCTACTTTGCCTGAAGGGATCACTTGTTTAGGGTTTTGAGGCTGGTCAAGTTATAGCAATATCTTGTTTATCACCAGTTAGGCCAATTGGTCAAAGCACAGAATTTTCCCTGTTTTACAGTTGAGGAAATTGTGACATGGACAGGCTAAGGGTCTTGCCCAGGTTCACAAAACTAGGGAGAATTTGAGGCAGGGTTTGAAATCAGGATGTCTTGACTAATAAGTACCTAGGTTGTCTAACTCTTCAAACTTTGCTCTTTCCCCTATACCACAATACATCTTTTCCACACCAGATCACACTGAAGCACCATTGTCTTCTCTCTCATTTTTAACGTACACCTATATTTGTAAAACTCTTTTCTTATCCTAACTCTGTAAGCTGGCTTGTACAAGTATTTTTATCCCCATATTATAGTTGAGGACACTAAGGCTATCGGAGACAGCAAATGTGCCACAAGAAATGAATAAGGGATATCACTAAAACATGAAGTCAGTTCTGACTTTGACCCAGAAGCACATTCTTTACTCACAACTATCCACTTGGACCAGGCAGCCTAACAAAATGACAACCTCAGTGTTGCCACAGGAAATGGGGCTAAAGCAATGTGACAGTAGAAGATTTAGGAGATCTGGGTTCAAAGTCTAATTATGCCACTCAAAATATTCCTATCCTGAACTTGGAGGTACAAGGGGCTCCATAACTGAGAATCCTTCACATATAAGAGGAACCGTATTATGTATTCACTATTTGGTATTATGAAAGAACAGAGTGTTGTGGTCATTATATTCTGTTCTTCCCTCATCAGACCATACTTACATTCATATTTATGTCCAAAAAAATGATATGTGATAATCATGCTCTATTCTGCTCTCATGAGACCAGCTTATGATAAATTCTGAATGCTGTATTTTCTGAAAGTCTTTACTAAGTAGTTTTATGTTCAGTGAAAGGTGGCTAGGAACATGGTGGAGACTCAAATTTTGGCGCAGTAGAGTCAGGAACTAGAGACAGTCTAGTGAGAAAAAAAACTTTTTTCAAATATTAGAAATTTACTCATATTGAAGATTAAGACTTATTCTGATTGGTCCCAGAGGGCAGGATTGAAACCAAAAGATGGAGTCATTAGGAGATAAAGTTAGTTCAACATAAAGAATAATTTTCATAATTGTCCCAAAATGGAATGGGATAGCCTAGGAGAAAGTGAGTTTCTATGCACTGAAAATCTCAAGCATAGTCATCTCCTTGTTAGCTGGAATTCCAACTTCAGAAAGGAAGAAGGGTGGATTATATGATTCTATATGTAAACCCAGCTAAGAAACCAGCAAGGGTTGGGACATAATACCTAGACAGAATACAGACATTCAACTGGAGAGGTCTTAGGGGTGCATTGGCTCTTGCAAAGGGTAACCTGGTAGGAATGAAAAGTGCTGAAAAAGAGATAAAACTGAGCTGTTGATATGGAGGTACCAGCTAAAGAATTCCTGAGTACTATAGGAAATGTGAAGAGAGAAAGCTAAAGGAGCTAACCATTAGAAGTGGCCTAGCTATGAATGAAGAGATGAGCCTGGATATTGGTTGGGAACTGAGGTTACGGCCATCTGGTAGTAAGAACTTATTGTAGTTCATCAAGGAAGATTTTCCTCATTTCTCTTCTTGGAGTAGAGGAGAGAGAGAGAGTCAGAGAGAGAGAGAGACAGAGAGAGAGAGAGAGAGAGAGAGAGAGAGAGAGAGAGAAAGAGAGAGAGAGACAGAGACAGAGACAGAGAGACAGAGAGAGAGACAGACAGAGAGACAAAGAGACAGAGACAGAGAGACAGAGAGACAGAGACAGAAACAGAGAGAGAGATAAAGAGAGACAGAAAGAGAGAGAGAGAGAGAGAGAGAGAGAGAGAGAGAGAGAGAGAGAGAGAGAAGGAAGGAGAAGGGAAGAGAGGGTAAAAGAAAAAGAGGAAGGAAGAGGAAAAGGGGAAAGAAGAACAGAAAGGGGAAGGAAGAGAAAACATTTCCTGAAGTGTCCCTTAAGAGTCATTCACTACAATGAAGAAGTTGATTTACATTGTCTAATCAACCCTTATACCCTTGGAGGATTCCAATTGAAGTCCCACCTAGAGGTAAGAGAAAGAAAAAGGAAGTGGAAGGGACAATGAAAAATCACCTCCAGAAAAGGGAAAGGAGAGGGAAAGGAATCCATTTTCTAGAGGGCCTCTGAATTAAGAATGATGCCCTTAAGTGAGGAAGCCAGTCATCACTGTCTAACCTGTCTATCCTTATGCCCCTGGAAGGTTCCAGCTGAGATCCCACATAGAACAAAGAAGGAAATAGGAAGAATGGACAGAACAATGGAAAATCACCTATAGAAAAGGGAAAAGGGCAGAATGAATGAAGTGACCCAGCTTGTCTCTATTTATCACAACCAAGCACTCCCAAAAGTTTCTAGTGCTACATACAGAGGATTTTGCCTTGCCCAGAGTAAAAAACTAATGCATGTTTATTATATTGCAATATTTGTTGAATCAAATTAAGAACTATAGTGTTAACTTTTCCTTTGGATCTCTTCAGGTCACACGATTTCTTAGCTATTCTGAAGTGGCTCTGTCTTGAAATAAAAGCTTCTTCTGTGATTCCTCAGCCTGCACAGCCTTTGAACCATTCTCTCTTCTGAGCGTCTCCCTGGAGTGACTTGCTTCTGATTGCAGATTTTTCCTCAACTTAGCACACTCTCTTCCCCAACCTGGCTCTCTTCTGTCCCAGTTTTGTCCTTTTTGTCTCTGAGCTTCCCCTTTTAATATAACGGGTTTGTGGATCTGTCAGTCCCTCAGTGCCTTTCAGACTGGCTGTTGAAAGGAAGCTGGTGAATAATTCCTCAGCTTGGTTTGTCAAAGGAGCCCATGTCAGCATAGCAGGGAGAAGAGGGCCCTTTTGGTGGAAGGAAGACAGAAGAGGGCACAGCTGGTAGCAAGCTGGCAGGGACCACTCAAGGGATACTCTCCCCCTCCACTATCATACCCCTTTTATGGGGTTATTCTGCAAATGAAATGGCCTATTTTAATCAAGAGAAAGGGAGAGGGGAATGCAGACAGACAAAAATACACAAAGAGACAGATAGGCAGGGAAAGAGACAGAGATAAAGAAAAAGACAGAGATCAAAGACACAACAAAAAGACAGATCAAAAGAGACAAAAACGTACAGAGACAGAAACAGGACAGACTTTATTTAGGAGGTTCAGGCAGCACCTCTTCCCCACTATGTGGTCATGAGCTCAGTGGATCATAGACTTTCAGCTGGAAGGTACCTTAGCAGCAGTCTAATTCAGTGCTCCAATTTTACAGTTGAGGAAATTGAGACTTAGAATACTTGCCAAAGACACAGATCCATTGATTCCGAATCCAGGATTCCTTCCCTTACATAGCCCACTGCCTCTATCAGAGAATAAAGATATTCATGGATGCTTGGGTCATTTGAAGTTGTGGCTTATGGTGCTTAAGAGTCCACAAAGCCATGTGGCAGGTACCTTTAAAGGTCACATCTTTAAATTTGGTACTTCCTAATTACTGGATAATCAACCTGGATAACTTTAAAAACTGTTCTAGGTTCAGCTCTATGAAGCCATATTTGTTGTTCAGTCGTGTCTGACTATCCATGACCTCATTTGGGGTTTTCTTGGCAAAGATCCTGGAGCAGTTTGCCATTTCCTTTCGCAGCTCATTTTGAGGTGAAGAAACTGTGGCGTTTGGAATTCTTTGACTTGCCCAAGGTCATACACCTAGTAAGCATCTGAAGCTGGATTTAAACCTAAGTCTTCCTGACTCTAGGCCTAGCACAACCTAGGTGCCCATACTTATCTATCTTCAATTGCTCTGATGTTGGTTGTGATGAAGATACAAGTTAGGGTATCAAAGTTAGGCAACGAACTTTTATTGGTTTTACTTGTAAAGTGATTTGAAAGGAGTATTGCAATCAGGGCCTGGTGTCAAACTTGTCCCAGGAACTCTAGTTTCTAAGCTTTTTGGGGTGGGGGGAATGACAGTGGAAGACCTTACAGAAATTCTTGAATAAAACATACCAGTCTTCACAAAGAAATCTCACCCTATCTTCAATAGGTATCTCCAACAGGTAAATATTTATGCTTTTGTTGGAGACAAAGTTTGTGAAGGAGGGTCCTTCTGTCTTGGGAGATACCCAGCAGCTTCAAGTCTCTCCTTGACCACCCATACTCACAAATAACCTCCACCTTTAGCATCCTCTGAACCTCTCTCCATCTCCCCACAACCAAGATCAAATACAGTCACTCAGGTTCACCTTTCTCTAATTAAAAGTGAACGCTGGACCTCCTATATTTACTTACCAGTAAATAAGCCATTATTTGCTTTTGCTATTGTTTCCTTGGAAGCTTTCACAGATGCTCTTATCTTCTTAATATGGCTAAGGTGCCTCCCAGTCTTCTGGGGTGGGAGGGTTGGATTTCTGAAAGGAAGCTATTCTCCAATTGAAAGGCAAACCTCAGTGTAATGACTATGACAATTATGATAAGCCATGAAACAAAATTGAACATCTTCCTTGTATAACCCATTTAATTATAATAATATAATAAATATTTTTAATTATAAAAATATTTCTGGAGCCAGAGATGGTGTGCACACTTATAATCCTTGCTACCTGGGACAGCTGCCCCTGCTGGATCATTTGAGCTGGGGACTTTTGAGCTGGAATAGGGTTAAAGACAAGTGGTTGTCCATATTAATTCTGGCACCAATAGGGTAAGCCCCCAGCAGTAGAAAATCATCAGATTGCCTAAAGAGGGGTGAAACAGTCCAGGTAGGAAATAGAGCACAGCAAAGCTTCCTGCCAATCATCAGTGGGTAGGTGGCCTCTGCATCTCCAGACTGGATGAAATAGTCTAAAAAAAGAAAAGAGATCTCCATTCCAAATATTTATAATCTCCAAACTACATGGAAAAAAAGTTTTCAAATATATAGTAACCTAGAAAGAGAAATTTAAACTATGTGAGATCAAGTACATGTCAATTCATATTGTGTCTGCTGTTCTCTCCACCACTGGAGTTGTCCTGAAAACACTTTCACTGAGTCTACAGAAGTTGAACTTACACTCCAATACTCTTATTGCATTACCAAAAGAGTCAGGTTCTCCCCTGTGCAATAGACCATGCACAAATTGTTCATGCTTGGCACTGGGCACTCATTAAATATAAAAAAGGAATAGTAGGCTAGAGACTTGTCCTTGGGCACTTTCCATCTTAAGACCTTCAAGAAAGAGGAGAACAAGGTGAATAGCATCTCCACCATCTTCATCGTTAGTAGCAGCAGTAGCTGTAGCCAACAAACAACATTGGAGCAACGCCATAGTCAAAACCATTGCCTAAAATTTCCTAAGTATAATAGTGAGCCATAAAAATTTAATATTAATGTTTTTGGGTGTGCTTTATTGTATTTTAATTGATTTTGTTAGACATTTTTTCATTGGTGCAACACCATAATCAAAACCATTGACTGAAATTTCCTAGACATAATAAGTCATAAAAATTTAAGATTAATGTTTTTGTGTGTTTTATTGTATTTTAATTTATTTTGCTAAATATTTTTCTTTCTTAATAGTATTTAATTTTTTTTCCAATTACATGTAAAGATAGTTTTCAATATTCATTTTTGTAAAATTTTGAGTTCCAAATTTTTCTCCCTCCGTCTTTTTCCTTTTTTCTCCCGATGATTTTTAATATGTTACCATATGAAATACAATTGTAAGGCTATTTTGGATAAAAAGCTTTCAAAATATTTGTTGTTGCTTAGTAGTTTCCAATTCTTTGTGATCTCATTTAGTGTTTTCTTGGAAAAGATGCTAGTGTGGTTTGCCATTTCCTTCTCCAACTCATAGTACAAATGAGAAAACTGAGCAAATAGGATTAAATTACTTACTGAGGGTTACAGAGCTAGTAAGCACATGAGGCCATATTTGGACTCACATCGATGAGTCTTCTGACTCCAGCATTCTATCCACTATGCCATCTAGTTGCCCTTTCAAAATACAGGAAAGAAGAAATCAAAGTCATATGGAAACGGAATGAGGTACATATCCTCCTTGTCTTGCCTGTTGCTAGAATGACACTGAAGATATTGTCACTGATCTTACAGAAGACTTATAGCTCAAAAATTTTATTCAATTACAAAGTCATTTTGTCCATCTAGGTAATGGCATGCAGAATATTCAATACAAATGACTAATAGCAGGATAGAGATTGGTCGTAAGTAGGACTGTTTCTATTTGAACTCCCTTGGAAAATATGAGAAGAATAAGGTAAAGGACAATAACATTTTGAGAATATCAGTGGAGACCTTTACATAGCCTTCTACTTATGATATGGCTAGATAGCATTACTGCATTCCAGACTGGCAGTATTTCCACAGGAAGCCTAGGGTGAAGTGAGTCATAAAAGTTACACTCAGCTCTGCCCTTAGTTGTCTATCTCTTTAGGTCCCATTTTGCTTCCTTCACTCCCTTTTACACCAAAAACTTGAGACTGTTGTAGTACTCTCTTGGATTGCATTATTTTCTCTTTATACTCTCAGTTCTAAATTTGTGCTAGGCTTTGACGACATGCTGATCAGTACTTGACACATAGTAAGTGCTTATTATCAATTATTCATTAATATTAATTATTATTAATAAATTTTATTTCCTCCTTCCAGTTCCTGTATTTGTAGAATGGTAATGATGATATTTAAACTACCTTCAAAGGATAGTTGTAAGGGAATCCCCTTACAAACTATAAAGCATTATATAAATGTGAGTTACTATTATTTATAGCATTTCTTTTTAAAAATTTTAATTAATTAATTTATTTTTAGTTTTCAACATTCATTTCCACAAAATTTTTAGTTCCAAATTTTCTCCCTATCTCCCCCCTCTCCCTACCCCAAAACATCATGCATTCTGTTCACCCCCTTCTACCAATTTGCCTTCCATTCTATCACATCCCTCCCTTCCCTTATCCCCATCTTTTCTCTTTTCTTGTAGAGCAAGATAGATTTCTATACCCCATTACCTATATTCCTTATTTCCCAGTTGCATGCAAAAACAATTCCCAACATTCGTTCCTAAAACTTTGAGTTCCAACTTCTCTCCCTTCCTCCCTTCCCACCCATCCCCACTGAGAAGGCATGCAATTCAATATAGGCTATGTATGTGTAGTTTTGCAAAAGACTTCTGTAATAGTCATGTTATGAAAGACTACCTATATTTCCCTGCATCCTATCCTGCCACCCATTTATTCTATTCTATCTTTTGACCTTATCCCTCCCCTAACATGTTTACTTCTAATTATTCCCTCCTCCCATTAGCCCTCCCTTCTATCATCCCCCTCAAACCTCACTTATTCCTTTCTCCCCTACTTTCCTGTAGTGTAAGATAAATTGTCATGCCAAATTGAGTGTGTATGGTATTCCCTCTTTAAGCCAAATATGATGAGTAAGCTTCACTTTCTCCCTCTCATCTCCCCACTTTTCCCCTCCATTGAAAAAACCTTTTCTTGCCTCTTTTATGAGTGACAATTTGCCCCATTCCATGTCTCCCTTTCTCCTTCCAATATATTCTTGTCACGCCTTAATTTTATGTTTTAGATAGCATCCCTTCCTATTCAACTCACCCTGTGCCCTCTATCTATCTATCTATCTATCTATGCATGTGTGTGCGTGTATACCCTCCAACTACTCAAATACTGAGAAAAGTTTCAAGAGTTACAAATATTATCTTTCCATGTAGGAATGAAAACAGTTCAACTTTAGTAAATTCCTTATGATTTCTCTTTCTTGTTTACCTTTTCATGCTTCTCTTGATTTTTGTAATTCAAAGTGAAATTTTCATTGAATGACCATTTTTTCCCTTGAAGTATTATACTGAGTTTTGTTGAGTAGGTTGATTTTAATCCTAGTTCCTTTGAGTTCTGGAATATCATATGTCAAGCTCTTCAATTCCTTAATGTAGAAGCTGCTAGATCTTGTGCTATCCTGATTGTATTTCCACAGTACTCAAATTGTTTCTTTCTGGATGCTTGCAATATTTTCTCCTTGACCTGGGAACTCTGGAATTTGGCTGCAATATTCCTAGGAGTTTTTCTTTTGGGATTCCTCTAAGGAGATGATCAGTGGATTCTTTCCATATTTATTTTACCCTCTGATTCTAGAACATGAGGGAAATTTTCCTTGATAATTTCATCAAAGATGATGTCTAGGCTTTTTTTTGATCATAGCTTTCAGGTAATCCTATAATTTTTAAATTGTCTCTCCTGGATCTATTCTCCAGGTCAGTTGTTTTTCCAAAGAGATATTTCACATTGTCTTCTATTTTTTCATTCTTTTGGTTTTATTTTGTAATTTCTTGGTTTCTCATAAAGTCATTAGCTTCCATATGCTTCATTCTAATTTTCAAAGTACTATTCTTCAATGAGCTTTTGATCCTCCTTTTCCATTTGACTGATTCTGCTTTTTAAAGCATTCTTCTCCTCATTGGCTTTTTGGGCTTCTTTTGCCATTTGACTGAGTCTATTTTTAAAGATATTATTTTTGTCAACATTTTTTGCATCTCCTTTAGTAAAGTTATTGACTTGCTTTTCATGATTATCTTGCATTGCTCTGATTTCTCTTCCCAATTTTTCCTCCACCTCTCTTACTTGGTTTTCCAAATCCTTTTTGAGCTCTTCCATGGCCTGAGACCATTGCATATTTATTTTTGAGGTTTTGGATGCAGAAACCTTGACTTTTATGTCTTCCTTTGAGGGTATGCCTTATTCTTCCTCATCCAAAAGGATGGAAGAAAATACCTGTTCACCAAGAAAGTAATTTTCTATAGTTTTACTTTTTTCCCTTTTTTGGGCATTTTCCCATCCAGTTACTTGACTTTTGAGTCTTTCTTTTGTCAAGAGGAGGGTATACTCTGGGGACCTGTAAGTTCTCAGTTCTTCCAAGGTGGAACAATCAGAGGAGAGGATTTGACTCCTCTCTTGACCTGCACTTGAGTCTTGGAGAAACTATAAGCTTTTCTGCCCAAGATCTGTGAGTAGAATTCCTCTCCAGAGCCTCCACCTCCATCTACAATGTCAGCTAGTGCTCTTCCTCACCCCAGAGCTTCCACTCAGGTCTGAGATCCAGATAAGTTGCTTCATTTCCCCAGGGACTTTAGGGCAATGGCTCCAAAAATGGATGCTACCACCACTTGGGACTAGAACTAGACTGGGTTCCCTTTTCACCCATGTGAAAGAGTTTCCTCATTGACCTTTGAAGCTGTCTCCAGTGTTTGTTACTTGAGAAATCTGGGAACTGAAGCTGCTGCTGAGGATTCCACCCCCTTAGGCCTGATCTTGTCCTGTTCATGCTGGATTGCATGGCCAAGGCTGGGCTGGACTCTGAGGGCTGCACTCCTCTCTGACACTGGTGTGATAGACCCCCCCACGCTGCACTGGGCTGGAAATCTCTTTGTTTCTGTTGTTTTGTGGCCTCTGCTGCTCTAGAATTTGTTTACAGTCATTTTTTGCAGTATTTTATGAACTATGGGAGGTCCATCCTTCTACTCTGTCATCTTGACTCTGCCAGTATTTATAACATTTCTTAAATGCCTATCTGTAACTTTATTCCAGGAACATCAAGAAAGAAGTGAATTCAATTCCTGCCTCAGACACGTATTAGCTGTGCATCATTTGCTAACTTCTGTCAGCCTCAGGAAGAATAATAACAGCCCCTCCCCAAGCATTGTTGTGTCAAAGTGGCACCTTTGTGAACTTTCATGTATTAGCTATTATTCCAGTCTTTGTTCATCTTACAGTTAGACTTGGGCAGTACCCCCTCTACATACCTTTATGGTTGTAATAGTAGCCTCCCTTTATCACCACAGATTTTAAAATGTATATAATCACCTTAAAATTGTTGACTATTATCTTTCTTAGAACTTGGGTATTGTCTTTTTACTTTATAGTATGATCAATGCTAAGGCTCTTTTTCTTTATTCCAGGTCTGTGATTTTTTTTCAGCAGGGGAAATGCATATCAATCCATCAAAAGACATTTGTTTAGCACTTACTATATGTCAGACTCTGTATTTAGCATTTGGGAAACAAAGAAATAGTTCCTTTCTCAAGGAGTTTACACTCTTTCAGAAGAAACAAGATGTACATATTATGTGTGTGAGAGTACATGTAAATATAAATGTATGATGTAAATATCCATTAAAGCAACCATATCCACTAAATAAATAGCAGGATTTCTTTTTTTCTTGTGGGTGGGAAGGTGAGAATCAGAAAAGATATCACATAGAAGTCGAGATTTAAGTTAAAATTTGAAATAGACTAGAGATTTCAAAAGACAGTAGTGGAGGCAAAGGACATTCTAGGAGCAAGGAGATCAACATCAAAGATCAAATGTCATACACAAGGAACAGCAAAAAAGTTTGGTTGGATAGCAGAGTTGGGGAAGGGTAGCAATGTATAATAAAGCTGGAAAGATAGATTGCAGTCAGATTGTGAAGGGTTTAAATGCCACACAAATGTGAAAACTCCCCCTACAGATTCAGTTCAACACTCATTTGCCGTTAAGGGCTGCCCAGGGTCAGTGGCAGAGTGACACACCCTTGCTCATACAACTAGTATGTATTGGAGCAAACATTTGAACAGATGCCTTCCTGACTCAAGCTTGCAAGTCTCTTGTGAGTCAATAAGTAAGTAGAACTCTAGCTCCATTGTGGAAATTCAAAAACAGGTTCTTTTCAATATTGCACTTAAGCTAGACACAAGGAAGGATGAATAATCATTGATTTCCTAGTTGAGACAAAGCATCTCTGGAACCATTGCCTTCCATATCCAAAGGAGAGCATCACCTGTGGGGCTACTTGACTGGTACATTAGTAGGGGAGAGAAGTCAGGTGCTAAACTCAGAGGAATGTGGAGGATAGAAGGATGGAGGATGAAAGAGGAAGATGTATCTACATACATCTCTGTGTGTGTGTGTGTGTGTGTGTGTGTGTGTGTGTGTGTACTGAGGAAACAGTATTGGGAGTTCCATATATGACGTTCTATAAGTGGCTTCATTTATATTGATTTCTGGGCAAAGGATTGTTCACCAACAGGCATCTCTCTGGGTTCTAAGATGGATTCAGTTTATTATCACTGTGGTGTTGCTCAGCTGTATCTAACTCTTCATGACCCCATTTGGAGTTTTCTTGGATAAGATATTAAAATAATTTGGCATTTCCTTCACCAGTTCATTTTACAGATGAGGAAACTGAAACCAACAGGGTTAATTGACTTATCCAAGGTCACACCGTTAGTAAATGTATGAAGTCAGATTTGAACTCAGGTGCTCCTGACTCTAAGGTTGGCACTCTATCCACTACACCACATAGCTGCCTTTCTGTTTATTATCATTGAACTATAAATAAACTCCTTTACTCTTTGAGCCTTTTAAAATGAATACTTGCAAGGGAAATAGTGATCATACATATGTCAGTATCAGATAGGAACTCAGGTTACTCATTTGGGGACAACAAGGTAGAGAAATGAGAAGTCCTTTAAGTGGACCTGAGTCCCTCAGTCATTGATATAATTTATTATATTTTCCACTTATCAACATATTTCTGTGTTATTAAAGCCAAGAGGCATAAATCTTCTAGGGATTGACAATAAAGGGTAGCGTCTTGTCCTGAAGAATGAACCCATTCGACATCTCCTCTGGACTTTAAATTTCTTAACTGTAAAATGAAGGGGTTAGATTATATTATTTTGCAGCTGTGACATTCTTCAGAGCTGTCACAGTTGCTCATCATAAACACAGAGGCAATTATTGAATTATGATAACATGAATTCAAAACTCTTCTCCCAGATTCCACCTTAAAGGATAAAATCTCTTGGAGGGTAAAGTCATTTCCAGGAGGCAATATCTCGTTCTTTACCTACCTTTGCGTCTTTTTTAAAAAGATTGTTTATTCATTACTTTCTATCAATTAATCAATAAGTATTTATCAAGTATTTGCTATGTGCCAGGAACTATGTTAAGTGCTGAGCATACAAAAACAAACAGAAAAGAAATAGTCTATGCTATGGAGATAAAGATGTGATTTCATTGGTATGAGGAACTCCTCCCAATGCAAATCTGTCCTTTTATCTTCAATTTAGAGTTTTAGTGAGTTGATTAAAGCATTGCATTGAAGTTAATTGAATTGCTGGTAACAACTAATATGTGTCTGGGTAAGATTTGCTCTATGGTATTCTGTTCTGGAACTCTATCATACTCTTATCATGTGCTATTGCACTTTATAAATCTATGTTTTAGGATTGTATCTTCCTTTGGAAAGAAATAGAAATATCATCATGATAGACAGTATGGCATAATGGATAGAAATGGCCTCAGATGCGAGGAAGACCCAGGTACCAGCTATTTTGCATAAGACTCTCCTTATGGTGGAGAATACTTACAAGATGCTCTGTGGCTGAACAAATTGTGGTATATGATTGTGATGGAATACTAATGTGCTGTAACAAATTCTGAACTCAGAGGTCTTAGAAAAACGTGGATAGATTTACATGAAATAATGAAGAGTGAAATGAATAAAACCAAGAGAACAATACATACAGTAAGAAAAATATTGTTTTAAAAAATTTTGTGACTAAGTCATTTTGACTATTATATATACCCAAATAAACTCCAAAGGACATATGAAGGAAGATGCTATCTGTATCCAGAAAAAGAACTGACAAATAGAAGTATATGTAGAATGGTTCCACACACATATATACATACACATATATATACATGTGTATATATGTGTATGTATATGTGTATATATGTATATATATGTGTGTATATGTATGTGTGTGTATATGTATATATATTTGTATTTAATGGTCATTATCTCTAGCGCAGAGGGGGAAGAATAAAATAAAAGAAAATTATATGATAACATACATTTTAAAAGAATAACCAATTATACATAACAGATTTGCAATGATTTTTTTCTATTCTACTGCGTTACGAAAATACTTGTTCTATTTCTTAAGTTCAGGATAAAATAAATATATTTTTAAGAAAGATGCAATGTGCCTGTGTGAGGGGTGAAGTTGGAGAACACTTCGGAGAGGAGAGGTCCTAAATCTTCTAACTTCCAACTTTGAAAGAAGACGAGCTGTTCCAGACTGTCCAGTGCTGATGCTCACATAAGCTCAGAACATTGATTAATCATTTCTTGCCAATGAAGAGAGTCTTATGCGAAGAGGCTTGAGCATTGGGTGACATTTAATTTGGCCAAATTGGGGCTCAAGCAGGACTTGAAATTCAGAAGTCAATGATACAAGTGTTGGATCTTATATATTCTATGAGACACTGGGAAAGTCACTAAACTACCCAAGAACCCAGGTAACTATCTACAACTGTAAATCTTAAAACAATTTCTATTTGCACAGCTGGAGAGGGTATACCCTGCATCTGTTAAGGCATGGTCTAGACTGTGACTCAGACATGCTCTAAGTGGGATATTTCTAATCCTAGGTCCCTTTTTTGTGTTTCAGATACCATAGCTAGAAAATAAAGAAAATTTTACTCTTTTACTTTTTGTTTAGGGAATAAACAAAAATAGTTTAAAGGAATTTGTCAAAAAATTTAGTGTTACAATAACATAGTTATTAGCATTTCCTGCATAGGGCAGTGTCCACATAAATCCTATTATTTGATTTTATTTAAATAAAAATATATGGTACATGTACACAAAGAGTTGTGAAATTTTCATTCTCTGCTCAGATGAAATTCATGAATAATAAATAGTTATTTTGATAGTTGGATAAGTAGTGATTTATAAGTAACAAGGCTAAAGTAATCAGAAAGAAATGTGATAAACTGTAAAGAGGACAATAGAAAACTCAATTAAAGGTACCAGACTTTTCTCTTCATACAGCTAATGAGAGCATTTATTATATTACATCATAACTGAATTTTCTTAAAGTGGAACATCCTTCTAACAACGCTCTCTAATTTCTGTCAAAAATGGATGGAAGTTGGAGACACATATGTGCGCATATAATAATTTGTATTGGGAAATAGCACACACATATGTCTGTACATATGTCTGATATGTGTATACACTTGTGTGTTATATATGTGTGTATATGTATATATGAATATCTATGTGTGTGAATGATGTGTGTATTATACATCATTCTCAAAGTTTTTGTGACCCCAGATAATGTGAAAATATCTTTTGGAATGTGTAAGACAAATTTCTTAGTTTGAAATACCTTGTCAGAGACAAAATCCAAAATGACTTTGAGCCTGTTTTTTTATTTGCTCAAGTAAACCAAAGTTGAGAAAGAGAACCCTGATCAAATGAAATGTATATCTGTGTGTGTATCTATCTATCTATCTATCTATCTATCTATCTATCTATCTATCTGTCTGTCTGTGTCTGTCTCTATCTATATATAGATAGATACACACAGATAGAATGATATCTTTAGACACACACACATACACACATATATATGTTTGCAGACTTTAAAGTGGTATATAAATGTGTTTAGCTGCATGTATAAATAAAATGTATCCTACTTATATGATTTGTTATTAAGATAATGTAAAAAGAGAATTTCGGTTTTTAAAAATTAATATAGCACTCGGTTTCCTTTTTATTTCAAATAATTTTAACTTTAGATTGTGAGCTCCTTGAGGACAGGGGTTGTCTTTTGCCTCTTTTATATCCTTAGCACTTAGAACAGTCCCTGGCACATGGTATGTAGGTGTTTAATAAATGTTTATTGACTTACTGACTAATACTGGAGTCAATTCCCCTTGGGCAATGGTTTATTCTTCTTGTCTGGATTTCTGGGTAAGAATCCTACTGTTTTTGAATGGCCAAAGCTATAATGTCGGTTTTCCATATGTACTTATTGACTCACTATATGAAATTAGCTTCAGCTTCCTTTTCTTTTTCCTTGAAATGTGAATTCAGGCAAGATGTAGCCAGCTTAAAAAAATGAATAAAATTAAAACTGTAATCAAAAAAGTTCTGTCCATTTGACCCCAAATCTGTTCTTTGCTTTTGATGAAAACAATGTAAACAAAAATTTGTAAATAATTTTGAAAATATTGAAGTGCTTAGCTAAAATTTCAAAGATGGGTCATGTTGATATAACAGTTTTAGATTTTGCATGCAGGGTACTTAATGAAGTAAAGAGAAATTAGTATATTATAATCAAAACCACAAGCTGATTTTCCCTTCCTGAAGTTCTCCAGAGTTGTGCAGCATACTGTCTAAAGTGAACCAAAGTTCAATTTGTCATCAACTATAAATTCAATGAAAGAAAGAATGTGCCTTGCTGTTTTCTGTAACTGTGGAATACACACAGAAATTTAAAATACAAAAAATACAAAAATTTGTATTTTTCTCACCAATTTGAATTGCCCTTTTTTGGCAAAAGTACTATTGAAAATTGAATTGAAAAAGTTCAAAATCTTTACATTTGCATTTTAACACTAATGTAATTTAATGAGAAACTACACTATGAACAAAGAGGAAATAAGGACTTAGAAGATATATTCTCTCTCATATAAAGGACTTATTATACCATAAACAGATTCCATATTGTAAGAAATCATATGTGGAAGTATCTGAAAAGACCCATTAGGTCATCTTGTCTATCTTTTTACTGAGGGAAGCATTGTTCTGGGTAATATATTTTGCGGTGTTTTGTCATTTAGCTCAGGCAAAAATCTTTGGTAATTTGAGTATTATAAATCCAATCAAAGGGATAGCCTAGATGACTTTCCAAAGTCCTGTGTATCCCTTGGAGTCTATGTTTCTATGAAGCAGTCACAGAGAAAAACAAGGAATGCATTAGGGAGCACAGAATACTCACACAACAAAGGACTGAATGGGGGAAAACAATGTTTATTTGATACACTATCAAGAGATAGCTGAAGATTAAAATAGAGTCCAGCAATTAGAACTGGATGAATTGTCTGCTTTAATGGACAGTTAGCTGTGTGAGCTGAAAATAAAAATCATTTTAGCTTTCATGTTGATGCTTTGAGTGATCTGTGATTTCTTTAGTGTGGGTTCTCCCTGCACCAAGCATTTGTTTACTTACTTAATCAGCATTTGTTAAATGTTTTCTATGTTCTAGGAACAGGGGATACAGAAACAAAAGTGAAATAATTTCTGCCCTCCAGCATCTTGCATTCTTTCAATTCTTTCACGTCCTCTTAGTCTGTATGATTCGCGTCCATGATTTACAGTAAATCCTCCAAACAGAGCATATCCATCCCTCTGGGGACCCAGTTCTTATTTATATTGAATCTTGAAAATTCTTGCTGTTGTCATTGCCATCCTTGTCATCTTTTTCCTCCTTCTCCTCCTCCTCATCACTGGTATTTTTATCAAAAATTAGATTTAGTAGCTTAAAACTGCACAGACTTCTGAGGTACTCTCTATACTATATTAAAGTTTGGAAAGCACTTTTCACATACTCTCTTTTGAGCATCACAGTAGACCCCTGAGATGGATAACATAGGCATTGTTATTCTCATTTTAAAGATGAGTAATTAAGGCTTAACAAGACTGTGTCTCGTCCAAGGTTATACAGGTAGTATTGTGGTAGAATTCAGATCTAGGCACTCTGGATTCTAAGACCAGCATTCTAATCACTTTAACACTTCAGAAATAGAAATCTGTTGCTGTTGTTCATCCTTCATTCTTGGATGAAGGTCATGACATCAGGAAAATAGTACCATGACTTGCAAGTGAATTGGATTTAAGTGAGGCAACGCTATGCAAAGTCACCAGCCTCATTTTCTTCTCTAGAGTCATCTTGGTACAGGAGATAAAGCACTGGACTTAGAGTCAGGAAGATTTTCCTCCCAAGTTCAGATCTAGCCTTAGATACTTACTAACTGTGAGAATTTTCTAGTACTCTCAATATGAAGGACTGTGAGTATGCAAATTATTTGTGAGAGATAGAAGGATATTTGAGTGTTTATGAGATTAGTTTTATTGCTGTACACTGTGTTTTTATTTTGTTGAACTGAAAAAACCTTCTATTATATTTGAGGTATTTTTTTTCCACCTATCTGTAAAAGAGCTGAAGGGTGTTCCCTTTTTGTAGAGATCTAGACATGACATGAATTCTGATGACCCCAAGGAGAAATACCAGGTGGAAACACAGGCCAAAGAGGAGTAGCTTGAAGAAATTCTAATATTGAACACAGTCTATATAATGGCAGAGATTAGTTATGTGTCATAAAAAATATGTATATATATGTATATACACATGCACATATAAGTATGTATGTATTTAAATATATGCACATAAATATACGCACAAATATGTATGTATATCTATATATGTGTGTTCACAGCAGGGTATTTAATTTAAATTAGAAATGATTTCGTATTAGAACTTACTTTTCTGAAATTATATAATACTTTTACAAGTTTTACAAAATTCTGTACATATGAAAATCTCATGTAATTCTCATGAGATATGTACTAAAGTAATTATTGACATTTAACTCTACACTCTTTTCACTGATGTTCTTTGTGTATTACATGACACAGTATCATACCTAATAAATAGAGTTGTTTTTTTTAAATAACTATTACTTAAGGAGGCTGAAGGGAGATTCTCTCTGTAGGCTAAGGTGTTTTGTAAACATTTAGGCTGCATTTATGTGTGGCAGGAAACTGTGACTAATAACTGTGCTTATTCCTTACACATGCCTTTTCATTTTATTCTATTAGATTCCTCATGGTTTTGCATTATATTGCCATTCTAGACTTGGTTGTTGAGTCAAAATAGTTTTGTTAGAACATTGTGAAGGTTTACTGGTCTCTAGAGGTTTTACTGATGCAGAGGAAATATAGAATGGAAGGAATCCCTGTTGCAGGTGAGGGAAGCAAAACCGCAAAAAGAAGTGAAGAATTGAGAAGTGAAGAATTCCCAGTAATCTTACATAAAAATAACATTTTGACTAGAAAAAGTCAAATAATGAAAGTCAAACAGGTTTGAATTTACTTGAAGTCTTTGTGTAATTATCTGTTTGTTTTCTTCCTTTACATAATAGATATCCAATATAAGACTGAAATATCCATCAAGAAAATCTAGGCAAGTGTATTTTCATAAACATTTAAATAATGTGGATAATTTCCTAGGTTATCTGTTTTCTTGTTTGTCATAAATCTGGCCTTAGTAGGTCCCTTTATTCAGATAGATGCTCAGGTCAGTCATTCGATCAGTCAATTCATTTACTTTGTGCTAGGCATGCAGCTGTCCTTGGGATACAAAGAAAGACAAAGTTACAAAGCAACAACCACCCCTGCTCTCTAGGAACTCACAGTCTAAGATGGGGAGACAATATGTGACCAAGTAAACTTTATGCAAGCATAATATTTACAGGACAAATTAGGGTTCATTTCAAAGGAAAGTCACTAAGATTAAGAAGGACAGGAAAAGACTTCATGCAGAAGGTAAAACTTTTGCTGAGACTTGAAGGAAGCCAGGGAAGATAAGAAGTGAAGATGAGATATGAAGGGCAGCTAGGAAAAATACTCAGGAGATACAGTGTTGAGTTGGAGGAAGAGAAAGGAGACCAGTGTTACTGGATGGCAGGATAACATAGTGGGAAGCAAGATGTAAGAAAACGCAAAAGGCAAAAAGTAGCCAGGTTATAAAGGACTTTAAAAGTCAAATTTTAAAGAAAAGCATTTATTTGAGAGAAATTTCTCTCTTTTTGGTTGTATAAGGTTATTTAAAATGCTAGATGGACCATAGTTTAAAAATACCTTGAAAGATTAAGCTGCATCAGTGAGTGTAGTACCAGAGACAACAGGATGAGATTTTTAATTTCTAAGTAAAATTATGTTATCTGCTTGTAATTTTGTTGTGCTTAAAGTGCATTTGCACACATAGGAGAAAATATGATAAATTATGAAATTATAAAAAAATTAGAATATGCTTGTCTGTTGGATTGACATATTCCATTCTTTTAAAATTCTTCTACTTTTAATTTATGAAATAAAACAAGCATTTCTGTAGCATAGTATAATTTAAGAAAGATGATTGCACATAAAATGACAAATCTATTATTTCTTGCTTTCTATCCCTTTAAGGATGTCAGGTAAATTTCTTTTCTTCACTCTTTTCATTCCTCCCTTTTCCATTCTAGATGTGGCAACCACTAAATACAAATGTGTGTTTGTGTGTGTGTGTGTGTGTGTGTGTGTGTGTGTGTAAAGTCATTCTTTACATACTTATATTTATCACTTCTCTCTCTGAATGCAGAAAGTATATTTATAATAGTCAAAATGACTTATTTGATCAAAGTTGCTCTTAAAACAATAGTGATTTTAATTCTCTTGGTTCTGTTTGTTTTACTATTCATTATTTCATGCAAGTCTATCTAAGATATTTTTCTAAGATCCTCAAACTCATTGTTTCTTATAGCATGTTATTATTCTTTTTTAAAAATCATTCTGTTTTCTTTAATGTTATTTGAAACTATGCAAAGAAATAATGAAGCTGTCCCCATTAGAAGTATTTGGTAAGAAGGGCAACAATTAAATGGCACATTTATCCTCAAAGAGGAGGAGTTAAGAGAATGAGTTCCAAATACGCTACCAGGGAACCTTATTTTGATGAAACCACCACAGTTAGATGCAAGCTATATCTAACGGGATATATCTAAATAAATATCTATATCTAAAGGGAAATATAGCTTAGTTATCTCCAAGGCAGAGGTATGGCAGCCTCGAGAGCTCAGGATTTGAAGCCTTTGCATGGTGAAAATGAACTCAATCTCTAAGAATAGAGAACACTCAGTACTTATTCCATACACATGCAGTCAGACAGAGCTATGAGAAAATTATGGGGCATCTGATCAAGTTACAGAAGGTAAATATCTTTCTTCCTCACAGAGAAAGCCAAGATTTAGTTGGTTTATTATATTGACCAACACACAAACAGACAAAAGCCCAGTGCATTTCTAATCATTTATGTTCTCTACTTTACTCTAGCCTATTTGACCTGTTGTTTAGAAGCAGAAATTAAGATATAATGAATGTATATGGAATAGGGACTGTTTCTTTTTTCTTTCACCCTGCCGACAGCCATGTTGCAAAGAGAGAGTGGTGAAGATTTTCCCTTATCTCAAGAGCAACTCGGAGGAATTGGAATAATCTCACCTAATCCAATTCAGGGAGAATCATGGAAGTTTGGAAAACAGTTGAGAGGAAACTGGATTTTTTTTTGTTTTTTTTTTGTTGGGCTCTAAACATTGACCTGACCATCATTACAGTTGAATCTTAGGAATGTCTTGAGTTCACCTTGTGTCCCCAGCTAGAAACTAGACACATAATAAATCTTTGTCTGCCTACATCTTCAGCAATCCTAGACTACCAGTCCAATGTTCTTTCTACTATATTATACTGCGTCCAGAAAGTGCTAGGAGGCTAAGTGACTAACCCAGGGTCATATGGCCAGTGTGTGCAAGACATGAGATTTGAACTCAATTCAAAGCTAGCTCAGTATATAATACATCATGCAAGTTCATATTAATACACATGCATACTCATACTTATACATATATGTGCATGGGCACATACATAAAACATACACATAGGAGTAGATGAGAGCTACATATATTTGAACTCAGGAAGAGAAGTCTTTCTGATTCCAAGTCCAGTGCTCAATTTGGGGGTGGAGGTGGAATTATACTTCTTTATATGGTAATTGCTTATAAAAGTATTTTAAGTAGAGATGTGAGGTGATTATTTATATCATAAAGTCAAGTAACCTAGATACAGAGGGTAATAACAAAAGGAACAATGAACTTGGAAGTAGAAGACCTAATTCACTGTCATTTGGGTGGTCACTTTCTGCATTTGGGTGCCAGCTTGTCTTTAGAGTGAAAGCATTGGAGGTCCCTTCCAGTCTATTGCCCTATCATTTCTTCTCCCTTCTCAACCCTTCCCCCTCTCCCATTCAACACATACAGACAAAGCCTGATAGTACTTTGTCTATTCTAAATCCACCAGTTTATATAACTCCACTAATGTATATGAATCTATCTGTGCTCATTCCATAGCTAATCTCTCTCCCCCAGCTGCTTTTCCTAAGGTAGATTTATTCCCTTTTTGGGAAAATATGTTTTCCCCTCTCCAAATATTTAGCACAGTGAAGTAACTTCTGGAATCCAGGAGCCTGGAACCTTTGAGATCTGACAGATATGAGATGACCCCTTTCAAGTCAGTTGCTTAAATGCTATAAATTACCCAAATTATAAAGGAATTAAAATACAGCCTTCAGGTTTAAGTTTCTTTCAAGGGTCCTATGACCATTTTAAAGTAAGAACTTATGTTTAAAGTGATTATTAAAATCCTGTGGTGTCTAATTACACAAGTTTATGACTTAGAGTCAAATATATGCCTGCCTTTAAAGTGGTACACAGGGTAAAGCTGGGTGGTGTAGTATAATAGTGCACTGACCCTGGTGTCAGCAGGACCTGAGTTCAAATCTATCCTCAGATACTTACCAGTCATGTAACCCTGGGCAAGTCACTTAACCTTCATTGAATCAAAAAAACCAAAATAAAATAAACTGGTATGTAAAGAAGTATGGTGGAATAGAAAAAAACAGAGAACTTGAAGTCAAAAGACCTTGGAGTTCAATCTGTCCTTTTCTATGTAATGGCTGGGGGAAGTTCAGTTACCTCCATTAAATCAGGGAGTTGAGCTAGATGACCTCTAAGATTCATTTCAACTTTACGTCTATGATCCCATAATAAAGTTTCTGCCATTTGTCTTTTCTGAGTCTGTTTCTTCATCTACAAAATGGGTATAGTAGCACATGCCTTCCATTCAGAATCAGTGTAAAGCTCAAATAAAATAATATTTTAAACTGTTCTGTCATTGTAAAGTGTTATATTTATGTAAGCTATGCTTATAGTCGTGTATGGGTATATTTTCATAAAAATGCCTTTGCACTCATAAGAAGGAAACATAGTTCACTTGCATATCATTCAAAAAACACATTGACATTTAAATCAACTGTAACGGAGAGTTGTCAGGGCCAGAGTTCACAAAATTAAATGTTTTCTTCTTCGGATCCCCAGAGGAGGAAGACAAGGCAATAGATAGCGTGTGGATGGTGTATTGGGGATTGGGGTGATTTCAGTCGCTAGGAAAAAGTCAGGCTACTTTCCAAAATACAAAGTGTGACTCCTAGGCCAGTTCCCTGTGCATGGACACTGCTTTACACACAACCCAGGTCACAAAACTTCTTGGACAAAGAGGAAGTGGAATCCCTCCTTCCTACCTCATCTGCCTCTCTTTGGGAGCCTCCTTGAAATGCTTCCTAAGTTACAAAAAGAAGCCCCTTAGGAAGATCCTAAATCTAGAACTGCAAGGAGCTCCAGAATCCTGCTGGTCCAACTCCCTTATTTTATGATTATATTGTTATTGTGGAGGAGGGCGAGGCAATTGGGGTTGAGTGACTTGTCCAGGGTCACACAGCTTGTAAGCGTCTGTGGCCAAATTTGAACTCAGGTCTTCCTGACTCCAGGGTCAGTGCTCTCTACGTTGTGCCATCTAGCTGGCACATTCTATAGATAAAGAAATTGAGGTCCAGGCATATTAGGAATCATGCCCAGAGCTATGTACATGATCAGGATCAGAGTCACGTCTGAATTTAGTTGTGCCCTTTAGAGTGAGATTTCTTCCTACTGTATCCTTTGCCTCCCGACCATGTAAATCCCCATGTTGGGTAATGGAGACCTGAGCAGGTATAGGGACCTAAGACAGGACCACCATCCAAAGTAGTCTAAAGTGAGCCAGAGTAAAATACCAAAGCAGACATCAGTCATAGCAAAGATATTGGCTAGAAATGTTGACATTAGGGACCATCCCATGCAATCTCATTCAGTGACTATACATTGAGCCCCTAATTGGATCCTTAGAGGAATTTTGGCATAACGAATCGTGTTCTAGAGTTGGAGTCAAATCTGGGCAATTCTAAAGCTCCAAATACCTCAAGAAACTCCCTAGGTTTATTTGCTAAATGAAGGATAACATGCCATGTAAGTGCTTCAAGGGAGGTTTTATAATTGGAGTTCCTTAAATAGAGAAAATCAGAAATCCTTTTACTATACATTATAAAATTTTAAAAATTATATTACCCATACCTTTAAGGAATTTACAATTTAATGGGGGAGGGAAAGATGGGAAGATATACACAAATAAAGAATATTCATCTGGATATTGTAGGACATACACAAATATAGTGTTATGCTATTATAGATAGATATACACAAAATTGTAGATCTACACAAATATAGGCTATTAGGGAGTTCCCTGAGATTATAGGGTACTGAGCCTTTGTTTGAGACTTTGAGTGTATTTTCTCCTGGAATGTATTGCCACCTACTTTGGTATCTCATGTAGGCTGGTCTTAGTGATTGGGTTGAATTGGATAGCTAACCCCATTAAAGAGGTGGACAGATGTGGGAAAAGTCATCCTTTGCATTGTACCTTAAAACAACCAAATACAATTTAATATTTAAATTAAATTTAAAATCAAGCCTTATTTGGAATTTTTCTCTTTCCCTTTTCAGAGCTCAGATTGTTTGAAGTAGAAGTCTGTTTTGAAAAGTTGGAGAATTATCACTCTCTTAACCCACAGTGGATAGGATCTGAATCTTAGGTTTTCTTCCCCCATTACCTATGCTCCACCCTCCTACTGTATCCAGCCAGTAAAAGATAACTATCCTTAACCTGCTGACTTGTGACTCTATTATTAACATATCATCTTGGTGTGTTCTGAGGCTGGCGTGACTGAATCTCATCAATTTTCCCAGTAAAGG
Source organism: Potorous gilbertii (assembly GCA_028658325.1). Lineage (NCBI taxonomy): Eukaryota > Metazoa > Chordata > Mammalia > Diprotodontia > Potoroidae > Potorous > Potorous gilbertii. The sequence goes on along the minus strand of CM053771.1, from coordinate 448,789,828 downwards.
GAACTTCTGTGAGTTCTCTCTCCCCCTCTCCTTTCAGGAAGAAAGAGATGGGGCTGACTCCTTGTTCTCTTTCCTCTAAGTGTGACCTCAAGTAAGCCTTTTTGAGGATCATGGAAAATTAAAAGTCTGGTCTAAATGAAGCTTTTTTCCCCTCTATGTAATTTTCCAGTACTGAAAGAATTTTAGTCTCTCTTTGAAAGAATTGCTTTTTTTCCATTTAAATACATTAAAGGACATACTAGTAAATATACATAAGAAGGGTCATTTAAATGTGTTATTTATTAGTATTTGTTTTTAAATAACTAGTTCCCAATGGCCCCCTTTTTTTTGCCACTTGATGTAGTGGGAAGAGTACTGGATTTAGTGTTCAAGTTTGAACTCTCCATCTAAAACTCTGTGTATCCATGACTCAGTCATTAAAGTTCTCTGTATATTCTCATCTGTAAAATGGAAATAAACATATTTGTGGGGACAGTTAGGTGGCACAGTGGATAGAAAGCCAGGCCTGGAGTCAGGAAGACTTATCTTTCTGCGTTCAAATCCAGCCTCAGACACTCATTAACTATGCAAGTCACTTAACCTTGTTTGCCTCAGTTTCCTTATCTGTAAAGTGAGTTGGAGAAGAAAATGGAAAACCAGTCCAATATCTTTTCAAAAAACAATCCAAAATGCAGTCACAAAGAGTCAGATGTGACTGAAGTGACCGAACAAACCAATCAAATATCTTTGTACTTTCTACTTCATAGAGTTTCCATGAAGAAAGGACGTTGTCAATTTCAATGCACCAAATAAAGTAAACTGTTATTCTCATATTAGGCTGCCATTCTATTTTATTTGGGAGTATAAGCATATTTTAATAGACCGGCGAGTCTTTAATAGTATCAGTGTGGGTTTTCACTATAGCTCTATTGATTATAACTTATTAGTATCAACTCATCCCATGAAACTCTCGTCCATGCCCTCCCACAAATTCACCACAAGAGATCAATTGTTTATGGTCTCTTTTTGTCTCATAACTTTTTAATGACATTGTTATAATCAGTGTCAGTGTTATTTCCTGCATCCATTTCCAATGAACAGTGTCAATAACATACTTAAATATGTCAATTTGGAATCACTTTAATATTACAGCAAATAATTTTGTGATTTCCCTTGAAATATATATTAATTTTTATCTTTTCACTAACAAGTCAGTCATCGGACACTACACAGAAAGTTTATTCAGGAATGACTCCAACATCAGTAATGAGGTTTTTCTTTCTTTCCGGAAGATTAAATATAATAGATTTCATTTTTGTGATATTATTTGATGTTAACCATATCTAATGCCTCTTGCTTTTTTTTCCTAGAAGATAGTATTCTTGTCATGTATCCATGAGGCTTCTGTATATCATTCTTTGGTCCTGAGTTTTTTCCCATATGCTTATTTACTGTCCTCACCTACACCTATTTTTACATTGATGTTGGAGAATTAAAATATAATTTATTTTGGAGGCTATCAAAATCTTCATAGAATTTCTGTTCTTCATCCTCTGCAGTCAGTCAGTCAACTAAAATCTATTAAATGCCCATGATATGCCAAGAATTATTCCGAGCACTATACGTACAAAAAAGGCAAAAATAAATACAGTAGTTCCTTCACTCAGGGAACTCATAGTCTAGTGAGTGAGACGATAGACCAGCAACTGTGTACAAACAAGATACATACAGGATAAACTGGGAGTAGTAGTCAGTCTCAGCTGGAAGGCACTGAGATTAAAGAGATCTCAAAAACCTTGAAGAAGGTAGGACTTTAGCCAAGATGTGAAGGAAGCCAGGGAAACTAGAAGGCTGAGATATAAGGAGGGTGAGAATTCTGTGCATGAGAAATTGCCAGTGAAAACACTCTTAGTTAGAAGATGGAGTATTATGCTCAAGGCACATCAGGGAGGTCAGTGGTACTGGGTGACAGAGTATGCAGAGGGGAGCAAGATGTAAAATTGAAAAGGGAGGAAAAGGACAGGTGATGAAAAGTCAAACAGAATTTTATATTGGATCCTGGAAGTAATAGGGAACTTGTAAGCATTTGCATTTGTTGAGTAAGACGGGTAACATGGTCAGACACATACTTTAGGAAGATCAATTTGATAGCGGAGTGGGGAACACACCGGAGTGGGGTGAGCCATGAGGCAGAGACCAAGCAACAGCCTATTGAAATAGTCTAGGCACGAGATAACGAGGGCCTGTTGCTGAGTGCTAATAATGGCAGAGGAGGAAAAGGGGATGTATAGGAGAAATGCTATGAAGATAAAATGACAGGACCTGCCAACTGATTGGATAAGGTAATGATAAGAGAGAATAGAAAGTGGAGGATGACATCTAGGTCATTGTCTGGGTGACTAGGAGAATGGTGGTACCCTCAAAAATAATAAGAAAGTTAAGAAGAGGAGAAGTTATTGGAGAAAAGATAATGAGTACAGTTTTGGACATGTTGAGATTAAGATTTCTTTGGGATGTCTAGTTCGAGATGTCCAAAAAGTAGGGATACAATTATTTTCATGGTGCTATTCTTTTTCCCAAAAAATTTCCTGTGAGCACTGTAAATGAGAAGACAAAATGTCCCATGCAATTAGTTTTTTACTGCCTTTGGGTGTACAATAAAACCAACTAGACCAAATGTTTTATTTTTCTCTCCAAGGAGAACCCATGAACCTTGTTTCTATTTAATTGCAATTTCCTTTTGTCTTCTGGTTTCATTTGTAGTAAAAATGTCAAAATTAATATGATTTAATTCCTCTGGCATCTATCCACTTGGAAAAGTCTCTGAGACTCAGTTCGTCAGTAGGAAAATAAGAGTGATAATGCTTATATGACCTACTTAATGGTGTTATTGTAAGCAAAGAGCTTTATAATAACAAAGTATCATATAAATGTGAATTATCATTCGCACGCTAGGTGAGATCCACAATACTCAATAGTCACTGAACAAGGATTTCACATTTAGAGTATCAATAGTTAAGCTATGTGGAATAGTCTAAATATTATATGATTTTAAGGATCCCTCTGCTTCCTTTCATACCACTTTGCAGCCATCATTGCAAAAACAAAAGAAGCCTACTTAGAACTGGGGCCCCTTTTGTAAATATTTAAGTATATTTTAAATTATTGAAACTATTGTCTCTGTCGTCCCCTCAGGGCAGAGGGATGAGCATTAATTCTAAGGGAACTGCAGTAAACTTTATCTCAGAGATCTGAAGAAATTAATCTACCCCCTTACATGTATAATTTATGTTTGCGATGTGACTTAGCCACTCAGAATAAATATGTTTTTGTATTTTCTTAGTAACATTTGCTAAATGATTACATTCCATAGCATGAGCTCACTGAATGCTGAAATAGGGAAGACACTCTTGAACTGAGTGAAACAGATTCTCTTTAGCTTGATGCTTATCTTGTCATCTATTTTAAGAACAGGACTAAGAAGAAAAACGTATTTTCCCCAAGACAAAACATGTAAGGTTGCGGCTGACTGACTAAAAGGTAGAGGTATGAGTATTCAGTATATCCGAGAGCTCTGGTGAGAGCTAGCTATTCAGATAGTAACTGAAAAATAAAACTTCTAGTTGATTCAGTAATTCTTTCTCTTTAATGCCAAACAATTGATTTCAATGATTTTCTTTTTTTTAAAATTACTTTTCAACATTCACTTTTGTAAGATTTTGAGTTCTAAATTTCTACTTCTCCACTCCCCCTTTCCCAAGATGGCATGCAATCTGATACAGGTTATACATATATTAAACATTTCCACATTAGTCATTTTGTAAAGACTAATCAGAACCAAAGGGAAAATCATGAGAAAGAAAATACAAAAAACAACAACAAAGGGAAAATAGTATAATTTGATCTGCATTCGGACTCCATAGTTCTTTCTCTGAATGTGGGTAGCATTTTCCATCATGAGTCTTTTGGAATTTTCTTATACTATTACATTTTTCAGAAGAGTCTCTCAAAATTGGTCATCACACAATGTTGCTGTTACTGTGTACAGCGTCCTCTTGGTTTTTCTCACTTCACTCAGCATCGGTTCATGGAAGTCTTTTCAGATTTTTCTGAAGTCTGCCTGTTCACCATTTCTCATGGAACAATAGTTTTCCATTACATCCATACACCACAGCTTGTTCAACCATTCCCCAATTGATGGGCATCCCTTCAATTTCTAATTCTTGGCCACCACAAATAATCCTAGCAGCTCTTTTTGTGGTGGCAAAGAATGGGAAATTAAGTTATTTTCTTAACTCAATTGACTATTATTTCCATGAAATTCAATAAACTTCCTCAGTTATTTAGACTTCAGGTAGACAAAGCCTGCCCACCTTCAGAAACTTCTGGTCATTTGCAGAACATAATTAGCTTATTGTGAATTTCTAAGGTCACACGGAACTATAGAGAAGTCCTATGGACGTTTAATAAAATTAGTTTCAGCACATTGTATTATTAAAAATACCATTTAAAGAATATTATTTTTAATCTCTCTCCTTCCTAAAGTATTCCAGATGCTATTGCCCTAATGTTAGATAGTGATGATGTTGAGACATGATGTAGTATACTGGTAAGAAGCCTGAAATTGGAGTCAGGAAGACTTGTATATGTGACCCTGCATGAATCATAGTTTCTCAAAGCTCTCAGGCAATTTTCAAGTGTTTTGAGTTACTGATCTACAACAATGAAGAGAGGTTCCTCATAGTGATAGAACTGGGAATTCCTCACGATGGTATTTCATTCCTAGACTCCCATCCCCACTACCACCTCAAATGATTTTATCAACTTTTGATCATATCTAGTATATTTATCTCTGTTTTATTTATTTTTCCAATGGTATCCAATAAACTCCTTGGAGATAAGACTATCTGCAATAAAATACTGTATGCCAGAGTCTTTCTTAAGTCAGATCCACTACACTGTTGGTCTGTTAACCTCAGCCTGAGTGCCATAAATTCAAAGATGCTCATTTTACTTTACAGATAAATCAACCTCATCAGTTCTGTTAACAAGGCTGCTCTGCATAAGAAGGCAATTGGCTCTTCCCTCAGCTCAACTGCTTTATACAATTTCAGAAGGAAAAGCACAAGGGCCTTTTTTTTTCAAAACCAGGGTGCTGATAGCAGTAAAATTATGAACCTGGGAATTAAAGTAAGAGTTAAAGAGAGATAAGGTGAGGCTTGGTGAACTAAGAAGGTTTAAAAGTCAGTGTTGGCTAAATAGTCTGGAATCTAAGGGAGATGGATTCCTCCAGAAAACAGGAACCAGATTCTATCAGAAATTAGAAACTCAAGTTAGGAGACTAGAACTAGAAGAGTTGTGGACTCAGGCCAGATGACTGGGCAGCAGAGAAGATGATGCCAAATCAGGGTGTCATCATTATACAACTGTACTTTTCATCTTTATTGTCTCTTCTCATCTTTGCTCAAGCCATTCCTTATACTTGTGTAAGATGTATATATTACCTATGTAGGTTAATTGTATGTATTACACATGGGTTTGTTTAAATGTTGCTCACAGGGAAGTAAGGGGAGGTATCTCTGGAGTCTCCTCTATCCCTTTGCTAAGGGAAACTTTGATTCTTGCCTGGAAGAGAGCAGAAGATTGAAACCAAAAGACCGACCAACTCTACATTCCTCAGACTAGAATATTATCTATGTTAAATATTGCTAGTATAGGCTCAAGTCACTTTTCCTGGTTGGTATCCTTTAAGCAGGAGAGCGTTTTGCTGTTACCAACAAATGCTAATTACACAAATACTATCATACATACGAAATAGCAAATAAATCAATTGTTTCAAACTGATATCACACTGAAATGGAAATTATATAGGTCAAAATATACCAGACAATACATGGAGTCAATGAGCTCTCCCACTTGGAGCTACATATCTCAGTTCTACCAAGGACTAAAAGTCCTCTGTCTTACCTAAGGGGAAATTCTTTGCAATCTGTGTGGTGGCAACCTGGAAAGGAGGACATGATAGAAGTACTAGCTTTTCTAACTCCTTTGGACATCTTTCCTTTTCCTTGGATCTCTCCATGAAGAGACCCTGGAACCCTAATTTTCCTTCCTCAAAATCAGAAGGAATTCTTTTTTCATAGGTGTGTGCAATCATTCTCTCTTCCAATGAGGAAAAATATTAGGCAAATAGTTTTTAATCCTGGGTCATACTTGGAAATCTGCCAACCCCACCCAGAGGACACATCTCATGCTTCTATCTCTGTCTATTAAAATCATACCCATCCTTCAAAACCCAGCTCAAATCCACATAGGCAGTTGTATTTGAAATGGTTCATTGAGAATTCTCCAAGTGCAAAACAAATAAGGATTGACTCCTCCATTTTCCTATGGCAGTTATTTCCTGAATTACTCACGTAAAGCTTATTGTTTTTGTTTCCCCTTGTATCACAATTAAATTTTAGGTTTTGGAGCAAAAAATAAAATTTTATACATCTAAGTCTCTGTCAAAGCACCTAGCATAGTCCTATACCTGAAGGACGTACTCTATCGTTCTTGTTGAGTAAATAAATTAAGGACATGAAGAAAGGTGATAAGGTGACAGCAGATAGAAACTCAGGCAAAAATACTGGGCAACAAGTCAGAGTCCAAGGAAAATGGTACCTATTGAAGGGACGGGCTTGACCCTGAGCTGAAGAGATTTCTCAAATTCAGAATTTTTATGTGCTTGCTACGGAAACTGGAGCCAATTCCAATATGGTCAGCCCAGACTGAGTAGGTAGAAGGAAGTAGGTACACCTGACTGGAAAGGAGTGTGTATGGAGGTAGTCAATAGGCCCAACTCTAATATCTGTCAACCTTAAAAACAGCTTTATAGTCTGACATCATGAATATTTTCCCAACTGGTATTGTGAGGTAGTTCATTGCTATCTCCCTTGCTTCTTTAGGGCCAAGATTGTTCTTGTATTTTAATACAAATGCTAGTCTGTGTGGCATCCCTAAAGATGGCATGGGGGATTCTCTTTTCATGTCTAATGGTATACAGTGATATGTGTGGTGATATATCACTAGTCACTATTAGCTATTTCAAGCCCTCATATGAAGAAAAGAGACTTCTATTCTCAAGCCTTTTCTAAGGACCTCAAAAAGCAGATCAGTGCACAACATTATAGAATGTTAGTTGGTATCTGATGCTCCTTTCTTGGTCATATCATGGTCATTCATGTACATTTTATGATTCTTTCTAGGATCCTGCTGAAAAGGCAGATGTGACTTCCCTGAGCTAAACAAAAGTCAGTTATTAATCATAATTTTAATGTTCTGGTTACTAAGTAATGGAAATTAGCACTAAGACTATCAACTTAAAAGATATTATAACATGCACAGATGTGATTTAGTGCATGTAATGATATAACATTCTTGGATCAAAATTTTATTTTAATTTTATCATAGACTTTTAGGAAAGTGGACATCTAGGTTATTCAGATATCTATATTATCTATGTGTATGTATACATACATACATACATACATACATACACATACACATATAAATCATGCCAAGCAGCAATGAAAATAATAACTAACATTTATATGTGCTTTAAAGTTTGCAAATATCTTAACATACCTTGTCATTTGAGCCTCACAATAACTTTGAGATAGGTAAATAAATATTTTACAGAAAAGGAAACTGGAACTTCTGCTAATAGTAAAATAAACACTTAACTGTGGCTATAGAACCAGCAAGTGTCAGAAATAGGATTTGAACCCATGTCTTTTGATTTTAAGTCCAGCACTCTCTGTGTCCCTGTGCATGTAAAACTATTTGACATCAGACAAACCAATCCAGATGATCTAATTAAAGGTCAATCCTTGATATTAAAGTGCGTTAGACTAGTTCTTTGTATAAATATTTGCTATGTAAAAGTATGATAGAATATAAACAACTCAACAAAATTCACAGAAACTTTTTTTCTTCTAGATCTTTTTCAAAGGCATAATATTGTCTCAGAATATGATGTTCTTTTAAGAAATATTACAGGAAAAATGTGGTTCAATGTCCATTAGGGCAAGTTACATTTCAGGCCAGGATCACCAGGGGTTATCTTCTTCCATTTGTTAAGATAATGTGGAAAATTCAGAGTAGGTGACATCTTTGGGGAATAGCAAAGTTCAATTCAGACTGTAGGAACCTCAACAAGAGCAGCGAAAACAAAATTTAAATGATTTGGCACGTACAGAGACCTTTGGGTAAGTACAAAATGTTTTTTTTTTAAATCTTACTCTTTGCTGCTAACTGAAGTTCTGTCTATAAATAACTGATTTTAACTAGGATTACCAGATAACATAACCAATCCACTCTCTCTTTTTTAATTTAATTTTTATGTTGTATTCTAAGTTCTGTACTGTCTACCTCCCTCCTTTTCCACTCTGTTCATGCGTTTATGTGTGTGTGTGTGTGTGTATGTGTGTGTGTAAACCATATCATGCATACTATTTTCATTTATCAGGTCTTTCTCAGAAAGTGAATACCATCTTCCTTCATAGATCCTTTGTGGTTGATTTGACTATTTATAATGCTCCAAATAAGCTAGCCATTCACAGTTATTCTTTAAGCAGAATTGCTGTTACTGTATACAATGTTCTCTTGGTTTCACTCATTCTGCTTTTCATTATTTCATACAACTCTTTCCACGTTTTTCTAAAATCATCAAACTCATCATTTCTTTTAGTACAGTAGTATTCCATCCCAATCCTATGCTACTACTTATTTAATCATTGCACATTTGATAGGCATCCCCTCAATTTACATTTCATTGTCACCACAAAGAAAGCTACTATAAATATTTTAGAATGTAAAGGTTCTTTTCCCTTTTCTATGGGGAAACAGACCTAATAGTACTATAACTGAGTCAAAAGGCATATACAGTTTTATAACTCTCTGGGCAGAATTACAGATTGCTCTTCAAAATGACTGGGTCAATTCATAGTTCCACTAGCAATGTATTAGTGTCCCAATTTTTCCACATCCCCTCCAATACTTGCCATTTCCAACTTCAATCATTTTAGCCAATCTGATAGATATAAGATGATGTCTCAAAGTTGTTTTAATTTGCATTTCTCTTATCAGTAGTGATTTAGAGCACTTTTTCATATGATTTTATATAGCTTTAATTTCTTGGACGAAAATATTGTCTATTCATATCCTTTAACTATTTATCTATTGGGGTATGACTAGCTTTTCTTGAGGCAATTGAGGTTAAGCAACTTGCCCAGGGTCCCACAGCTGGCAATGTGCCCTAGATTTTAGGAGATCAGATTTTAAAGGGTTCAGAAGATGAGTAATACTATAGACTAAAACTCTACAGAGAAAGTCAGCAGGAGAGGAGAAACATCTCAATAATGAAATTCTAAGGACGCAAAGGGAAATAATTCTAATGAGTAGGAAATTGGGTTTTTTTAAAAGAGACACTGATGAAAGCACAGAAAACTCAACAATCAGCCTTTTATTTTTTAATATTTTAACAGCCCATACCGAAATGGAACATGAGCAGATAAGAGAGCATGACATATCATGGTGCCATAACAAAATGGCAGTAATGTCCGATAATACCAATAAAGCTAAGAATGAACTGAGTCTAGGGAAGAAAGCTAAAGATAACAAATGGCAGTTTGGGGGATTTTAAAAGCTTTATTAGGGGAAAGGAGGATCAAATTAAGAGCAGAATTATTGTTAAGGTGATAGCTGACAACAGAGAGTGGTAGAGAAGTTTAATTCTCATTTTGTTTCTGTTTCCTCTGCCAAGGAGAGTAACCTGTGGACCTGGAAGAAGGAATCAAAAATGGCTAATAAGGAGGTACAATACCATCATGGCAGCGCACTTGAGAAATGCTCCTATGAATAATTTCAAGAGTCTAATCACATAGTGTAATGAACTCCCTATTTATTCATGTTATTGAATATGTTCAATGTTATTAAACATTGTTCAATAGAGTAAAGCATAACACTCACATCAGCAAGCTTTATCAATGCCAAGTGTCCCAGAAAAGTACTCTTTCCAAATACCACACCAGCCACCTCTAGGTCACCATAAGAACAATCTTCTTAACCAATACAAAGTGTCCAAGTTAAATCCACTTTCATCTTAACTTGAGTTAACTTGACTCTTCCTCTATGGGCTGACCACTCCTGACTCTCACCTGGGTTCACATGTAGGCAACTCTTTGCTCCTGCTCCATATCTCAGCTCAGGGCGACTGCTTCACTCCACAGCTTCTATCTCTGGGAAAACAAAACTCAACACACCAACAACCAGCACCATCATTTCAATTCACCTTCAAAGTCCAGAGTCTCTGTGATAACAGCTCTGTTCACTTTACCAGCTCTCAAAAGGGATGAAGCCTACTTTTCATGGGTGTATTTCTGCCCTACAGCTCTATTCACTTTCAAAGTTCAAAGGCTCCTTCAGCAAGTCTCTGCCCTGGAAAGTCTCTTCTCTCAACCCTCAGAGGTCTCCTCCTTCAGCCCTCAGAGGTCTCCTCCCTCAGCTCTTGGAGGTCTCCTCCCAGCTCTCAGATCTCTCAGCTCTTTTCTTCTCATCCCTGGCTCACCCTTTCAATGCTGGCTCTCTTCACATCTGTTTTCTCAACATGGGCTCTCACTTTATATATAGTTCTACCCAGTATCTGATTGTCTGGATCCCACATGTACGTATCTGATTGGTCAAAACTCAATCCAGAAAAACAGCAAAGATCCTACTTTGGTTACTGTAACAGGAAGTGACCTCTAATGTAAACAAGATTATAAGAAAGCCCTTGGTTACCCTTGATGAATTCAAATCCCTGGACTTGAATCACTTGTTGAATTAATGTGAAATCATCTAGTATCTGAAAAGTCATGGAGAATGGGAGTATGACAGGACTGTCTATATTTCAACAAAGGGAAATGAAAATAGTCTATACTGTAGAAAAGTGAACTTGGCTTTAATTCTTGGCAAAATTTGAGAATGTATCATTAAAGAGATACTTAGTGAATGTCTAGAGAAGGAAATAATGGTCATAAAAAGCTTTATCAAGAGCAGGTCATGATAAATTAAGCTTGTTTTCTGTTTTGACGTTGCTTAATTGACTAGGAAAATGCTATGGATATGGGGTATACAGATCTTTATCAAAATGTTTCATAAAACAATATGTTACACATTTCTCATAGATAACAATGGAGATATAGATTGGACAATAATACAATTAGATGGATTTTAATCTGATTAAATGACCATATTTAGAGAAATCATTAGTAGCCCATTATCAAGTTGGAAGGTCTTCAGTTGTGTGCCTTAGGGACTGTGCTTGTCTCTTTATATTTAACATTTTGATCAGTTACTTAGATAGAGAGTAGATGGTGTCATTATCAAATTTACAAATATATAAAAATAGGAGGAAAAACAAACATACCGGATCATGATCAAGATGCAAAAGACCTTGATAGAACATTGCGTCGAACTGAGCAAGTTGAAATTTAATAAACGTTAACGTAAATTTTTACAGTGAAATTAAAAAAAAAATCAGTGTTAAAAGTGCAGAATGGAAGAAGCATAAGTAGAAATTTATTTGAAAAACATCTTGAGGATAAAGTGGACTGGAAGCTCAATCTCAATTAATAGTGCTATATGTCATGTTAAAAAAAGATAGAAACATGCTGGGCTGAACCGAGAGATATAGTTTCTGGGAATTAGGAGACATAGTTCTTTTGTAGTCTGCCCTGATCAAACCACATCAGGAGTTTTATGTTCAATTTTGGGCAATGGATTTTAGGAAGGATATTGAAAAGCTAGAAGATATCCAGAGGAAGGCAAGTAGTCAGGTAGACAAACAACAAACATTTATTTGGGCTTACTATGTTGTACCAGGCACTCTTTATAAATACAAGTGAAAATAAGGGAAATCTCTACCCTTAAGGAGCTTACGTTTTGATGGAGAAAGACAATTCCTGAAAGGGAGATGAAGAGGGAGATTGAGTGGAGAGAAGTACTTGCAGTATTAGGGCAAGGTTGTTTATGTCCAAGGAGCCAGAAATAGAGCTGGGAGCAGAATGAAGGACTGTGACCTGAAGATCTCTTAATGAACAAGATAGAACTTGATGTAGCAAATGATATGACTCAAATGTTTGGTTGATACTTGGAGGGAAAAAAAGCTGAAAAGTGATCATGAATCTTTAAAATCACAGATGAAGGTCAATTCTGATAATTTCATATAAATTTATACCACATAACTTTGGAATTTTGTATTTATTTTCCAAGAAAAAAGAAATATTGAAGAGCAATAATGTTGATTAAGAAAGAGTTCAGGGGCAAAATGAAAATTCAAGAAGAAACTCAATAATGGGAGAAAGGAGCAACGTAGAGCAAGGTGCCAGGATGAGAAAGACTTGGGAAAACTACTGAAGGCAGCTGAGACATGATCAGCCTAGTTGCCTTGCTGCAATGGAAACCCCTGGAGGGATTCATCAATGACAAAAGAAAGACATCATGGAAGAAGGATGTTCCAGAGTGAGAAGGCCTCAATTGAAAGTGTGAGGGATGTTTAGTCTGAAGAAAGGAAGACTTTAAAGGGATATGTTTGCTGCATTCAAGTATTTAGAAGAGTCATATGAAAGAGGCATTTTATTTGCTTAATTTAGTCTTCAGGACAGAAGTAGGAGCAATGGGCAGAAATTAAAAAAAGACAAATTACATTTGATATCAATAAAAGCCTCCTAACATTTAGAAATATCCAAAAGTGAAATAAGTCAGCTTGAGAGGTAGTGGTTTTTCCCTAAGTAGAGATATTCCAACAGAAGCTAGTGTTATAATTTACGTTATAATTAACATTTATAATCCCTTTCAGCTCTAAAATTCTGTGATTTTGTGATTCCTTATTATTATGTGATATTTTTCAAAATTGTTTTTGAACATTTTGCTAACTTTTTTATGAGTTAATTTTACTAACTAATTCCTCATTTCTGTACTCTTTCTTTATGTTTATTGCTGTTGTTGGTATTTTTAGAGGCATTTGGGGTTAAGTGACTTGCCCAGGGTCACACAGCTAATAAGTGTCTCAGGTTGGGTTTGAACTCATGTTGTCCTGACTCCAGGTCTGATATCGTATCTACTGTACCACCTCGTTGCTCCTGAGCTCTTTCTTAATCAACATTATTGCTCTTCAATATTTATTTTTCCCTTGGAAAATAAATATAAGATTCCAAAATTATATGGTATTAAATTTACATGAAATTCATTATCAGAATTGACTGTCACCTGTGATTTTAAAGATTCATGATCATTTTTCAGTTTTTCTCCTGCAAATATCAACCAAACATTTGAGTTCTGTCATCTGCCATATCAAGATCTCTTCTGAGTTGAGAGTTGGAGAGAAATTCAAGATGAAAAAACATCTGCATCAGAAAATTCATAAAAGAAAGGAAAAATGAGTAAGATATCTTTTAATTAAGTTGCTCTTTCTTTTTTTAAATTTTTAAAAAATTTTCTCCCAATTACATGTAAAGACAATTTCAACATTCAGATTCTATCATTTCTTTCCTTGGAGCATTTTTCATCATGAATCTTTTGGAATTATCTTGGATAATAGATCCAAATTGCTTTAAAGAATGATTGAATCATATACTGTTCTTTGAAAGTCATCAGTGACCCCTTTTTTTCCTTACTATAGTCAATGACCTTTTCTCTATTCACAATTCCTTTAACCCTTCTGCTTCTTTTGGTGTGGCTGACCACGTTGTTCTTGGAGATTTTTCTCTATTGGAAGGAGGAAAAGGAGAAGGAGGAGGAGAAAGTTAAAAAAAAAAACCCATATGCTTTAATATGCATTCAGATCCCATAAGTTCTTTCTTTTTAGATGTATGGCATTTTTCATTGTAAGTCCTTCAGAATTCTCTTGGACCATTATATTTTTTCTTTTGTGTGCATGTGTGTGCATGTGTGTGTGTGTGTATGTGTGTGTTTGCTTCACTTAATATTGGAGTTTTTCTCAATGACTTGCAAATATAGTTTTCAGCATTCACTTTTGAAAGATTTTGAGTTCTAATTTTTTCTCTCCCTCCCCTCTCCCCTCCTCAAGATAGCAAGCAATTTGATATGTTATACATGTACAATCATATTTCAACATTAGTCATGTTGTGAAAGAAGTGTCAGAACAAAAGGAAAAAAGATGAAAAAGAAAAAAATGGTGAAAAGAATATGCCTTGGTCTACAGTCAGACTCCACAATTCTTCTCTGGGTGTGAATAGCATTTTCCATCACAAGTCTTTTGGAATTGTCTTAGATTATTTTATTACTGAGAAGAGCTAGGTCTATCATAGTTGATCACCACAAAATGTTGCTGTTATTGTGTACAATGTTCTCTTGGTTGTGCTCACATTACTCACCATCAATTCATGTAAATATTTCCAGGTTTTTCTGAAATCCACCTGCTTATCATCTTATAGCACAATAGTATTCCATTACATTCATATACCATAACTTGTTCAGCCATTTCTCCAATAAATGGGCATCTCCTCAATTTTCAAATCTTTGGTACCACAAAAAAAGCTGCTGTAAATATCTTTGTACATGTGGGTACTCCTCCTTTTTTATGATCTCTTTAGGATACAGACCCAGTAGTGGCATTGCTGAATCAAAGGGTAAATACAGCTTTGTAGCCCTTTGGGCATGGTTCCAAATTGCTTTCCAAAGGACTGTTGTATTTTTGAGAATAGCTAAGTCATTCATGGATGATCATTGTGAAATATTTCTATTACGTTGTATGTTCTTCTCCTGGTTCTGTTCACTTCACTTTGCATCAGTTCATGTAAGTATTCTAGATTTCTCTGAAATCATCCTGCTTGTCATTTACTCACCATCAATTCATGTAAATATTTCCAGGTTTTTCTGAAATCCACCTGCTTATCATCTTATAGCACAATAATATTCCATTACATTCATATGCACAACTTGTTTAGTCATTCCCCAATTGATGGGCATCCTATAAATTTACAATTCTTTTCCACCTCAAAAAAGAGCTGCTGTAAATATTTGTATACATATAAGTCCTTTCTTCTTTTTCTTTTGATCTCTTTGGTATACAGACCTAGTACTGGTCTTTCTGGGTCAGGACATATGTACAGTTTTACAGTCCTTTAGGCATAGTTCTAAATTGCTCTCCATTATGGTTGGACCAATTTACAACTCCACCGACAATGCATTAGATTCCTATTTTTTCCACATCCCCTCTGTCTATGTACAGTCCTTCTAACTGCCCTAATAATGAGAAAGTTCTTAGGATTTATAAGTATCATCTTCTCATGTAGGAATATAAATAGCTTAAATTCACTGAATTCCTTATGATTTCTCTTTCCTGTTCACCTTTTTATCCTCTTCTTGGGGAGATAATTTTTTAAAAATTCAACTGATCATTTCATCAGGAATGCTTATAAGTCTTCTATTTCATTGAATATCAGTTCCCCACCTCCCAAAGGATTATTCTCAGTTTTTCTGGGTGAGTGATTCTTGATTGTAATCCTAGTTTCTTTGCCCTCTGGGATATTGCATCCAAAGACCCCTGCTACTATATTGTATAAGCTGTTAAATCTTGTGTTATTCTTACTGTTGCTCTGTGGTATTTGAATTGTTTCTTTCTGGCTTCTTGCAGTATTTTCTCCTTGACCTGACTATATAATATTCCTGGTAATTTAATTTTGGGATCTCTTTCATAAGTTTATTGGTGAAGTTTATAATTTCTATTTAGTCCTTTGGTTCTGGATATCAAGACAATTTTCCCAGATAATTTCTTGAAAGATGATGTCTAAGCTCTCTTTCTCTCTCTCTCTCTCTCTCTCTCATTATGGCTTTCATGTAGTACAGTAAGTCTTAAATTATCTCTCCTTATCCTCAATCTATTTTCCAGGTCACTCATTTTTCAAATGAGATATTTCACATTTTCTTCTATTTTTCATTCTTTTGATTTTGTTTTATTATTTCTTGCTATTTCATAGAAGCATTAGGTTCCACTTACTCAATTCTAATTTTTAAGGAATTATTTTCTTCAGTATGCTTTCATATCTCCTTTTAAGGAATTCATTTCCTCAGTGAAATTTTGTACATCTTTTCCCATTTGTTTAATCTTGCTTTTAAATGAGTTTTCTTCAGTGGCTTTTGTGCCTTTTTTTAAATTATTATTTAGCCTGTTCTGTTTTTGAAGGTGTCATTTTCTTCAGTATTTTTTGTTCCTTCTTTATCAAGCAATTGACTCTTTTTTCATGATTTTTTTGAATCACTGCCATTTTTTCCTAATTTTTCTTCTGTTTGTTTTATTTAATTAAAAAAAACCAAACAAACATTGGTTCATTTTGGGAGTCTGAGATCAGCTTAAGTTTTTCTTTTAGGCTTTGGATGTAATTCTTTGGATGTAATTCCGTTTTCTTACGAGTTTGTGTTTTGATCTTCCCTGTTACCACTGTAACTTTTAATAGTCAGGGCCTTTATGTTGTTGTTTGCTCACTTTTTAAACCTATTCCTTAACTTTTAATTTTACATTAAAGTTGGGCTCTGCTCCTAGGGTGGAGGGAACACTGGTCCAAGCTTCAGGTTTTTCTGCAACTGTTTTCAGATATAGTTTTGAGTATCTGTAAGTATTCAGTTTTTCCAAGGTGAAAAAAGGTGTGGTCACTGCAATCCTAGTCTGTACCCTGGTCTGTGAGTGAACGCAAGCACTTTTCTCTGCCCTGAACTGTGACTAGGGTCCCTCTGCCCTTGCTGCCATACCTCTAGTGTTGACTTGTTAGATTGTACTCTGTGCTGGCACAGCTTGCAGTACACATTGCACCACTCTCACCCCAGTGACATAGACCTTACCTGTCAACCTTTTAAGTCATCTTGGGCTAGAAATTGTTACATCCCACCTTTTTTGCTAGTTCTGCCACTTCAGAATTCATTTTGAAGCACTATTTTAATGTTCAGAGGGATTTGGGTAGAGCCCCAGTAATTCCCTGCTTTTAGTTGGCTATCAAGACTCCTTGCAATGCTTTATAGTAATCTTAACTCGTTTAAAGAATTTCCTCTTTCTGCGATTTTTTTTGCAGTTTTGCAAAACTTTTCTGTTTTACACAAAAGTACAATGCCATTTTTATTGGCCTTAATCTATAGAATGTTACAGAATACTTGTCAGCAATGTGTAAAAATTTTCAAGCATTTGTAGCACTGGAATATTAAGCAGTTGGATTAAAACAGAAGTAAAACTATGTAGCACAAAGGACCTGATCTGATGACTGCAGTAGAAATGGATGTAACTGAATCATTCTGTTTGATTTACTGTAGCTTATTAAGATAGCTTTTTGAGAGTTACGACTGGTATTTTTGAGTCACTGAGGGTGTTCTGGGATATTTCAAGGTAAATTGGACCCACAAAATAACATACTAGTTTCTTAGATGCATCTGTGATCTTGTTGATGTGGGAACTGTACCCACCAGTGCATATCCCAGTGCCTCCATACTTTCTCACCTTGTGCAAATGTTGCTAAGCCTTTTGATTCATTGCTTTACAACCTCAGAGATTATCTGGTCTTTGTTTTTCATTTTGTAGATGAGGAAACTTGAGTCCCAGAAAGATTGACTTACCCAAAGTCAAAAAAAGTAGTTAGAACTTGAAAAGGATCTTTGATTTTTTTCCACCTTGCTCCTTACATAGTTAGCTATTAAATTGTCTTTTTTTTACCAGGTGTAGCCTTGATTATAACCCATACATTTTCAATGAGATTGAAATCCAGTGGGTTTTCAGGACAGTAAGGCATGTGTCTAGCATAAATTTCTTAATCTTTGATAATGAATGTAAATGTGAAAGATTATGTTGCAGTATTCCAAATGCATTTGAAAGTTTCTATAATTCTGGATAAATATGTTTCAGAGTATAGGGGATAAGTTCTAGATTTGTGATCTCGCTGTTATAGGAAACTCCTAGGCATGGAAACTCCCTCTACCAATACAGGTTGACACATTTTTTTTACATCTAACAGCCTTAGATAATTGCCTAGAGTACTGAGAGGTTGGAACTTATCTATAATCACATAAACAGCATGTATCCAAGATGAAGTTTGAACATGTTTTTGCTTGAGGTCAGATTTCTATCCATTATACTCAGTATATAAATACATTTTATCAGAGTTTATCATTCTCTCAATGAGATAAGGCATATAGATAGATACACTGGAAAAAATCCCCCAAATTTTTGGGGGGGCAAATGTTTTATAGTATGAAGGTTCATCTAGACTTTTCCTGACAATAGTTTGGTATAGATCTGAATAAAATTAAATAGTGAGATTCATCAGTGAAAATAACCTTTTTATCAATTTTCAGTACTCCATTTTTATGTGTGTGCATTGTATGTGTATATGTGTGTTTTTCCTTATCCATGGCAAGTTTGTTTTCTTCATAACAGTGGTTAGCAATCATTTCCTATGGGAAACCAGTTATACTGTGGCAAGGCCATGTAATTAGAATTCAGTGAAAAATAGAAAATTTATTTTTGTATCCCCCTATTTTGAGTTTGATTTTAAATCAATCATTTCTGATATCTCACCATAGCTACTGACAAAATTTAAAACACACACACACACACACACACACACACACACACACACACAGAGTATCCCTGAAAGATAACAAATTTAGAGAGAAGGAAAGGTTTTTGGTAGGATGGGTACTTGAGAGCTAATTCTGATTGGGGAAGTCTACAATAATATAAATCCACTAGATAGTCAGTGAAATCACCAAAAGAGATGTGAAACTGTTGGAAAGGTTGTCCACTCTCTGAGAACGATAGAGATCTTTCCTCTTCCCCAGTTCTTCCCTTAGTGGGATGTATTAATATGACCTCCAAACTGAGTGTAGAACTTCCTAGGACAAAATCTTCTTATGTTGAACAGGATCATGTTAGTAGCAAGCTATACCACTTTCCTTCAACTCCCTTTTCTGACTTACTCCAGTCCAGGTTCTGTAATCATAAATCATGATTGAGTTAACTTTACTGTTATTCCTGGACTGAAAATTTCAGTCTCCTTCTGTATAGCCCCATTTACCATCACCATAACTCTGGACAAACATGCCCCTCCCTGGCTACCACTATCTTTTATTTATTGTCTCCCTCAATAGAATATAAGCTCTTTCAGGGCAGGAAATGTCAACTTTTGTATCTATATGCCTAATCACTTAACATATTTCCTGGTATATAACAACTTAATGAATGCTTTATTCATTCATGAAACCATGTTAACACACTAGATGAAATGTAGATATAGGATGGTAGGAAAAAACTGGTATTTGACTAAAATAAAAACCCATCTAGCCAAACTTTTTTAATTTATTCTGAAATAAATGTCTATAAACTATGTATGGTGAGTTTTTAATTAATGAATTTCCTTTCCAAAGAAATTCTTCCTGTTTATTTCATGAAGAATGTTAAATGGGGGACTTGCTTTGGAGCTACCTCTTATATCTTTATCCCTAATTACTATTTATCTTCATATTCTTTCATCCTGCACTGTCTGTTCACATTGTTTACTGGTACAAAGAAGATTTAACTCCTGAATGGGTGAAACATTCAAAGGCTAAACTCAAAACATTTTAATTATTTCCTTAATGTGCTTGTCTAAAAAAAGACATTTCCCAACTTTAAATATAGCTTTAAATTAAGGCAGAGGAAGCAAGGTTTTAAGTAAGTATCTTTTATTAGGTTAATTTTAGTTTTGACAGCCTGTGGCTATTATCTAATTATAGAGAGTTGCCTAAAACAGAAACTCATTACTATGAGCATTAACAAGGTACATTCCTCAAACTCTATGGTTTTTGTGAACAAACCCACGTACCATAAGCACTCAGCTTAGGATCAGGAATCCTATTAGTTATAGAGAAATAGTCTACTCGTCAATTTATATCAAAGTAATATCATGGGAATGCTGACATTAAAATTACAACAATATGTCAGAGTATTGAGGTTGAACATTGTTGATCACCAGATATCTACAATTGCTGGAGATCACTTAAATGGCCTATTTTACCATAGAACAATATGTTCTTTCACATAATACCTTACTTTCAAGGAATTCTGTGCTATGATAGTCCTCAAAATTTCTCAAAATTTCCATCATGTTACTGTAATATTATATATTATTATATGCTGACTTAAGATTTGTATTTAGAAAAAAAAATAAGACAAGACACCAGTAATTTAGATGATACAGGATTGTGTGTGTGTGTATGTGTTTTGGTTGTTTTTTCTTAGTGCCTCTAAGAAGCATAGAATATAGGTTAGGTATTCTTGTCTAAAAACTAGCGAGTGATTTTTCTATTGGATTGCATAGGTCAGAGAAGGAAAGGCTAGCTGGCAACTTGTTGGGAATGTTGTAGAAAGTTATAGATTATAGGATTATAAATAGAATGTTGTAAGGAACATCGGAGACAATGAAGCCCAGTTACCTCATTTCACCAAAATCACTTACTCAAGGTCACACAAGTAGCATGTGACAGAGGTGGGAGTTGGACCTTTGACTCAAGAGACAGTATTGTTTCAATAACCTATTCTGGTTATTCATTCCTGTCTTGGAAATGTCATTTCAGTCATATCTGACTGTGGGACCCCATTTGGGGTTTACTGGAGTAGTTTTCCCTTTCTTTTTCCATCTCATAAATAAGACATTAAGGCAAACTGGGTGAAGTGACTTGCCCAGGGTCATGCAGCTATTAAGTGTCTGAGGCCAGATTTGAATTCAGGAATGTCAGTCTTCCTAACTCTAGGCCAGCACTCTATCCACTCTGCCAAGCAGCTGCCCCCTTTTTGTGTGACTGGGAAAATGACTGCTAAGAGGCCCCTTCCAGCTAAGAGTCTATGATTCTTCACTCTCATCTAGTCAGTTGTATGTCTTGAGTAAGTCTTGAAAGAGGCTTGAAGAGCATTAGCCCCCTTTTCTCTTCTCACACAACCCTAGATGGGCCCTTATCATCTCTAATAGCTTGTTTTAACAGTCTTCTAATTGGAATATAGTCTTTTTCCTTTAATATATCTTCCATAAAGTTGCCAAATTGATGTTTCTAAATCATAGGTCAGATAATGTCACTAATTTGCCCAAAAAGCTTCAGTGGCTCCTCATTGCCTTTAGGATAAAATACAAATTTTCCTCTTCAGTGGAGAGAAGATAGGTGTCTTTCCCATGGTAATATACTTATTCAGTATCTGAAGTTGGATTCAAACTCAAGTCTTCTGGGTCCAGCACTCCGTCCACTAAATCCCTTAGCAGCAAAGAATTGGCAAGTAGACTTTTCAAGAAGGCTGATTTTCTCAGTGTAAGTTCTCCGTCCCATCATTGTGTATTTATTTTGTATATATTTCATATTTAGGTATCTATGAACATATTGTATCCCCCCCAGTAATGTAAATTCTTCAAGGATGTAGACTAAGTCACTCTTGTCCTTGTGTCCCAAATGCTTACCTTATAGTAGGAACTTAATTAATCTTCATTGATCAATTACTCAAGCTAATTTCCTCCATAGCATTTGCAACATATCAGCATAGAGCAGGCGCTTGATAAGTATTTGATTGATCTACTCTTATGCTGAATTTTCTTTTAGTAAATCCACCAAGTTTCTCCAAAGTAACAGATGGAATTATTAGCCTGGTGGCAGAAACCTCAAGGACTACTTACACTATATTCCTACAAGAATATTTATAATAATCAATCAATAAACATTTATTAAGTATTTATAATATCCCAGGCATGGGGTTAAAAGCCAGTCTAATTCTTCCCCTCAAAGTACTTAAATTCTAGTGAGTCAGACAACAAGTAAATGATTAGTTATGTATAAGATACACTCAAAGCAGTTGGATGGTAATGTTAGAGGGCTCTAGAGAAGATAATAGACTGAGAGTAGGGAAAACAGAGAGGCAGGAGGCATTTGAATTGAGTCTAGAGGGGATTCTAAGAAGTAGAGGTGAGGTCAGTTAGCATGCCAAACACAGAGATTGGAAATGGAGGACAGAGTGTCCTGTAGGAGAAATAACACTTAGGCCAGCATGATTAGATTATAAATAGTGGGAAGGAGGAGTAAAGGAGTGAGAAGAATGAAAAGGTAAGAGACAACATCAATAGTCATGGTAGTAGTGATGATGACGATGATGACATCACAATTTTTGATACTCTTTTACTAGCATTTCAGAAAATCACAGAATTTCAGTTAGAAGGGGCCTCAGTGGCAATCTAGTTCAATTCACCAGAAAAAAGTAATCCCCCTCTACAAGATACCTGATGACTGTCATTCAGACTTCGGTTACAGGATGCTGATAAGAGGGAGCCTGCCTCTTGCAAAAGAGGACACCTCTTTTTCAGAGATCTTATCAAGAGCAAGATGTATTCTTTTTACAAAACTGATGTGATTACAACATAAATGCATTTTTTTCATGCTAAACCAGCAGCCTTAAGATATAAAATGTTCCACAGGTAATCAAATAAGATTCCACTTATGAAATATTTTTTCCCATAGTCAAAAAAAACTTCCAAAATTTCATGAGTGTTTTGCGGGCCATATAACTACTAAGATGCTCAAAGTGTCTTGTTTAAAGTAATTTTGGTTAAGCGTAGTTTAAATATAATAAATGTAGTTATGCATATAGTTAAATATAGTAGAAATTAATTTTATACATGAAAATATTTAAAACATTTCTATCATTATTATGCCCAAGCTTTGAAATAAAGAGCTAACAAGGTAATTATTATTTTGGTTTCCTGCATATATAGCAAGATGAAGATAGTTGCATATAAAATCATTCTCAGATACTTAGTTACATTGTGTAGATAATCAGATGAGTCTATTGTGAATTTCTGTACAAAAATTAAAGTAGTATTAAAATGGACATAATGGAGCCAGTTTATTGGAACCTTTTTCTTGTTACTGACATTCTACCTTGATTGGAAAGGCAAAGGGAAAGAAAAGTAGAGGGGATAAAAGTTAATCTTTATATAAAGATTATATATGAAGATTTATATAAAGTTTATAAACATATAAAAAGATTAGTATTTACAATGCTCATGACTCAAAAGGAGGGGAACATTTAAAAATAGTTAGTTAAAGGATACTGGAATTATGGTAATGGCAACGAATGAATCATTTTACTTTTAAGGGCTCAATGTTTTGTGTAATTTAGGACAGAGGTATCAAACCTGTGTTCCATGGTCCACAAGTATTCTGAGTGTGCCTGAACCAAATTCAAATGAAACTGGGAAATATTTAGCAAAAGAAACATACCCTGAAATACCTGATAATATTACATTTTAAAATCAAGAATACATGGTTTTGTGGCCCTGTTTCAGTCTGAGTTTGCTATCATTGATTAAGGGTGTTTATTCATTTAGTAGTTCTTGAGCTCTTTTTCCTGGAACTGTGCCACAGAGAGAAGAAAACAGAAAATAATTATAGGATAGGGACTCTATTGTCAACAGCCCTGAAATCTATCAGAAGTTTGAGGTGCTTTGGGCAGGAAGGTTCAAAAGACCCTTCTAGATTAAGGTAGTTCATACCACTGTTGCATGTCTTTCCTAAAAAATTAGTAACAGTTTCCAAAAATGTCTTATAATTGCAATCATATCTCCCCATAGGATTTCTTGTTTATTTTCAGACTATTAGATTCTAGGCAACTGCTAAAAAAAACCTCTTTCTAAACAATTTTTTAAAAAGCTTTTCTTTTCTGTTTTAGAAGTTTTATTGGGGCAGATAAGAGGCGCATTGGATCGTGTACCATCCCTGGAATCAGGAGGACCTCCCTAGACAAAGAAGAAAGAGGAGGAGGAGGAGGAGGAGGGGGAAGGAGGAAGAGGAAGAAAGAAGTAGTGCTATACTTGAAATTAGAAGGTTTGGGTTTGATTAATGTCTCTGCCACTGTCCCCTGTGTGACTGTTGTTTTTGTCCTTCATTTTCAAAGAAGACCATGACATCAGAGAAATGATGACATGACTTGCACTTGACTTTGTTTTGAGTGAGAGAAGGTTGTACAAGGTCACCAGCCTCACTTTCTCCTCCTGAGCCATTTGGGTTCAGTGATCAGATATTCATCAGAATGACTGGACATGGCCCAGGATGCAATGGGAGATCTTGGCCTCTTTAACCTTAGGCTTATTCAAGTTCTCACTTAGGATAACATAATGTCCATACAGTGAACAGACCTGTAGAAGTATCTGATAACCTCTCTGAGTCTCAGTTTATTTCTCTGAAGAATGAAAATAATAAGACTCCCATCGGTCATCTTATAGGTTCTTAGGAAAAACATGTTGTGCAAATGGTAAGTTGGTAATATAATTGTGAGCTAGGAGGGCTGTTGGTGTATTCAGACAAGCTTTTGGTTTGCTTTTCTCTGCTTATGAGAGAACTGCTACCTTCAATAGTGCAAGGTTAAGAATTATAGTTTCTCTTTTGAAAGATTTCAACATCAAGGGCTGCTCACTCGAGGTCTGCTAATACTCAAAGGAATGTTTGGGGGAATGTTCTCTGCAACCCTCTATGTGTCTACTTTCATGCCTCCCAAGTCTTCCCAATCCTTTTTCAGATTTAAGTGTCCTTGACCTCACCCTGGACCTTTGTTTTCCAGTGCAATACTGTGAGAAACTATATTCAAATGAAATATCTATCAGCATTATCAAAGAATAGCCATCTCATCCTATTTTTAGTAGAATGAATATATTTCTACTTCTCATGACATTTCAAAAGAGAGCAAAAGTCATTGGAAGAGGAATTCAGTTTATTCTTCTTGGCCCCAGAGGACAGAGCCTTACTTGGGGGCTGGGTGTATGGGGTAGAAGTTATAGGGAGGCAGATTTGGCATAGTATAAGAAAGAATTTCCTACATATGAGAGCTGTCCAAAAATAAATAGACTGTGACATGAAATCATGAGTTTCCTGTCACTGTAAGAATTCAACCGAAAGCTTAATTGACCACTTGTGAGGGATACTATGGAGGATATTCATGGTCCAGGTAGAGGTTGGATTGAAGAACCTCTAAGGATTCGTTTCAAGTTTCTGTGACTGATGGACAAGTTCTAGCATTCACAGAATAACATACAATATTTATAATGTATTGCTATCTGAGGAGTTCCCATAAACCTCTTTACTTGCCTTTAAGGAGGAATGAGATAAGACAATAATACATTAGTAGGAGCATTGATTGATGGATTCTCAAGACACCTACAAGAGAATATACTA
Organism: Potorous gilbertii; assembly: GCA_028658325.1. Lineage (NCBI taxonomy): Eukaryota > Metazoa > Chordata > Mammalia > Diprotodontia > Potoroidae > Potorous > Potorous gilbertii. The sequence continues at coordinate 448,764,586 of CM053771.1, read as the reverse complement.
AAGAAAAAAAATCATGGATATTGTTATTACCAAAGAGGTGACCAAGAGAATATTAATAACACTTCACCATTTCTACAAAAGTTTGAAAAGAATAATCTTCACAGTCCATTGAGGGTATCTTCAATGATGGTATAAGAAAGGAATAGGAAAGCTTTCATAAATGATTTTTTTTAAATTTCATACTATATCATAATAGTCAAACAATTGACAAAGGCTCAGTGAATGTAAGATCATACCACACTTAACCGTTGGTTTGCCACAGAAAAGCATTTGTGTCAGTAGAGAAAATGCCAACTTAAAAACTTTCCTCCAACAAGATATGTCCCATGTGTTTGTTTAAATTATACAATGTTCCTTTAAAATATGTGACAAAAAGTTTAATTTGGTGGTCATCTTTTCATTATTAATATCAAATGATGCATAAGACAAGGAGACCTACTCGCTTCAAATATTTTCCAATAGCATGGTTCACATGGTAGGATACCCAGTGCAAAGTCCAAGGTCAAGAAGGAATCCCCATAGATGATGAAGATCTATAGGTTCTCTTATTTGTATATAACTTTATGTTAATTGCAGCAAGTTCCTGAAGATTATAGTGCATCAAAAATGAGATACATAATCACTAAAATAGTTTAGCCTATCTATACAGGAAAAATCAAGTAGAGAAAGAATGACCACCTGATGACAACTGTTCAACAGTACAAATGTTCAGTAGAATATCTGTGTGTATTCATACATATATGTGTATGTATGTATGAGCATATACATACATACGCATATGCATATGTGTGTGGGGATAACTAGCTTTCCATTTGAAACTAGACCTGTAATTTCATTTGTATGAGGAATTTTCAGCATAGGAACTGCTAAGAATGAAGACAGGCATTTTCTATTCAAATTTTTTGTTGTTATTGTTATTCAGTTTTTTTTCAGTCATGTCCCATTCTTTGTGGCCCCATTTGGGGTTTTCTTGGCAAAGATGTTAGAATGGTTTGCCATTTCCTTTTCCAGCTCATTTTACATATGAGGAACTGAGGCAAATAGGGGTTAAGTGATTTGCTCAGGTCATACAGCTAGTAAAGATTTGAGGTAGGATTTTAACTCAAGTCTTCCTGATTCTAAACCCAGGGCTCTATCCACTGAACCACCGGGCTGTCATTCAAATTATAAATTTAGAGATTTAGCTAAATTTTCCTAGGGTTGTATAGTCAGTATGTGCTTTAGACAGAACCTCTAGTCTCCCAAAGCTTATTCTACATCCACCTTGCCACCTTGCCTGCAAAGAAAGATATGCACACTTATTTACTTAGACATGTGCATTTGTGTATACACACATTAAGTTATATACACATATACATACACATGTCCATATTTATACTCATATCCATATCCATATTCCCTCACACACTCATTGGGTTGACCCTTAAATTGAATACTATAGCTGGTTCATAGGCATTAGATTTTTCTGTGTATATAATAAAACTCTATGTATATAGTAGCTCTTAACAATGTTTATTGAATGGATATTTATGTCATAAGTATATGCATATATAAAAGTATGTGTATATATAAACATAAGCACACCACATATAACTATGTATTTTAGACAGATGTTGTAAATAGACACATGATCAGGGTTGCAATGCCATTGCTCTTGGGAAATTGCATACTGCTTTTAATTACCTCAAAAATTCTCCTTGAAGCCAAGGCTCATCTTTTATGAGCATTTGTTATCCTTTTCTATTCTAGATTCTTTGGGAATATTTTTTTAAATAAATGTTTTAAAATAAAAAGCAATACTTGTCTGGTTATTTGACATGGCTATAAGTCATGGAATACCATGGTCTCTGAAGAACTAAAGTTAAGAGTCACCAAGAGGGCCACAGTGTACATGAGTAGGCTATAGGGCATTGCCAACCAAGAACTGCACAACAAAAGTAAAATAAAAATTTATAATAAAAAAAGACAGACTAATTTTGAGTGGAAGATAATTGCTGGAGAGCCAACATTCTCTAATGGTTATAGGCAATGTTGCCGATTTTGAGAAAAGTTAACAAAATAATGAGCACTTTTATGGAGTATTCATGGGAGGACATGTACAAGAGATGCACAGAACAGGAGATATTAATAAGTTGTGGTATCCATGGTTGAAAGTCATACCCATATCAGTGAGACCACAAATCCATCAAAGTATTTAAATATTCTTTTCCCCCTTGATTTTCATTGTATACAGCTAAAATTAGGAATGGAAAAATAGGGATATGGTCAAGAGCCTGTGCTGTCCATTCCCAAGTTGGTACTTCAGTTTCTTTCCCTATAAAATAAGGATAAAAGCACCCCTCTCTCAGGGTTGTTGTGAAGGTAAAGTGAGCCAGCGTTTATGATGCACTTGGCACTATAAATGATAGCTATTCACCACCACCACGACCATCATCATCATCATCATCATTAGTTTGTTTGTTTTTTACTTAAACCAAAATGTAGCATTTTATCTACAAGCAGATGTAGTTCAGGTGCATTTTCTTTTTCATAACATATTGTTCTCTTCTACTCAATGATCAAAGTAGATGATTCCCCAAAGGAACTCTTCTCAAACATTCTTGTGAACAACTTCTGCTCCCAGGGAAGCTATTCTAAATCAAGTCCTATAGGTAAGAGCAGAAAAAACTCTGCTATAAATACAATAAAAGTTATGACTAAAATGTAAATCCTAGCCAACATCAACTTGTAAACATTAGACAAATTCAGAAACCATGAGAAAAAGGAAAGAGTACATGCATTAACTAGACTTTTTTTTTATTAAAATTACACTTAAAGAAATATCAGCATTAAAGTATAGATAAATGTTCCTTTTATTGGTGCTAATTTGGTGATCATGATGTCAAATACTTTTTTTTTGTTTTACTAGTACTTTACATTAGCTAGTTTTTGAGGGGTTTGTATAGCATATCTTTATTTCCTGATACAAAATCCATTGTTTTAGCCATGAAACTTATAGAGCTTTTTCTGCAAATGGCTTGAATTTTGTCCCACTTGGGGTTTGAGAGGGAAAGTATTTCTTTGGAAGTATCTATATATTTAATATATTTACTGTCTATATGAACCTGGACAAACCACTTAACTTTTTGGTGCACTAGAACATTCTAAAAACTTGATGTTGCAGAAAAGATACCAATCTACATGGATAGTCTGTGTTTCTGTTTCTCAGAGTTCCCTGTGTTAATGAAACCACAGGTCCAGTTTCTCCTTTTTCTATTCCTTTCCCTTTCCCTATTCCTATTCCTCTTCTCATCTCTACCTTTATCCTTATCCTTTGTATACATATCCCTCCATTCATCAAATAGGTACATTTAAAGTTGCATGTAAAACAAAATTCTATGTAGACTCTATTTCCTTACCGACTACCATAAAATTAAAGATATGATTATGTGAGCTAAAAACTTTGGCCCCAATTTGTAACAAAATCTCATTTCTAAATGTGGCAAACTTTTCAATCAATCAAAAACATTTATTAAATGGCTACCGAAAAATGGAAGATAATGTGAAATATCTCATTGGAAAAACAACTGACCTGGAAAATAGATCCAGGAGAGACAATTTAAAAATTATGGGACTACCTGAAAG
>CM053771.1:448677888-448760462 GCA_028658325.1 Potorous gilbertii | reverse complement strand
GTTACTTGCAAAACTACACAGATATGGTCTATATTGAATTGCCTGCCTTCCCAAAGGGAATGGGTGGGGAGGGAGGGATGGGGAGAAGTTGGAACTCAGAGTTTTAGGAACAACTGTTGAGTATTATTCTTGCTACTAGGAAATAAGAAATACAGGTAATAAGGAATAGAAAGTTATCTGGCCCTACAGGACAAAAGAGAAGATGGGCTAAGGGAAGGGAGGGATGAAGGAAGAGAGGGCAGATTGGTGATATGGGTAATTAGAATGTTCAGTGTATTGGGGAGGGGACAAATGGGGAGAAAATTTTGGAACCCAAAATCTTGTGAAAATGAATGTAAAAAGTTAAATAAATAAATTTATTTAAAAAAATTTTTTTTTAAAATGGCTACCATATGTTAGGCACTATGGTCTAGGCAAAAAATTGGCAAAAGACAGTTCCCAAGCTCAAAGAGTTGTCAGTCTAATGGGGAAGACAGCATGCAAACAAATATATACAAAACAAGTTGTATATAGAATAAATAGTAAATAATTAACAGAGGGGAGGCACTAAAGTTAAGTGGGATTGGGAAAAGCTTTCAGTAAAGGATGTGATTTTAGTCAAGACTTAAAAGGAAACCAGGAAAGTTGGTAGGTAGAATTGAGGAGGGAGAACATTTCAGGCACGAGGAACAAACAAAGGGAATGCCTGGTGCTGAGAGTTGAAGTGTCTTATTTGTGGAACAGCCAAGAGGGCAGGGTCACTGGATCAAATAGTATATGATGAGGAATAAGGTATAAAAAGCTGGGAAGGTAGGAGGGAGCAAGGTTATGAAAGGCTTTAAATGCCAAATAGAAAATGTTGTATTTGATTCTGCAGGCCATAAGAAACCATTGCTTTTCATTGAATCTGGGTGTGGTAAGGTGGGGATATGGACAGACATGTATTTTTAGGAAAATCATTTTGGTGAATGAATCAAGCATGCATTGGAAGGGCGAGAGACTTGAAGCAGGCAGACTCTCCAGTAAGCTGTTGCAATTGTCTAGGTGTGAGGCAATGAGAAACTGAAACAGAGTGGTCACAGTATCAGAGGAGAGAAGGGAAAATATTCAAGAAATTATACAGAGGCAAGATTATCATCTGGGCTGCTAAGTGGTACAGTGAATAGAGTTGCCAGGCTTGACGTCAGGAAGGCCAGAGTTAAAATCCTTTCTTAGGGGTACAATGGGGAGAAAAATGCATTTAAGAAGCCAGGTCTGTTATGGCACGCCTTGCCACAGAATTCTCAACAAATGCCCACTGCATTTAATTTGTTATCCCTTCTTTCACCTTTGCCCACTTGTCTAATTGGTGTTAGGCTCCAAAGACAGTGAAAAAAGGACACTTTTTGGTTCGATGTTAATTGTAAAGACCTAGAAAATGGTTATGAGGAAACAAAATTCTATTAAACTTAACCATAGGGTAATGTCTTTTTATGTTCTGACTATGCTATGTTTATGACCACTAAAACGTCTGTACTGACTGTCCCCTGCACTCCATGTCCTCTTCTTTTCTCTCTGATACACCAGCCTTACTTAATTATTCAAGAACTAGCTCAATTTAATTTGATTTCATGAACATTTATTGAGTATCTCCTATGCATATGGCACTGTACTAGTTGCTGGGAACATGAGGATATAAATTATATGGTCCCTGCCTTCAAGGAACTTATTTTTAGCAGGGAGAGGAGACAGATACTAAAATAGCCATAACAAAAGTTAGAAAATGAATATTATATATATATGAGATGAAACAGAGTGGCCTGTGAAATTTTAAAAAGGAATTACTTCTCCCTGTCTGGGAGGGAGGTGCAGTAACCAGGGAAGACCTCTTGCAGAAGGTGATACCTGGACAAGTCTTTGAAGAAGGGGAATAAATGTAAATATCCAAAGATGGAAGAGTGAGGATCCATTCAGGGAGGATTGTGTTTATATAGCCAAAAAGGTGGACAAGAGCAGGGAAATATTAGAAAATCACAGATAGTATATAAAGGGAAGTATCCCTAATGTAATGCTGGAAAAGTAGGTTGAAGTCAAATTGTCAAAGATAGTGGCTTTGATAGCTAAGATGTTGGTTATCAAAGATGGAAGGCTAGGCATTTGTATCTTATTCAGTAAGCACTGGTACCTTCTAATGACTTTTAAAGGGGGAGTATTAAATAGTCAGATATATTCTTCAAACAGGAACCCTCCATCTCCATCCCTTTGTCCTGACTCTCCCTATTGTTTAAAATTTACTTTCCCCACCTTTCAATTTCTTGTTTTCTCTAAGGCTCAGCTCTAGGACCACCTATTCTATGAACCTTCCTTCTTTTCCTCCAGCTGCTAGTTCCCATACTCCCCAAACTCCCTTAGTTATTTTGGATTTATTTTATGAAGAAGTCTTTATGGTGAAGTATATTTTTTCTCTTGGTACAATGCAAGTTTCTTGAAGACAGATGTTTCTTTTCTTTTCTTTTTCATTTTTTGTTCTTTCTCGGTATGTAGCTCAATGCCTAGTGCACAGAAGGCATAGAATAAATGCTTATTGGTATTTCCTCAGATTAAATGAAAACATGGGTTCAGTTCTAATGAAGTAGTTACTTCTTTGTGTGCCAGACTAAATTTTTCTACTATGTATAACGTTAGTTTCCTTCCTCAGTCAGTTACTATACCCTAAGAGAAAACAGTCTTCTGAACAAAGTGCTATTTTCTGAGTATATGCACATGACTTAAAAAAGGTTTATATGCCCATGCTTTATGGCTGTCTCTTCATTTTCATCATCCTGTTAACTCTGCAGTTCTTTTCTACTGCACTCATGGGTTTTCTTGCCCTTTTCTTGTCTTTATGAGTTCCTTTCTCTTTTTCTCTTGAATTTCTTTTTCAACTGAGAATTTCAGTGAATGAACTTCAAAAAAGAGAGACTATTTCTCAGTGGGGAGGAGGGATAGAAGGGAGGGAAAGAATTTGGACTTATTTTTTAAATGAATGTTAAAATTTGTTTTTACATGTAATTAGAGAAAAATAAAATATTAAATTTTATAAATAAAATAAATAATTCTACTTGATGTACTTACTTTACAGGGTGGTGATGGTGGTCCAGTGGGATGCTGTTTAGAAGTCATTTGGAAAGCCTTGGAGTGCTATATAAATGATAGATTAGTAAAATTGCTATTTAAAAAAATAGAAAGACTGAAGAATTAGAAAAAATGAAAATTCCAAAAAAGGGTACAGCGAAGGAGAGATTTATAGAAAAGAACTGGAAATTAAGAGTCTTGGTCCAGCTAGGATGAATTTAGGTGGAGAAGAAGCAGTTGTTATCCACATTACTGCCAAGAACAAAGGGGAGAGTTCTGCTCTCCTTGCCTAGTAGGAAGGAACATTTCTTAAAATAGAAGGAGAATCTCTTGGGCAGTGTGTGGTAATGGCAGGATGGAGGAAAGGGGAGTGAATTCCATCAGAAACATATAGAAGTGACTGCTCTAGGCTCTAGGCTAAGGGTCTATTCTAGGCTTCCACTTAGGGACCATAGAATCATAGTTCTTTGAAGGTAGAAGAGATCTTAGAGGTCATCTAATTCAATTCTATCATTATCTGGGTGAAGAAATAGGCCTAGAGAGGTTAAGCAAGGTCTAAGGTTATACAACCAGTAAGTGATAGAACTAGGACTCAAACCAGGTCTGCTACCTGAAATGTCAGTGTGATTTCCACTGCTTCATGCTGTCCCCAAGGATTATGAAAGAATCGAAAGTCAAATCAAGGTTAAAATAAAGCAAAAAATAATCAAAAAGAGGAAATATAGTACAATAGAATTAGAGATCTATAAGGGACCACAGAGTAGATTTTATTTGCTTTTTCATTTTACCAGTGAAGAAGCTAAGGTCTAGGAAGCATATTACATCCTCCCTTCTACATCACAACTTTCCCTATCATAGTTTCAATATATTGCAGATCAGTATAAAAAATTAAATGGGACATTTGGGGGAGTTTTGCAGAAATAATGGACAACAGGCAAAGCCAGCAGAAAACACAGAAAAGGTTGAGAAATTCAGAAATGCATAAAATATGTGTATAGTATTGTATAATATCAGCATATTTTATTTTTTAATACCAAAATAGTTTTGGCTTCTTCTCTGGGAGGAAGTGAGGGCCAAAAAGTTTTACCTGGATTTTCCAGATTGCAGAGGGCACCACACCCTTAACCCCCATGATGTGGAAGTGATAACCGTGTGCCTAAGATCGTTCAACTTTAATCTCAAACCACCAGTAACAAGAAAATCTGAAGAGTGAAGCTTTCATTCAATTTCAGTTCAGAAATCTTACATACTTCCTCTGTCTGAAAGATTCTGAGTCAGCAAGTGGTCAGTCCAGGGTCCACACTTAGGTGTAGATCTGTTACTAAATAGATGTAAAAAGGGTTTAGCTGGTTGAGATAAGTAGAGCCGCAAAGTCAAAGGAAGACCTGACTAGGCAAGCTTTTTGATAAATATATTTATATCTAATGAATTTTCTGTGTTTTTGTTATGTCTAAAGCTCTATCTTCCTCACATTGAGCTTAGGTATAGAACGAGAATGGACTCAAGGAGCTAGGTAGCTCAGTGAGTAGAACTCTGGGACTGCAGTAAGGAAGACCTGAATTCAAATCCAGCCTCAGAGACCTACTAGTTGTGTGATCCTGGGTACGCTGTTTAACCTTTGTCTGCCTTAGTTTCCTCAGTTGTAAAAGTGTACCTCCCAGAGCTATTCTGAGGAGCAAATGAAATAATGTTTGTTAAGTATTTGGTCTTTTATGGTACTTGGTATATAATATGCACTTAATAAATGTTTATTTCCTTCCTTTCTTCCTATAAAGTGGACCATGTTCACTCTTACCCTCATTAATGTTCTTTGTTTCTTGACTCCTATAGCAGTTATATCTGTATAATCTGATTTAGCACTTAGAGATATTCTGTTATTTATGGGCAGCTAGGCCACAGAGCACTGGACCTGGAGTCAGGAAGATCGGAGTTTAGATCTTACCTTAGAAATTTATTAGTTGTGGTAAGTAACTTAATCTCTCTCTGCCTCAGTTTCCTCAATCATAAAATAGGAATAACGATAGCATCTGTCCTAAAGTGTTGTTCAGAGGATTCAATTAGGTAATAATTTTAAAGGGCTTAGAACAGTACTTGGTACATAGTAAATGTGACCTAAATATTAGCAATTATCATCGTTTCCTATTGCTTCATGTAGGTTGGACGCTAGGTGACATTGCTAGGCACTAAAGTGTATCCTGTGCACCATGAGGACCGGCCCTGGGGATTCAGAGCTCTTGAGATCATGTCAGAGGATATCAAACCCTCTAAAATTCTTAGAGAGCAAGTGATTTTCCATTCCTCAGCTCAGCCTGTCTCTGAGTGGCTATCTCATTAGCCAAAAGGACAATGGTAGTATGGATTTACCCAATCAGTATAGTTCTTAGCCCTCTAGTGAACTGCTCTTCCTCCCTGAATCAGCTAGGTATGATGGAGTCTTAAATATGGAACCTTGCTCAATGGAGTCGGCCACTCATATAACCATATGAGCTAAAGTGCTAGTATTGTTTTCACTCTTTGTATAAAAGGAAGAAGTCAATAGAAAACAGAACATTCACCATGTAGTTACATGCCCTAAGCTTCTTTAAGATCCAAACAATCCTTAGTCTCTCTGCCATGATCACCATTTTGCCTTTTCTGTCTTTCTTTGTCCTTGAATGTCCCTCCCTGTCCTTCCATGTGGATGAGAGTCAGAGTCATATTGCTTTCTTTTAAATCTTAACCAAACTTAACTTCACTATCTTCCTTTCCTCCCCTTCTCTTGTAGTTATAGAAAGACAAGGGGATGGTATATGCATTTTGTATGTTTTAGATATGCTTTTTCCAGTTAGAATAAGCCATTGGCCATAGTAGGTGTTCAGTAAATATTTACTATCACTGATGCCTGAGCCTGTTTTGGGGTTACTAGGTCCTTATTCCTTTTTGACTAACAACATTCGACTAACACTAACAACATTGCTAGCCCTCAAAAGAAAAATAACCCAACAACCCAAAAAACTATTGTTAAGATCACATGACATATTTAGGAACAGATAAATAATAAAAATACTCGATGTAGTCTTGGAAATAACAAATCAGTCATTCAATCTTCCAGCCTAAATAACAGATCTAAGGAATATTTGAGGGGTTCTGGAGTGGTAGGATATACATAGATCTGACTCCACTGAGAAAATCTGAACTGGTAGTATAGACAAGGGAAGATTTACTATTTTAAACTCCAGCTGGGCAAACAGGTTTTCCCACACTGGCAATCCTGCTCACCTCTGTGCAGTATTGGTATAGCTATGAATTGATCTAGCCATTCTAGAAGACAATTTGGAACTTTACTCAGAAAGTTACCAAACTGTGCATGTCCTTTGACCCAGAAATAACACTATTAGGCCAATGCTGGCATAGAGGTGAGATGCGGATGGGGTAGAGAGAGAGTGTCACTGGAGCTGATGGTTAAATTTTCAGTGTGAGCATTTACATTAAAGAAAACAGTGAATGCTACAAGTTTGATCTATTGTTTTGTTGATTATCTGACTTTAAATAGTGATGCAGATAGTGTTAATAATGCCAATTAAACTTAAATGCGTATTGTGCTTTTTTTTTTCTTGGAGAGTCATTTATTAATTATTTACCAGCACACTGCACCTTTGGATGCCAAAGAAATCAAAGAAAGAGGAATGGACTCTACATGTCCAAAAGTATCTACAGCAGCTCTTTGCATTGTAGCCAAAAGTTTGAAATTAAGATGGTGTTCTCTTATTGAGAATGGCTAGAAAGAAATGTGCTCTGTGAGGAAAATGCAGTATTATTGTACCATGAAAAATGACGAATTGGAAAGTTTCACAGGACGCTGGGGAGATCTTTATGAATAGATACAGAGAAAAGTGAGAACTAGGAGAACACTTTGGATAGTAGAATAACATTGTACAGAAAAATAACTTTGAAAGAACTCCGGTCAATGCAATGAAAAGTCATGGTTTCAAAACAATGAACATGAAACAAGCCACTCATCTCTGACAGAGATGTGACAAAAATAAAATGCAGGAGATGGGTGGTTTTGGACATGACTAATGTAAGAATTGTTTTCCTGGACTGTATGTGTGTGTATGTGTGCATGAATGTATGTATTTATTTGCATATGTATATACACATATACATACATACACACACATACATACATATATACATATGCACAAATGGGGAGAGAGAGGGGGCAGAGGTAAAAAGACAGGGAGAGAAAGAGAGAAATTAGTTTATTGTTTTAAAATTTGCTCATTGAGTTGGAGGCAGTAGAAGGACAAATTAATAAAAATACTTGTTCCTTGAAAAAAATTAAAATGTTTTTTAAAATGTTCAATGTCCCTATAGGTTTAACCTTAATGGAGATTCTGTGAGCATCCAAATTTAAAGGTAGGATGAAGGAAAAAGGGCAAAGAGCATGCATGTGTCAGATTTTCTGACATATCATGAATTGAGATTATTTTTGCTAATTTCATTAGCAGAGCACCAGAGGATATGGTGAATAGAGGTATTTTATCTGATTTCTTTTTTTTTTCTGAAAATTACTTTCTATGATCCTTTGAAACTGTAACATAAAGATTTTCAAATACACTCCCTTTAAGGAGATACTAGCATAGCCTCTAAGTAATCTTCTATGAACATACATGGAACTGAAGGAGAAAAGTAGCAAATAGGAACAAGGTATAATACCCTTAGCAAGTGTCACCATAGAAACTGAGTGACTTTGGTAGGAAAGAAAAATAAAAAATAAAAAGAAATGAGTAGTCATTAAGGAGCATGATGGTTTCCTGGGTTTGATTTCTTATGATTGATTTCCAGTACGGTTCCAATTCATTGGAAAGATTCTTAGCTTTCCATTTTGCTTCTGTTATCTCAAGGGAGTAAAACAAAACATGTACATTAAACACTTTTTTTTCCTTTTGGACAATACATTTTTAGCTTCTCTTTATTTCACTCTAACTCTAGGCTGCCAGCTGTATATAATACATCTATTCAAACTTATTCATATTTAACTCTTTCAGAAAAATAAAACAATCATCCAAAACTGTATAATTGCTTTGCTGTCTCCACCTCCATTTTCTTTTAAAAATAAAGCAGATGTAAAAACCTTCCTTTTATGTCATTAAGTTAGAAGATGAAAAGGCCATCTTGGGGACAACATGTTCATCCACTTCCAAATGACAAATGAAATGATGATGGGAAAGTTAGTGAGTGATCAATCTGTCAGCTACTCTGCAGTTGTTTTAAGGAAATAAGTCAATTAGGGAGAGAGAAGGAAAACAGAACAGGAAGAGGAAGAAAGGGGTTCTCCTTTCTCTCTCCCCTCTGCCCATGTTACAAAGGAAAAATGAAAACTGGGAATAATTAATGCAATATTTCATACACAAAGATCATAGAGAAGACAGTCAAAAGGAGGAAAAAAAAAGTCAATCTAGGGTCATTAACTTTTCCAACATTTGGAAAAGAGAGAAACCCACTTAGCACTTCCATCTTTATAGAGGAAAGGTTAAAAAATGCATTCTTCATTAGGATAATGGATGCTCAAAGACTCAAACCTATTGTATCATTTTTAGTGGCACAGGGCTGAAGTATTGCCACCATTTGGGAACTAATTTAATCTGGGATTCATTCTATTCACTTTTAGTTTCTGCACTGAATCAAGGAGGGGTGTTGTTATACCTCCCCCTGCTGGTGGAAAACATGAAGTGTAGCCCTTATTGGAAGATGCACCCCAATTCCTAAGACTAGCTTAAAAGTAGCTCTTACTTTCATAAACTCCGAAAATGTTATGTAAAAATGACTTGTTTATTTAATTTAAAACTAAAACTGAGATATTTAAAAATTAATTGGAAACATGAAAGTGGTCAAAAATACTATTAAAACTTATGGAAAATTTCTCATTTACCGGTAGTAAAAATAGTAATTGGCATATGTTTTGGTTTAATTAAGTATATATGGTATAGATCTTTGTGGCTTTATAACCTATTCATTGGATCATTTTTATTCCAGTTCCTTTCGTGCATCTGATCATCGTAGTACAAGATTTGGAGTTGAACTATGCAGTTCATCTAGTCTGATGCCTTCACTTAAAAGATGATGAAACTGAAAACCGCATTGATTAAATAGTTAGCCAAAAATCACACGAAAAGTAAGAAGCAAAACTAACATTTTATTCCAGTACTCTGTGACCAGTACTTTTCTCTCTTTACCTCTCTGCCTTACTTCTGTCTATAACTTTACTAATCCGTTAGTCAATAAACATTTATTAAATGTTTACTATGTGTGAAATACTATATTAAGTGTTAGTTATGAAAAGGTGAAATTTATTCATTTAAAGGCAAATTATAGGGGACTAAAACCTATATTTCATAATTATTTAGTGCTGTATCTGTAGCAGTATATATGTATATATATACACACACATATGTATATATATATATATATATATATATATATATATGTATATGTTCTCTAAAAGTATTGAACGAGATGCAAGATCATAACACGTCAGAAGTGCTAGATCTGGAGTCAAGAGGCTTGGGTTCATATCTTGGCTCTGATGCTTGCTAACTGTATGTCCATGAGCAAGCAACTTTACCTCCTGAGTCTTACTTAAATTCTATTCGCTTGCATGTTATGGCATCATTTCAACGAAGGGAACAGAGAATGAAAGACAAAAAACAACTATGTATATATGCATATATATGTATACAAATGCCTATATATGTATGAAAGGGGGATACTAACACTTATACATGCCTTGAAGGGTTGTTGTGAGGAAAGTGCTTTGTAAGTCTTAAAGCATTATATGAATAAAATAAAATTTATTATCCTAATTCAGTTAATCAAGAGATACTTATTGGGCATGTAAAGTGGCAAGATACCCTGACAGCCGCTGCTGTAATCTGGGGATTACAAAGTGTTAACACAATTGCTGCCCTCACAGGGTGTATACTTTAGCTGAGGAGACTGGGCATAACATAAACAATAGAGAAGCTAAAGAATGATATGAAGTGTTGTATAAACACAACATGACTACTGTTGTGGGTACTCAAGAAATGTTGAAGATTAAGCCAAGGGTAAGTAATACAAACAAAGAGTGTTATAAGTCATAGAGTTCTAGGTCATGATATAGAAAGGACATTGCAAATCATCTAAGCCATCTAACATCATGAGTTTTTATTGCTTTCTCTTGAGATTTCAGTAATAATGTTAATAGAAGTTATCCATTACTTATTCATTGTTCTCACTATTCAGTGGGACCATCTTATTTTCTAGTCATCCATGACTTGACTGAAATATTTTATATCATTTCTCCTGTATAACTCTGTTCGTAATGTATTGCAAGTTGCTCATGCTCATCACATACCTCTCCAATGCCATTTTGGTGATCTTCAATTTCTGTCCTTCAGAAATTATAATATTTTATGACTCACAACATACAATCACCAGAATAGTGTTAGTGTCAAAATTGCAAATTTTCAAATCAAGGAGAAGTGTGGGGTCATTAAAAACAATGGGCTATTTCCCAAAGGCATGGCAGTTTGTTTGCCCTGTCCTTTTCATTTCTGTGCCCATTTCATTTTAGCTTCTTTTGTGTCTATTCTGGTTCTGATGATTGGTACAGAAAATAAACCTTCTCCATCCATCCTGTACAGGACTCAAATCTCCTCAATAATTCTAGAGCTCTTTTAGGAGGTTCTGTAATGTTCCAAGTTTGATTAAATCAGCTCTTGAACCCAGAAAGACAAGGGTCCAAATTTGACCTCTACTACATATTGGTTATGGGGCTCTGAGCAAAGGCAATTGAACTTTTAGTACTCTAGAAAAATCCTAAAATCAAATGTTACAGAGAAAATGCTAATATTTAATGGCAAAGGACATTTTTTTTTATCCAAGAGTTTTGAAAATCAATGAAATTACAGACCCAGACCCTAAAATTACCTGCATGTAGAAGCACCTCACCATTGGAAAGGAAACCTTCTTAAAGTTGGACTCTATGCTGGGCTTCCTCCATAACAGTGGCAAACACCTTTGGCAAGCATATATTTTCATCTTTCTCTTGATATTAGAAATCTGGACATTATTCAAAAAAATTATCTTTGTTACATATTTCAAGAAATTTTATGTAATACCCATGCAAAAAATACTCCAAATTACTAACAATTAGAGAAATGCATGTAAAATTAACTCTGAAGTTTTCCCTTACACCCATCTGTTTACTAAAGTTGATTTAAAAAAAAAAAAAATCAAATAGTGGATGGGACATGGGGAAAGAATGATATTAAGGCACTATTGGTGGAGATTTGCACTGGTCCAGTCATTCTGGAAAGTGATTTGGAAGTATAACCCCAAAGTTACTAAATGTTTTATATCCTTTGACTTAATAATAACATTTTGACTTAACAATACCTTTGACCTTTGACTTAGCAACGCCACTACTATGTCTATGCTCACAGAGATCAAAGAAAGGGGGAAATGACCCAAATGTTAATACATATACGTATATATCTATATGTATCTGTCAGCTCCTTTGTGGTTGTAAAGAGCTGAAAACTACAAAGGATCCTTTAAATTAAGGAATGACTGAGCAAATTATATGATACAAATGTAATAGAACACTATTGTACCATAAGAAACAATGAAGAAGATGAATCAGAGAAACCTGATGCATAAAATTCTACAAAGCGAAGTGAAAAGATCCAATTCATTCCATAATGACAATACTACAAAAATAAACTCTGAATGACTTAAGAACTCTGACCCATGCAATGACCAGTCATGATTCCAGAGGACCAAAGACCTTAGAGAAGCAGGGAGAAAGCTGCCTATCTTCTAACAGAAAGCTAATGAACTAAATATTTAGAGCATGTCCCACAAATTTGAACACAGTTAGTTTGAATTTGTTTTGCTTGACTATACATACTGACATACATATACATATGGGCTATACATTTCTTTTGCTTTCTTTTTTTCCAGTAAAGAAAGTAGGTGGGAAAATAGAAAATAAATATTTTTAATTAAACATAGTTAAAAAGAGACATCTTATATAGGTTTGAAATACATATGGGAGAAATTTTGTTGGAAGTCCCCTTGTGATGGCATTCTACTTTTTTTGGTTTAAATATATTCAATAATCATGAAAAATAATCTTGTATTCTCTGCATCTTTCAGTTAATTATATGATTGTAAAGATGAGGTATACTGCGGAATATCATTTGTGAAAGTCTTATTTTCGTTTCATAACTTCTTGAATAGAAAGATTATTCTCATTAAAATTTGTATAGACAGGAGGTAGGCATATGAGACAGTCACAGCTGCTGTTCTTTCAGTCTCCCTTTTTGATGGTAATGTCTGAAATTATTTTCCC
This sequence comes from Potorous gilbertii, assembly GCA_028658325.1. Classification (NCBI taxonomy): domain Eukaryota; kingdom Metazoa; phylum Chordata; class Mammalia; order Diprotodontia; family Potoroidae; genus Potorous; species Potorous gilbertii. Next base: position 448,748,011 of record CM053771.1, on the reverse strand, counting down.
CTCCTTTTGATATCTTTCTCTTCTTTATATACCTTGAGGTATGATTCCTCAGAATCCATAAAATTGTGTCACTTCTAACTTTAGGTGACACTGGTCTTTTCTAGCTACTTTACTCATCTCTGCCAGTGCCATTTTTACTTCCTCCAGAAGAAATTCCAGAACCCTTGAGTTTGATACCAAGTCTGATGGCTCTGCTACCTTTGATGGTAAAGAACTTGTGATAAAAAAACTTTACAGATCTTTTCCATATTTTCCCCCAGTGGACTGACCTTTCAGTTTGCCCTTAAATGCCCTTGGGATGGCTTTTTAAAATTCTGATTCACTCTCAACTTTTTTCTAACTTTTGCTAAATAATTCAGTTTCTAGTAATATATCTACCTATTGATCATTAAACAAGAATATGCCATTTTGAGTACCAACAATTAAGTTAATGTTAATAGTGTGAAAACTGTGTGCTTCTTAGTACTCTCTATTGCCCTTTTTTGTTACTGTGCCACCATCACTTAAGAAGCAGAAAGGGACCAGATTATATATTGATGGCCATTTTACATTTTTCTTTGTTTCATAGGTTGGAGTAACCAAAAGTTTCATTAAGAAATTGCAATTGCCATAGACAGAGATATGCCTCTTCAGATTTCAGTATAGATAAAACTGCAGGTGTACAACAAAAATGGGCTAAATGAGAAACCAATTTGCTTCTCAAATAGATCAAGTGTGGTAGGGTGAATGAAGTATTATTGGACTTAGACACAGGAAAATTCTGGCTTAAATATTCTCTCTGACCATTATAGGCTGTAATGACCATTGGAAAGTTACTTACCTTCATTGAGCCACAGGTAACTCCGTAAGGCAGGGGTTAGTAAACTATTGCTGTGAAGGGACAGATAACAAACATTTTAGACTTTGTGATCTAAGAGGCAAATTTGAGAATATTATGTAGATAACAAGAAAAAACAAATTTCTATAATTTATTCATTGATGAAACTCAAAATAAAATAATAATCCCTGTCTTGATAATACAGTTTTATTAATGAGGAGAATTGAACTCTTTTTGGGGGAAATGACATTTCATTTAGTTGGGGTTAAAAGTTAATGTTATCATAAAAATCAATTGCAAATGCTTATCTGTTAGTGCTGATCTGTAATGAGATTTTACATATTTCATCTTTGACAACGTCTTTTCATGTGGTTAATGCCAAGTATCAATATATAAGTATATGATTTTAATTGAGCATATTCATTACTTGGAAAGTATTTATAGAATTCTATTAGAATTTTCTCTTAATATTTGCCTGTTAGTGTGTCAGTACATATTGTAGATTAATTACATGTAATTGAAGGTTAGATGAATGCTCCTCAATAGCACAGTTATATAGATTTTGAAATATGAAAATTTCTTTTGCACTTGCTTCAATGTGTAAAAACTATTGCTGGAACTGTAGTTTGAGCTCCAAAAGTATATCCACCACAATTTTGTGGGAATGGAAGTCTTTTTTCTTCTCTTAAAATTATTCACTTTTTGAAAGTGTGGAAAGCAGTTGTACAGTTCTTGTGAGTCAGACAATGCTACTTGTCAAGTTGACTCCACCCCATTTAACTTTTAAACAATGCTGTTTTGCCTTGTAATTTTAGGTTGGACACATTAAGAAATATTATCATCTGTTACAGGAAGCAAAATATGTATTTTTAATAAAGCTTAGGAAATATTTTTTAGGTCCTGGGATGATTGTGCAATTGTTTGTTTCCATGAGCATTATCATATATTGTAATGGGTTTACAGAGCACATTTGATTTCAAATCCAGACTTAGAATGGAATGGGAAAAATGTCTGGGGCAGCTAGGTGGTACAGTGGATAGAGCACTAGCCTTGGACTCAGAAGGACCTGAGTTCAAATCTGGCCTCATACCCTTGACATTTATTAGCTGTGTGACCCTGAGCAAGTCCCTTAACCCCTATTGCTTGCTTAAAAAAAGGAGAAAAAGGCAAAAGAAAGATGCCCTATCAATGTTATTTGCAGTGTTACCTGTCCTATAAATGTTATTTACGAATGTGGTGGTTGAAAGCATATAGGGTTGTCTATTAAAATATTTTAGAGAGAAAGGTAGACCATGTTACATTTTGAATGTTCAAAAAATCAAAAAACTCAATTTGAAATATAGTCATATTTGAAATTAAGCAGATTAGGGCTTTAAAAATGGTCACATTCTCACATAAATATTGATAAATAAAATAGACTATTTCATGTAGTAATCCCTTCAGTTCCCACAGATCCAATTGTCATCCCTATGCAGATGATTGTCTGATTTGTTTATTCAACCCTAATCTCCCTCCTGACCTCTAGTCTTGTGTCTCCAACTGCCTATTTGATATTTTGAACTGTATGTCCTATAGATGTCATAAACGCAGCATGTTCAAAACTGAAAACATTATCTCTCCCTTTTCCCCAAATACTTCTTCATTCCCAATGTCTTTGTTACTGTTGATGACAAAACCACCCTCCCAGTTGCTCAGATTCACAACCTTGGTATCATCTTCAGCTCTTTATTCTCTCAAACCCATGTTCAATTGGTTGCCAACTTCTGTTGATTCAGCTTTTGTAACTCGTCTCCCATATGTCTCCTCTGACGCTGCCACCAACCTGATGCATTACTGCACCACCTCAAGCAAACCTGTTTGACTTCAGGCAATGGATTCCTACATGAGAGTGAATAATGGGAAACAAAATTAGAAATACTACATATGGTTAGATTGTACATGGAGTTAAATACTAGTGCAAAGAATCTAAACATTTTCTCGTAGACAATGGAAAACCACCTACATTTTAAGAAGATTAATCAGGCAGCACATACAGGATGAATTAAAGAAGTCACAAATTGGTTATAAAGATAGCTTTTAGGAAGCTTCTGCTACAAATGTGCAAAATCTTCACTTTTAGACTTTTGACTGGTTTTGAATTACTATAATGCAGATATGATTTCTTGGATCATTCCAGTACCAACTTTTAAAATTTTCTAATTTTCTTGGTGCTGCTTGTTTCAGGTCTGTTTTCTTACATCTACAATAGTTATAAATGACCACTGATCACCATGTTGCCTTCATACTGATTTGCCTCATACAGTTGATCATGTAGGACACTAGTGGTAACAGAGAGGTAATGGTCAGTCATCAAAGCATTATACGAAAAGAAAAGCAATAGGATATCTTATCTCCCCCATTAAATCATGAAAGGAAAATATAAAGCGCTTCACTGGTAAGCAGGTGACTTTATTTTCTCAACCTGAAAAATAAATGTGAATTGGATTGATGTTAGATGAAAGAAAAGGGTTAACCCTAAACTCATAAAATTTTGGAATTTATTCAAAAAAAGAGTCATCCTCGGGAAATAGTACTGAATTTTACTTTCCAAGAGATGACGAATGCCAATATATTTATGATTTGTTCTGCAGATCTTTTCCCATCATATTTCTATTCATCATATTTCTATTCATGATGCTTAGATATTTCTAACCCAAGGTTTTTGCTTCCATCATTTTTATAATAAAGCATATTGTTAGCAGTAAGATTGTGTTTTACTAATTCCTATTCCTAACCTTTGAGAGCCCCTCTGGATTTTTAATCTGTAATCCCCAGTGTTCTCCAGTTTAGTACCATCTGCAAATTAGTTAATATGCTGTTTAGCCTTTCTTTGAAATCCGTAATTAAGATGTAAAGTAAGACTGAGTCTAAGACTTATTCCCATGGACCACACTGGGCACTTCTCTTGAGCTCAACATATAATTCTTTTTTCATAACCCCTGGTTTATCATCTTTCAGCCAAATTTTGAACTATTTTGCTAAACTGGTAATTAATTTGATTTATGAAGTAGAGTAGCTTTATTTTATCTTGTGAAATATTTGTTGAAATCCCTCACTCGTTTTTGAATTTATATGGATTGCATAGTTTCAGACAAAAAGAGAAGGATATTTATGTATCACTTCCCTGGATTTTTCCTAACTCCATGCTTTTTATGTTACTAGATAACTTAGCCTGGAGATATTTACAACTAGTTCCTTTAATATTTGTCCCATCATTTAACTGGGGTCAAAGTTCAATATTCAAGCAAAGCAATTACAAAACATGAACATGCCTTTTTTCTTTCTGTTTTTAAAAATGAAGTCCTAGATTTTTATTTATAGTTCTCTCAAATCTTCCCACTTCTCTAGGATTTAAACACACACACACACACACACACACACACACACACACACACACACACACCCCTACCTGCAAGAAATTCATTCACTTAATTTCTTGATCAGCCAGAAAAGAATTCTTTGTTTTCCGAATCTGGTTGTTTTCTATTAGTTGCCAATTATCCCCACTTCAAATTGACATACAAATAATTAAATATTCAGGTGCACTGATCTTGCCACCAACAGGCTTTATGGGTATTTGAGAAATTTGTTTAAGTTTAATTGGGAAATTAAGCCACAGGGTAATGTTCCTGCCAAGCTATACTGCTGTGTTCTGAGTAACCAGACTAATCTAGGTCAGAAAAGCACACCGGGACACATAAACACCCAAGAACTACCAATTATGCCTTTGATGCCAGCCAGATTCTAGGATACTTCATTCTACTTACTCATTTTGGTACTTTTTCTTCCTGCTCCATGAGTCTGCTTTATGACAGGAAATTTTTTCAATAGATTCCCATCCCTGATTCTTCCCTCTCTCTGCTCCGCACCCCTTCTGGACTTTTCCAAACATTTTATTACCTTGTCTGTTTACAAAACATACTCAATTTAGTTCTCATCTCTATCTCTGTGGCTCTAGATGCCCTTTCTGTGTGTCACTGGGATAAATACAAACACTCAGCCATGCTGTCTCCAAGCTTATCTAACTTAATTCTAATTAATGATGCTGTATATTGCCCACAAGCCAATAAAAGATGAATCTTTCTTCCCGTCTCATGATTGACTACTTCTTGGCACAGATCACCATGAAGATCCTTGTCTTCCACTTTTATATTGTCTTCAAGGTCTATGTGTTAGAAACCAGTATAAAGAAAAGTATCTGACAAAGAACCTGGATGAATCAGGGTGGCTTTGCTCACTGTTTCCTCATCTCGACCTCTTAGAATACTTATCTTCCTTCAAGGCTCAGCTCAAATAGTCACCCCCTTCTATCTGAGACTTTACCTCCTCCCAGTTACTACTCACACCCCCCTCCCCCATTACCTTGGATTTGTTGCATATACATTTATCTGTACATGTCATTTTCCATGGTGGAGGTTTATGACAAATCCCTCAATTTCTGGTTGACCCTCATATAGTTCAGGGAGAGAAGGTGGAGAAAACAGAAAAGGAGGTTGAAGTTGAGGAAAAGGTCCAAAGGTTCTCTTCTATAATAACTTGTGCTTCTTAACTTATTTTTACTAATCTCATTGAACTGTTTGCTTTCACTATTCTCAGAGGCTAAGGTGATTTTTAAATAGCATGAAGGATGTAAGTGAAGTCAGGAATTTCCAGAGTGATGGAGATACTTTTTGGATATATCATTGGATATACTTTTTGGAGATATCATTCTCTTGAAGGCAATATGTAGAGTACGGAATTAATAGAGGTTGTATCCCCTTGTATTTGGGGGAGTGGGTCTTACATTCAAATCCTCCCCAAAAAGAGAGAAAACTTTAAAGGACTTAGGTTTACAAACTTGCTTCCAAAATTTTTCTTTAAATTAGAAATGAAGGGGATGCCCATCATTTGGGAGATGGCTGAACAAGTTGTGGTATGTGATTATGGTGGAATACTATTGTACTCTAAGAAATGATGAGTAGGATACTCTCAGAAAAACTCTGAAAGACTTGCATGGGCTGATGCAAAGTAAAATGTACCATGTATAAAGTAGTATCAGTATTGCAAGATGATCATGTGTGAATAACTTAGCTAGTCTCAGCAATGCAATGATCTAAGACAACTCTGAAGGATTTATGATGAAAAATCCTATCCATCTCCAGAGAAAGAACTGATCGTGTCTGAATACAAACTGAAGGATACTTTTTTCTTTATTTTTCTTGAGATTTTTTTTGTCTATGTTTTCCTTCCCAACATGACTATTATGGATGTGCTTTGCATGACTACACATGCATAACCTATATTGAATTGCTTATTCTTAATTGGGGAATGGGAGGGACAAAGGGAGATAATTTGGAACTCAAAGTTTTAAAAATAAATCTTAAAAATTGTTTTTACATGTAACTAGGGAAAAATAAAAATGTCAAATTAAAACAAAAACAGAAACAAAATTTTCCTTTAGCCAAGATACTTTTTTGACATGTAATTATCGATAATCTTCTTGAGTGAAGTTTATTGCCCTTATTCCCCCTCACTTTCTGAGTATTCAGAAAGGTTAATTGAACACATGTAGGTTGACTTAAATGGGCAGTTAGTAGACAGATTATCAGGGAGGGGAGAAGACTTTTCTTCCTGAGTTCAGGACACTTATTAGCTGTGTGACCCTGGCAAGTCATTTAACACTCTTTGCCTCAGTTTACTTATTTGTAAAATGAGCTGGAGAAAGAATGGCTAACTACTACAATATCTCTGCCAAGAAAACTCCAAATGAAGTCCCAAAGAGTCAGGCATGACTGAACAGCAACAGGATTTACCTAAGAGACTAGTCCATATTTTTTTTAAGTCCTGACATCTCCATTTTAGAAGAGTTAGGAACAGAAGAATTATGAGATTTTAATTAATAATTAGGGGTAAAATTAAAGAGAATTTTAGAAACTTCATTTTAGTAGTACTAATGCATGTTTATTTTCATACTAATGAAGTTTCAGACTTTATGCCATGCTCTAACAGTGTAGATTTCTACTGAGGTCAGTTTTATTTTATTTTTGGTCTAGTTGGTTTTATTTATGTTTTATTTTATTTTTCCCAAATTTATTAATCTATTTTTTTCAGTTGTCAACATTCATTTTCATAAGTTTTAAATTTTTCTCCCCCTCCCTTCCCTTCCTCCCCAAGACAATATGCAATCCTATATGGGCTCTAAACATACATTGCTATTAAACACATTTTCAGATTAGTCATGTTACATCGAAGAATTATAATGAATGGGAGAAACCATGAGAAAAACAAAACAAAACATAACATAACAAAAGAGAAAATAGTCTACTTCATTCTACCTTCTGATTCCATAGTTCTTTCTCTGAATGTGGATGGCATTTTGCATCACAAGTCCTTTCGAAATGTTTTAGGTCCTTGCATTGCTGAGAAGAGCTAAATCTATCAAAAACAGTCCTTGCACACTGTGGCTGTTACTATGTGTAATGTTCTCCTGGTTCTACTCACTTCTGAGTTATTTTATTAATATAAATGGCAACCCTCTAGCTTTTCCTTTGCATCATATAGCATATCATACATAAGATTTAGCATATTAGATCATAGGATCATTAAATTAGAACTGGAGGGGACCTCGGATGTCATCTAGTCCAACCCTTTAATTTATAAATAAATGAAGAGACTGAAACTAATCTCTTAAGAGATTAAGCAATGTGTTCATACTTTACACACATGTGTAAAGTAACAGAAGTAGGATTAGAGTTCATCACTTCTGACTCCATAGCCAAATCTTTTTTCACTGAAGTCAAAAGACCTGAGTTCGAATCCAAGTTCTGATACTAGTTTTCTAGCCATAACTATCTAAACTTCAATTTCTTCACTTGTGTAACAAGTAAGGGGAATAGTGCTTGTCCTTTCTACCTCCCAGGGTTCTTATGGAGAAAATGCAATCTAAACCTTAAATTGTTATATAAATATTAGCTATTCTGAATTCTAATCAAGTTAATCATAAAAGGTAACACAAGAGACAACTTTAACTCTCCATCTATAGAGATATAGGCATATTTATATTTAAGTACATGAACTTTTCAAGATGAAAATTCTTATTATTTTGATTTAGATTAGTTTCCCTTTAATCACCTCTACATTTCTGTGCACTCTAGGTTTTGACCCTTAAACTCTTTAAAGTATATACCTTTCTTTTTTGTTGTCTATATCTACCATAATTCCAAAATGGGTTGAGAGGAGTTAGGAGTTGTACCTGGGAATAATATTGGTTTGGTAGGATTGAATTCTTGTTCCTGGTACTGTGGTCACTTGTTCCTACTCTCAGTTGGGTTGGAAAACTGAAAACTAACTGGCTTAGGGGAGCACTCATCTCATCAACAAGGTTTACCAATGATACTATATCCCAACCCCATGGCGTATAGAGATTGTGTTGATCAAATCATAGTTTTAGATCTTGAAGATATTTCTCATTTAGAGATGATGAAATATAGGGCAAGAGGATTAAAGGGAATTGTATTGGTTACACGGTAAATCAATGACAGAAGCAAAACTAAAACCTAAATGTCTTCAATCTTGGTCAGAATTATTTCTACCCCACAAAAAGATGCTACTTTAGAGACTCAATACAAGATATACTATTATTGATATCTTACATTAAAATATTGCTTTACCATTACTGAATGTATTGTGTAGACATCATCTCCTATATTCCTTAAAGTAGTGCTATAGGGCATTTTAATGCAAGTCTCATACTTATGTTAGAAATGATAAAGACCATTGAGAATCAGAGAGGTTAAGTGATTTTCCCTGCTCACACAGCTCTTAAGTGGTCAAGTCAGGGTTCATGCTTAGGTATTTTAAAATTAAATCTGGTGTAAGTCTTTCCCTATACCTCTTTGCTTCTGTGAAATATGAAAGACATGAATGTATATCCTATATGTACAAATATCAGAGAGCTATGTCTTAGCCAAACCTCAAACACTAAAGTAGAGATATGTATGAGAAGCTCATTTTTTACCTCTTGTGAATTATTAAGTTAATTAATAGATGAACTACATTAAGAGATTTTGACTTAAAAAAAAACTAGATTATGATCCAGAGACAATTAGAAATACTTTTGTCTTTTACTTTTATTTCACCTTCAATTGTGCATCCTTCCAGAAGTACAGAATATATAAAATGCACAGAAAGAATATAAAAGAAAAGGGGACAAAACAGTTTAGCAAAGCCAAGCAATATACCAACCATATCTAATATCATGGGTGATATTCTATATTCATAGTCTCCCACCTCTGCAAAAAAGGAATAAAGTAGCCTTTTTCAACTATTTTCCAGGGCTAAGATGGTTCTTTATAAATATACAACCACATTCTGTTTATTTTATTTATTCTTTTTAAATTTTCTTTCCATTGACATTGTTGGCATTCCATAGATTGCTTTGTTGCAGGAATATTTTTAAAATGTTGTCCAATAAAAATTCCCATGAAATAATATTCAAAATAATAACATGAATTAGGTTAAAAAAAACAAATAAACAAACGTGCAGTGGGACATACTGTGTAATGTTACTGACTTCTAAATGTAGTATACCTTTAAATGAAAGCTGCTTCAGATGGATGCAGTCCATTCCCCACAGTGTGCTCTGTGCAGCGTGATCCAATCTAAATTTAGCCACATTTGCATCATATAAAAAGAGGTTTGTTTTTATTTAATAAAAGTCTTAAAACATGGATATGTAATTTTATTAACAATGTGATGTGTATTTAAATAGGAATTTTAAGTATAGAGGAAATAAGGCACTGTTTGCACCATTAGATGGCAGTATGAGATAAACACCATCACTCCTGTTTAAAAAAAGGAAGTTGTGATTAGATCCGAAAGAACGAGCTTACAATATATTTCATATATACGTAGTACAGGAGTAATGGGCACACATGGGTACCATACCACATGAGTAGTACAGCTTTTAAAATGGGAAAAATTGAAATGTTAGCTGAGAGTGCAAATATAATGAATATGAGAAAGACAAGCAAAAAAAAAAAGGGAACCAAGCGAAATTTAGGAGAGAAAATAGATATAGAAGAGAAATGGGAAATAGTAAAATAAACATGTAGACATTATTATAGTACATAGCATTATAATGTCATGGAATAAGTGCCCTTTTCTTTGATGTTTCCCCCTGGATGCTAATGGGAGATTCTTGATTTAGAAACTCCTTCCTCTGAGGTGCATAAACCACTGAAGTCTTAATGTAGAGTCTATAGAGAGTGATTTAGGGACACTTAAAGGTTTAGTGACCCGCTCAAGGTGACACAATACTCCTCCTATGATGTGCCTGACATGGAATATGAACCCATATCTACAAGTCTGACTATCGATTATGCCACACTGCTACTTTTAGATTAAATTATCGTACTGAAAATGTTACTTAGGCAGACGTTGCCTGAGTTTCCCCAACAGTAAAATAACCAGCAAGATCTGGCTCTGTCTACCTTGTAGGAATATTTCAAAGGTGATTCCCCAACAAAGTTATTTAAGTCCCTTGGATGGGAATAATGTATTCTAGAAGCATGATTGTGTATGAGACTGCTCACTGATATATAGAGCATCCTGTTAGAAAGCGTTCTGGTCCATAAGAAGAAGCCTGGAATAGTGGATAGAGTTCTGGCCTTGAAGACAGAAAGACCTGTCTCTGATATATACTGACCACATCACCCTAAGAAAGTCATTAATATCTCAGTGTTTGCTCTAAGGCAACTCTATTTATAAGAGAAAGGTCCTTAGCTTGAAGATTTTAAATGATCTGTGAACTTGCATAGGGAAAATTATGCTTTTATTTTCGTTAACCTTGTGAGTGACTGGAGGACAGGAACTGTCTTTTGCTTTTTTTGTATCCCTAGTTGTTAGCACAGTGCCTGGCCACATTGTAGGTGCTTAATAAATATTTATTAACTGATTAATCACTAAATGAAATTTTACATTTTCCTCATTTATGGACCATCCTGAGGAGGGGTCTGTAGGCATCACTAGACTGACTGAAAAAGTGAAGAACTCCTTCCCCAAGACTCAGTTGCAGAGTAATGTCTAACCTATATTGGTGGAGGGCATTTTCTCACCTTAGAGTCCTTATGCCAATGAAATCACAGACCCTCTCCCTAACCCTATCTTGGCTAATAAATAAAACCAAGAAAGTAGCAGTCAGTCATATACTGACATTCACTACTCGATGCTAAATCAAAAATGCATAGCATGTTGACTAGTCCTTTTGCAGAACTTTGCTTGTTCTTAAAGGTTCATCTTCTTAAAGAAGTTCTCTGTTCCAAGCATCTTTTAAGACCAAAAAGTTAATAGAATAATTCTATACTTCCAACGTATCTTAAAATAATTGGCAATGAGAAGAGCAAGAACACTGGGCTAGGATCCAGGAGACCTGGGTTCTGGTCCCTGCCTTGAAGTGCCTTGCTTTGCGACCTTGGGTAAAGCCAAGCCCCTCTGGGCCCTGATTTCCTGAAGGAATTGTTCAGAATGATCTCTAAGCTTTCCTTCAACTCTAATAATCTATTATAAGCCATATCCCCAGATGGCATCATTTTGCCATTTTGCGGATGAGGAGGTCCTGGGGGACTGGGGATTAGAAGGCAAAGAGGCTAAAAAAGCTTTCCCTTTGATTTCCTGAATAGTCAGTAGTGGATAGGAGGGCTGAGGGCTGAAGAAGGGGGTCTTTTCTTTGTTTGGTCCTTATTCTCCTTTCACCTTTCTTAATTTCTGACATGATGATAAAGAGCCCTGGGTTTTCAGAGGACTTGAGTTCTAATTCCAACCTACGACCTGTGTGATCTTGGTGAGGGTCCCTTAATGCCTCAACTTTCTCCCCTTTAAAATGAGAGATGTGGAGCAGCTCCTCTACCAGCTGCTTTTCAATTCGAAATCCTGTGATTTTTTTTTTGATATGAGACTAGCAGAACCGTTGGAGGATTTCTCAACCAGGAGACAGTTGGCCTCCTGGGAGGATTCTTGGAGACTGGAGGTCAAATAAGTGAGTAGCCAAACTGAAAAGAAAAGAGAATTCATTAGCCAACTAAGGAAGCTTTCCTGCTAGTGGCAGCTTCGGCTCCTGAGAGCACAAATAGCTTCCCAGGCCTGCTTGGAGGATATAGCAAATAATTCTTTCAGATGAGCCAATTGGATACAATCTGACCCTATCTCTATATTTGAGTATAACATTGGTGGAGTCCCACCTATGCCCCTGCACAGTAGGGCTTTGTGTAATCAGCCTAAGCAGGTTGGAGGCAATAATGCAAATAGCACTTTGCAACAAGGTTCTTCTTCCCCCAAAATCAATCAACAAGCATTTAGTCATCACCTAGTATGCACTAGGTCCAGGGGATACAAAGAAAAATAAAGTTTCCCTGTTCTCAAGGAGCTCACATTTTTATTGGGGCAGACAATATGATCACAAGGATAGACCTGTGTTTGCCCTGGCATAGGGAAATCCCAGGTTAGGCAGTTCCCTCTACTTCTCTTTAATTTCTACTTTAGGAATTCCCCAGTCAGTCTAGTATTTATTAAATGCCTACTGCATGCCAGGTATGACTGACAGGAAAGCTAAATGACTTACCTAGGATCGTATAACCAGTTTGTCTCAGGGGAGACTTCATTGTAGGACTTGTTGGTTCTGAGGATAGTTCTTTAGCCACACTAGTTCTTACCACACTACTTCTCATTTTTCTAAATCAGTTAAAAAAAAAAAACTAGTAAAGAAAATACTAAGTAAATTTAGGGGAATGCGGAGACACTAGCAACTGAGGAGGCCAGGAAGGCTGCTATGGAAGGAAGCCCAGATTACTTGTACCTGATGATTTCCATGGGATGCTCTAAGATACAAACAAGGTTAGGTTGGCTAGACCCATTCCACAGTAGAAGTTCCACTGAAGAGAAATTAACCAGCTTGTCTAAGGCTTAAGGGGAGTCACTGAATGGCAGGAGTTAAGTCTGTCCCCTCCCTTTGTGTGCTCATTTGAAACTGCAGTGCTCTCTGTCTCTAGGTAGCAGAAGTGGGTAGAGTGCTGGGCTTGGACTTGGGAAGACTCACCTGCCTGAGTTCAAATCTGGCCTCCTAGGTAGATCAAGAGTAGGCATACAACTTACAGCCACAAATAAATATAGTAACCTTGTATTTGACAAGTGTAAAGACAGATTTTGGGATAAGAATTTGTTATTTGGTAAAAATTGTTGGGAAAACTCGAAAGTTGTCTGGCAGAAACTAGGCATAAACCAATATCTTGCACCACCAAAGTGAGGTCGAAATGGATACATGACCTAAATATAAAGAGAGATATAAAAAAATTTGAAGAAAATGGAATATATTACCTATTCCCTACATAATATGGATAGATGAACACTTTATGAATAAACAAGAGATATAAATATGAGGTTTAGAATGGATAATTTCAATTATGTTAAATTAAACATTTGTATAAACAAATCTGGCCTCAGATACCCTGGGACAGTCATTTAATCCTCTTTGCTTCAGTTTTCTCATCTGTAAAATGAGCTGGAGAAGGAAATGGTAAACCACACTAGTGTGTCTACCAAGAAAACCCCAAATGGGGTCATGAAGAATGAGACTGAAAATGACTAAGCAGTCACAGCAATCACTAGGAGACTAGGAAAGTTCGTCCTGCAGCTCCACAGCACAAGGCTACCTGGTCTCCACCAGACAGATGGCTGCAGGAGGTAGTGCCAGTGAAACACAATCCCGAACATTCCTTATCAAAATACAGGATCACAAAATCCTGAGGTGCTGATCAGGCGAAGCCTCTCAGAACTCTGATTAGCCAGCTCCTGTTTGCTTACATGGCAGAGCTCTGTGGTCTGTGAAGCAGTCCTTGTTAGCAGCCTGGTGTGTGTGGGGGGCAGGGGGTAGGGGTGTGCACACGCACGCTCGTGCACCCGTGGAATTCATTAGAGGAGGATGTCTTGTGTCCTTTGTGCATGGGAAGCTTTGGGGCCTCACATTTCCATCCCCCTAAAACTCTGAGAAAAGGCACTAAATTCTGGGTGTCTGAATGCAACCCGCTCCAGGGCATATTGTGATCACCAGCTGGGGTCAGGGAAAAATCCCTATCCACTTGATATAATATGGCACAATTAGGCATATAATGGGAATTTTATGCTGTCCCCCTCTGAAGCATCTGGCATTGCCCACTTTCTAAAACCTGATCCTAGACTAGCTTGCGTCTATAGTATCACAGCATATGCGGGTGTCCCTTCACATATGAGCTACTACCCAATAGTGCGACCATTTCTACAATTGCTGCATCCTCTGTATTGCCATTTAACAGAGTGAATACCCAGTGTTTGTGAGGAGACTGCTATTTTCCAGGGAACTCTTGTCCTTTCCTAATTTAAATACCAAATGAATCTTAGAGAGGCTCTCTGCCCTGGCATTAGCATTGGCCCTTGGGACAATCATTGTTTGGCTATTCTTTTCAGATGTTAAGAATCTGAAAACAACCCATTTAAAACTCCTCTTATAATGTTACCTCTCTATTGGAGCAGCAGAGATAACTTCCCCGAACTTGTCTTAGGAATTTCTTTGCTCTGGAGAAAGAATGAGAATTGGGAAGTTTTAAGCATACTTTGTTTTAATTCTCAGGAAAGAACAAAACCATTTGTGAATGAATTTTTAATTTTCTTCAGTCTTTATTAACCTCTTACTGAGTTCCATGTCATCTTTAAAAAAGAAAAAAGAAATGAAAGGAAAGGAGGGCTGAAGACTTTGGTTCTACTTCTCAGAGGTTATCGAGTTTATGAATCTTGCTCACCCTCATTCTATAATTACAAGAGTAAATGTTTTTTTTTAAATAACATACCTGTCAGACCCAATAGATGCAAAACAAAATCAGAAACACAAAGGACTAAAACTCGTCACCAAATGAGACTGCAACATTTTCTTTTTCTTGGTTCTTGAAGGGGTAAGGATGCATTCATACTATTTCAAAAAGATGGTTTGAAAGATAACCAGTCACTTACAAATGAAGATATGAAAGTGAACATTCGTATCATGTGAAAAAACAGGTCTTTATTTTCTGTGATGTCAGGAGATTAGAACATGAGAAAAAAATAGACACTCTAAATGGCAGAATTAGGGTTAGCATTGAAACATCTTGAGTGAGCTTTAATAGCACATCGAAAGACTGAAAAATTACTGAGGTGAAAAACCAGCGCTTGATTTTGAAACATCAACACATAAAACTAGCTCAAGGCCACATACTAAGTTCAAAGCAAAGTGGTTTTTGTTCTATTTTTTAATCAGACCTTAAATTTCATTTGTATGAATGAAATTCCCTCTACTAATGCAGGTTGGCATGTGTTCTGTAATTTAGTATGCTGGAGAGGTGTCCATAGCATTGAGAGGTTAAGTGAGTCATCCATATTTATATAGCCAGTATGTATTAGAGGCAGATCTTGAACACAGGTCCTTCTAACTCCTAGGCTCTGTATGACTCAAAGAGTACTGTTTACAAAGTTGTCTTAAAGATGATTGGGAAAAAGAGAAAGAAATTTGGACAGTAGGTATCAGTCTGTTGACCACTCCAGATATATTTTAGAAGGAAAGGAGGAAGAAAGGATAGAAGGGAAGGGGGGGGGAAGAGGAGTAGAATGGGAGGGAGAGAAAGAAGAGAGCAAGGAAAAAAAGGAAAAAGGAAGGATAAAAAGAAGGGTGGAAGAGAGGGAGGGAGAGGGACAAAGGGAAAAAGGAAAGATAGGAAGGAAAGGAGGAAAGAACTTTTTTAGGAAACTAGTAGGATTTTGTTGAAAAATCCTGGATTAGAAGTTAGTACCCTTCATTTCTGGTCTTGACTTGCTTAGGACTAGATGGATTGGGCCCCTCATTCCTCATCCCTGCGATTATTTAGACTAGTCATGTCTATGGTGCCTTCTGTGATTCTACACATTTTGTTGAAACGTACAGTATTTGGGGGAACTTATACGGAAATATAAACTTCTGGAGCAAAGGGACTGTGTTCTGTGGGTGCTCTGTGAAGCTCCTAGTGCATAGTGAGCTCTCAATAAACATTTAAAAGAAGAGAAAAAAAACAGCAGCCGCAGTAATACCATGATGCAAAGCATATTAGAAACAGATGGTGGGGCGACAGTCTGATAGACGGTGTAATACAACTGGAGTAGAACGAAGATTCTAACCTCTCTTGCTTCAAAGAATTAGAATGACTATTTGGGACTCTAATTTGAGGAATAATTTGATAACTACTCAAGAAGGAGTTGTGTTGCAAACATTTTGAAAAAGTCTGAGAGGTTGATCCCGGGTTACAGTCAAGAATCAGTGTCAAAAATAATGGCAAGGACCCTGCAGAGTACCTAGTTTTGGGGAAAAGACTGTGGCAAACTCAACTAATTTGGTTCTTATCAGAATTTTATTTCCAATTTTCCTCAGCTTTTCTATTGCTCAGCCTTCAGCCAGTGTTTGGGGAGGCTTGAGTAACCCAGATAACCCAACTCCTTCTCTTGGTCCATGCTTAAAAGCAAAAACCATCTTGACATCTGCCATTCCTAGTTGCAAGGAGTAGCAGCCTCACCTACAAACTCAGTTTTGTGAGCCTAGCCATCATCACACTTACTTGATGACTAAAAATATTTTATCTCATTAGCCCCTGAGAT
Source organism: Potorous gilbertii (assembly GCA_028658325.1). Classification (NCBI taxonomy): domain Eukaryota; kingdom Metazoa; phylum Chordata; class Mammalia; order Diprotodontia; family Potoroidae; genus Potorous; species Potorous gilbertii. Next base: position 448,731,495 of record CM053771.1, on the reverse strand, counting down.
CAAAGCCTGTAAAAGCAATTCTGTGTGTAATAGATTCACTCTAGCTAGGTAGTGTTAGACATTTTTTCCTGTATTTTTTTCTTGTTCCTTTGCAGGAATCTGTAGAATAATAATTTCTTTTACTTTAAAACAAATACTTTTTTTCTTCTCCTTAAAAAAAATCAGCTCAATGCCCAGAGGTGGAGAGGTCCAGCTTTCCATAAGAGGAAGCAGCAGTGTTAACGAGGGGCTGTCTTCAAAGATGTCTTCAGTCCAGGGGGATTCTCCTCACAGGTTTTTGGCACTGCAAAGTCTTTGAAGATTTTTGGATTTTTGCTTAACAGGTGGTCTCAGCTCCTGCTGCTGCCTCCGCTGCTCTGAAGCTGCCCAGCCCAGCATGATCCCTACCTGCCTGGTTTTCTAGAGGGGCCTCCCCAGGAACCGTTCCTTTATTTTTTTATTTTCTTGGTCTGGTGACTACTTTTCTTAGGAGAGGGTTATGGTTTTCCTCCTCTCTCCCGGCTTTTCACCCACTACCAACTGGCCCCCCAGGCACTTAGCATAAATATCTGCCAATCCATTAGACCAGGCTGGGAAGGAAAGGCTGTACTGAATAGCGTGCCGATTGGTTCTTGGCCACTGGGTGGCAGAATTGATCAAGCATTTAGATGTTTAAGGCCCCAGGCCCCCTGACCAGTCCCAACCTACCCCCTCTCCCAAGCCAGTGTTTAAAAGCAGATGGTGAGAAGAGAGGACACTAACTAAATAGCAGCTGGTGTCTTCTCATCCATCTTCCCCTCCCCCCAGTCCTGTGCCTGACCTGCCCACAGGCACTCTGCGCTATTAGGGCCCCCGATGCTTTGACATCACTCCCAGAAGTGGCACTTTAGGGAGTGACATCACAGCGCCTGCCAATTAGCGGAGTTAAACACTGTGCAATGTTGTCACAGGAGGTGCGGGAAGGCTATCGAAGCCTGTCATTTGGGAAGTGATGTCTACCAAGAAGGAACCCACCCATCCATCCAGGATGCCAAGCACCTGTTCTCCCAGATGCCCAAGCACCGCTTTGAAGTATGTGCTTAGAAATGCTCATCTTATTTCAGATGGCAGGTAATGCACCTCATCCTAGTAGGAGGGGTTTTAGATTACATACTTAAACCCTGTGCAGTGACAGAAAGCACCCCTGCCAACTATCTCAGCAGAAATGAGTATCTATTTAGCCTACTGGACCTAGGCAAATTCAGCATTACTTAGTAGCTAGCGTTTCTATAGAGCTACAAGGTTGGCAGAGTGCTTAACACATCTCCTTTGATCCTCATAGGACCTTTTGGGGTAGATGCTAGTACCATTTCCATTTTACAAATTAGGAAAACTGAAGCCTAGAGAAGTTAAGGCAGGAGAAGTACTTCTGTTTAGTGCCCATGGCTATCTTCTGTTATTACCTGAGTGATTATGGTCATATATTTGTTACCTGAGTCCTTATCATCATGCACAAAGGGCTCTTCAAGAGTATATGAACTAGAAATAGTATTCCCTCACTAACACAAACTAAGAGGGGTAGTATTTGATTGAAACAAGAGTTCTGATCTGCAGTAGGACTTGAGTCAATCAGATTGTCCCTATTAAACCCAGTGTCAATATGGTGAGCCCCAGAGAGTGTAGTGCCATCAGGCTGTCTACGTAAATGTGAAATGGCTTAGGTTGGAAATGGATTCAGTCAAAGCTTCCATGGTGGTCAGAAAGGAGATCTGGCCTATGAGAAGCTGTTACATTTCTAGACTACATGAGATAAGGAGAACCAGCCTTAAAACAAACAAACAAAAAAACATCATATGGATGTTGCAGCACATGTCATTCTCACTTGGAAACACAGCATGATGGGAAATCTTAACCAGAAAATGGAATATCTTTAATGTCATCATTAAATCTCCAAGACACAAAAAAGGAAAAAGCAAAACAAAACAGGAAATTTTCATTTATTATATATTTTTAAAAGAACTATGTTCAGCAAAATAGAAATGGCAGGTAAAGAGTAAATTTACTGCCTTTTTGGCCTTTTCTTGCCCAGAAGCTGTCATCTTTATAGACTTGTTCTTCTGTCTTCTTGTTAGCTTAGATTTCCATCTATTTCCATAAAACACTACCTATTAATTTACGTTAGTGAGGAAGAACATCTCCAGTCTGTTCATTTATGGAGGTCTCGTTGCTACACTTTTCTAAGAGGTCCTGACAGTTATTATATTTCAAATATATTGTATGCCCACATCTATAAAGATCATAGATCTCCATCTGAAAATGACCAAAGAAGTCATCTAGTCAAATCCCCTCATTTTATAATAAAGAAACAGAAGACTCAGACAAGTCAAGTGACTTGGTCAGCGTCATGCAGATAGTAAGTGGCAAGGGTAGGATTTGAGTCTATACCCTCTAATTTTAAATCCACTGCTCTTTCCAGTGTCCTATGCTACCATTTGTTACATTATAATGCATATATACACGTACATGTGAATGCGTGGTATACACACATACACAAAGTTCATTCCAGCTCTAAACTTATGATTCAATAATTATCTACATCTTTCTTTCTTTTTCTTTCTTTCTTTTATCTATGTTTCTATCATCTATCTATCTATCTATCGGATAGCAAAAGGCTGAGCTAATGTAATCTGAAATGTCCCTGTGCTGTGCAGGTAAAATTTCTCTTGACCTAACGTTTTTGAGGCTTGAGAAACTTTAAATTGTTTCACATCAAAGCAGACAGGCACCTAAAGATGGAATGGATGGTGATGTCTCAAACACAATTACTAATTAGATTTTTAAAGAGCGTGTATGTGTGTAGAAATCATAAATCTAGAGCCAGAAGGGTGATGACTCAAACACAATCACTGATTAGACTTTTAAAAGAGTGACTTTTGTATTTATGTGTATGTGTACATATACATGTGTATATGCATATACACCTATATGTAAATGTGTGTATGTATTTGTATGTATGTGTTTGTGTATATATACATAGACACATACATATATGATAAATGTAGAGCCAGAAGGGTGATGCCTCAAACATAATTACACATTAGACTTTTAAAAAGAGTGGTTTTACATTTGTGTGTGTATATATGTGCATACACACACAATAGCCATAGGCCTAGAGCTGAAAGGGACCTTAGAAGCCATCTAGTCAAACTGTTTTATTTTATAGATAAAGAAACTGAAACCTACAGCAGTTAATTGACTTGCTTAAGGTTATATGGATAGCAAATGATAGAGGCAGGATATACTAATTCCTGTCTTCTTACTTCAAAGAATTTGTTCTTTCCACTGTATCAGATCTAGAACATAGAACTTAATTTTTTAAAAGATGGGGTCTAGGATAGCTTTGTGCATTCACAAAAATTGAAGTGCTAAAATGTCTAGGAGCTGTTAGAAGCCATCTCGTAAACCTCTCCAAAAAGTTGCTTTTCATTGACTAGTTGCCTAGAGTATCAGTATTTTGCTTTTGTTTTTTTATAAAAGTGACCAGAAATATTAAGGATATTGATATTAAGCTTAAAGATAATGAAAGCTTAGAAATCCTGCTCTACTAAAATTTAAAAACCAACAACAACCAATTGAAGTGATTTCCAGAAATACTTTTTTTAAAAAAAAGTCTAATTAGTAATTGTGTTTGAGATATCACCACCCTTCCCATCTTCAGCTGCCTATTTGCTTTGATGTGAAGCACTTTAAAGCCTTGAGATCTATCTCTTCCAAGCCTCTTGGGTGTTAGGTCAACAGGAGTCTTACTACCACAACCCAGGGACACTTCAGAATGCATTAGTTCCTTCAACCCTTTGCTAGGGACTCCCCTCCCCCATTGCACTGAGCTACTCAGAAAGAGACCTTTTTATCCCTTCTGTTTTTAAAAATCTCCAAGCAGTACTTTGCCATCAAGAAGATACAAATTGATTTTTAAAGCTTTCTTTGACACTGTTCCTTTTCATTATTGCAAGGTTTATACACTGAGTGAGTACTGATTCGCTGGGAAGACTTCTAAGGAAGTTTCTACACTGTCGAGACATTTTGGTAGAGAAAATCCAATTTTCTCTGCTATAGTTTTATTTTCTTACTAGTTCCCCAGTATCATCAATCTTTCACTGTCAACACAACAGGAATTCATGAGAAACCCTGCTTGTCATACAAAATAATTGTTATCTTGTCTCATAAATATAATCCTGTACAGGTGTCTTAAAATAAATTTCTAAAGGGACATCTCAAGACTTGGAATCAGTCTTAATTCCATGTATTCTCTCAGGCCTGACAAGCACTTAGAAACAATACTTTGACAACATTTGCTTGGGGGAGATGGAGAGATTAAAATAATCCTCCCCCATATGGTTACTAAGACTGCCTATGCATGGTTGAAGAATAACTTTCTGGTTCCTTCCCTGTCAGCTTCTATGTCTAGGTTATGGCAGCGGCAGCCACAGAGGCAGCAAGGCAGATATTAAAACTCAAATCAAAGGCAGTAGTATTGGGAATCAGCTTACATTAGTGAAGTACTGAAACTTCTCTTTAGAATAGACAAAGAGTAAATCGTGAGTTGGATCCCCAGTGATTTCTTACTTGATAGATGGGGAAGAAAATGACACTTTCGGAGTAACAGGGAAACCTCAGCAGCCTGTCAAAACACACCCAACACTGAGCAATAGCAACATCTTTTTGATGTGGACATTGTATTTTCATCAAATTTCATATTTGGGTGTGAGCAAAAAATACAAATACACCACCTGTGTTACCTGCTAAGAGGGCTGATTGGGCAGGTTTCCATTGGTAGCCTGTGTCCTTTCATTCCCATTTTATAAAGTGACTAGAGAGAGAACTGGTTACTTAGTAAATGATATAACTCTATAGGCTGTGACCAAATTAGCTAGACATTTATATCAGTTCTCTGATACACTTGCTCACTCATGTGCATATGCACACACACATACACACATATTAATGTCAGTGGCTACCTGGGTAGCAACAGGACTACTCAATAGAGTAGAAAAACCCCAAACCAAACCAAACCTTAGATGTCCTTTAATGTGACCTCCTTGTTTTATAGAAAAGGAAATCAAAGAGATGAAATGCCTTGCCCAAAGTCACACAAGCTATTAAGTGGAAGGTAGGATTGAACCTTGACCCTCTGACTCCATTACATTATAGTGCTGTCACATTTAAACAAGTCCATTAGAGTTAGATAATAGGACGATTTTTACTTAGGAATAATTGTTTCATAGAAATCAGGTACCTCTGAAATTTAAAAAAACATTCAATCAAAGAGAAATCGAGAACCACTCTTGTTTAAAAAAAATCTAATGAGTAATTGTGTTGAAGGCGTCATCTTCCCCACTTCCATCTTCAGCTGCCTTTGCTTTGATGTGGACTGCCTTAAAATATCTAGCTGTGTATTTTCCCATCCTCCTGAGTGATGACACATAGACCAATGGAAGTACTTCTACTTTGAGACTGGATTTAAAATACAGAAGTAAATTTTACCTTTTTGATTTTTTGTAAAGTCATTATCTTGGTTTCTATTGTGTGCAGTTTATATCAACTGAATACCATCTATGTAAGTAAGATATAATATACTAGGGTCAAGAGAAAGCAACAGAAGAACCATCTATGAGCTGTCCAGCATCAGAAAGAGCCACTCTATGGAGTCTAGAGCTCCTGGCAGAAAGTAGCAGGATGGCCTTAGCATGAGAAACCTTCATCTTTAGGACTTTAAGTGGCAATAGGAAATGTATAGTAAGATTTAGCTAACTGAATTTTGATACTCAGTCAATCATTAAATATTTGTTGAGGGGGCAGCTAGGTGGCACAGTGGAGCAACAGCCTTGGAATCAGGAGGACCTGAGTTCAAATCCAGCCTTAGATTCTTACTAGCTATGTAACCATGGGCAAGTAACTTAACCCCAATTGCCCCCAAATATACATAAACATATATACATGCACACAATGTATATATGCATGTACACAATGCATGTGTGTATGTATGGTGTGTGTGTGTATGCTCATTTGTTGAACACCAACTCAGTGCTAAGCATTGTAGTGGTACAAAGACTTCACATTTGTGTTGCTAGAAATGACTTACCAATTCTTTATGACAACCTTGTTAGATAGTAAAAACATTTTTTATCCCCAATGTATAGACAGGGTAACTCAGGTTAATAACTTACTTGTTAGGGTTATGCAGGCAATAAGTGGCTGATACTGGACTCATACTCAGGTCTTCTGATTCCAAAGTTACCACTTTTCCCATTATCCACTTGTGTCTTCCAAAGTAGAAGACTTGGTGGTTATTTTCATCTAGTTAGGGGTAGAAAGAAATATCTAATTTCATTGGTATAGAGAATTCCCTGGTGAGGGGTTCAGGGTAGAGAACTTCCTCTAGCAATATAAGTTGGCACACTCCATACAACCTGTATTCTTAGAGAGCTACTTGGAATGAATGCTGAGAGCTCAAACAACTTTTGCAGATTCACAAGACTCGAATGTGTCAGAAGCTATTTTTAAATCTAGATCTTCCTGATTTCGAGACTGTGTCACACTAGCTCTATCGACTATTTGGGGAGATAATAAATATGTGTTTGTGTATGTGCATATTATCACATACATACATACGCAACCTTTACGTGACAGACTGCAGGGCATAAAGGATCCAGATACTTTTTGGTTGGTTTTCTTACTTATATTTACTTGTATGCTCTCTACTGAGAAACCTGGAAATAACTTTGTAGGGCAGCATCCCATACACTGCAACTGAATCCTACTCTGAAAGAACGTGATTTATAATTGTGCAGAAGGAAGTTTTATTCCATGAAAAAGAGAAGCAAAACAGAGCTATTCATTTAACAGATACTTCATCAAATTTCCTATTATCATTTAGAGAAATAAAGATGAAGGTTTCTCATGCTAAGGCCATCCTGCTACAGCACTTTCTGCTGGGAGCTCCGGACTCCATGATGTGACTCTCTGTGATGCTGGGCACTCCAAGTGGAGAGACCCTAGCTGGTAAGCCTAATAATGCTCTATCATCTTAGAATATTGCTATCTTTGGTAAGGCAAGAAAAAAAAGAACACTTATAGCTCTCATTCAACATAGTATCAGTCAAGATAAGAGGTCCTCAAGGGTCATTATCTAGTTGGAGGTAAGATTTCAGCTATACCTTGACCGATAATTGGGATTTAAACCAACTGAAAGGAGAAATGGAAGAGCATTCTAGATGAGAGGAATAGAAAAGCTTAGAGATGGGAAAACACAGGGCTGTTTAGGCAACCATAATTACACTAAAAGAATTGAACAGAGAGAAGCTAGAAATATGATTGGAAAGGTAGGTTGGGACTAGTTTATAAATTATTTTTTTTCTGCCCAGCCTAAGGAATTTGGCTTTTATATTCTATGCAGTTGAAAAGTACTGGAGATTTTTGAGAAAGGGAATAAAGGACTTAAAGCAGTGCTTAGGTACTAATTAATTAGGTATTAATTTAAAAACATTGTGGAGGATTAATTGAAAAACAGAGAGGATTGGAGCAGGAAGCTCAATTTATAACAACAGGCTGAACTAGGGTAATGAGTGGGAATGGAAAGGAAGGAACAGATGTATAGGACACTGGAAAGGAATATTGATTGGAAACATTGGCCATAGGGGTTAGTGAGAATCACAAAGAATTCAAATTTTTTTAGAATGGCAATGGTAGCCATATCACTGGATTGATGAAGTCAGGAAGGGAAGCCTGTATTTGGAAATTAAATGACATATCAATGATTATGTATTGATTTTTACACAAGATGGGTTGAGCTGATGGTAAGATGTCCAGATAATTGTTACTTTCACAAGAGTATAATTAATAAAACTTGACCTTAGCCACCAGGAAATAAAAGAAGTTATGGATGGATCAGAAAGATTCCCTCAGTTTGACCAGAAAAATAACTCTAAATCATACCTGATGCAGTGTTATTTGGAATTTCTTCATATGTAAAAGAATTTTTAAAAATAATTTCTTTTTTGCATCATCTTTATTTCATAAGCTATATCTACCCTTTCTCTATCTAGAGAGCCAACATTTAGAATTTAAAAAAAGAAATAAAAGAAATTTTCAGCAAAATTGGTAAACACATTAGCCAAATATATATGTGTATATGCAATGTCCCACAGCCATAGTCCCCCATCTTTGCAAGAAAGGGAGAGCAGCATATTCAGATAGCTCTTCTTCAGGGTCAAGGTTAGTTATTATAACTATATAACATTCAATTTCAATATCTGTTGTTCTTTCATTTACATCGAGGTGGTCATTTGCATGTTATTTCTGGGATTTGCTCACTGCCCTTTGTATCAGTTTATATGTCTTTCCATGGCTCCTCTCATTGTCCATATTCCTTGTTTCTTACCACCCAAGGATACTCCATTACATTTATGTACCATGATTCCCTTAATTATTCACCAAACGATGGGCATCTACTTTGTTTGCAATTATTTGCCACCATACAAGTGGTGCTATAAATAGTTTGTTATAAGTGTCACCTTTCTATCTTTGATCTAAATGAGAACCACTTTTGTAGGCAAGCAATGTCTAGATTATAGTTGGGCTGGAATCCTTTAAACATTTGAACTAAAGTTTTTAAATCTAAATCTGATGGAAATCTTTGTCACTTTAAATTTGCTAGGTTAAATACCCACACACATTCATGGGGAAGCACATACACACTTAAAAAATCAGGCCAAAAAAAATTAGACTAAAATAAAAAATATTATATCTCTTAAAAACATTGTTTCATACATCCTTACACTCTAATATAAGATTCCCTGCATGCATTATCCCATCCATGTGCAGGGACTAAACTATCCCACTGAACAGATGGAGATGGGTATTTTAAAGCTTCTGGATGCTTAAAAACATTCCCAGCATTTCAAAATTATGGATACCATTTTGCTCAATAATTTTGTGTTTGTCTTCTGTGAAAACCTGCCACATTCAATAGCCATATGTATGTTAATGAAAGAATAATAATGAGAGCTAATGGAAGGCTAGAGCAATGCCAATGTAGGAGACTCAGAAACAAGGCGGCACTCAGACAGTGTAAAGCCTGATCGGAAGCTTTGTGAGTCCTCACTAGTTTTATGTTAATGAAACAATTATCAGAACACACAAAACCCTTCCTTTTTAATTTGATAAATTGAGTGGTGATGTGAGTTAATTGAACCATTGGTGTAATAATAAGATGCAATTGGTATGATTTATCAGAGAATGACATGGTTACAGGCATTGCTCCTAGGGAAAATAACGGCTGAGCAGGTAAGCTATAAACCTGGATTATTACTGTACATCTCAGAATGAAAGAAGGCCATTTTGTCTATAACCTAAGTGGATCCTCTAAGGTTGTCACTTAAAGGCACCTTTTCTAATTTTGTACTTACTTTTTTTTCCCTTACCACACAAGTAAGGGTGTCAGTAATAAGAGTTTCTTTAGGGTTGTGGTTTGTTCCAAATCAGCTTTAATAAGTAGAGTACTGAAAACCTAGTTGGATGATGCAAGTCATTTCGTCTTTCAGGTCCTTGGTTTCCTCATCTCAAATCTCTTCCAATTTTTACATGATTGCGAGATTCTAGGTCTCTGTAAGTCCTAAGTTTGAATCTTTGATACTTTGGAGTCACCTTGGATTATTCTAAATAAGTCATTGTATCTCACAAAACTATGAACCTCTTCTGGGCAGTGGAAAATTCTTTTGTGATTATGAAGAAGGAAGAGGAACACTTCAATTTTTTCTTATGAAAGTGAACTTGAAATTTTGTATTTAAAAAGCAGCTTTTTTCTAAGATAAAAATACAATTCTGTTTTTTTTTACACATTAAGTATACTGATAGACAAAAATATTGTAATATGACAAGAGCATTGAAATTTAGGAGGGGGGTTTGACTCATTTTTCTAGTGTCTTGGAAGGAAACAAATATTTATTAAGTATCGACTATGTGTCAGGGCACTCTGCTAAGCACTTTACAAATATTATCTCATTTGATCCTTGCAACAACCCTGGGAGATAGATGCTATTAATATACCCATTTTATAGTAGAGGAAACTAAGGCAAACCAAAGGAAAATGACTCACCAGGGTCATACAGCTAATCTATCCAAGGCTTTGTTTGAATTCCAATTTTCTTGACTCCAGTGTGCCAAATAGCTGCCTCTAAAAGCACTTATATAATCTACACAGTGGCAAAAAAAATCATTCATTCATTCAAAAGCATTTATTTGAAGGACCTACACTGTGTCAAGATCTTTGCTTAGGGGCACCAATAAAAAGACAAAAACAAAATAGCTTCTGCCTCTAGAAGCTTTAGGCCTAGGTTCTAGAAATAACATATAGGCAGATACGTACATACAGGGAAAGAGACATTAAAATCTGAAAGAATCAGGAAAGGATAACTAACATTTGCTATGAATTTTGAATTGGTACTCATATTTATGGGTGTTCAGTATCTTAAAATCCAGACCAGTTCCACCTAGTTTTAAATTTTATGCTTGTAAAATGGTTGTAAAGAATTTTACAGCTTCTTGATTGGTTGTCGATGTTTCAGTAGGGCCAGTCTTATTATTTATGTCTGGCATATGTCTATAAGGTATAATTTAAGGGAATCTATGGCAGCTCCCCCCATTATTTTAACTTTTTATACACTCCCCCTTCAAAACTTCAGTAGTTTCTCCACTATAAAAGCAAGGACCCCAATATACACAGGAGGGCCTGCTGTACAGGTTCTGAAATCTGCTTTTCTGAAAGGAAAGGCAAATTTTGAGGGGTCAATAACCACTTTAATCAAGTACATATATCATTCACTTAGTTCAGGGGAAAAAGTCAACACTCTGAACTTCAGAGAAATCAAAAATCAACAGACAGGTCTTCCAGCTGTCTGACATAAGCAATCACAGATCAACAGACAGAAGAAACTGTCTGACCATACATACACAGTTACCAGAGAGAGAAGCACCAATACCTGGGTTTTCAAAGCTGGGGACTTGCTTTGTGACTTCCCAGAGTCTCATTTGTCACACAAACCTGCCAAAAACTAAGGCCCTAAGTAAGACCTCACCTCAGAGTCTTTATACATTTTTCAGAGCCAGAAGGCATCACAACTCTTGAGAATCATTGCCTCATTAATAAAAGTTGTAGGCCTTCCTACAAATCTTCCCTAATCAAAATCTCCTTAATGGACAGGCCCATTAATGAGTGGGGAAGATCTTCTTTAATCACATTAAAATAATTAACAATACAAATGCATATACTATTTCTAGTTAAAGATACTTGATCAATCAAAGGCAAGATTCAATATGAGGCACTTGATTATACTAAAGCAAAAACAGCAAAAGATCCCATTTGCTTTCCATTAAACCCACCCAGCTAAAAGGAGAAAAGTAGGAGAGGCACAAATCCCAAGTAGTAAAGTAAAGGCTTGAAGTAATAGCCCCAAACCCCTTTCTTGCAGGAAGAAATTTGAATATCAACTAGACGCCATTTCCCCAGCATCCTCCCACCCCAACATGAATCAACATCAGTCCCAGAATCTTGGTATGTAAATGTGCATACCAGGTCCCAAGGTCCTGACCCAGGTAAACATCCCATAAAAATTTCACCATTCTTTAAAGTTTTGGTGCCTACTTTGGGGCACCCAATGGACCATTTTCATTGTCTTTGCTTGCCCTTCTTACTGTATTTCCCCTTGATAAAGCTGGTTGAGCTCATTTTCTCTCTACTGCCTCCTATCCTTTGCTGTGTGCTAGGGACTTGCTTGTTTGAATCTGGAACCTCAGACATCATCAAGACACTTGTTCCATCAACCACACCTACCTGCTATTTCACCATTTTAGTTACTTTTCTCTGAATCTTAAAGGCTTTTCAGTCTTTAAAAGTCGCCGATCAAAATGCAAATATCCCTTGGTAATATTAAACCTTATGACCTAACATCCCTGCAGTTACCACCTAACACATTTCTTGACATCTACCTGAGAGCAAGACCCTGAAGGGGAATAGGACACATGTTTGACACCTTCCTTCCAGGTTCTAGAGGGTGGAAAGATTGGGCATAGCTAGGAAAGGTAGGAAAACTCCAAAGACAAGCCTTTCCCTACTTGACAATGTCGCCTCGGGCTAGCCCCTGTAGTCAGGTTCTCACTATGCCTACTTTTAGCACCTTTTTAAGCTCCACCTTTAGCCCCTTCTGGAAAACTATTGCTGAGGGTTCAAACATTTTGAAACATTTGCCTTTTGTAGGTCTAGCCTTTCTTTCCATTTTTCTTCCTGTAAAATGAGAAAAAAACACTGACGATTGCATTCATATTTATAAAGATAATAAAGTGTCAACATTTCCACAATGAACCAGGTCAGTATCCTGTATCAGAAGAAACATCAGTCTCTCCACAGTCAGTGTCTGGATTATGGATCAATTTCTCCCTTCAATGAGGAATATTTTAATGCCATAAGGTAACATCTTTTCTTCCCACCAGTATCGTATTAATAAAGGCTATAAATAAAGATTAAATTTAAAAAGAATTACAGCATGGAGATTCTCTGATTCCCTGCATATTTAAATATTAGGATATATTTCTAAGGAATTTTTGCTACATCATCAGACTGTCAAAGAGACAGATTTCCATTTAATATTTAATTCTATTATTTCTCAGTATTTTAAATGTTCTTTTTTCCCCCAGTAATTCACTTCCAATTCTAGGTCTGTTGCTCAGTTGCTGTGTGTGATGTTGGGCAGATTTTTTGTTATCTCTGTGGTTTGACTTCCCATTGTCAATATGAGTATAAAAGCCTATACCTTTCCTCCTCTAAATGAGGAAAGGTTCAATTTAGATAATGTCAGTGAAATATTCTTAATTAGCTTGAAATAGGCTATAATGGTCACTTCTTCACCACTCCTGTAGCTCCTTTCTGTTAGCATTTTATTCCTTTGTAAATGAACTTTTCTCACCTATCTCTTCCTGTTGAACAGGTGTGTGTGTGTGTTTCTAGAGCTGTAGCCCTGAATCATTTCAGTGCTTACTTTTCCTAAACAAAAGAATATTCTGCCCTAGACTTGACTAAACTAAGTTCAATTCAACATTTATTAAATATATGCTTGACCTTAGAAGGGGCTGGGAGACTGGAAAACCAACAAACAAAGCATCCCTGCCCTCAAGGAACTTAGTCATCTTAAAATAGCTACTTTTAAATATGTGACAAAAGGGCAAATTATTTATTTATAACCTTTTATAACCCATTACCTTTACTGCAATTATTAGCTCAAAAAGAATTGGTAGGTTAAAGTGAGAAGGGTCTTACTCTTGTGATTCAAAACAAAGGTTAAAAGGAAAATTATTTTTTTTTAAAAAACAGAATGGAGGCATGAAAAATAATATTTAGAGAAAGAATTTGAAAAGGTGGTAAGCTCTTTGTAATTTTTTAATTGTTATGAACTAGCCTCATTCTCACTTTGACTCTTTCTTAGCAATTAACATTGAAAAAAGATACATATGTTTGAAATATAACCATGCATATTTTTCTTTAGTATCAAAGAATCATAGTATCAGTGGAAACAATTTGACCAACCTCAAAAGTTATCTAATATAACTTTAGCAAGAACATCCAATAGAAAAAAGCTACCAAAAATCGACTCAAAATATTGATGTCAAAACTGATGACATCCAATAAACTTTGATATAATACTTTGATATTCAGACAAACATGGCATTTTAATTTTGTTGTTACTTGTGTCTAGGTCAAGGATTCTTTATTTGGAACTTGTGAATTTTTTGCATGTATGTTTTCATAACTGTTTTTAATAAGATTATTTTTTGTTTATAATTCTATGCTGTTTTATGTATTTTAAAGCAAATGTTATTCTGGGAATGGGTTCATGGGCTTTACCAGCCTGCCAAAGGAGTCCACAAGGCAAGTTAAGAACTCCTTATCTAAATTAAGGATTAAAAAAAATCCAACAAATAGGACATGTATTTATCATTAAGACACGACACAGTAGATGTTGAGTTGACCTTGAAGCTAGGAAAATTTGGGTCCAAAGCCTGCCTCTGATGCATATTTGTTGTATGACTTGGGAATGTCAAATAACTTCTTGCTGCCCCAGGCAGCTCTTGAAGACTGTAAGTTGTTAAGAAGGGAGTTTTTCACAAGGCATATATGTACATGCATGTGTATAGATGTACACCATATGTACTTGTATATATATGCATACATGTTATATGCTTATAAGACACATGTGTGCTTAAAAGTGACATACTATTGGGTCAGCTAGGTGGTGCAGTGAATAGATCACCAGCCTTGGAGCCAGGAGGACTTGAGTTTAAATTTGGCCTTAGACACTTGACACTTACTAGCTGTGTGACCTTAGGCAAGTCACTTAACTCCCATTGCCTTGCCTTCACCCCTCCAAAAAAAAGTGACATACTATCTTGAACAAGCAATGCTAGTTTTACTGTGAGGGGTTATAAGATATGACCATGACATAAGCAAGTTTCAATAAAAATCTCAACAAGCCAAATCCTAACCAATTTACTTTTGTAATTTACTGAGTGAAACACTTGAGGCATGGTGTCCCTCTGTCTGTATTCTAAATACAGGAACAGTTTGAAGACCTCTCAGTTGTGTCTTTGGGACTTAAGTCAGGACTAAATAGAGTAGGTTTGAAAATGTTACAGGCACTCTTTTTAGAATCTTATAAGATTCTTACAAGAATTAAGTTTGAATCTTATAAGACCTTCTCAAGAGTAGGAAAAAGTATGTATTTTCAGTCAGAAGAACTGGGCTAAAAATCTGTTTCTGCCATGTACTATTTGTGGGACCTAGGTCACTTAACATATCTGGTTCTCAGTTTCTCATCTGGGAAATGAGGAAGTTTTGACCCTTTTATCTCTAAATCTACAAGCCTATAAACCTAGTTCCCTGGAATAGATCAAGGACCAGAGAACTCTTCAGAATCTTTTGAATTGGTAAAAGGTCTCAAAGTAATACCCTCAAGGCAACTTTAGCCTGGAATAGTTCCTCTGAATCCACCTGGTTCTGACCTAGATCTCTGATTTGACTTCAAGAGTCCCCAATTCTGTCCTTGAGGTGGCTGTGCAAAGTAGATTTCAGCAAATTACAGTACATCAGAGGTACCAACTGAAAAATAGTTTTCAGGTAGTATTTTCTGACACAGATAACCCATCTAACCATTAGAAAATCCTACCAACAGTAACATCTACCAACACAGAGAAAGATATGAACTTGATTAAATTATGCTCTGTCTCCTTTTTCCATTTACTTCCCTGTCTCTGTTTTTCTACCTTCATTCTGTCTTCTCCCACCATTCCAGGATATATGATCTCTTGAAATAAGAAACCACAGGGAAGATGAACAAGAGAAATACTATATGTAACACTTTCTTTAAACCTCAAATGAAGCAGTTTTTGCATGATTATTGCAGATCAACAAATAGTACTAGACTGTTACGTACCAAATGTATGAGTATGTATGACTCACTTGATGCAAATGAACCAGTTGAAGAGACAAGCTTCAGTGCAGACTCTAATTAGGGGTAGAACATAGTTTAATGGAAAGATTACTTAGGGCAGAGTGCTGAACTTGTAGTCATTGGACCTGAGATGGAATCGCAGCTCTGCCGCCATCTTACCTGAGGAACTCTGGGTAATTCACTTTATCTCTTTGGGACTCAGTTTTCTCATCTATAAAATGAGACAGTTGGACTAAATGCCTTATGAGGCCCTTTACAGCTTTAAATCTGTGATTCTTCTTAGATATGTGTATCTACATGGAAGATGTCTTTACAGGGTCTATTCTCTTTGATTTAAAAGAATGTTGATTGGGTTATTATTCATCTTTCATTTTGAAGACAGCCAGTGAGATCATGGGGTGATGTCTTGACTTTCATGTGAATTGTATTTAAGTGAGGTAGAGTTGTACAAAGTCATCAGCTTCCCTCTCTTCCAGAGTCATTGAAGTCCAGTGGCAAGACAAAAGTCAAGATGGTTGATGATGGC
The DNA here is from genome assembly GCA_028658325.1 of Potorous gilbertii. Classification (NCBI taxonomy): domain Eukaryota; kingdom Metazoa; phylum Chordata; class Mammalia; order Diprotodontia; family Potoroidae; genus Potorous; species Potorous gilbertii. Next base: position 448,715,454 of record CM053771.1, on the reverse strand, counting down.
CCCAGGATGTTATGGATGATCATGGAGTTGCCAATGTCTGACCAAGCTCCAAGCACTCCATTATGCCTGCTTCAGTTGCCTTCATGGCTTTTGTAACAAAGTATTCTTCTCTGTCCATTCCACATATGCTTGAGGTAGTGGACATTTCCCTAAGTCACAAGAGATTTGGAATTTGTCAGTTACCCTCAACCTGGTTTAGTTCACCTGCCAAGACGGTTTACTGGAGTGTGGCCACTGTGGGTGCTACATCTTCTTGGAGCTACAGATGAGAATTGCATGCCAGGTGGACAACAAAGGTAGATGAGCATCCCTGAGAAGGGCTTGGCAAGCTTTCATACCTGAGGTGCTACACCTTGCTGAATACCCCATAGATGTCGGGCAATGTAGGTCACATTGGTGGTGTCAAACAAGTAGAAATAACAGATAGAAAACCGTAAGAAAGGATCTTTGTGGGGCATATGTTGACTTAAAAAACCACATATTAGAATCACCTATGTTGTATAATATTTTTATCTATCTTGTTAAATATATTCCAAATACATTTAATCTGGTTCAGGTTACCCTAGGGAGTGTTGTGGGCCACACAGGCTGTGTGATATTTCGGGTCTACAGGATAACAAAAGAAAGGTCCAAATGTTAATATTCCAAAGGTGTGTGATTCTTTGACTGCAATTGTGACAGCTAGCATTTATATAGTACTAAAGGAGGTTTTCAGAGTATTGTACATATGTTAACTCATTGGATTTTCATAGCAACATCTGAGAAGCAGGTGTGATTATCACCCCCATTTTGCAGATAAGGAAACTGAGACACAGAGAGGTTAAATGACTTGCCCTGGGTCACATAGCTATTAAGTGTCTAAGGAAGGATTTGAAGTTAAGTCTTCATCACTCCAACTGCCAAGTCCTATCCACTGGGCCATCTAGTTGTACATGGCATACTGTACTATACTCTGTAGTTTGAATGTTTGTGCACTTTTAAAAAGCAGAGAAAAAATGTACCACTATGTCATTATACTTGTATGGTATTTTATAGTATATAAAATACTCTTGGCAACATTATGCCCTATGATAGCTTTGTAATACAAAAAACTGCTGAACTTGGAATCAGAGGACTGGGTTTGAATTCTGGCTCTGACACAGTGCCTGGGTTACTTTGGCACAGTCGTTTCTTTCATGTTATACATCTATAAGATGAATGAATTAGATTAGATGACCTCTAAGCTCCCTTCTGAATCCAAATCTGTGAATTCATTCGATTTGCACAATATCCTGTGAGGATGAGAGGACTGGAATAATTATTGCATATTATTCATGAGGAAACATACTATTATACTAAGGGAAGACTTGTCTAAGGTCACATAGTTAATGTGGCAGAGGAAAGAATCAAACTCGTGCCTTGTGGTTTGTAATCTGGGCTCTATCACACCATGTTTCAGCAAATTATAATAATCTTCTAAAAAGAAATATGAAAGCAGTTTAGTGGATAGAGCATTGGGGTTGGACTCAGAAAGACTTGAGTTCAAATGTGGCCCCAGACACAATTGTGTGTGACCTTGGACAAGTCAATTAACTCTGTTTGCCTCAGTTTCCTCATCTGTAAAATGAGCTGGAGAAGGAACTGGCAAAGTACTTCAGTATCTGCCAAGAAAACTCCAAATGGGGTCATGAAAGATCAGATACAACTGAAATGAATGAAAAAATAACAGCAAAGAAGAAGAAATATGGTCAGGAACAGCAGAAATGATTAGGGGAATTGCAGGACTACTGAATGAGAAAAAAGTAAATCAATAAGCTGACTTGGCTAAGTGACTTAAAAACAGTCATCAGTCATTAACTATTTGAATCATGTAGGTGCTAAAGAGAGAAAAATGAATAATAGGAAGGAAGAACAGATTAACTTCAGATAATATGATGATAATGTATTCATCATTATTAATAAGTATCTGAGAAAATAACTTATCTAGAAAGTATCCTTCTGTTAAGATCTGGAAAAAAATTGTGAACTCATAAATAGGCTTATAGCAAATAAATATCTGCAATGATAGATCAGAAATTGAACACAATGGACATGGGTAAGAAAAATAGGGCTGAATTTCATTTCCTTGAAGGGTTTTCATCCATTTTCTTGCTTTTCATATCTGCAAAAATTTGTTAAACATCTACTTTATATGGAAAAGAACTAAGTTTATTTTCTCTTAGGTCTACAGGAAACATATAGTTCCATCTCTGAAAAGACATCCATACCTGAAAAGCCAATGAATTATTTTGTTTTGTTTTAATTTTTTTTAAAAAACATTGAATTCCAAGCTCTTTCTCCCTTTCTCCCTTTTACTGTTCCTGAGACTATAAGCAATTTAATATTGGTCATACTTGGAAAACATATTCATATATTAATTATGTTGTGAAGAGACACAGACCCAAAGGGGGAAGAAACAAAGAAACAAACAAAAAAAAACACTGAAGAAAGTGAAAAACAGTATGCTTTCATCTGCATTCAGAGCCTATCCGTTCTTTCTCTGGTGATGGATAACATTTTTCATCATAAGGCCTGTGCAAGTTGTCTTGGATCTTTGTATTGCTGAGAAGAGATAAGAAAATGAACAACTCTAAAAATAATTTCAAGACCATAAGAAAAGAAATATCAAAAAGGAAGATGTTATCCTATTGTCTATTCAACTGTAGTGAGATGAGGACAAGTATTATGGTGGTGGCAGAAGTATGATGGTGGTGACTAGGCTGTGGGTCTGTATTTCAAGGCTGCTCTGGAAACTGGTAAATGGATTTCACTATGAAAATGATGAAGTCTGAAGGATAAGGTACTCTTCATTGGGCAGATACTAATTTGTTCAGTTACAAAGCATTTTCATTCCTGTTATTCTGGTTGGTCTTTGAAAAAAATCCTAAGAGTTAGGCAGGTAGGATAGTCATGATTGCTGATGTTTTACAAATAAAGTAACTTGCCCCAAGTCGCATGAATTAAGATTAGACCCCCTTTCTTTTGATTCCTGGTCCATTGTTGTTTTTAGTGTATCTTATTATCTGTCAGATAAGTTAGGGTTGCGAGAAGAGATTTGGGGTTACATCTGCAAGGGAAACTGTGTGTGTGTGTGTGTGTGTGTGTATGTGTGTGTAAATTGCATTACCTTTGTTCAAGCCCTAGAGAAATTGACCAGACATCAATTACAATGTTCTAACTCCTTTAATTTAATTTCCTATGTGTGACAGGAAGGAAACAAACATATATTAAATGGTTACTATTACTAAGCACATTGTCAATATTATCTCGTTTGATTCTCAAAACAACCCTGAGAGATAGATACTGTGATCATCCCTATTTTGCAATTTAGAAATCTGAGGCAAACAGACATTAAATGACTTGCCCAGGGTCACACAGATAGCAAGTATTTAAGAGCGGATTTGAACTTGAGTCTTCTGACACTGGGCCTAGCTCTCAATTCACTTGGTCACCTAGCTGCCTCCTTCCTTTATATCTCCTTTAATTTAGTCTTCTATGAGTGACAGTGTACATTCTTTCTGCTTTAATAATAACTCGGTAACTGCTGGAATATTGTCTCTTGATTTCTGTGTGGAAGAAGAAGAATAGATCCTTGAGGTCTATACCTAGGTGTAAATGCTAAAGATTCTGAATACTTAACCTTCAAGCAATTTAAACCTTGGAGTGTCCACATCAGGCTGCAAGATGTCATTCTCAGTGAGCTGATGAATATCATAGGAAGGGACTTGCAAGATTATAGAATGAGACACTATGGTGTAGTACATTGAGTAGGAGTCTCACTTTCTGTGACCTCAGTCTGCCACGGAAGAGATGTATGATTATCTTGGGTTTTCTAAGTACTGCAATCAGGCATTGGATTAAGAATTTAACAAAAGGTAAGAAAGATTATGACTTACTCCTAAATCTTGATGCCACTTCTGCCTATACTTTATAAATTACATTTCTATTTTATGCTGTATAATTTACATAAATATGTAAACTTTATCAATTATACTTATACTTTCTACTGTATAAATTCAAATATTTGGACTTGTCCCATCTCATTGTCCAACTTATGGGGCCAAGGACGGGAAACTACTTCTTCATTTGCACTTTTAGGCACTGATGGAGGGTAATAGATGACTTTGTCAGAAATTTTAGCATGTTTGTATCCATTGTACAAGGCTTAAACTAACCTGAGATGAATTTTTTCTTTTAGTGTTAAATGGTTTCAGGAGTCTTGAACAAAGGTAATGCAGTTTACACACACACATGAACACACACACACAAACACATGCACACAAAGTTTCCTTTGCAGATATAACCCCAAATCTCTTCTTGCAACCCTAAGCCTTAAACTAATCTGAGATGAATTATTTCTTTTAGTGCTAAATGACTGAACATAAATTTCACAGAACAAATCCCCTTATTAAAAGGATTTGTTCTGTAAAACTTGGACTCAGTCAAAAGGCCACACCCAAGGACCTAGAAGGCCACATGTGGTCTCAAGGCTACAGGTTCCCCACCCCTGGCACTGGTTAATCCCAAAATTACTCTTGAAAGGATTTTTTGAAAGGATAACTTCAAGATAGTTGAAACTCTTGAAAATATGCTATTTTCAGTTTTCTAACATTTGCAAATCATTCTAAAATGATATTAAAAAAAACTAAATTAGGAAATATTGGCTTGGAATTAAAGGCGTTCCATATTTGTCTTTAAAGCTGACTTAACAAACAGCGGTATTTTGGTTGAACTTTCATGACCAGTGTTGTTAGATGGTACCCATGAGTATTATAACATCTAAAAGCAACATTTATCCTGATCACAGTTTTATCTTAAATCTAAACCTTCTTTCTCAAAGTAAAGGGCTAGTATAACCACTATACATAATCTCTCTTACTTTTTAAATAATATCTTACATCTATTTAATTTTGAGAATTATAAATTTCTGCAAAATGACAAAAGAAATGGAAACACCTATGAAATAGAATTCAATCAGATCCCCTTAGTTTTCAAATCATAGTAAAAAAAAGGGAGGGAGAGGTTTTCAAACAGTGAGCTGTCTCTTTTATTTATTGATCTTTAGCAAGAAATAAAGCTATAGTAAAATGTGCTCTCCATATCTTTCTCACTGTATGAAAAGAAGGTTACCGATCAATTGATTTACCATCACAATTGATTAGATACTTTTCCTACTATCTCTATTGTGACAGCAGACATACAGTCATATAGATCTTTCATTAGGAAAGTCATTGAAAAGCTAAGGTTCATTGCATGCTTAAATGGTTTGTAGCCTACTCATTAAGCCATTAACTAACCATTAATATTGCTTAACCTCAAACCTTACAGATGAAATAACTTATTGCCTTTTCCTGACTCCAAAAGAGCCTGCACAGGCAAATATTTGCAAGATTTTGTTGCAATTGTATTCTTTAAAATTAAGGATATGTTAAGAGATATAGGCAAAGAAAAGGATCCAGGAAACTGGATCTAAGAGAACTAGTAAGATTTATGTATGCGATTCCTTTGATGTATACCCCAAAGCATGAAAAGCTGGTGTCTGAGACATGTACATTACATGGAATTGCTTTTTGTTTGCATGTTTAATCTGATTTTAATGCTTTTTTCTACATTATTGCTACTATCAATAACATTCATTTAATTTATAAAGCAACTCATCCCCCATGAGAAAACAGTGTAGGCAGTGCCCTAATGCTGAACTGTAACAAGAAGAACCAAGATATGCTAGTTATAGAAGTGGTTACATGCATTAAACAGAGATTACTATTTTTATATAATCATCTTTAAATTCAAATGAGTAAATGATGCACCAAAATGATCTTATGTCACATGACCAAACAGAAAATAAAATCTCCCTGTTCCTAAGGGTGAAAATAAACTTCCATCAGTATGTTTCCCTTGGAACAGAGCCAGCAAATGGAGTGAGTTCTGTTTGTTATGAATAAGTCCTATACAGAGTATAGTATAAGCAAAACTCCAAACAAAAAGTCCCTAGCAACCTTGCATCGCTGCATTGCTACTATCCCACAGGTCAATGCTAATGAAAGCATAGGTTCTTGCTCCTAATTTTTTATCAGGTATGTTGCATTACAGTGAAGCTGCCCATAGACCTATTTGCAGGCATTTCTTTCCACAGAATTAAAAACAAAAGCAACCTCACAACAACATCGAGCATTTCTTCTGAGTCTAGAGGAGAAAACAAGGGAGGGTTCAAAAAGAAAATCCCATAAATTCCGCAGCCCACGTGCAAGGAGGAATGCAAGCTGCAAACAGTGTGCAATTAAGGAAAAATATAAATAGGGCCTACAGTTCATATACAGGAGTAGTCACAAAGCCACAAGGGATATTGTACAGTAGGTAAGTAAATGTAAATTACCTTTGCCAATCTACCTAGTAAGGAGAAGAAAATGATATGTGCATAGCGATTGGACTGAAATATTGCCACGAAGTGTCAGTTTGGGCAAATTGGGGCTGAATTCAATTTGATTTTCCTGTAACTCAAATACTTTGAGCCTTAGTATGCCCTGAACCATAAAAATTAAGCACAGTGCTACAGAATCCATCTGTGGGATAGAGTTTGCCACTGTGTAATATTTGTTTTTAATTTTATTTAAGATGTGTGTAATTTACAAAGCAGTAATCAACTAAAAGAGAGTGCCCTGTCAAATCTGGAAAAAAAAGACTTTTTAAAATGTTCATTTATTAAGATCATTTGAAACAACTCACCCTCATACTTAACGGCTGGTCCGGAAACCCAGACGGTCTTTTATAGGCAGGTGCATGTGATAAGCCAGAGTTAATGCCCAGGGCCATACCTTTCTGAGGCATTTTAATTATTTTCAATGCACTGTCAGGACAATGACACATGTCTAAGGAATCATGCAAATATGCCTTTGCTGAATATATGACCTACAGCCTGCGGCACTGGAAAGGGTGAAAATGAACTTTGGTGGAGTTAGGAGTCTCTGTACCATAGCTTAAGAAGAACAGTGCCATGAACGAACCTCTTTTAGGTCAGTTTAGCCCTGCTTATGCTATATGAAAGACTCCTGAATAAGTTGCTGAGTGTCTGGAGTGTTATCTGTTTCTTGGTGTTATTCAATTTTTCCCCAGGATGTGGTTGAAGGCTAGGGAGTTTGATTTGTTAAATAGAACCAGCAGTTCTCCCTCTGGAACCAATAAATGCTAGCTTTGGATGGAGAGGTTCTATGTACATATGTATGTGTGTATATACACAATATGTTTATGTATATGTAGATAAATTATTTTTTTATATATGTGATTTAATAAGTTCATTTTGATGTAACATTTATCCATTTAAGCTTAAAGAATAGAATGTACAAAAATAGCGCACTAAAAAAAAAAGGAACTTTTCTATGGCTTCAAGACTGTTCATAAAAAAACTGTAGCAAACAAAACCCTGACACGCATAGGTCATCTTAGGCTGCTATTCAGTGATTCACTTCTCCTTTTCCACCATGGTACCTGCAGATCCAATAGACCTGACTTTTCTATGGTTTTTTTACCCCAAGGGATCAAGTGTTTTGTGTCATGCATACGTATATAAAGATCTATATCTATCTATCTGTCTATCTATCTATCTATCATCTATTTATCATCTATCCTATATCCATCTGCATGTGTTTCTTCCTTTTGGAAATCCAATTAAACCAATGTATCCCTTCTTAGAATATTGTTTTTAAATACATCAAATAAAAAATCCATAGGATTACAGAGTCTATGGATTATATTTTATCAACACACTACACAGAGGTACACACACACACATATATATATATGCACACTGTATGCATGAGCATATAGACATAAACATGGCATGCATACTCAATACATACATGTATATACATGTGCACATATATGTCTATATATCTGCATATATGCATATCTTTTCATAGATATATCTATCTGTATATGACATGGCACAGTGGATGGAGTGCTCAGCCTAAAGTCAGGAAGACCTGAATTCAAATGTAGCCTCAGATATTTAGTAACTGCATGACCCTGAGCAAGTCACTTAACCCTGTTTGCCTTAATTTCCTCACGTGGAAAATGAATTAGAGAAGGAAATGGCAAACTACTCCTGTATCTTTGTCAAAAAAAAACCCAAATGGGGTCATGAACAGTCAGATATGACTGAAATACCTAAACAACAAAAATTATCTATATTGATAAAGATAGATACAGGGATCTATGTCTTTATAGATATATAGATACACGTCTATATCACAATATAGACATATCTATATATCAATGTATGAGAGCTCAAAACTTCATATTAAGAATTTCTGTCTGGAGGTTCTTATGTCCTGGGACAGGGGGAAGGAGGGACAAAGAAGCAGTGAACATGAATGGTATTGACATCCTGGGAAGAAAAACTGTATCAAAGCAGGGTATCCATACAGTTTTGTGAAGAAGTTTATACCTCCATTACAACTAGAACAAGCATTAGACTTAGATCCAGCCTCTGATTTTTGCTAGTCGTGTGACATTGTCCAGTCATTTAAGTTCTCTGAGTCTGCAGGTTTCCTTATTTATCCAATGTAAATTATGATACTTTCAGTATCTACCTCATAGGGTTATTGTGAAGAAGGTTTCAGCCCTCCCTCACTCAAAACAAAGTCAAGTGCAAGTCATGTCATCATTTCTCTGAAGTCATGTGCCTCTTTGAAAGCAAAGGTTGAACACAATTGTGAAGAACGTGGTTTAAAGCCTTCCAAATGCAATATATTGTGAACATGGATGTCTGCAGCTACTCCGACTACCTTACACAAAATGTAGATCAAATCTTCTGTGCAAAACAGAAGTCCAACAACATGCCCCATGAAGTGGAGTGAAAACACCAGTGAAATGGCACCTTGCCTTTTCACCACTAGAAGTCAGTCTAGTGACAATTCAGCCTCAGAGTTCCGAGTCTGACTGTGTCAGTGTGATCTTTACTCTCAGCGATACCAGGGAAACTGGCTTCATTCTGGAGTTAAGTAAAGTTGTGGCAAGGTCACATCCAGGTTGAGTTTGGAGAACCTCTGTTTCTGTAGTAAACAAAGCCCTTTCTCCCTCTTCTCTGCCTCCTCATTCTATTTACCCATAGGTAACTGGAATCAAAATAGTTTTCTAGGGGATTTGCTAGAGCAATGAAGACACAGACCTTGCTTGATCTCCTCTGACTGTGTCTCTCTTACATCTCTCCTCCTCACCTTTTTGACAACACTCACTTCACCCTGAACATATGCAATACACATATGCACACACATACATACATATATACATCCCTGGATTGTCAGGAACAGGAATGACCTTGAAGTGAGAGGAAACTGTAACAAAGGGCATATAGACTTGGCTATCGGATTTCTATTGAACCAAATATATTTACCATCTCCTTAATTCTGAACCCTCTTTTAAAGAGTGGAGATAATAAAGCCTGTAGCACTTATTTTCCAATGCCGCTGTGAAGCGCAAATGAGTTAATGTATAGATAATGCATGCGTGTATAATAGCTAGTGTTTATATGATGCTTTGAGGTTTGTAAAGTGCTTTACAAATACAGACTCATTTGGCCCTTACAACAAAATGACTTTCACAGTCACATGACCAGAAAGTGTCAAATACCAGATTTGAATTTGTCTTCCTGACTCCAGGTAGGTATAGCATTCTATTGACTACACAAGCTAGCTTTCTAGATACAGATATCTATGGATCTAAAGATACAGATCTATATGTGTTCATAGATAATATTTTGCAAATATTCATGTACTATAAAAACACAAGAGATGAGTATTATTCATGATAATTGCACTAATATTATTAATAAAAAGCTTTCAGAAGCTATTAAACTGTGGGGAAGGAAGATAAGGTATCTATCATTCCTGTTGTCTTGTCTGATGCTAGGATTGTGCCAAAGATGCTTTTGATAGATCTATAGAAGATGACTTCACATCCTAATACTTCTATTCAGCTACAAAAAGCAGTCATCTTGTACACTGATGCCCTGGTCTAGAGAACATTAAATATACAAAAATAATATCCCTATAGCGACTTATCCACAACTCACTGGGGGAAAATTGAGAACAAAATGAACAATAACAACAATAGAAATTCCAAACATTAGTTCACTAAAAAGAAAAAAATATCATTTGTAAACATTTTGTTCTGATATTCAGGAATTACTTCTTTTTTTCAAAATTTATTTAACTTTTAACATTCATTTTCACAAAATTTTGGGTTCCGAATTTTCTCCCCATTTCTCCCCTCTCCCCACCCCAAAACGCTGAGCATTCTAATTGTCCCTATCAGCAATCTGCCATCCCTCCCTTCCCTTGTCCCCATCTTCTCTTTTGTCCTGTAGGGCTAGATAACTTTCTATACCCCATTACCTGCATTTCTTATTGCATAGTAGCAAGAACAATACTCAACAGTTGTTCCTGAAACTTTGAGTTCCAACTTCTCCCCATCCCTCCCTCCCTACCCATTCCCTTTGGGAAGGCAGGCAGTTCAATATAGGCCATATCTGTGTAGTTTTGCAAATGACTTCCATAATAGCTGTGTTGTGAAAGACTAACTATATTTCTCTCCATCCTATCATGCCCCCCATGGCTTCTGTTCTCTCTTTGGATCCTGTCCCTCCCTGAGTGTTGACTTCTAATTGCTCCCTCCTCCCACTGCTCTCCCTTCCATCATTTCCCTTCCCTTCTCCCCCACTTTCCTGTATTGTAAGATAGGTTTTCATACCAAAATGAGTGTGCATTTTATTCGTTCCTTTATTCATATGTGATGAGAGTAAACTTCATGTTTTTCTCTCACCTTCCCTCTTTTTCCCTCCACTGAAAAGTCTTTTGCTTACCTCTTTTATGAGAAATAATTTACCCCATTCCATTTCTCCCTTTCTCCTCCCAATATATTTCCCTCTCACTACTTAATTTCATTTTTATAAGATATGATCCTATCCTATTCAATTCACTCTGTGCTCTGTATGTGTGTGTGTGTGTGTGTGTGTGTGTGTGTGTGTGTGTGTATTCCCACCAACTACCCAGACACTGAAAAGTTTCAAGAGTTACAAATATTGTCTTTCCAAATAGGAATGTAAACAGTTCAACTTTAGTAAGTCCCTTATAACTTCTCTTTGCTGTTTACCTTTTCATGCTTCTCTTCATTCTTGTGTTTCAAGGTCAAATTTTCTTTTCAGCTCTAGTCTTTTCATCAAGAATGCTTGAAAGTCCTCTATTTCATTGAAAGACCATATTTTGCCCTGAAGTATTATACTCAGTTTTGCTCAGTAGGTGATTCTCAGTTTTAATCCTAGTTCCTTTGACTTCTGGAATATCATATTCCACACCCTTCTGTCCCTTCTGCTAGATCTGGTGTTATCCTGATTGCATTTCCACAATACTTGAATTGTTTCTTTCCAGCTGCTTGTAATATTTTCTCCTTGACCAGGGAACTCTGGAATTTGGCCACAAGGAGTTTCTCTTTTTGGATCTCTTACAGGAGGTGATTGGTGGATTCTGGTTCTAGAATATCAGGGAGGTTTTCCTTGATAATTTCTTGAAAGATGCTATCTAGGGTCTTTTTTTGATCATGGTTTTCAGGTAGTCCCATAATTTTTAATAGTCTATCCTGGATCTATTTTCCTGGTCAGTTGTTTTTCCAATGAGATACTTCACATTATCTTCCATTTTTTCATTCTTTTGTTTCTGTTTTGTGATTTTTTGGTTTCTCATAAAGTCATTAGCCTCCATCTGTTCCATTCTAATTTTGAAAGAACTATATTCTTCAGTGAGCTTTTGGACCTTCTTTTCCATTTGGCTAATTCAACTTTTGAAAACATTCTTCTCCTCATTGGCTTTTTGAACCTCTTTTGTCAATTGAGTTAACCTATTTTTCAAGGTCTTATCTTCTTCAGCATTTCTTTGGATCTCCTTTAGCAAGGTGTTGACCTGCCTTTCATTCTATTCTTTCATCTCTTTCATTTCTCTTCCCATTTTTTCCTCCACCTCTCTAACTTGATTTTCAAAATCCTTTTTGAGCTCTTCTATGGCCTGAGTCCACTGAATACTTATTTTGGATGTTAGGGATACAGAAGCCTTGACTTTTATGTCTTTCCCTGATGGCAGGCATTGTTCTTCCTCATCAGAAAGGATGGGAGGAGATATCTGGTCCCCAAGAAAGTAACCTTCTATGGTCTTATTTTTTTTTTCCCTTTTTTGGGCATTTTCCCAACCAGTTACTTGACTTTTGGGTCCTTTGTCCAGAGTAGGGTATACTCTGGGAATATATGAGATGTCAGTTCCTCCAAGGTGGCACAATCAAGTGTGCTCTGGTCTGGACACAGAGAGGGATTTTTGTGCCCAGAATCTCAGCAGATACCTCTAATCATCCACATCCCCCTGACCTCCAGTTCCACCAAGCCAGCACTGGGGGCTGATTTTCACATAAGTTGGATGGGCAGGGCCAGCATTCAGTTGGAGACAAAGACCAGTTCAGTCAGGGACTCCACCCAGGGCTGAAGTAAGATTCAGCTTTTCGATGCCCCCAGGGGTTTTTACACTCCAACAATGGAGCTTCCTTATGGGCTGCTCTACTGGCTCTCTGGCTGCTGAGGCAGCTGGAGCTATGGGAAGGCCTTTCTTCCTTCCTGGCCCCCTGATAAAACCCCATCACTGACCTTTGTCGCCTGTGGGCCAAGGGATCTGAGGACCCACTACTACGACTGGAGATTCCGCCCCCGAGGTATCCTCCTCCCAGAATCTCATCTCATTGAGCCATGCTGCTCAGCCAAGGCTGGGCTGGGCTCCGTGCTTGGCTCTGTGTCTGGCACAACCTATGTTTCTATGGGCCTTTCAGATCTCCGTGGGCTAGAAATCTCCTCCACTCTGTTGTTCTCCCCTTCTGCTACTCCAAAATTTGTTGAGAGTCCCTCTCTACAGGTATTTTATGGACTGTGAGGAGAGCCCTGTGTAAGTGTGTCTTTCTAGTCTGCCATCTTGGCTCTAACCACAACACCCCCTTCCCCCCAGGAATTACTTCTTAACGTCACAGCTCCAGGTAGTCATTTGAATAAAGCTATTCTAGTCAGAAGTAAATATTGATCCCTACCTCCCCTGCCCCAAACCAATTCAGGTGAAAAAATCCAACTTTTACTTGAATTATCCAAATAAAACAAGTAAAGGGTGGATTGTAGCTGTATGAGCCTAAATTAAGAGCGAGGATTTTTGACAGCTGGATAGAGAAAGACATATATATGTCTCTCTATATAGATAGATATATTCATAGACATATATATATATATACATATATATATATATATATATATATATATATAGAGAGAGAGAGAGAGAGAGAGAGAGAGACAGAGACAGAGACACAGACAGACACAGATACAGAGACAGAGGGAAATAGAGATAGAGGGAAACAGAGACAGACACAGAGAGACACACACAGAGACAAGGATAGAGAGACAGAGAGAGAAACAGAAAGAGAAACAGACAGAGACACAGAGAAAGACAGAGACCGAAGGAGACAGTGAGATAGCAAAAGAGAGACGCAGACACAAAGGGAGAGACAGACATAGACACACAGAGAGAGACACAGAGAGACAAAAGCAGAGAGACAGAGACAGACAGGGAGACAGAGACAGAGAGAGATGGAGACAGAGGAAAACAGATAGATACAAAGACACACACAGAGACAGAGAAAGACATGAAATGACACTGAGAGAGAAAGAGAGAGATACATAAAGACAAAGAGACACAGACAGAGATAGGGAGATTGAGACAGAGAAAGCCAGAGAGAGAGAGAGAGATACAGAGAGACACAAACAGAGACAGAGAGGCTTTGTTCATTTTACAAAGTTTACAGCATCTAATTTGTGATTTGCCTTAATATAATATTTCCTAAATGTTTTCTACAATCAGGAAGAATGCATAATTAACTATATACTAAAATGATTTCAGGGAAGATTGCTTCCAGGAGAATGCAGTTATGTGAGGTCACATGATACAAAACAGGATCTCTTCATGCCAAAATACTATTAATAATTAATTGGAGGGAGAGTCCTATACCGTAATGAATGAAAGACATGGATGGGAGGAGTGAGCTCACCTCATGGCAGAAATAAGCCAGTTATGTGCTAAAAGAGATAAGGAGACACCATATGATGTTTTGCAGTTAAAGTGGAAGACCTCTAAATGTGTTAGAGACATTGATTAAGTTTCTAACTACTTCGGTGAGTGAGCTCGTAAATAGAATTAGTCACATGGGACTGTTTCCTCTTTGTGTCCCCAGTGCCTAGTACTGTGCTTCTCATGTAGATATTTAATTAATGCTTGGTGAGTTGAATTGGATATGAATGAGAATAATTTCTAGAGAAAATTCCCAGTGGGGAGGGGGAACAAGTGATGGGGGGAAAGATAAAGAGTGTGCTAGCTTAATGGGCTCAGGAGAGATACAAGATTTTCATCAGAATTGGGACCATGGACAGTAAGATCACAGATCTTCCTAGAGAAGGAAGTTAGGGTTTGAACTGCACAGGTGCAATTATACAAGTAATAAATACATTATTTATGCATTCAAAGTCAAAGTCAAGATTTATTAGAAATAGCATTGAAGGTAGTGGAAAAATGCACTGGACCAACTTGATATACATCTCTGCTCTGAGAGATATTTCCTTTTCCCTGTGCTTTTAAAAATAACTTCTTAGAACCTTCTTCTTCATGAGTCAAGACCCTCCATTACTACTCTGGTGAATCTCCTTACCTCTTAATTTTAGATTCTGCATGAAGACTTCTTCTTTGAACTACTCAAATATCACCAATATATCTTTGTACCATTTTGTGCTCCTCTTTCCCTGAAGTAAGTTTCCTCCCAGACTAGATAAAACAACAATAGTGATAAAGATGATAGGCACCATTTGTATAGTGCTTTTAGGGTTGCACCATGCCTTACACATATTCTCTCATTTTATTCTAAAAATAACTCATGGAGGTAGATGCTATTTTTATCCCCCATATTATAGATGAGGAAACCTAGACATACAGAGATTATGTGGTTTACTGGTTACACTGTCTGTCTGTCTATCTGTGTTTGTCTTTCATTTTCAAAGAAGACCACGATATCAGAGAGACGGTGACATAGCTAGTAAATGGTTGGATCTGGCTTTGACCTCATATCCTAATTCCAAGTCCAGCACTCTATACACTGTGCCACCTATCTGATAGGTGGACGGCTCCAGATGGGCATCCAGGAAATATTCCAAGAACTACAATAAGACTTTCAATGTGTTTGGTGGATTCTCTATGGAGAATAGATACATGATAGATAGATAGATAGATAGAGTTAGGTAGAAAGATAGAGATAGACAGATGTAGATAGATTATCTATATATATATATATCTATCAAAGATATTCTCTATGGGGGTGTAAAGATACATATATATGATATATAAAAGATATAAAACACATACATATATGCATATGAATTCCTCTGCAGGATCAAATAGTGAACAAACATTTTTTAAGTTCCTACTCTATGCCAGGGGTCATATTAGATGACAGGAATCCAAATACAAGTAATTAAATTGCCCTACTCTTAAAATGCTTATAATCTAACAGTGAAGTTATGGAGTATTTGAGTAGGTAGAGGGGGTATTCACTTTGGTAAGACTGTAAGTCCATTATATTTTTGAACTAATATACAAGATATACTAAAAGTCTTAGCGCAGATTTAAGCTAGTAAAGCTTTTTAGTAGTATAAATATGAAGAAAGACTTTTGGGACACCCTAAATAAAGCTTTTTAACATCTTAAAGCTGCACTAAGTTTCTTGGGACACCTTGTAGCTTCTTTCTAATGTCTTTAAGCCTAACAACCAGACACTTACAGCCTTTTGGACAGTCCCTTAGGTGGATACTAATAACTTATGAACAATTTCACTAGTGTTACTATTGCTACATGTCACAGTAGTGACCTGAAAGGCAATTGCCTTAATACCAATTTAGAGAATTCAACACCTTTTTCATACAAGGCCATTTTAAGTCATTTATAGAGAAATTAAGCTACTTAGAAAACAGGAGGAAAGGAAGCTGAGGATAGTGGCAAAAGCAGGCACAAGACATGGAACTTAAAAGGGAACCAGAGTGGAAAATTGAACTTTGTAGGCTGTAAGACCAATTTTGGGTTGTAACCAAAAAATACAGGTATATCATATATATATATATATATATATATATATATATAATGTATCACACACACATACACACACACATGCACACACACATATGTATGGTGTTATATGTTATATATAGATGTGGTTTTTATATACGTACATATATGCCATATAGGAATCAAAGAATTTTAAAAGAAGAACCAAAAATCAGGAAAGCATCATATGAGTACATGAAGGAGGCTGTTATCAAAGTGATACAGAAGACCATGACATTTAAAAATGAGAATACAGTAGAGCATATGAGTTGTATGGGGTTTGATTGCTTAGATTGACATTAAGAAATAGTGGCTGCTGAGTGTTCATGTTTATGGGAAACTTCTGGCAGAGTATTTTAATTTGGCATAATGTGTTTTTAAGATTTAGCTTGAAGTCAGGAAGCAGGCTGGAGCCCTGAATTCTGAATAAGATATTAGTTTGTTTTTACTTGCAGGGTTTGGCCTTCCCTGAAGTTTTTTCACTCTGGATATGCCATATTTTAGGAAAGCATGAAAAACCATGTTCACACATGTTTTTGAATTTACCTTTAATAAATGTCATATTTTCCTTTTTTTGTTCTCAAAAAGAGGCATTTTCAGACATTTCATTCTATGCATGCAATATGCAGAGTGTGGATTGATCCAGAACAACAAATGAAGATTCTTTGTATAAGAATGAAGTTTCTATCACACTCCAGTCAATGAGCATGAGGATGGTTTAAACAAGATGGCTTGGATCCTGTGATTTCTTCATGAACTGTGAATCTTTTTTTGAGTAAAGAAAGATAGCAACTTGACTGGCTGATAGTATAAGCTATACTCATTGGACCTATGTATAATGTTATGTCAGTCCCTTAGTGAACTCAGTCCAATGAGTATTTATATCAAATGTGGAAGATTTCAGTTCTTAGTTGAAGATTCCAGTTTAAGTGAACACTGTAGAGGGAACCTAGAAACTCTAGAGAATTTTTCCCTCCCTAATCTCTCCCCACTTCCACTGACATAGGGTAGAAAGGAACACTAGAAGAAAATGCATCTAATTCAAAACAGAGACACATCAAGGTCAAACGTGAACATAAGCACAGTTAGATACAAAAGTCACCCAAGGGAGGTAGTAGCTTCAAGAGGAACCAGAAAAGAATGCAAGGACTTTGAGGTACCACGAGTTATAAGGACATATATTCTTTATTTGTGTGCTTCACAACTAATGCTTGCAATTTTTCCTCTGAATTCTGTGTGTGTATTTGTGTGGGAGTATACACTAGGATTTTGAGGAGAAATGCCATAAATCCACTGTTCTTATTATAGCACCTTAGTTATATCATTTTTTAAGACTAATTGAGACTAATGATTAATAATCAGTACCAGAAAACCTCAATTCCTCAGAACTATCCAATAATAAAAACTCCAAAAGAGTGGTAGTAGCAACTGCCTTCTCCAACCAGAAGTGCTTGTGACCCTGGAGTGAATACCACAAGGATAGCTTGTGTTTTTATGGTGTCTTAAAGCTTGCAAAGTGCTTTACATTTCAACTGACAGCAATTCTATGAGATAGTTGCTATTCTTATCCCCATTTTGCAGATGAGGAAACTGAGGCATAGAGAGGCAAAATGTTTTGCAGAATCATACAGATGAGACAGGATTTGATCTCAGGTCTATCCTGACTTCAAGTCCAGTCTTCTATCTACTGGACCATTTAAAGTCTACAGAATTGTTCTAGGGCATTGAGTGTGAAAGAGGAAAGTAAAGTGGCCAGAGAATTAGAGTGGAAGGTTGGTTGTTCTTTCCTTGTAATTGTTAACATAGGAGGTTTTGTTTTATATTGAAAAATGGGGGGAAAGGAATATTTGTTATCTGACAGTGTGATGGGATGCTAATCAGCCCCTCCTGCTTCTCTGTCTCAGAAAACCTTACAGCTTCACAACGAGCTTTTATTTGAACACAAATTCTATAAATGATACATATGCCCTAATGCTTCTGTGTTCTAGATATCCAATGGAAAGGAAGCTCTTTAACCTAGGGATTGCATCCTCTGCTTCTTTTGAACTCACTTTTGCTGTGCTCTCCACAAGTAAAAAGAGCACACAGAGCACTGGGCTCAGAATCAGGAAGACCCATCTTTGCAAATTCAAATCTTGTCTCAGACACTTAATAGCTGTGCGATTCTGGGCAAGTCACATCACCCTGTTTGCCTCAATTCCTCACCTATAAAATGAGCTATAATAGGAAATGGCAAACCACTTTAGTATCCCTATCAAGAAAACCCCAAATCAGGTCATGATGCATTGGACATGACTAAAACATGACTAAACAACCACTATGGGAACTCTTAATCAATATGGTTAAGTAGCTGAGCAATGCTATATTAACCCAAATATTGGCAAGCTAAAAAAAAATACTGGCTTAGACTTAGAAAATGCTTCTAAGTTGTTTTTTTTCAATTTCTAGAGCTTATGGATTATTCTCACACTCTGTGTATATTTATTTAAAACTATTTTAGTTGATGGAAACTTAAATTCTATGCCTTCCTTCATGGGGTTTTTCTTTAGTTTTGATGTTTTCACGCAGGATATGAAATATCATATTTCACATGCTATTAGGGCATAGGACGTTTATCAGAGTCCATCTTGAAGGGGCTGTACTAGATATAAGTTGCCTTTGGAACTCTGGAGGTCAATTGTTCTTGTCCATTATTACCTAGATAAATGCTAATATGCATACACAGACATCTTTCTGTAAACAGAGGCCATTAAACAACTAATATGACTTCATTTGGCTTTGTGGAATAAGGGCCCAGCTCTCTTGTCTTGTACTCTCACACAGGAATCAGATCAATTTTTGATTTGTCCCAAGGACAAACTTGTTCTGGCTGGGTGGCACAGTAAATAGAGTGCTAGGCCTAAAGTCAGGAAGACTCATTTTCCTGAGTTCAATTCTGATCTCACTTAGTAGCTATGTGACCCTGGGCAAATCACTTAATGCTATTTGCCTCAGTTTCCTCACCCATAAAATGAACTGGAGAAGGAAACAGCAAACCACTTCAGTATCTTTGCTACAAAAACCCTAGAAGAGGTAAACATACCTGAAAATGAATTTCACTGGTCTGAGAACTCTTGGTGAAGAGACTTCTTCTACCAATGCCAGGTATATTACCTCTTGAATGTATGGAGCACTGAGAGGTAAAGACTTACCCACTGCATCAGCATACATCAAGGCAGAACTTGAATCTAGGCCTTTTTGACTCTGAAGCAGCTCTTTATGTACTATGCCATGGCTACCTTTTAAAAATGTAATACTTGTATAATTAATAATAAACTGACAATAATAAAAAAATTTAAAATGTATACTTGTATAATTAAAGAATTATCAAAACCTGTGGCACCAGTGAGTACTTAATAGAACTGCCAGAAATCGACTGGTAAAGGTAACATGATAGGATCACAAAAAATAACCAAAGCATGCCGTTTAAAAATAAGCTAAAATCACAGAACATAGCTTCCACCAAGGAAACACTATTTTAATAGATAAAAAAGATCACTGCTAGACTAATAGGGGGAGTGAGAGAGAAAGAGAGAGAGAAAGGAAGGAAGGAATGAAAGAAGGAAGGGAAGAAGGAAGGAAGAAAAAAGGAGAGTACAGTGGGTACTGACTAATAAGGGCCCAATCATTCAGGCATACAACATCTACTCTGCCCCGTGCCGACTCAAAAGCAGAGGTTTGTTGAATGAGGACTGTGCATAGTGGAGGACCTTATCCCTCATTTTAGAGCATGCAAAGGAATTCTGGAACTGTTTCCTGCTTTTTTACCTTGCGACTAAAAGAAATATTTTGACAGGTTGCTGAGCTGGAACTGAGTATCCATACAAAAGGCTTCAGTGGAGAAGTCTGATCTCTCATACTCCAGGAGCTTTTGAGTGAAGGTAATGAACTTCTGTGGGCCTCTAGGTGGAAGATTATCATGAAGCTGAGAGCTCATGATGTTACTTTTAATTTTTTAATAAAAATTATTATAGATTAATTCAAATTGTAATAAAAGTTAGAGGCAGCTAGGTGCCAGAATGTGCTCGTCCTGCAGTCAGGAAGACTTGAGTGCAAAATCAGCCTTAGACACTTACTAGCAGTGTGGCCCTGGGCAAGTCGTACAGTCTCTGTCTTCTTCATATTCTGCAGCTGTAAAATGGGGACAGTAATATCTACTTCCCAGGGTTATTACAAGGATCCGTTGAGATAATATTTGTAAAGTGCTTAGCACTGTGCCTTTCTTATAATAGGTGTTTAATAAATTTCTTCCTCCTTTCTTCTTCCCTCCCTCCCTCCCTTCTTCCTTCCTTCCTTCCTTCCTTCCTTCCTTCCTTCCTTCCTTCCTTCCTTCCTTCCTATCTCTCTCTTGTGTTTACTCTTTCTAGCTCTTAGGTGAATGATTTTTCCCACCCCAGTCAGTCCAGGAACTAGAATCTATAGCAGAACGTGAGTAGCTAAACCTGACAAGGAATCAGTCAGCCCTGAGGAGAGTCCCATGACTTCATTCCTTGTAAGCACACTAGCTGTACTGGGCCCAGAATAAACTTGTTGGGAATAAAGGTTTATAGAAACCACTTTAACTTTGAGCTCATTCTCCCCAGTAACTGAGGTGTAGAGTGAAGTGATGTGTCCCATCCATGGGGGATGTTTTGGTGTGCAGATTCTTGCTATAGCTTTTCAGTAAATGTTCCTTTATAAAATCAAATTGATATTATTGTTTATCAAGGATATCAAGAGGGTAGTAACTAGTCAAAATGATATTGAGGTATTAATTGCTACCTAGATGATATTGAGGAAATACTAACTGGTGATTCATATTGAGGAAATACATTAGATTCTGAGTTTATTAATAATAATATTTTTAAAAGTCCATAACTTCTCAGGGGTATACCTAGAAACTTAAGGGAAGATTGAACAATCACCTTGCTCTGTGGATCTCCAATGGAGTGTGAGTTGGGAGAAAGCAGCTCTAGGGCTTTGCTACAGAAACATCTACCTTTGGGGTCCATCTGATTCACCCAACTGCCACCTGTGGTTCCAAGAAGCTGTATCATGCACAGCAGCTATATCTTGGAAAACCATCTTGGCAGATAGGCTAAACCAGGCTGAGGGTAACTGACAGGGCTCAAACTTGTCAGCGAATTAGAAGGACATCTACTCCAAGCATGTGAAGGCCTCCCCTCCCTTCAGTTGAATGGACAATCCAGTGGTCATGAAGGTGACCAAAGCAAGCACTATGGAGCACTTAGAGCTTGGTCAGACAACAAGATGCCAAGGTCATCCACTGTACTCCAGGGTCATTGCCAGTTATCCTGATTTTTGTCTTGTCACGGAATTTTTTTTGATTCTGTAAGAAAGAGTGAAGCTGATGATGGTGCAGCTCTGGCTCATTTAAATCCAATTCACGTATCAATCAAGACATTAGTCTATGGTATCATCGGTCCTCTTTGTAAATGAAGGACAAACAACATAAAAACTAAGAAAATAAAGCAAGGAAGAGGAAAAAGGAAGGAAGGAAATAAAGGAAGGAAAGGAGAGAGGAAGGAAGGAAGGAAGGAATAGGGTAAAAGACTGGAAATAGTCTTATCTGACATTTGATTATCACTTGAAAACTGAGCTATACTCTTTTTTTTCACCTTCACCTTATATCCAGCAGTCCTGAAGCCATGCTCCTCTCAAGGATAACATTTCTTCAGATAGATCTAATATGGTCCACAAAGGTCACTTTTGTATTTCCCTGATTAAAAACATGACTGGAAATGAATGAGCAGAAATGCATTTTTACATCTGCCTTTTAGAAGAACTTAGAGTTAATTTTCAAAAATATGGCTCTAGATTCATCTCTGAGAAGACCTATAGGTAAATTGGACTGTGTGTTTCTAAATGTCAACAATAGATCACTCCTGTGGATAGAATTTTTCATATCCTACATAGGGGTTAAATAGCCCTCAAATATTAAAGAAAACGTAAGCTATAGAAAATTAGGGAAGCTTTAGTCCTATGTTGAAGTCTAGGGAAAAATAATGGTACAACTCTCTCCCAACTTCTAAGCACTATACTTGTGCTAGTTTTTCCTTTTTATTTGATACTTTACCTTTCTCTGCCTTCTGTGTAAAGATGTTGTTGTCAGTTGTGTTCAAATGCGAGAATCTTTGTAATATTATTTTCCTCTCCATTTATGGGGGACCATTCTCTTGTTAGACTTCACGTTACAGTATTTTTCATTCTTTTCTCTTCTTTTTTTTGAAATCTGGACCCACTGCTTAAGATTTCCTCATTGATTTCTCATTTGTAAAATAGGAAATGTAGTGCTTATTGACCTGACTGCTAGATGGATGAAATCTCATAGTTAGAGATTTTTTAAAAGTTAAAAAAATACTTCTAAATTGCGAATCAAGACTAAAAATCAGTAAAAGTCTAGAACTTTTTTATTTGCAATTGTACTCTTTTTGAACTATTGGCAGAAGTATATGGAATGAGAAAATAAATATTATCTTGAAAGGATAGTTGACTCATCCAAAGAACAGCTAAGATACTTGACACGGTTTTAAAGCTTACAGGTATTTTCCATTGGCTCATATGAGATGGGACACGAGCTACCTGTTGCAATAAGAAAATTACACCTGGAAGCTTATGGATGTAGACACTGGTTGTACTTTTTATTTGAGGATGTCAAAGGATTTTTCTATCACATATGATTACCCTCCATTTGGAGAAGAGTAAAGGGAAATGCCATTAGGTTAAGAGACTTCCTAGAACCAAGCAATTAATCTGTGCCAGAAGGTGTAATGGTATCCCCAAGAAATGACCTGCTCCGCTAATCACCAGCCAAGATTCTTTCTTGTAGGGAAGCCTGGTCTTAAAACACCACAGGGGGCACTAAATAAATAAAAAGTGAACTATGTGTGGTCAAGTGGCTTCATCGTTTGCACAAAAGACAACCCTAGACAAAAGAGGTTCTATGTTCTGCAGGCAGTAAGGAGGCAAATTTGCTCATCTGTCTTCCGAACACAAATGCTTATTGCTACCTGCGTTCCATTGATATATTCTTCCTCCATCCAAATGAACTTGGGGGTTTAAATGAAAACCACACATAGAATTGCTATTCTTTGCAAAGAGTCTAATTTCAGTTATGTGAAAATCCTGTATTGAGGCAAATAACTAATCCATATCAAACAGTGTTCAAAGAGAGCTAAAGGTTTAGTAATTCAGTACTTTCTTCTGGAAAGGAAGAATTAAAATGGTCAATAAGCCAAGTTGGTAAAGATTTCTTGCTATTACTTGCTATGCAGAACGCAGAGAAGATACCACAGGCAAAATCTTAACACATGCAGTATCCCAAGTAACAGCGAAAAGAGAAGTCTTATAAGAAATGCAAAGACACTCCATAATTGTCTTGAGACCCAGAAAGGAAACAGGAGTCTGTTTATTTGTGTAATGCTGATCGAAGGCTCTATCTCTTAGGCTTATGGAATTAGTAATTGTCTTTTACCAAAATACTTAGGGTGAGCAAGAACAATAAGCTCAGAGATGTAAAATGAGACAAGACCTCGAAGACCACCTAACTCAATCCCCCTCATTTTACAGATGAGAAAACAAAGTTAAATGATTTACCCAAGGTTGTATAGGTAGCAAGTGGTAAGATACAAATTCAGACCAGTGTCTACTGACTACAAATCCAACCTTCTTTTCACTGTGATTAACAAGAAGAAAGAGAGAATCAAAGCCACCTCATTTGATAGCCTGTGATGGAGTCAGAGATGTATAGGAAAGAGAGTTATAAACACTCACTAACAGGCTGAAGAGCATTGTAATATAGTGGATAGAGATCCACTCAGAACTGGGAAAATCTGAAATCAAATCTAGCTTCAGATATTCCAGCTGTAGTACTCTGGGAAACTTATTTTTCTTCGCAGTCCTACACTGCTCTCTAAGTCCTAGACTGAGTTACAGCTCAGCTTCTGCTCTGCATCAGACAAAGGAGGTTCCACTTCCACACTTACCCCTGTTTAGTGAGATCACAAGCTCAGACAAACAATGAAAATAATAGTAACACCAACAAAATAGAACGACTGATGGAAGGAAAAAATATCACTGAAACTGCAGGAATGAAACAAGCTTCTTTTGTCCTGGCTACTCTTACAATTCAACAAGAATATTATGCCTGTGCCTCTCATTGCCTTGGTTAGTACTGGAGTTACATAATAGTTATAGAACTTGAGTCAGTACCTGAATTCAGTACTCTACTGTGTGCAGTATTTTGGCTATTTTTTCCACCTTTGCATCATTTAACCAGCATCTGATGCTTCTCCATGCTTTATTCTGGACTCTCTTGACTTTTTCTACCATGCCACAGAAATTTCCTCGCCTTGAAAGTTCATTCTGCCCCTGGACTCACATTGGAAGTACTTCTCTGCAACCCCTTCCTCTGATTGGCTGGTTACTCTTAGCACCTCTGTTTCAAGGAAGGAAAACCAGGTCAGCCATGTCTTCATTGCTCTCTAGACTCCACTCCTGAGTTGCTGAACTTTCTTTATCAAGATCCTGCTTGTGTACCTCATCTCTCTTCCACATGTCTCCTTCCTTTGTTACTAGTGATATTGGGTCTGTTTTACCTATGTTATCTTTGATGAGTATTAGAATGTAAGTGACTTGAAGGCAAGCACTTCCTTCCTTTCTTTTTCTTTTTTCCTTTCTTTTCTTCTTTCCTTTTTTTTCTCCTTTCCTTCTTTCCTCCATCCTTTCCTTGGTCCTTACCCCCCCCTTCCCTCCCTCCTTTCCTTCCTTTCTTCCCTTATTCTTTCTTTCTGTCCTTCTTCCTTCCTTTCTATTTATCTGTCTTCCTTCCTTCCTTCTTTCCTTCCTCCTTGTATTTGTATTTCAATGGTTAACACAGTGACTGATACTTAACAAATGCCTGTTGACTAGATCTGATTATATACGAAACGTACAAATTAAGGATGACCATACCTCCTGAATTTTTCTTTCTCTTCCATGGGAGAAATTTTACCTATTAGTAGTGCAAACCAACACATTGTCTACTTGAAATCATGCTGTAAATTATCTTAATCATGAAGGAAAAAAATTATTATATAAAAAGGAAATGAGAGCATTCAAATAACTAAAATGTAGTCAAGTTATGAATGATTTAGATAAGCTCATAGGCAAAAATGGGAGCTTATAAGACAAAACAATTAAATTAGTGGTTTTTCCAGTCTAAAAAGAACTTTTCACTTTCAAAGTTCTTCACCCAGGGCTCCTTTGAGTACCTATATCTTTGGTTCCCACAAGTAATCTAAGATTACATACTACTTGGAAGAAAGGAAGTATGGCATATTGAATAGGAGACAGGCCATGAAGTCAGGAAGACTTGGATTTAGATTCTGACTGACACAGTTTGACTGTGATTGGAGAAATCATTTTACCTCTTAGAGCCTCCAGGTAACTCTCAAAACTATAACTTACAGTTGAGTTACTGCTCTCTATGGTGAGGGAATTTACACCTTGGGAATCTCTGCATGAATTAAGTCACAGATCTGGAAAAACAAAACAAAGCATGTTGGAATATGTTGGTAGGTAATGTTAAAATCAGCATATAAAAAGCTATTGTTTACCGAAGATCAATAAGTAATAAAGAGAAGGTATAATTGTAATTATCACATAAATAGATAGGGGGAAAAGAGTACAGAACAGTCTTGTAGAATGTGCCTGGGATCCAGGAAGATCTAGATTTAAATTCAGCCCCTTTGATGAAGGATATATTGATTACATGGTTCTGGGAAAAAACCAATTAAAGTTGAAGTCATCTAGGCAATTGTCTGAGATTATCAGAGATTTGCAGAGCAAATGCCAATTGGCATCGGTAGAGGAAGTCAGTTTCCTCATCGGAAATTTCATCATATCGATAAAACCATAAGTCTGGTCTAGAATATATTATTTATGTATAAACATACATATATATGAGACAACATTATAACACATGATGTGGAAGGATGTAATACATATAATATGATAGTATATAGTTATTTCAGGGTGGAAGACCTCAGATTAAGAAGACCTGAGTTAAAATCTTGCTTCAGACACTTGGCAAGTCATTCACTCTCTTTTAGTTTTATCTGTAAAATGGGGATGATGATAGCTCCTTCCTCACAGAGTGATTGTGAAGTTCTAATGAGAAAATACATGGAAAGGGCTATACAAATCTTAGAATGTGATATAAGTGGTATTTGCACATGTTATTATGATTTTAACATACAACATAGTGATATACTATAACATAATAAAATAGCACAATACAATAAAATATAACATAATTTACAATGTTAAACTGTATATGAGGTGAGTCTCAATTAGTATTCCTTGACCAGATAAATCAGTCTGCCCTTTTGTCAAAAGGTCTTTTAAGAAATTTTGTAAGATGTACATGAGTGGCCATAGAATGGTTGAAAAGTATATAAATGATGTACGAATCATAGCTGTTTATTTCATCTCCAAATTTTACCTTATAGTGGTCCTATAATAAGTCATGTATGTTCATTACTGGCCATTCCTTTATACCACCTTTCAGGCTCCTAAAATCACCAGAAATTCCTCTGTAGGATTTAAAATATAACAAAAATCAAGAAATTCTAATTTCATGGGAAAGATTCATATTAATTTAGCAATGGTGCAATAAAGGCTCACTATGTGGCAAGTATATGTTGCAAACATCTATAAGGGTATGTCTGTTTTGAGTAGAATTTTATTATTATTATTTTAACAAATCAAAGATAAAGGCAAATTGAGGAAATTATGTAATTCTATGCAGTAGTGGCTTTGCTTAAGTACTATGAAACTGAATATCCTATACATTAGGTCTTAAACCATTATTCTATCTTTTGGTTACCTGGTACATGGTCTTCCAGGGGATCCCTGGTAAAAATGAAAGGTCTAATTTTTTTAAAATCACTGTACTTCCTAAAGACCCAGGAATTTGGGAGTCAGTTTGGGACTAAGAATCATGCTAGGAAGATAAATGACATTCATATGTCAGAAATTGCTTCACAATACCATCTAGCTCAGCAGGCCATAATGAACCCCCTCTCACCAGACCAAGCTCCAGCCAAAAAAAAAAGAACACCTACTATTTCTCCATCAAGAGCAACTCACTCAGAGGGCAAACAAAAGCAACCCAGGGAGGCCGACCACATCCATACAGTAATACAGGTTGCTATGCAACCCTTCATGCAAGTTGGGCAGCAACAGATGGACATTTTGAATGGAATTAATGCCCCTCTGACCCATATTTTAAATAGTGTCCAAATCTACTGCCTGATAAATTCCATTAACTATAGGCATACTTACAAATATAAAATATAGTATCATAAGTGACACAGTTATTACCCTTCCAGCTAAAATAAAGTCATAAATCTATTGGTAAAATTTGAGAACAATATTTCTCAATTAGATTTTTCTATCCCCCTTTTTTCTCCTTTTTCTTGATAAATGAAATCGCTGATGTCTCATAACCTTGGGCTACACGTTTCCTTAAAGCTCTGCCCTGATTTCACATGCAAACCTGCAATGGAGGCTTTGGACTCCACCAGACAGGTGAGATGAGTTGTGTTTCTGTCTTAGCCACTGAAACCTATGAGTTCTGAGCGGTGTGGGGGAGTCCTCTTTTCACTGTAGCGTTAAGAAAGAACATAACGAGAAATAAATATTTCATGCACCTTTGTGAGGACTATGTTGTAAACATGTGCCTGATTCAACAGTCCTTCTAAAGCTGCAGAAGTTCTTTCTCTGCATTATACCTGCCCTGGCCAGGTCTACATCATACTTAGCTAGTTACATTGGACAAATTTCAAGGGATCAACTGGAACTCATTAAAATTTTAAATTATTGAATTGGTCAGCTTAGATTATGAGGACCTTAATTGCAATTGTAGGGACAGTGTGTGTATGTATATATCTGTATATAGCAATACTTACATCTACATATAATATATATATATACTTTTAGAAATAAAAACCTTGTAAGACATCGTGTAAAATTAAGTGTTTGATATATGTGTATATTAGTATTCATGTATGTATGTATAATACAGACACACATATGTATGTATATACATACATATGGATACAATGTCTATATATGCATGTGTATATAGGTACATATATGTATGTATGTGCATATATGTATATAAATGTGTATATATGTGTATGTGTATATATATATATATATATATATATATGTAAAATAATCCTGACTTTATCACTAATTAGCCACATGAATAATATATTTCCCCTCTCTGGACTTTACTCTTATCATTTGAAAAAATCAGGGGGCACGAAGTAAATACAGAGCCATAACTAAGAATTAGAAACTAGAGGTTTACTGAAACTTATTTTATTTACTGAAATTTGCCTATTTTAGTGAAATTCAGGGCACTGAAAGTTTTAGGATATTGGCAAGATTCGCACTCCTTCCGTAATGTCAGAACAGCCAGGTGTAGGACATAGTGAGAACTGATAATTTGATAAAGGCTGCCCTGCGTCCTGAGGTCTCTTCTCCCACCAACTCAATTGTGACAGTTGCCAAAATTGCTAATTAAGGCTCTGACTAAATGGATTATAAAATCCATTCCTTTTCTAAAAGTCTCAAATGCTATGTTGTCCACAGTAGATGCTGCTAAACTGATTATATAAAAGGTCCAATTTCTGAAATACAAGTAATCTTCAGAGAAAGTACAGATATGACAACTATTGCATTCTCAGATGAACTTAAATATGGTGCTAATTTTCAAAATCCATTTTCTGAGGGTTATTACAAACTTATGTCTGTTGGCATTAGAAATCCAACAGTATTTATCACACTCCTGACAAAGCATTCCAGGGGCTCCCTTCTGATTCACAGATCCTTCTGTATTTCTTAAGATTGTTCATATCCATAGGAAAGGAGATCCTTGTCCATGGATTGTGACTTTGTTTTTGAAGGGTTTACATTTTGCCCCATAATCTTCTGTTGGGGACATCTCTCCACAGAGGGGAACAATGAGACAAGTGTGCCTTGAGTTTGGTAAGAGCTGTTTCTCTGTCAGGTCTCCTGCTGTCTCTCAGTGGGCCTTTGTTTTGGAAATATGAGCTTGGTTTTCCTACCATTGAATACATAGGGTTGTTATCTGCTCACAACAATCCATTACTTTCTGTTCTGTCTGGTCTAATTCATGGAAATGACATACAGAATAAGTGTATGGAGATATGTGATCATGTTAATGATATTATATACAACATACACATATGTATAAAGGCATATACATGCTTGCTTTGATATGCATATAGATGTATGTGTATATATGCCACAGCCATAAATACATATATATACAGATGTGTGTGCATATGCATGTGTGTGAGTATATATACATATATATTTGCATGTAATAGTAACAACTAACATATATGTAATGCTTACTCTGTGACCGGTACATAATCTTACACCAACTTGAGAGGAAGATTTTGTTACTCTCCCTATTTTACAGATGAGGAAACTGAGGCAAAGTTTACTTGAGGTAAAATGGCTTGCTCAGGGTCACACGGTAAGTGTCTGAAGTCTAATTTTCACTGCAGACTCTAGGCTATGGCTATGTACATCTTTCTCAGAAAGGGAGCAAAGGAACACAATTCACTGGAAAGCTTTTGTGCTGTTATTTTTCTGAACTCTGGCAAGATTTAATTTCCAACACTAAACAGTGATTCCTTTTCTTTTTCTTTTTTTTTTACATCATCATCTGGATTGATGGAATTCTGAATAGATAACAACTCAGTTACAAACTGGTCAATGCCTGCAATCGCGTGCATTTCTGGATGAAATTTGTAATAAGCAAATAAGGAAGTTGCTCTAGGGCTAAACGCGTTCTTCCAATTTATCATATTATGCCTTGGTGCTATCTATAGCTATCTATCTCTTCCTTAATCCTCTATTGAGAGTAGTACATAGAGACTTGTTTTTCAAATTATCCTTTGCCTAAACAGAAAAATATGACCTCCAAGAAAAATTCATATAATTTTACCAAGACTATTAAATTTTCTCCAAGTTGTAGGTGTAGTAAGACTAGGGATACCAAGAACAGATGAGTATAAGCAAAGGCATTTTCTTTTGCTATTGTGCTACATTCAATCTTTTGTTTAAATGCATGGCAGAATGATTCCCCTATCTCTCTCACTGGAAGAAAATGTTTTCAGATCCCAAAGGAGGAACTTAGAGAAGCAGGCAAAAAGGAAAAGGAGAAGGTATCACTATATTTTGTATATTTTTAAATATCACAAGCTCAGAATGTTGAAATAAAAATGATGGTGTGTGTGTGTGTGTGTGTGTGTGTGTGTGTGTGATATCAGTTCACTCAGGAGAGGTAGATTACTTAGTGTAGTGGTTAGATTTAGGAAACTCTAGTTTCAGATTTCACTGCTGTCCCTAGCTGAGTGACCAAAGGGCACAAGTCCCTTAATCTTTCTCACTCTCTTTACTCTTTTGTTCAAAGAAGCTGTTGGAATATGTGACCTCTGAGATCCCTTTCTCCACAGCCTCAATTCCCCTTCTCATCAACTAAGTCATTATGTCCTTGGAGCTAATGGCTCAGTGGGAGACAATGAACCCAGCTGGAAGCAGGTACACAACTGAGAACAGAGATGGATTCAGAGAGATGGTCAGATGAGGCAGGAAGTGACTTCAATAAGCATCACCCTTCAGAGCAGAGAAGAGCGCCAGCTATGGAATCAAAATAGGAATAGACCCTGGGAGCCCAGCTGAACAGCTCACCTACAAACAAACTACTGAGAATGTCACAAAGGAAAGAGGGACTTCTAGGCCATGAACAATGCGGAGCTGGGAATTATTCATTGCCATATATATGTGTCTTGCAGGTGTGACTCATTATCATTACCCATGAACTCTAAAGTCTTACTCTTCCTATAGAGGCTGTGCGTATTGGGGGGAAAGTGAGGAAAATACATTATAGCAATTGTAAATTACTAATAATAGTATAATAAATAGCAAAGGCCTTTGCTCAAAGCTATTCAAGTCTTTTGGGCTAATTGTTAGTGGGAAATACACTGATGGGGACATAGCTACAAAAATAGGGTTAGACTCACCTCCAGAACCTGAAAGGGGCAGTCACCTACTTGGGTGGTAACCTTAGAGGGCTTGTGTAAATAGGAGAAGTAGCACATAGGTGGTGTTCCATTATGACAATATGATGATAGGATAGCGAGGTCTGGTAACCAGTCATCAGGGGCTGAGCTGGTGTGAGGCCCCTGTGTGGAAAAGTCTGGGAGCCTGTTTCCAAAAAGGCATGATGACTCATAGTGGAGGTGCCTTGTAGAGATAAGGAACATGCACAGACTTTCTGTAATGAATTGTGGCCTGCTAGCCACCTGATGAAGAAGAACTTCATCTGGAGCTGCTAATGGGGTATTTTCAAAAACATGCTGGGCTATTTATTGGCTCTTTGTGGATTTGCTGGTACTAGAGAAGGACAAGCTACTGAGAGTTTCTGAGTTAAGGGTCACAAGTCCTCTCTCACTTGGAGTCAGTGGGAATCTTCAGAGTATGTGACCTTATTATTGCTTCTACTGCTGTTGTGTCCATTGTGTGTGTGTGTGTGTGTGTGTGTGTGTGTGTGTGCTTCTAGTTAAAGAAAATTGGAAATAACTATGGCATTATATGCTCCAAAAAATCCAGAGTCATCCACCAGGAAGTTTGGGAATGGAGTTCATACTGGGTTTCTAGTTAGCCAATTCATCCATCATCAAGGCCCAAAGGAGTGGGAAGTGAACTTTGGGACCCAGTCCAACAATAAATCAGATACAGAATGATCTAGAGGCTATGATGTACATAGATGTCAACTTAGTGGGATCAGTGATATGTAGAAATTGACATGTAGAAAGAGCCAATAAATAGCCCAGCATGTTTTTGAAAATACCCCATTGAGCCCAATCACCCCAGAGACTAAGGGCATATGAGACACTATGTCCCGCAGGTCTGGGGAGAGATGTTTAAACATTTGTGCTTGCTTAAAATACTCCTTTGAAAAAGCTAATTGATGCTAAATGATTAAATAGAACCTAAGTACTTATCATAGGCAGTTAGTGGAAGTAAAAGTAGAATCAGGGCTTAAGCTGATAGCAATTAGAGAAAGGTACCCCCAAGTCCTCAAGAATACCCTTAGAAACTTGGGGGGACATGTAGTTGTTCTCACTCCAGCAAAATGAGATTAGTAAGCAATGGTCAGCATAGAACTAAAGAATTTTAAACTATTTCAGAGATCACCTAGTTCAACACCTAGCTAAAGGATATATTCTATCTGTTCCTGTGTGGTATAGGTTTGAATTGATGGAAAACTCAATTTCTACAAAGGATACTCAATTCACTTTAAAAAGAACTCATTATTTTTCTCCTTATATTAAGTTTCAATCTGCTTTCTTTGCAATTTCAACACCTGGTCCCTCCCTTTGGGACAAACTTATTGTTCAACATGACTGTAGTCGTATCCCCTCTGAGTCTTCCTTTCATTGGACTCAAAATCCCCAGCTCTTACTCTAGGTACTTTCTCTAAAGAGTGGAGGAGAGGGGAAAGTCCAACAACTGTGATTAAATCCACACATTTGTAGAACTTTTGAGTTGGAATCTAGAGATCTTTTAGGGCTGACCCTCACTTTGCAGAAAAGGAAATCAAAGTCCAGGGAGATCATCTGAAAGAGGGATTAGATTTCTTTTTCTTGGTCCTAAAGAGAAATGCTGGAAGCAATGGATAGAAGTCCCAAAGAGTCAAATCTGGGCATGACATAAGGAAAAAAAATTTAATAATTAAAGCCATCCCAAAGTGCAATGAGCTGCTTCAGAAGTAGTGGGTTACTCTTGGATTCTTATTAATGACCTCTGAGAGCCCTTTCAAGTCTGATAGGCTGTGGAACTCAGGTCATGATGGACCCAAGGACATCTGGCTAATTGGTGACAAAATTGAGGCTAAAGCCCAAGTCTTCAGTGACCTTTCCAGTAGACGAGGTTCTCTCCAATATCGAGTCAGTCTCACTATAACTTCCATCTTACTTTCTACAAACCTAACTCAACATGCCATATTTAAAGAAAATCATTTTAAGCTAAAATTTATATCCATTTCAAAACTTAATTTTTTTATTTTAAAATCCCTTATTGTCTCAAAATATGTAAAAATATTGAAAGGAAAAATCACTGTGAGAAAAAAGACCCACTAAAGGAACCATTGATAAAGAATTATACTTCCCATCTGGCCATCTCGTTATGATTCTATTGAGCATTTAATGTTTGAAATCTATTTCGAAATGATCTTCTTGAACCCTTAATGTTTGAAAACTAGTTTGAAATGTTCAATGAATCTGCAGACCTGCTGAGTTTACACATCTCCAGTCATTTAAATATTTATTTGATTTATAGGTGGCTCTCCATGTTAAGGCCCTTGGGTAAATTCACAGTAAATTACCCAAATGGTGCATGTCCTTGGAGATTTACCATCCAAACCACATACAAGGTAAGACTCAACAAGAGCAATGATAACAGCCATATCATTACAAATCCCCCCTCCTGGCTAGTAAGAGGCCCCTTCTTGGAACTTTTGGTAGTTGTCATGTATCTGCAGGGATAGACATAATACAGGATGGAAGGGAAGTAGATGGGAATGCTAAATATTACAGGAAACAGGGAAGGGCCTCTAACATCGCTCCACTGCTACCTTAGAATTTCACATGTCACCCCCGGGGACACCTAGGTGGGGCAGTGGATAGAGCACCAGTGTAGGAGTCAGGAGGACCTGAGTTCAAATCTCACCTCAGACACTTGATACTCCCTAGCTGTGTGACCGTGGGCAAGTCATTTAACCCCAACTGCCTCATCCTGGGTCATCTCCAGTCATCCTGATGAATATCTGGTCACTGGATTCAGATGGCTCTGGAGGAGAAGTGAGGCTGGTGACCTGCACAGTCCTCCTTCACTCAAAACAAAGTCAAGTGCAAGTCATGTCATTATTTCTCTGATGGCATGGTCTTTTTTGGCAACGAAGGACAAACACACACACACACATGCTACCCTTGTAATCAGCCACTGTGTAGGAGGAGGTGATGACTTTTCAGTTCAAGGGGAATGTTCATCCTTGGCCAATCCATTATTTTTGATTTCCTGCTTTTAAGGACTTAGAAGACACAGTAGGGAGAATAGTAAGGGAGGATGGAGCATTGAAGGGTAAAGAGGAATGTTCTGTTTCAATAGGTCATTTATTTAAGGAATTTTTCTGAGAACCTGGACAAGAAGCCATATTCCTGGAATGGAGAGAGGCTGCAGAGGAGAGGAGAAAATGAGGTAAAGCTCAGCAGACTGAGTGCTTGGAGCCAGTGACTAGTGCAAGGACAGATGTATATTGTTCATCGGTTTCACAGTGAGTCTCTCATCTTTTCTCTGCCAGTGAGCTGGATTTCAAGTTATATCTACCAAGGACCTGAAAGTTAGGCTAAGAAAAGGAAACTTAGAAAGGAGAAAGCCCAGTTTCCAGTATGGGACAATAGATGGAGAAGATTCTTTCATCACAAAAAACAGCGTCAGTTATTACAATGAGGATAAAGGAATTACTTCCAGATAACTAGAACACTTTCAGGAGTCTGAGAATTAAGATTTCTAGGAAGTTGAGGGCCAAACCATGATGAAAGTTTGAAAGCCCAGAATGAGAAAGTTTAGGAGAAGAGATGGAGTGGGGCTTTTAATTGTAAAATATAAATTCCTTAGCCTGGTATTTAGGGCTTTTCACAACCTACCTTCAGCTTTTGCTTGCTATATTTCTCTATATATCTATTTAGATAAATTGCTATATTTCTTGCTATATTTCTCTATATAGATTTATATAGAGATATATTCATATATAGATAGCTATAGATATCTCTATCTACTAGCTTCTCACCAGCTGCCTTTTATCCGCTGAATTCCTGCCCTGTCCTCTCTCTTCAGTCCTGAAGGGTGGTTGCCCACAATATCTAGGCCCAACTTCATCTATGCCTCACTTCACTCTGGAACCATCTTCTTGCTAGCTACCTTGCTGTGGCAGGCAAGTACCCACCATTCCCCATCATCCTCCTTTCATTATGAAACCATAATCAAATAAACTTTTCGGTTACTATTTTAAAGAGCATTTCTTTATACTTTATGGCTCTACTCATAATTCAAGTAGTTTTCAAACCAGAATGCTCTACCTTGGCCACCACCTCTCTGTTTGTGTTGCCTTCCCCCTTCTAAAATCTACCCAGAACCAAAGGTAAATTCTAGCAGTGCTAAGGCATCTAGCAGCTTTTTAAAATGAAATTCCTTAATTCAGAGCCCTAAAGCCAATCTAACATCCAGTCCAAACTGGATTGGGCTGGCTGACTTAAAGAATGAAATCTCAACGTATAATACTTTCCTTTTGTAATTTTATGCCCATTATACATCAGGTGCCCCATTTTAGAAATAAGGAAACTGAGCCTGAATATTATTTAGCCTCTCCGGTACTCACTTTCTTTATCTGAAAAATGGGAATAAAAGTATTTGTACTATTTAACTGATGATGTTATTATGAAGGAAAAGTACTTTGTGAGTCCCGAAGTGTTTTATAAAGG
This sequence comes from Potorous gilbertii, assembly GCA_028658325.1. Lineage (NCBI taxonomy): Eukaryota > Metazoa > Chordata > Mammalia > Diprotodontia > Potoroidae > Potorous > Potorous gilbertii. Next base: position 448,679,558 of record CM053771.1, on the reverse strand, counting down.
CAGCCTGTTAATTAATTAAAAGGTAGCTTATTCATTAATTAATAAAAACATTCCTGACACTAATGACATCCCATTAAAACCTAACATTTAAGTAAGTGAACATGTTTCATCTCTAGTTCCTTCATTTGAGTTCTTAAACTTATGTTAGTGTTTATATCAGTTAGGAGTTGTTGCACAACCAGGTCCTGATTAGTGCAAATAAAGAATCCCCCTGAAGATATCGCATCTCAAATCTGCACTGCCTATGTCCTTTGGGCCAGAATCAAATAGTGTGAATTCACATATATGTGACCACTTCAAGGGATTCATTGTGATTATTAATCAAGGCCCAGCACTATGCCACAGGCCCTCCCAGTATGACCATGGACAAATCATTTAACCTCCCCAATGAATCAGTTTCCTCATTTGTAAAACAAGGCAATTGAACTACACCCTGAGATCCTTTCCAGCAGTAGATCTGTGATCTTCTGATTCATTAGATTATTCTGGTTCACATCATATGTTGTCTCAGTTTCCTTATTCTCCCTTGATTTCCCAGTTAAATATATTCTTTGCCATTGGTATTATAAACCTGTTCATACTTTCTCTAGCAGAAGTTAGGTATTCTAATTGATGTCTCTTTCAATGGGATAGGGGATATAAGAGCAGAAGGCTGCCTGGTAAATGTTGATTTCTGCTTTTGAAGTTCCTTTCTTTCAGTAGGACTTCTTCTAGGCTTTATGAGAAACCACCTTCTCACATCTTGATGAAAAGTCCCAACTTTTGCTTTCTAAACATGGCCAAGAAAGTCAAGGGACTGAAAGGTGTGGTGGAAGACTAACTGTTGGCTTTTGATGCCTCTTGGTCATCTACTTTAGGAACTTTTACAATCAGCTTCAATCTGCTTCTAGAGAGAAGCCACTGGAGTACTCTGGTTCTCTAGGGCTTGGGGAAAGACAGTAACAAGGGGGAGATTAGGAAGTAAACATGGAGAGTCTATGATAAATCCTCAAGGAAACAAAGACATGGGTCATGGGGAGAATAAGGCTGGAGTTCTGCCAATGAGTTTTGTCAGTCTTGGTTGTAGTGGGGTATATTTTTTGTCCATGGCAATGGTGACAGAGAAGGGGAGTGTTGAAGAATTTTTAGGCATCCCAAAGCAAGCAGACAGATTGTAGCGCAGCCATTGGGGTAGAAAGTTGGTGCCACTGACATGTATCAACTTTGTCAGTCCAAGTACTCACAAAGGAAGACGCAACACAAAAATTCTAAAAAATAAAGATAAGTACACTTTATTTTTTTCTATCACTTCTTATACCAGAAACAATTTAAACATAGTAATCTTCTTGAGAAACAGTGTGGTATAGTGACTAGAGAACCAGCTTTGGAACCAGGAAGACCTGGGTCTAATCACATGTCTGAGCACAACTGACTATGCCACTCTGGGCAAATCACAAACTCTTTCTGCTTTAATGGACTCTCAAGTTGTAGAAAAGGTACTAATCTACTTTGGCAGAAGGGATTTCTTCACATGGGAGTTCTTCATTTCATGAACATCACCCAATCTTATCCTTCATCTACATAAAAACCTGAAGTGGTTCCATTTTTTCTTTTTCTTTTTTTTTTAAATAAATTTATTTAACTTTTTACATTCATTTTCACAAGATTTTGGGTTCCAAAATTTTCTCCCC